>CM062809.1:962038294-962638294 GCA_031772625.1 Pinus tabuliformis | reverse complement strand
ATGTGTAAATAGAGGAAGCAACATTCGTACAAGTAGTTGATTCATCTGAACAACTGGCATTAGGTGAACAAGGTGAACCATTGCAGGGGCAAGACTTTGCTCATGAGATAGAACATGCACTTCAACAATTGGATGCATGCATGGAGCAGCAGAAGTTAGAACATGACACCAACCTCATGCCTCACCACAAAGAGGTCGACTCACCCACTTAAATACATCCAGAAGAGGAGCAAGTCTCGGATGAGCAAGGAGGCACCAAGATCCTTAGTGATCAACCAGAAGAAGAGATGAACAACATCTCGTTTGATGAATCCCAACATAGAGTTATGTAGTCTTGCAGAGTGTCAACTCCGGAGGATCAAACATCCGCTACGCAAGTTGAAGAACAAGTGATCATTACTGATGTGCGCAAACATCCAGCTGCCTTGGCTGATGAAACCAGAGTTTATGCCAAAGCCACTAGCTCAAGTGTTCATTTTCTTATAGTTGAGAATGAGCGAATGGCGAAGGAACTATTGGTGGCCAAGCAAGGAGGAGTCTTGGTGACAATGTCTACCCGAGTTGAACTAAAGAAGGCAACACTAGATGAAGTATTGTCCCTTGACGCAATTATGCAAGCATTGTACTCCAAGTTTAGTACCGTGCATAAGGCAATCATCCATCTCAATGGATGGAAACAATGATTTAGATAGGAGAGCACACATCTTTATGAACATACATGCTATTTTTGATGACATGCAAACATGGACGATGAAGTACAAGGGAGCCCCACTTCACTTGCCAAAGATGATAAAGCTAATGCGGTCAAGTTGAAAGCATGTATCCAGAGTCAGATTCAGAACTATGAGGACCTCCTGTAACTCATCACTAGCATACAGGCTTCCTGTGCATGAGTATTCAAGAGCATGGATGTTGTGGTGTGCACACATGTGATCCCATCACTTAAGACTCTCACCCAGGTGAAGACCCAGAAGTAGGTCCAACTAGATCTTGACTCATACTTCGACAAGTCGATGTGCATTGCCACTATCCCAGACTTTCCTATCAGTGCAGAAATCATGCAAAAGTATGTTGCTGGTTCGGCCACATTGAAGACAATAGGGCGCATGCTTTCAAACGAGTTGGATCGAGGAGCTCCATCAGTGTACCCAGATGCTATGGAGGCGAAGGTTAGTTTTCAGACAGATGTCATTGCGGAACACACAGACACTATCAGAGGCTATGGAGCTTGGAATCAATATGTTACTACTGATCAGCATGAGGATGTTGAGCAATTGGACTTCTATAGTTTTCTAAGTCAAAGTGATGTCTAGTTTGTCTTGCTCAAGCCATTGTAATCACATGGGTACATGTGCATTGTAATGTTGAGTCATGTCAAGTGTAATTCAAGTGTCAATAGTGAATGTAATAGTCATCGAGTAGGTGAAGAGTCATGAGGGTAGTTGAACAGTCACAAAGGGGAATGCTAATGGCCACCGAACCCTTTTCTATAAATAGTCCGTCATAACACATTGTATAGGCTTTTGGTCAGCAAAGCTTCTATTAAGACTATCTTGAAGAAAGCGTGGACAGTATTGTAATGCGCCTTGGCTTCTCCACTACACGAAGCTAGTTCATCTCTTTGGAGGAGCAGGTGGATGTGGCAGTAACGTTTCACTGTTGGGGCTAGCAGGTTTACTTGGATGTATTGTATGATTGGAACTTAATAAGAGCCAACACATTTTAATGCATATGTTTTTATTGTAGTTGGACTGTTCCATTTGCCTTAATTATATATGTTGTTTAAATTACATATTTGTGTAGGAATTGATTCATATGTAATTATATGAATCTTGTTGCAAATGTGCTGTTGGTTTAACCTTCACTTTGGATTGTCAACTACTCTGCTTTCCAGCTTGTGATGCATCTTTGATCCTGTGTTCCCTTCCCAGCTGAGTACTGATATAGGTTGTCAAGGAGCGCACTCATTCCAACCCACTTGTGTTAGAACCTTTCATTCACCTTCCTTGATTCATTGCAGTAGTCACACCCTTGGTATTGACAAAGTTATCTTACTTGCCTCTATGCGACATCGCGGTCAAGGAATTAACTTACAAACCATTGTTGGGACTCCTACACCAAATGGTCTAAGGTCTAATTGGGACTTCTTGCTGGGGAGATCCCCTTGACATGTTGGCAGGTCCAGCACCATCAACATTTCTGGTGCTAGAAGGAGGGTGAGATGATAAGCTATGTCGTTTAATCTAGTTTTGAACCTCTGCTTACCTTTTGTGGAGTCTTGCACTCTTCTTCCCCCATAGTGTTTTCCAAATCGTGAAGATGTCTCCATCATGGGGGATTTTTTCGATCTCTTGTCCACTTTCATGTATGATGGTGAAGGTGAAGTGGCCTAGCCTGAGTACTTACATGACTTTCTTTCCATGCTTCATGAGGAAGATGAGTTTTCTTACGAACAGGTCAGTTTGCTGCTTGCATACACACTTCGCGAATCTCCATTTTGTTGGATGCTCAACCTACTAACTGACAACATGCACTCATTTGAGCACTTTTGTGATCTCATTGAAGACACATTCTATCATTTTTATCCAGACCATCTTGACCGGAAACTGTTATAGCAATGGAGGGCTTCACATGAATCAGTTATTGATTTTTGGCAGTGCTTTCGTGACTTGCAGTTTCAAGCTCCGAGGAGCCTAATGAAATTTTCTTATCTTTGGGACTGGTTCGAGTATTTCCTTAAGAAATCTTCCCGTCCCAAGAGAAAGCTTGAAATCAAGCCTCGCTCAAGATTCTTCATTGATGGAGCTACGCAATCTCATGTGGATGTGGTCACTATCTCCACTGACTGTCCACCTCCCTCTCATTCAATAGCTCCACCACTACCTAGTGATGTTGAGGATCATGCTAACACACCTATTCATCTTTCACATTCTCCCAACATCACTTCACTAAATTTTCACGTAGATTTCGTTGTGAGTCCTTTGAGTTCTCATATGCAATCTTTTATATGACCTTCGTCTTCACATTCAGGTGTTCCTTCGGACGATGATGTCTTGTTTTCATCCATTCTGGACTCTTCACTTGTTGTGAGCGAGGAACAACCCATTGACGGAGTTGGTGCTGCACAACCAACATGCGTTGTCATTCATGAAGAGTATGAGTGGGATCTTGAGCATCAACACTCAATGAAGGATGAATCCCTTTCGTCCAAGCCCCCTTCGTTCTTTCCTAACATCTTTGGTGAACCTGCCATCCATGATTTTTCATGTGTGTCTTCATCCATGGATGCACCCATTGTTGATCACTCACAGGACTCACTAGATGTTGGTCCATCATTCGACAATGGAGAGGATAAGCTATTCATTGAAAATCCACTTGATCTTTCATCTATCTTTTCCAGAAACACAGAGGATGAGTTTCTTCTCTTTTCATCTACCCCTCTATTTAATACATCTAATCATGAGGATGCCGATGAATTCATTGATTTTTTTGACCGTGGTGGTCATAATCCATTTGTTTCCATATTTGATCACAATTATGACTTTATCGCAGTTGATCTTTCAAAGCCACTAGTTTATGATGATCTACCTGATGATGAAGTTGAAATACCCAAGACCATCGAGGCACTTTAGCCCGAGCTGGTGGTTATTTCAGGTCCTTTCTCTCTTGGAGTTAGTCTCACTTCCGATCATGAAATTGTTCAATCACCCAAGACTCCTCATCACTCATTTGTATGCATTGAAGATCCATCTCACGCACAGATCACATCTCCTCCACTCGAACTGCACAATCCCGTCGCTCATGCATTGGAGGAATCCTAGATCACAAGCACACATGTACAACACAAGTTATATTTGTTTCTTTCATTTGCTTGCATGTCTCAGTCAAGAGTGTGCTTATGCTTCAAAGTTTCACGTAGTATCACTCAGCACCATGATAAGTCCAGGGGCTATTGGGTGTGGAGCCTAATTATCTTCTTTATTAAGAGGTATCTCCGCATCGAACCCCAGTTCATAATGTGGCGGTAATGCTGCCCATAAAATGTATGCTGCTAGGGGGGTCTGGGGGGTGATGATGATTATTTGGACCCCCCCCGATGGGGGATCAGGGGTAGTGCCCCTGAATCTAAAAATAGATGTAAAATTGCCTGGTAAAATGTTGTAATTTCGTAGTCAATTTGGGCCGTTCATTAGGCGGATATCTGATGGTAGAAGTTATGTTTAATTTAGGGTTTTTTTCCCTAGAACGAAACCCCTCAATATATATGAGGGAACTGTATTGCGGCTATGTAGATCTGTATTCTGAGTGAGAAAGAGAGAGGAGATTGCATGAGAGCGAAGAGGGAATTACAATGGATCTGCTATAGGTTGTATCTCTTCAGTTTGCTGGATAATATAAAAGGAAGGACCGGTTGTTTCTCTGTGGACGTAGCCCAAATTGGGTGAACCACGTATATCTGTGTCTCTCTTGTTTTATGTGTTTTATGTGTTTGTATTTTTGCAATATATTTTATGTGTTCCATTGATCTGTAATGTATAATTTTCTAACAATTGGTATCAGAGTCGAAGGTCCATTTGGTTGATAAAGTCATAGGAGAGAAGGGTTCCTGGTTCAAGTGGGAGCAATGGCGGAAGATGGTAGGTTTAGGGTCAAAAAATTTAATAGCCAAAAATACCAGCCATGGAAGATGTAGATGGAAGATTATCTATATTAGAAAGATCTGTACCTACCATTGAGCAAAAATACAAAGAATCCGACGAGTATGACAGACAAAAAACGTGATATTCTCGATAGAAAGGCACTTGGAACAATACGACTATTCCTAGCAGCGTCGATAGCCTTTAATATTTCAAATGAAATGACGACAGAGGGTTTAATGTCGGCATTGGCCAAACTATATGAAAAATTCTTGGCCACAAATAAGGTATTTCTTATGAAGTGTTTATTTAATATGAAGATGTCAGAAGGTGGATCTGTTGTTGATCATTTAAATGAATTTAATACAGTTACCAGTCAATTAAGTTCTGTAGGGGTAACTTTTGATGATGAATTTAGGGCTCTGTTATTTCTGTGCTCATTGCCAGAAAGTTGGAATGGTTTAGTTATGGCCATAAGTAACTCTGTCTCTGGATCTAGTACTTTAAAGTTTGATGATGTTTTCGATGCAATCCTTAGTGAGGAAATGCGATAGAAAAGCTCTGGTGAGACATCAGGTAATGCTTTGAATACAGAGACTAGGGGAAGAAAAATGGAAAGAGGAAAGAGCCTAGGATATCACAGTAAGTCAAGTAAAGGCATATCCACGTCCAGATCAAGGATAGTGTGCTGGAAATGCAGGAAGAAAGGACACCTGAAGAAAGACTACAAGTCTCAGAAGGGAAAAGAAGGAGACATGCAGCAAGAAAACAATCATGAAGCTTATGTGATAGGTGATTTGTTGCACAATGCTTTGATTCTTTCATTAGAAAATATTATTGATGCCTAGGTGGTAGATTCAGGGGCCTCATTCCATGCCACACCTGATAGGAAAATTTTTCATGATTATGTTCATGGAGATTTGGGATAGGTTCAATTGGGTTATGATAAACCCTGTAAAATCATTGGAATGGGTACAGTTTTCATAAAACAATAGAATGGAAATCAATGGCTATTGAAGGAGGTAAGGTATGTTCTAGATCTAAAGAAAAATTTAATTTCAATAGGGCAGTTGGGAGGTGAAGGTTGTGTGACTACTTTTACAGATAAAACTTGAAAGGTCACTAAAGGAGCCCTGGTAATAGAAAAAGGAGAAAAGGTTGGTACATTGTATTTATACAATGGTATTTCTAATTCTGTTAATGCTTTAACCTTTACAGGATAAATCATAGGCTTGGGCACATGAGTGAGAAGGGGATGTAGATTCTTCACTCAAGAAATTTGTTACCAGGTTTGAAGCATGTTGATTTAAAATTCTGTGAAAATTATGTTTATGGAAAACATAAGAGAGTCAAATTCCTCGGAGTTGGGAAAGAAGAGAAAAGAAAAAAATTAGAGCTTGTGCATCAGATGTATGGGGACCTGCTCAGGTATCTTCTCTCAATGGCTCTCGTTATTATGTTACTTTTATTGATGATGCAACCAAAAAAACCTGGATTTATTGTATTCGAAATAAATCTGATGTATTTGATACTTTCAAGAAATGGAAATATTTGGTTGAAAATGAGACAGGAAAAAGGTTGAAGTGTCTCAGATTAGACAGTGGAGGTGAATATTGCAGCAAAGAGTTTGATAAGTATTGTTTAGAGAATGGAATTTGCAGAGAGAAGTTAGTTCTAAGAACACCACAAGAAAATGGTGTGTCAGAAAGGATGAACAGACAATCATGGAGCGTGCAAGGTGCATGAGATTGCATGTAGGATTCCCTTTACAATTTTGGGCAGATGATGTAGATATTGTTGTTTATCTAAAAAATAGAGTGCCTTCAAGTTCCTTGGATGGTGGTATTCCAGAGGAGGCATGGACAGGTAAAAAGGTAAACTACTCATTTTTAAAAACTTTTGGTTGTGAAGCCTTTGTCCACATTAATAAAGAAAATAGAACAAAGCTTGAGGCAAAATCAAAGAAATGTACCTTTATTGGATATGGTGTTAATGATTTTGGTTATCGCTTTTATGATTATGAAATACACAAAATCATTAGGAGCGGAGATGTCATATTCAATGAAAAGGTTTTGTGTAAGGATCAAATGCAGGAAAAGAAACAGGAAAAAGAAAACAGAGAATACACAGTGCTTGATGAGATCATAGAAAAAGTGAAGGTGCCTGAAAATCATAATGATCAATAGCCAGAACAACAACAACAACAACCACAATAGCAACAAGCACCTCAAACACCTGAAAGTGGTGTTAGAATATCTACCAGGATAATTAGACCCCTTGAACGATACTCTCCTTCATTATATTATTTATTGTTGACTGATTATGGTGAACCAGAATGTTATGAAGAAGCAGTGCAGGTAGAAACCAAGAAAAAGTGGGAGCAAGCCATGAAATAAGATATGGACTCCTTAGCACATAACCAGACTTGGGACTTAGTCAGGTTGCCTACAGGTAAAACAACATTGTAGAATAAATGGATTTACAGGTTGAAGGAAGAAGATGGAGGTAGAAAAAGGTATAAAGCTAGACTTGTGGTGAAGGGGTTTGCACAGAAGAGGGTATATAATTTGATGAGATATTTTCTCCTGTTGTTAAAATGACTTCAATAAGAAGTATTTTAAGTCTAGTAGCAGTTGAAGATTTGCATCTTGAGCAGTTAGATGTAAAGACAACCTTTCTCCATGGGGATTTGGAGGAAGATATATATATATATATATATATATATATATATATATATATATATATATATATATATATATATATGTAGCAGCCACAAGGATATGAGGTAAAGGGAATGAGAAAATAGTGTGTAGGTTGAAGAAGAGCTTGTATGGCTTAAAATAGACTCCAAGGTAGTGGTATCTAAAATTTGTCAGGTTTATGTTTGAACAAGGTTATACTAGATGTGAATCTGATCATTATGTTTATCTCGAAAGGAAAAATGATGGCAGCTATATTATATTGTTATTGTATGTAGATGAGATTCTTGTTGCAGGTTCTAACATGTAGGAAATAAATGTGCTCAAAATAAAATCGGTGAAATCATTTGCAATGAAGGATTTGGGTGTTGCAAAACAAATCCTTGGTATGAGAATAACTAGAGACAGGAAGAATCGAAAATTAACATTGTCTCAGAGTGAGTACATAGAAAAGGTGATGAAAATATTTAATATTTAGAATGAAAAACCAGTTAGTATACCTTTGGCTAGCCATTTCAAACTAAGTAAGGAGGTGTGTCCCAAGACTCAGGAAGAAATGGCTTATATGTCTAAACTTCCATATGCATCGACAGTTGGAAACTTAATGTATGCAATGGTCTGCACAAGGCCTGATATTGCACATGTAGTGGGAGTTGTAAGCAGGTACATGAGCAATTCAGGAAAAGAACATTGGATGGCGATGAAGTGGATTCTTAGGTATTTGAGAGGTACCACAAATCAAGCATTATGCTTTGGTGGTTCAAAAATTTCTCTACAGGGATATTTTGATGCGGATATGGCAAGTGATAGATATAAAAGGAGGAGCACCACAGGGTATTTTTTTATTATAGGTGGAACAACTGTCAGTTGGGTTTCAAAAATTCAAAGTGTTGTTGAACTCTCAACAATGGAAGCAGAGTATGTTGCTGCTACAGAGGCTAGTAAAGAAATGATTTGGTTACAAAGGTTTCTAGATGAATTGGGTAAGAAGTAGGAGTTGGAAAAGTTATACAGTGACAGTCAGAGTGCCATACATCTTTCAAATAACTCTTCATTTCATTCGAAGACTAATACAACTCAAGTACCATTTCATACGATCAGTGTTGGAAGATGGATAGTTGAAGCTGGAAAAGATACACACTAGCCAGAATCCTGCAAATATGTTAACAAAAGTTGTAACTAGGGAGAAACTGAGATTTTGCTCAGTTTCAATTGGTACTCAAGTATGATGAAGAAGATGAGAAACAACCATGTCCAAAGTGAATTCATTTTCCAACAAATGAATGAGCGGTGGAGTTGCTATAATCAATCTCCAAGTGGGAGAGTGTTGGGTGTGGAGCCTGATTATCTTCTTTAGTTAGAGTATCATCACATTGGACCCTAGTTCGTAATGTGGTAGTAATGCTGCCTGTAAAATGTATACCACTAGGGGGGTCCATGGGGGGGCGATGAAAATTATTTGGAGACCCCCCGAAGCTAAAGATAGATGTAAAATGTTGTAATTTTGTAGTCAATCTAGGTCGTTCATTAGGCAGAGATCTGACAATAGAAGTTATGTTTAATTTATGGTTTTTTTCCCTAGAAGGAAACCCCTCACTATATATGAGGGAATTGTATTGTGTCTAAGTAGATCTTTATTCTGAGTGAGAAAGAGAGAGGAGATTGTGTGAGAGCAAAGAGGGAATTACAGTGGATCTGCTGTAGGTTGTATCTCTTTAGTTTTCTGGATAATATAAAAGGAAGGACTAACTGTTTCTCCGTGGACATAGCCCAAATTGGGTGAACCACATATATTTGTGTCTCTCTTGTTTTATGTGTTTTATATGTTTATATTTCTGCAATATATTTTATGTGTTCCATTGCTTTGTAATGTATAATTTTCTAACACAGACTTCTCGTCATGCACTTGCACTGACTTATGTCATGTAGGCACTATCAGACACAAAGTATGGTTGTCTTCATTGATATATCTTTCTTGTTTGTTGGTTCACATAATTGGGTTGCTCACGGACCAAGCCTTCACCAACATGCATCAACCAATGCATTGGTGGCTGCATTGGAAATATCACTTCACGTGATCGGGCCCATGCACTGTTAGTGTAGGAGTAGAGTAGTGTTTTCTTTTAGTCAATTTGCTTGCATGCTTGTTTTCTTATTTGCATTTTTTTCTTGTTTATCTGCTTGCTTTTTTCTTAGTTGTTTCACTTTCACTTTTTTCTTCTGCTTTTTCCTTCGCTTTGATGTTTGTTAATTTGCTTGTTTCGTTCATAGGTTAGTTTTGCATGAAACCATGTTGACTCTTGAAATGAGCTGGGTGAAGTACAAGAGGGATTCTACAACTATCACTACTTGGTTATTAGTCATCTTACCTCTGTATGACGAGCTTTTTACTCTCATTCCATGATACGTCGAAGGAAAATACGTATTGTTCAAAGTGAGCCTTGGTGAAAACACAACTCTTGCATGCTAACTAGTGTCACCTTCTCTAGTAAGTTGTTTTGGGGTTAACCCTTGTCAACTCAGTCAAGTAGAGTAAGGTGAGGGGGAAAACCTTAACAGGCATGTCAGAGATACAATAAGCTACTTCTCTACTGGAATAACCTATTTTTCTCTCAATAAGTTGGGATCCCTCTTCCACCTCTGAAATGAAGAAGTGCTATGCACAATTGGAAAAATGAAAAATGAAAAATGAAAATTCAAAAAAATGAAAAATGAAAAATGAATAAGATGAAAGAAGAGAAAGGCTTCTTGCATAGGGAGGTGATGCAAGTAACTCCATTGGGGTGCTGACTAGGCTCATTAGTAACGAAGCCATGCTTGTGTTCCTATGTGACTCCACCAGGGTACTGTCCAGGCCTGTTGGCAGTGGAGCAACACCAGAGATGAAACAAAAACTCTGACAACTATACTGCTTGTGCACCTATATACCCCTCAACCCCAATTAAAAAAACTATGTTTCCTTGGCTTGTAATGTGTGTCAATCAACCAAGGGCTTGGCAGATGCTACATCTTACAATCAAGCCAGTGTGAAACCAAGATGAGTTGAGAACTGAACAATACTTCCGGAGTTGTTAGACTTGCTTTTCATGAACAAGGTCCATTCAGAGAGCTGGATTTCTAAAAGTGTGTCACCAAGTGTTGTAGCGGCTACAACCAGCCTCCAAAATTTTTCCTTAGCCCATTTTGGAGCCTCCATACCAACCTTGTACAACACTTTGTCTTGCTTCATCAAGTACACAAGCTTTAGTGTTTTTCATGCACAAAGGCAGCCTGTCGAGCACAACTTGATGCATTTCCCTCACAGGCTGTTCACCTAGACTTGGTTCAGCTGAAGGTTGAGTAGTTTCCCCTTGAAAATTGTGCATTTCTTGAGGGAAACCATCCTTCCCTCCATAAATTGTGCAATCCTTTCTGGCAGCCTGCTGGCCTCCAGGATTGTGCAATCCTTCCAGCCAACACTCCCAGCAGGATTTGCGCAAATTTCCCCAGCAGGGCTACTCAACCCAAGATTTGTGAAAATATGGGTAGTATTCAACTGATCTATCTAGAAATTGTGCAACCCTCCTGGGAAGTCAGCCCAGCTCCCAACCAAGAATGCACATTTTTCCAAGCAGTTGAGTAGCTGCATGCATGAACATTCCGTTGACCAGTTCCACCTGAGACCGAGGAAACTTGACTTACATGCATGCATGACTGGTTCATCCCAGAATGTAAAATGGTAACATGCAAAGGAAACCCATGATTCAAGGAGCTATTTTTAGCAACCGGGGGTTACATTCAAAGTTGTTTTAGAAGTTTCCCTCAAAGTGTCACTTTTTACTAGATTTGTGGCATGCACGTCATGAGCCCAAAATTATTTATTCAATGCATCAGGGCTCATTCTTTCACACTGATCTTGGATCTCTGACATCCCACAACACATCCAAGACTCTTTGACACATTCGGCTCAATGATTCACGTGTAAGTGGCCTCAACTTGTCTTTTTTCAGTGTTTATGTCACTTTTTGTGTATTCTCTTGTATGAGTGTTGTTTGCTTCGTTTCTTTGAACGCTCGCTGTCATTTACATGTATACTAGCTTGTTCTAGCTTTATTTCAGTTTTTGTTGCTATCTCACTGTTGTCGCATGCATGAAACTATTTTGCACGAATGTGTGCCCAACCGGCAAACTTCTTCACCCACATGCATGTTGATCTATTTGTTGAATCTTTCGTTCATGTTTTTCATGCACTGCCAATCACTTCTTCTTTCAGTTAGTGTCGCCATGCATTCACTGTATTATTTTCTTTTAGTTTCCCGTCGGCAAGTCGAGCCAACCTTGGCTCGAACTCTGCCTCACTGAGTCTACTTTGGCCAATCTGGGGAAGGAAAGATCTACCTTCCTCTCAAGAAATGTGAATTCTTTCCCAAAACTAGCCTCCAGGATTATTTTTCACATTTTTGGAGGACAATCACTGCTGGCCCAGGAAATTCCGCAAATCTTTCCCTAGCCTTGTAGTCCTTCCCAGCTAGAATTGCACATTGCACAATCCCAATAGCTAGCCTGGATTGCGCATTGCACAGATCCAATAACCAATCCTACCTCCCAGATAGACTAGACTACCTTTTGTGCAGTTTTGGCAGCGATTCACCCAGCCTCCCAGAGGAAATTGCACAATATTTCTCATCAGTTTCCCAGGTATGTGTTGTGTCATTCCCTGGAATTTGATTTTTTTTCACTGATAGATTTCTTGCCATGCATGTTTCTTGTCTCCATATATTTTAGGTGTTCATCTATCTCAATGGATTCCAATAGAATAGGATCTCAAGAGAATGATGGAAATGTAGCTAGAGCAGCAACTAAGCAAATGTTCTCTAGTCTGCTGATCTATGAAGATACAAAGTTGTATCTAGACAAGGACATCAAATTGAAGTGGCAAGAAGTTAATGAAACATTCGCAGGAACTTGAGGGGAACACCTTGAGGACCATCAGGTATACATGAACATTCACAAGTCTGGATTGTATCATATTACATGCATATATCTCATGTTCCCATGCGCGGACATGATACACTAGATCATCTCTCACACTGATCCCAAGATGATGACCTTGAGCAGTGTCAGTGGGTTGAAGCTTGCGACCTTCTGGGAACAGGATTATGATGAGATGTATCAGATGTCAAAGCCTGTAACTATCATGGAGACTCCATTAAACTCACCCAACAACAGTGCTAACTCCAAAGACATTCTAAAGGATTGGGTAAAGGAGACAACTTGTTTTAGGATGACACCCAACTAGGTCTATAAGACAAAGATAATGAGGAAGGTGTACCAATACTTGATAATATTTTCTTCTCAACTGTATGGCCAAGAAAACATGGAAACATTCCCACAGAGTTGGGTGGTTACATTGGACCAAGTGGCTAGAGAAGGAAAACCATGTAACTGGTCTGACATACTGGCTCATCAGCTGAAGGAGCAAGTCACAAAGGCTCGACAGTCACCTGGAGGTATGCATGCAAAGATTTACATGTCCACCTACATCCTAGATGCATTTTGTGCCTGACATGAGTTCCTAGGCTTGGAGTGGACATGGTCAATGGTGAAGACTGTTGTGAACACATATTTCAAGTTGTTGTCCGAATGCAGTTTCAAGGGAGTAATCACACTGCTATCCGACCATTTTGTCGTCCCTTTGTAAAAAATGATATTTGAACAAGATCCACCCTATATGTAAAAGGAAGAAATGGAGGCATAGACAGGCATTGTAGATTGGTATGCCTCACCATCCGACACTTTCATCCAAATGTTTAGTGTGGAGAAGCCTCTGCATGTTCTGCCAAAGTTTTCCTTGGACGTACTTGTCATGCAGGAAGTAGCCTATCACATCTCGATAGGATTGACAACTAGACTACAACGGAAGAAGAAGGCACCTTGTCCCACTCTTCCATTGTGGATTGGGTTATATGAGATCCAGAGTATCAAGCAAGCAAATGTCAAAGTGGAATCGATGAAGAAATACCTGTTTGACCTTCGAAGCTACAATCCGTATGACCCACATTGCATTGTGAAGGATCACTGCACAAGAGTTCAGTTCAAGTGGATCTACGGGGCATTTCATTGGGTTGAGGAGGACCCATGGAGATATTGCTATAGTTTCTCCAGACCCAATGAACTAGTCAGATTTGTTGTGGAGTGGTTAGCGAAGTAGTGTGAAGCGGCATCAAAGAGAGCACCAGTAGTAGCAGTAGTGGCAGTAGAGCCAAGCATACCATTGTGTGACAAAGGGAAGAGGAATATTTCCGATCACATGGACAAGGAACAAAGTTGCAAGATTCGAGGAGGTCCACTTGTAGAGAAATCAGTGATGGTTATAAAGGCAAAGAGGCTGCAACGTGACAAGTGAATTGCATGAAGGTAGAGGTATAACTATAGAATGGAAGAAGCAGAGAAGGAGTTGCACGAGTTGAGGGAGAAACTCTGAAAAGAAAAAGAGCCGCTGAAACAGGAGAGGGAAGCGCAATAGCAACAGATACAACAGGGGGCGCATAAAGCTATAGAATGTTGCATGTACCCTAGGGACCAATACAATTCCAGGAGATCTGTCAAATATGTACCTCCCAGGGCTCAATGAAACATCAATAGATTTGAACACTTAAGAAGTAATATTGAATGTTACAAAGGTTGAAACTTTGGACACATAGGCAGAGACTGCAGACTTGAAAATCCTCCAGAAGAATATTTGAAGCCACAGAACAAACGAACATGGAAGAAGAAGAACACTGATAAGTGCTCTCGCTCTCAAGGCTAAAAAAAACAAATATGTGTGATATGTTGATAGCGGTTGCTCAACGCATATGACTAGAGATAGAAAGAAAGCTGTATCTCTGAAAGAGAAGAAGGATTGAACCGTGTCCTTTGGAAATGATGGATCTTCAAATGTTATAGGATCAGGTATTGTCAGTCTCATAAGCAAATATGCTCTAGCCAAGACTGTCCTATTGGTTGAAAACATGAATCACAATCTGTTCAGTGTTGGACAAATGTGTGATCAAGGACACACAATGCTATTCAACTCCACAAAATGTGAAATCAGGAAAGGCAGGTATGGGAAAATTGTGGCTACAACAAGTCGAGCTCCAAATGACATATATGTTCTAGATGAAGCAACTAAAGCACGTCTACTAGCTAAAGAAGCTGAAATCTAGTTATGGCACAAACGAATGGGTCACATAAACTTTGAAAATATTGTCAAGATAAGCAGTACGAGAAATGTCGAAAATCTCAAAACCTTCCAACACACTATGTGAGGCCTGTCAGCACGGCAAGCAGACAAAATGTAGATTTAAAACAAAAGAAAACTTTGCATCACATCCATTGGAATTGATACATACTGATCTATGTGGTCCTATGGGAACAAAAGTCTTAGATGGAGAATTATATTTCATGTTAATGATAGATGACTATACCAGGATGACAGCCGTCAGTTTCCTAAAGAAAAAATTTGAAGCATTTGAGTGCTTTAAGATCTACAAGGAGTTGGTCAAAAATGAAACTGATTTAAAAGTAAAGTGCCTAAGATTAGATAATGGCGGAGAATTCACTTCCAAATTATTTCAGCAATACTGTGACGAAAATGAAATAAACAAACAATTTTCAACAACACGAACACCTCAACAAAATGGAGTTGCTGAAAGAAAGAACAAAACTGCATAGGAAATGAGTAGAACAATGTTGAAGGACTCAAAATTGGATGAAAACTTTTGGGTTCAAGCAATTGATACGACAGTCTTCATTATCAACAGAAGTATTCTAAAAAATAATTGCAATAAGACCCCATATTAATTATGGAAAGGAAAACCAGCTAATGTAAAATATTTCAGAATCTTCGGAAGCAAATGTTATATAAAAAGAGAAGATTAAAAGTTGGGTAAGTTTGAATCGCGTGTTGATGAAGGTATCTCTATTGGTTACTCACACAAAAGAAAGTCATATAAATTCTATAATCTAAGATGAAAATAGATAGTGGAGAGCATAAATGTTACATTTGAAAAAGATAGTGTTCTAACGAATAATGATGAGGATCTAGAATCTTTGAAACTTGAGATAGAGGCTGAGAAAGGTACAAAGAAAATTCTAGAACAAGAAGCAACTATCAACCAGGAAGAAGTAAATAATGATCAACAAGATATACAGGAACAACAATAATAAGCTCCTCAAAATAGAACAAAAGAATGAATTCAAAAGAGCCATCCATCAAATCAAATCATTGGTGACATAAAGGAAGTAATTGGAACAAGAAAAGGTCGATAGCTTCGTTCATCACAACAAGCTCACATTGCTTTTCTAGCAACCTTTGAGCCTAGTAGTTTTGAGGAAGCCAGCCATAATGAACATTGGGTAGCAGCTATGAATGAAGAATTGGATGAAATCGAGAAGAATAACACCTAGGAATTAGTTCCATGACCAAAAGATAAAAATTTCATTAGGACTAAATGGGTGTTCAGGAACAAATTGAATGAAGATGGACATGTTACCACAAACAAAGCAAGGTTGGTTTGCAAAGGCTATGCACAAGTGGAAGGAATTTATTTTGACGAAACATTTGTACCAGTTGCCAGAATGGAAGCCATCCGGATGTTTCTCACCTATGCATGTTCAAGAAAATTAAAAGTCTACAAAATGGATGTTAAGTCAGCATTTCTAAATGGAGAATTAGAAGAAGAAGTTGACATCGAACAACCTGAAGGTTTTCTACTAATAGAAAAAGAAGACTATGTTTGTAGGTTAAAGAAGGCTTTGTATGGTCTCAAGCAGGCTCCCATAGCATGGTATGCTCATCTTAACGGATATCTACATCAACAAGAGTTCAAGAAAGGTACTGCTGGTAGCAATCTTTACGTACAAATAGATAAGGATAATTTAACAATCGTTGAGGTATATGTGGATGATATAATCTTTGGTAGCAATGATGATCGAATAAGTAAGAACTTTGCTACAAAGATTCAAAATGAGTTCGAGATGTCTTTACTTGGTGAGTTGACATACTTCTTAGGGCTTCAAATATCTTAGCAAGAGAAAGGAATATTTACATGTCAAGCCAAGTACATCAAGGAAATGCTCAAGAAATTCAAAATGGAAGATTGCAAACCCATCCTTACTCTTATGGTAACAGGTTGCAAATTGAGCATAGACAACTCATTTGAGGATGTGGATCAGAGGTTGTACAGATCTATGATTGGTAGTCTTCTATATGTAATAGCCTGCCGACCAGATGTTATGCAAGCAGTTGGACAAGTAGCAAGATTCCAAGCAGCACCAAAAGAATCACATAATACTGCCATCAAAAGAATCCTTCGGTATCTATAGGGCACAACAGAATATGGATTGTGCTATCTCAAGGGAAACAATCTCATTATTCAAGCCTTTACAGATGCAGATTGGGCAGGAAGCATTGATGATCGTAAGAGTACTAGTGGAGCATCATTCTATCTAGGTGGTTGTCTCATATCATGGTTGAGCAAAAAGCAAACCTCAATCTCATTATCTACAGTAGAAGAAGAATACATTGCAGTGGTATCTTGTTGTACTCAAGTCCTTTGGATGAAACAAACTTTGCAAGATATTCAAGTACAATCCAGTGAGCCTATTCCCATCTTCTGTGATAACACCATTGCCATTAGCATCTCCAAGAATCCTGTCATGCATTCAAAAACAAAACACATTCTGATAAAATATCATTTTGTTAGAGAACAAGTCGCTGAAAAGAATATCACACTTGAATATTTTGGTACAAAAGAACAAATCGCTAATATCTTCACTAAACCTTTACCTCATGAATCATTTGAATATCTTCGCCAGTAGCTTGGGATTTTACCAAGTTCTCATTAGATTTTCCTCATTCAGAACTTAAAGGGGGAGTGGAATTGTGTACAAGTCTGCAGGATGGTTGTGTGTTAGGGGGAGTTACCATTTTTCATTGATGTCAAAGGGGGAGGGAAGGTAGTAGGAATAGGTGCCCTGATCGTAGGGGTAGTACTTGTGTTGCCATCAATGCAAAAGGGGGAGATTGTTGATCTAAAGATGATCTAAGATTGCCATTGATGTCAAACCAAGAAGCACCAAGGGCTACCCTAATCTTGCAAGGGAATTTTGACTTGAAAACTTACTCTATTTTGAGTCAAGGATCTTCTAGAGAGATTCTACTAGTCGAGATGTTTCCATTGATATAGGGCATGCCAAGTAATCCTTCACGGTTTGAGAGATATTCATGTTTGAAGTTAGTAACCCCAGCTAGTGGGCTAAAACCCTATGGGGTTAAGGCATGGTACTCATAATTGGTTTTTGTCATTGAATAGTCATTAATTAATAATTTTTTAAGCTCCTAAAATCCCTCCAACATTCTCTATAGAAGCCCCTTTCAACTCTATAAAAAGAAATCTCATATATCCTCCAAATGTAGTGATCATGGAATTGTCACTATAACGTCATTTCTGCGAAGTCTTAGATTTTGAAATTAAAACCCATTTGATTCGCAATCCTGAGGAACATCGTGCCCGAATTTCAGATCTTGGTTCACTATATTTTCAGAGATATGATCTGTGGGAGTTATGGTTTTTGCAGGCTGTCAAATTTCATGTCAAAGAAGTGACCTTGGGAAAATATTCATAACTCTCTCCCTGAGAAGAGGATTGGGATTATATAAAAAGTGATGGATAGTGCATGAACTGTAATTTTTTGTATATCAATTTAAGAGCCGAAGGAGGAAACAGTGACACGTGGCACATTGTACAAGTTCGCTATACTGAACTAGTCGATAATTAGGTCATTGTGAGAGATTGGGCATAAATTTGTATTGAAGAGTCCAAATCGGGTCAGACCTATGGCATTGGAAAGAATACTAAGAGTTCTTATACAAGATTAAATATCACATGTTGGGGATCTGAAATCACAGAGATACATTAGATTAAATATCGTGCTCCTAGAAGGCAGAAAAAACTAAATCAAGTGTTGTGAAGGGGTGCAAACGACTAGAATTTCTAGGGCCGCAAAGAGCAAGGTGCAACAAAATGATGTAGTAGAGGTAAGCTACAGGTAAGTATCTTTTGTATATGTATGTTCATCTCTTAATTTCATTAGGTTCTTTGTATTCTAACTTGTTGTTTTTGTTTAGCATTGACATATGCTCTATAGGATGAGGTAAGTTTTGCTATTATCGTGTCATGGGTATTTCCTTGAAGAATTTTTGCAGGTGTTATATATTCATCAAGAGAAGAATCAATGCATAATATAATGTTCTGAAGAATAATAAAGGGTGGCATGACAAGAGCATAAATCAAGGTGCAGAACAACAACAAGAAGTTCACCACATGAAGTCTTCAAGTGGGCAACATTGCATACACACATTGTAAAAGTATCATTGTACAGAGTCATTGTAAACGCATCTTTGTAAAAGTTGTACAAATTTCTATTTGCCAAGAATTGAAGAGATAGTGTCGGGAGGTCTAGGATCATCATTAGGTTGTTGTGTCATAGTTGGGGTTATGGTCTAGTATGTCATCTTCTTCTAAATCATTCTATATCATTGTAAAGTGGATCATTTTCCTTGGTATGGGAGTCCATTCTTATTTTATTCTTCTATAGGGTGCTAGGCTGGTGCTAGGTTGGTGCATGAAGTCACCAACAGGTTCAAGCCTGTGAAAACTTTAGGGTGGTAGGGTGGTGCTAGGGTGAGTTGTAGCTCATTGGGTGTTGGGGCATCTGTTCAGTTGACTACAGAAGAATCTCAAGCGTTGGAGAGTCCATCGAGTGGGAGTTGGAGAAGAATGATTTTCTAGATTCTAGGAAGTTCGAGATTTCTTTTCAATTGGAGTTGAATATTAAAGAATTATTAGAAAAGCGCTCGGTGGTTTTTGACCCAGAGGGTGTTCTCCACCTAAAATTTGTGTGCCTCTTGTGTTCTTTTATTCACTATTGTTACTTAATAAACATTAATGATAATTGAATATTAACTAATGCTCTGAAAAGATTTAAAAGTGATAATTGCTAAGGAATATTGATTCACCAACCCCACCCCCCCCCTCTCTTAGTATTTTTCAACAGGCATCAATATGTTAGTGTTGATCAACATGAGGATGTTGAGCAGTTGGACTTCTATAGTTGTCTACGTCAGAGTGATGTCTAGTTTAACTTGCTCAAGCCATTGTGTTCACATGGGTACATGTGAATTGTAATGTTGAGTCATGCCAAGTGTAAGTCAAGTGTCAATAGTGAATGTAATAGTCATTAAGTAGGTGAAGATTCATGAGGGTAGTTAAACAATCATAAAGGGGAATGTCAAGGGCCACCCCACCCTTTACTATAAATAGTCCCTCATAACTCATTGTATAGGCTTTTGGTCAGACAAGCTTCTATTAAGATTATCTTGAAGAAAGCTTGGACAATATTGTAACGTGCCTTGGCTTCTCCACTGCATGGATCTAGTTCATCTCTTTGCAGGCGGATGTGGCTGTAACATTTCATTGTCGGGGCTAGTAGGTTTACTTGGATGCATTTTATGATTGGAACTTACACTTGTTTATATAATAAGAGCCAGCACACTTTCATGAATATGTTGTTATTGTATTTGGACTATTCCAGTTTCCTTAATGATATATGTTGTTTAACTTATATATTTGTGTATGAACTGATTTGTATGCAATTATATGAATCTTGTTGCAAATGTGTTTTTGGTTTAACCATCACTTTGGATTGTCAACTACTCTGCGTTCTAGCTTGTGATGCATCTTTGCTCGTGTGTTCCTTTCCTAGTTGAGTACTGATACATGTTTTCAAGGGGTGCACTCATCCCAACCCACTTGTGTTAGAACCTTGCATTCACCTTCCTTGACTCATTGCAGCAGTCACACCCTTGCTACTAACAGAGTTATCTTACTTGCCTCTGTGCAACATCGTGGTCAAGGCATTACCTTACGACCCACTACTGGGACTGCTACACCAAATGGTTTGAGGTCTAATTGGGACTTCTTACGGGGAGATCCACTTGACATGTTGGTGGATCCAGAACCATCAACAGATAGACAAAGAGGGTCAAAAGGATTCTAGAGGATATGTTGAGGATGTATGTCATGCATCAGTAGAGGAGATGGGAGGAGTACCTTTCATTGGTCAAGCTTACTTTCAGCAATGGTTATCAAGAGTCATCGAGGACGAGTCTGTTTGAGGCATTATATGGGCAAAGTTGTAATACTCCCATGAACTAGAGTGATCCAGTGAAAATGGTACTTATTGGACCAGATATGTTGGCAAAAATGGAACAGGAAATGCAAGTTATAAAGAAGAATATGAAGGCATCACATGAAAAACATAAGAGTTATACAAACCAACACATGGAATTTAAGGAGTTTTAGGTTGGAGAGCATGTGTATTTGTGCATGAAGCCCAAGAAGAGCTCCTTGAGGATTGGATCATGTGCCAAGTTGGCATAATGTTATTGTTGGCCTTTCAAGATCCTTGAGAGGATTAGACCAGTGGCCTAAAGACTTGTGTTTCCTCCAAAAGTAAAAGTCCATGATGTTTTCCATGTTTCATTTATTAAGAGATATGTAAAGGATGTTGATCATGATATTGATTGGTATGTATTGTAGGTGGAACCATAAGGAGAAATCTAGGTGGAACGTCTATGCATATTGTAGCAGAAATAACTCATGCTCCAGAAGATAGAAATCGAGTAGGTTAAAGTGCAGTGGAAGCACTTTGGGCTCGATGAAGCTACATGGGAGATGACTGATCAGATGTGGGCTATGTATCCTTCATTTTTTTTTTTTGGTGGAGGAAAATGAATTTTGGTATTTTTACAAATTTATATATGGTTTCTATTGTAAATACTGCAATGAGTTGTGCTATAAAGCTCCAATAAGTGGAATGGTTGTCATGTTGTCATAATTGTCATGATGATTTTTCTTCTGAGAAAGTTGTTGATTGTAAATACTCCAACAAGTTGGGTCATAAAGCTCCATGGGAAGTATGTTTTGGTTTCAGTGGTCTTGTTGGTTGTAGGTGTCATAGAACATCGAGGATGGTGTTCCCCTAAGGGGGAGGGGTCTATAACAACCTCAGGTTAAAAGTTCATGAAATAAAGTTAATAAAGGAAAAATATAACCAAGGTCATGGGACACTTATTCCAAGTTGAATGTTGGGAAAACATCCTAGTGGGCATCACTTGTTGTTATTATGGCTAAGTGGAATTGGAAAAGGCAATGGAAAAGGCTTTGAAAAGGAAAAAAACAATATTGGTATTTATTTATGAAAATAAAGGAAAATAGGAGGAAAAGAAGGTGAAAAGTCACATGTTACATGTGAGGAGGAAATTGAAGGAAAATTAAAGAAAATGAAGAAATTAGAAGCATCAATAATAAAAAGACATCAAAGCATTAGTTTGGGGCCTTTTTTTGTTTAGTTTCAGAATTGGTTTCAGAGAGGAGAAGCGTTCCAAGAGGAGAAGGCATGCAAGCAAGCAAAGGTAGGACAAGGAAAACAAAGGAAAGCAAGGATCAAGCAAGAAAATGTTGGATCAAGGAGTTTCATCGGGAATACTTGTAGGTAACAGGTTGCATTTATGATTTCCTAGCTAGTTTTGGCATTCATGGTATATGCATGTGTGCATTGGTTTCTTTTTTGTCAATGGAATGGGTTTTGCTAGGTTTTGACAGTGGTTTTAGCCTTGCATTTCCATTTTCGGATAGCCATGGTGTGATGAGATTCAATCGTGGTTGAGCTTTGGATTTATGGAAGGTTTTGGATCTAGGTGAGGTGATGTTGGCTTTAGGGGGCTTGGACCCAAGTTCAGAGTTAGTTGCGCTAACCAACAAAACCCTATACTACCGGCCATTTCAGAAACAACCTACATAGCACACACTACAGTCTCACCCGAAGCAGTATTGGGGGATGCTAGAACTAAGCTTCTACATTAAGAAGGCTATGTGATGTGGTTAAGGCGTTTTTTGCAGTTTCAGATCTGATCTGACCTTCGCGAACCCGTATCTATGAAATTAAGTGATTTTCAATTAAATAAGGTTATGGAATTCACGTAAACATTTGATCATGCATAAAATAACATATAACAGTAGATCCAGATCTTCACGGAGTTCTTAAGATAAAATATAGATAAATTTCATTCGGTTGTGCATAAATACAGAAAATACACAAGTGCATAAAAATAGACACATAATTGCTTCAAATATATTTTATTACTTCAGATATTCTTCATACAAACTTTCTAGACATTGAACACACAACTGCAGTGGCACACACACTCAGCTGCAGACCTACCAAGGTCTCCATGCACTCAACAGTAGGAGCCTTCCCCTTCACCCGAATACAGGAAGATATTACAAAATCAGACTCAAAAGTATGTCATCATCAAGTGATTAATTCCCTTAGACTCGCTAAGACATCTTTTTATACTCTTTTATATTATAATACCATAGTCTACAAACCATGGGCAAATCTCAAAACAATACCAAAATATAAGGGGTTTTGACCTTCATAAAACCCCTTGACTCCTATTTGACTTGTGCTACTTGCGCTCCACTCCTCAAAATGCAGAGACTTACAATATTTTAACAAAATTGACCCAAGGGACCTTGTTCCAATAGGCCCCTAACACAATTATGTGACTCATCCTTGAGTCACTCCATTGGTACACTTTGGATCTTTGCTTTCAGGCTGGTGAATGAAGACTTCACTGGGTGAAGTGCCTTCATGCATTGAACTGTTGCCTGTTGAACTTATTCGACCAACTTTTCCGTAGCTGGCTCTTCTGCTACTAAGCTAATGTTTTGATGTGTCCGTTGCATACTCTTGAGTGTGCCTTCCATTGTATGTGACAACTTCCCTGCTTCTTCTTCGCATGGTTGCATCTGTGTACTGATAATTTGCATCTTCTTCCACATCTCCTCGATCTTTCCATGCCGGGATGTCCCCTCTTTCAACTGGGCGAACCGTTGCACAGGGTCTAAGGTGTGCTCCCTTGCCTTTATTTAATCATACTGCAACCACTTATGCTGGATGGTGAATTCAATCTTTTTCACATGTGGGTCCTCCTGTAGTGAGGCCCATAGTTTTAGAGTCTCTTCAAATAATTAGCTACATTCTTTGACTGCATCATTGATATTTTCCTTGTCTGTTCCAATGGCAGCCTTGTGCTGCTATTGGTTCTCTGTTAATATCATGGGCTGCAGCTTCAAATGAATCTCAATGATTTTCATCTGTAGATCGAAGCGAACTTATCCACTTGCACCTTTGATTTTGTAAATGCAGCTACTAGTTGCTGCACTTTTTCCTCAGAAGAGGCCTCAAACTGAATCTGGAGCTAGGGTAGCTCACTGCATACTTTGGAAATGGCCTACTCTAGTTGTGCCCTTCTCATAGCTCCCTCATCACGATCCTTGAGAGCTTTTTTCTTTTCATCACACATTTGTTGATTGGTGATCTGCGCATCCCTGATCACCATGAGAGCCCATTTCTCTCGCACCTTAAGCTCATCTAATACAACCTAGTGTAGCTCATGCAATGTAGATAGGAGGAACACCGTGAGGTTAATACTTACATCTTTAGGCAGATGGGCACTCTCCCGTTCTGTGGCATCATTCAAATTTAAGGATCCATCAGGCAGGGTTACAACATGGAGCTTTGAAGTGAGGACCGAGTCCACACTACCTGATATCATTGGTTTCTCACTCACTTGAGACTGGCTGGCTTGAATCACACTCGCTTGAACCTAGCTTGCCTAAACCTACAACTCTTTGAGGCCCACTCAGACCTTCGCCAAAATGGACTGATACTGTTCTTCAATGTGGCCCCAAATATATTCTATCACAGACTTGAGAGTATCTCCAATTTCATCAAGGTCCCCCTCAGTGAGGACCATGGCCTCTACGTTGGTGGACTTATCAAACTTGTGCTTCTTGCATGCACCTCCCGCACTTGAATTTTCACCGCTTAAGAATAAAGGGAGAATCCACATTCTCCTGGTCTACAAAGGGGTCTTTAGTACCCTGATCAAGTTCTTTTGTATGCTGCTCTTCATCGTGCTCGCCCTTAGGTTCCTGCACAATATTCTTCTCCAGGTCGATGGTCACCGTATTATTTTCCTTCTATACCTCTTTACTACTACCTATTGTGCCTTCTGCACTAGTCCCTATTATACCTTCAATAATATATGTTGGAAGGAGCTAGTCAGTTGGCCAATGAAGGACTAATTGCATGATATTGTCTTCGGTGACCAAAAATGACAACTCTGTTCCTTCATCAAATCATGCCTCATGTAGATGTATACATGATGTGTTAGTGCTCCAATATTTCTCTTGAATGTTGGAGAACTAGATGATTAGAGGTAACCACAAACCAACATTGGAGATTAGGATCTAGCCTTCCTAATTCTTAGAGAGGGCTCTCTCTTTTTTATTTAACTTTGTTTAGTTATTTGATTTTAGGGTAGTTATGATTGTTCTTGGGTTTTGATTTAGATTTGCTAGTGGGATCACTTACTTAGATGAAAGAGGGGTGTCTTTTACCATTGGGCTCTAGTTCTAAAAAACAGTGTCTACAGGGCAAGATAACAGAGTTACTCTAGATCTCAAGGTTGGATAGTGAAGTGGTTTTCAATTAGACCCAAAGAGAAATTAAGGGTTCCTTAGGTTAGATTATGAAGAAAGTGAAATAGGTCAACTAGGATAGGAGAGCAAATAAGGATTCTCAGATCTGGATATCAGAAGAAAACATGTAAATCATTAACTATGGAAAACAGAGTGTACTTAAACAAATTCTGAGATAAACTTCCAGTTAATTCATTCAAATTTAGATAACATTTAAGTTTGTGAAAAACATAAGAGAATAACAAATTGACAAACAAAATACTTCACTGTAATAGCTCTACACATGAATCATATAATGCAATCTCTTTATTACTTGCTCCATTCTGCTGAATTGAAAATTGGTACAATAACCCTCAGGTTTATGATCAAAATAAATCTACAAATGTATAGAAATCCATGCTCAATACTTCGAATTATGAAGTATTTATACAAAAAGATTTACAAAATATCCCAAACTATATTGGGAATTAATCTAGGAGAAAGAAGTATCTTCATGCAAGAAGATAGAGACAACTATTGAGTTATTGTTTACTGTCCCTGTTTATTAGGCTGTGCTATCTTTAATCTTTGATATTTTTCCTTTTAATCCCTACTTTTTTGTTTAGTCTTCACGCTGGATGTTCTATTTACTTCTAGCCTTTCAACTGATGCACTTTCATCTGATACACTTTGACCTAGATGACCTGTCAATATCCTTTTACTGCGCGCTTTTACTTTTACTCTACATTTTTACATTTTTACTGTGTATTCTATAGTAAATCATTTAGTTTCTCCCATGTCTTGGCATCTGGTAATTGGATATTGATCATTTTCCTGAAAATCTCATCTGCCTCTGTATACTTGGAAAAAGTAGGCTTATTGACAAAAAGGTGTTTTACCTCATGCTGGACGTAAAAAAAATTCTCAAAAGTTTGGTACAAGACCTTTCCAGTAGGTATTCCCTTCATAGATGAAGTATTCACTTGATTTCTAGCTACTTCTCTGATTTTTCTACTGTAGTCCTCTTGTGTCATCAACTTATCATTTATTACTAAGGGATTCGGTAAACCTTTTTGCCTCAAAATTTCAAATTTGACCATGAATCTCTCAATGGCCAGCTGCATGGTTTGGCACTTGTCTTCTAGGTTTAACATTAAATTCCTCTTGGTTAGGACCCTTTTCACTTCCAAAATTGTACTGTCCTGTCAGGTATCTCTAATTCCTGCAACTCATACTTGTTTTTGGAGTTGAGGAAGTGTATGATCCTTGTGGCTTCCTCTGGCATGTCTTCAAGTTCTGCTTTCACTCTTTGTATGGCTTTTGTAGCATGTTTTATCAAATCAATTTGCTCAAACATAACTTGGATGGATGGCAAAATATCATTGACAGAGTCAACGATATTGGCCCACAATTGTTCCTTAGCCTGTCCAATGGGTTCCTTCAATGTACGTTCCTTATTGAGGAGTTTTATTCTTTCATTCATCCTGCTTTCTTTCTGCACTTATTCCTTGTGCATGATTTGCCCAAGTTTGTAGTCAGTTTCCAGACTGGTCACCTTCTCCTTAAGCTTGTTAATTTCATTGGTCTGAATGAACATGTCTTCCATTGCCTTGACCAACCTATTTGCCTCATCACCTATAGACCCTGTTGCTGATGTAGATGATGTAGATTCTAGTAGTGTTGTGGCCATTGGAGATGTGGGAGCTAAGGATGTTGCCAAATTGGAAGGTACTGCAATGGTTACTATTGGAATAATAGTGGCAGGGGCATTCTCTAGACTAGATTATTTTACCTATATCAAGCTATCTAATTCCTTCTCCATCTCCTTTAGCTGATCATTCAACTGAAGCACCAGGTCCATCATCTCCTCATGATTTGTTTGGCTTTCCAGGACCTCTTTTGTTTGTGGGTGTTCTAAATGAAGCAGATTTAGTTGTTTCTTAAGAGCTGCTATATCCTCATTCTTCTTTTTGATCAACTTCTCAAAGGCCTTAATGTCAGTTGGATCATGGCCCAGCTCAATGACCAAATCCTCCAATGACTTGATCATATTGTCTTTGGCCTGTGAGGAGGCCTCCTCCAATTTGTATTGGGCTGTGATGTTGTCCAGTCAACCCTGCAGCCATGGCCTTGCCTGTTAGGGTGGAGTAGATCATCTCTCTAGCATGTTTATGAAACTCTATTTGGTCAATGGGATGAACATCCCTGGCTAATACCTCAAAATCAATCTTCCTATAATCAGCTAAGGTCTTTGGTTGTAGAATAGTGGGTTACACAAATGATACTTGCATCTTTCCTGCTTTGATGTCAAAAGGTGACATCAACTTGCTCTAGTTGGCTGGTGTATGCTTGAATTATTGGGCATATGTTTCAACCTTCAACTTCTCATTCCTCATCTTTATTTCCTTGTACCTGTCTTTGATGTCCTTTTCTATGTCATCTAGCCTAGTGAAAGAGGAAACATCAACACTTAGCTGTCTCTCAGTCATTTGAGTGTTGGAGGATGATGGTTGCTGTGTTTTACCTGATGCAGCTGTGTCTTTGCTTCTTTGCCCCATGGTTTCAATGTCAGCGATTTCCATTGATTCAATGTTCTCTTCCTATTCAAACTCAAGATTCAACTTGGGCCTTTTCCCGAGTTCAAAGTATTCATTTGTGGTCGCCATGGCAGAACTAGAACCCTTCTCCTTGTGTGTTTTCAGATTCCTGTCCTCATTGGTTCCCCTAGTTCTGGAACCTGCAAGAAAGAACTCCGGTCAATTTGCTTTTCAACATCAATTAGCATGTTTGCAACATCCACTATTGTGCTATCCATGTCAATCAATGTATTTTCCAACCACTCAGATTGGTTGGAAACCTGCTCAATATCAGGTCTTGGATGGTGGATGAAAGGTCCCAATTTGACCTTGAGTCTCAACTTGTTTATGACCCCATGAGGGTCATACTGCCACATGAAGCTATTTTTGAATTTCATCTGTTGCAATATCTTGTCAGCCTCTGGTCCAACCTCTCTATCATTGCAAATGAAGTGGCCCAATTGGTTCGTTATTTTAAATTGGGTCTTCTTCTTAGCTGCTAGGAAGTTGACCTCATCTGGATTGATGATTTGCTAAAATACTCAAGTGCAAATATCCTCATAGGGAGGTATGTGGGACATTTATAAGGGGCAAGTTGGCATCCATAGACTCTAATTTCAATGTGGTTCTAGTATAGATACCAGTCTCCCACGTTGCTGTTATTGGCCAACTGTAGCACCCTTTTTATTTCTTGGCTGATTCTAGGCTGAGGGGTACTGGTTAGCATGTTCATGACTGGGTAGACAAATGAAGCAGTGAAATATTTATAGGTAAATGCTGTAGAGTATTTCTAGATTAAGGGTGTCCAATAAACAACTGATCTCTCTTTTCCCTTGGTATCCAACTTCTGGATGCTGACAGGGAATTTATCTACTTGGTAATACAAAAACATGTGAAATAACACTAAAGAGTACTTGAAAACTCTTTCAGTTGGCAGTCTGGTAAATTTTTCATGCATCTTGTCTGCAATGAACTGAGCATAGTTGTACATGATAGCAGGAGGCTTGCCTGGGGTAAAAATGGATAGGAAGGCTAGGATAACCTCATCCACATGCTCATATGTGGTATATCCTAGGATGCAAGAGAGCATGGTGATTATATGTCTTCCTGTCTTTGAAAAAATGGTGGCAGCATAAGGTGGACTATCTATGGGAGTGTGACGGTCTTCTATAATGAAAGTCTGGAAGATTTGTCTTATCTTAACCAGGTCTAGTGTGATATATAGGTCCAATAGGTCTCCAATGAATAATGGGGTCTCATTAGGGCTAGGTTGGACTTGTAGGATTTGGTTGATAGACTTTGGAGTCATTGTGAACAACAGATGCTGGTTAGGGGCAACAATATCTCTTTAGCTAGGGGTATAGCAGGCATGACAAAAGTGTATGATATCAGGGAATGGGTGTACTTCCGGGAATAAATACTTGGGTAAATTGGATTCCCACATATGGATGTCATCAATATGGTTCAGGAATCTATCCTTACTCTAGCAGTTGAGCTTTGGAAGGTAGGCTGGTGAGGCAGTATCTTTTATCTGGAAATCCTTGTCTACTAGTGCCAAATGGTCAATGTCAAGGTGAGGGGTTGACACGGGTCTTACATCCAGAGAGTTCTAGGAAGCCATGACTGAGTTTATGGATAGGGATTAGGCTTATGGGTGTTGCAAATGTAATGTTTTGGAAGCTTTGGTACAGTGAAGGGTAATTACACTTTGCAAAAAGAAGGGCTTTGGGTATTGAATCAAAATACTCTTCAGTTTAGGGAAATTTTAATTAATTTTAATTAATTAAACTTTTAATTGACTGTATGTTTTCAAATTGAGAGGGTCGTTCTGGTTTTTCTCAAGAATACTGGGAATTTGGTGGTATGGCTTGCAAACTGGTTTGAATGGTGGCTGCAGGGGGTATAGTGGCTTCAGTTGTGGACTGGATACTCAAATTGGGTGTCTGGAGCTTCTTCAAGCAGTAAACAGTGGTCAATTTTGGTCGCAAAGGCTCAGGGTGTTGCAGAAAAGCTTGAGCAGCATTCACAGAGAAAACAAGCAAAAAGGGTGAAATGGGGCTTCTCAGGCTTTTTAACCGGCAACAATTACATTTTTTCACGGAATCTTGAAATGAATGGTGGACGGTTTTCGGTCTTGGCGGGGAGGCGGTTTCATGGGCCATCGCATCGCTTTTGGAGGCAAGGTGGTATTTCCTTGTGATCTCGCAATCTAGCGTGGGGATTCCACATAGCAGAATAGTGCCCACGAAAAACTGTGAATCTCGCGTGCTCTCAGGTTGGTAACGGTTGGACAATGAATGTGCATGATATGGATGCACACCGTCAGATCTGGGGGTGGGATATTAGATGACAGTCACGCGGTCAAGATGCATGAAGGGGATCGGGATTGGGATTTGTGGGGTTTGGGGGGTTAATTATGAATAGTTTATAATTAATTAATGAATAAAGTAGGGATTAAATATTAAGCTCAGGTTTAATAAAGTTGGACCAGGGTTTATTGTGGCGGGGTTTCTTAACCGCACCAAGGGTTGGTGGGTTAAAAGGTTTTTGTCGGGGAAATATGAATCGGGGAATTAATTAAATAATGTGGGGGGGATAAAAACTTAGGATAAGAAGTTTTTATGGGTTTTGAAGGGAAATATGGAAATTAATAAGGGGGATGGTAAAAGGTTCACTGATCTGTATAGTCACCATCTCTTCCTGATCATCAAGGTTACCAATGAAATTCATATCTAGGGCCTGACAGTTCGATTCAGCCATGAGTTTGGCTAAACCTTGGCCTTTGATAAGTTTAGTAGGCTTTATTTCCATGTCATATTCCAAAATAGTGGCAATCCATTTGCCTTTCTTCCCTTCAGGCCCATTTTGTGTCAAAATGTCCTTTACTACTGAGTTTGGAAAATAAGCAATGATGTGTGAATAGAAGATGTATGCTCTAAAATTTTTAATAGATTTCACTAAAGCTAATGCCTGTTTTTCCATTATGTTGTATTTTAGGGTTGCATCTCTTAAAGATTTACTGAAAAATGCAATGGGTTGTTCATATCCCTGATCATTCTTTTGCAACAAGATTGCTGCAATAGTATGTTCTAAAGCAAAAGAAAAAATTATAAAATCTTTTTGAAAGTCAGGACTTATAAGGACTGGAGTTTTGGTAAGGGCTTGTTTGATGGCTTCAAAGGATTGTTTAGCCTCCATTGTCCATTTAAGTTCTGAATCTTTTCTTAACATGTTATTTAGTTCTCTAATCAATTATGCTAAATTTGAAATGAATCTCCTAATGAAATTTATCTTGCCTAAAAATGACTGTAATTCTTTGATGTTTCTAGGATGGGTGATGGTCAAGATTGCCTCTATTCTAGCAATATCTATTCTAATTCCATCTTTGGATATTATATGTCCCAAGAGTTTACCTTCTTCTAGACCAAAGAGTGTCTTTTTGGGATTTAAGGAAATAACAAATTTTCTGCATTTAATGAAAACTCTTCTCATGTGATCTAGATGTTCATTATCAGATTTAGAAAAGACTATGATGTCATCTTGGTAAAAAACTAGGAAGTCATGGATTTATTTAGCAAAAGCTATATCCATAGCTCTTTGAAATGTTGCTCCTTCATTCATTAATCCAAAAGGCATTTTTAAATACATGAAAGTACCCCAAGGAGTAGTAAATGCAATTTTTACCTGGTCCTCTGGTTGAAATAAGAATTGGTTATATCCAGAAAATCCATTAAGCAATGAAATTTTGGATGAACCTACTACCCTTCAAAGAATATGGTCCATTTTTGGGAGAGGATAATTGTATTTCAATGAGGCTTTGCTCATATTTCTGAAATAAACACAGAGTCTGATTTCTCTTGTCTTTTTCCTAGTAGTGACTAAGTTTGAGACCCAATCTGAATATCTAATGGGAGCTATAATTTTGGCATCATACATTCTCTTCACTTCCTTCTCAATAGATGGAATAAGAACTGGATTTATTCTCCTAAGTTTATGTTTAAAAGGTTTATGATCTTCTTTGATAGGTATCTTGTGTTGAATTAGGCTAGTGTCATAAGACTTTAGGTCTTCATAACTCCATGCAAATACATCTTGAAACTCTTTAAACAGATTTATGTATTTAACCTTTTCATCTGGAGGTAAGGATTTTGATATTTTAATGATTTTAGGTTTTTCTTCAGTTCGTATGTTACACTCCTCTATATCTACTCTTAAAGGCTCCATTTTTGGTTTCCTAGATACATCATTCGAATCAAAAAAATCTTCTAAGGGGACTAATCCCTTAGGAAAAAAAAATTAAGGTTAAAAATTTCAGGATCATCATTCATTATCTCTTCTATTTCTACATTTTCTAAGTTATCTACTTATAGTTTAGTGAAATTAGTGGGTTTACCTATATCTAAAATATTTACATCTATCCCACTATCTATGTCATTGTCTACTGTATAATCTGTATCTATATTACAATTCTGAAACTCACTGTTGGGTATGGAATCCCCCCAAGGCATGTTTTGGGGCTCAAAGCCCAATTTTTGACCGAATTTTGCTGTAAAACTCTGCGAATTGTGGGTGCGGGGCACGAAAGTATAATAGAGTCACAAGGTTGTCCGCCCTAGTTTTGTAATGTAATGTCGGCTGGATAGACCTACCTGTGGTCCATGGACCATGGGACTGTATAAATAGAGAGAGGCTCTAAGTAGATAGATAATAGAGGGGTAGAGAAGAATAAAAAGTCTAAGTGATTGATTCACAAGTGTAAAGTGTGTCTTTGGGTCGTAGGGTAGGAGAAGGCTTTGCAGCTGAGTGCGCAAAGGCCTAGTAGTCCGTAGCTGAGTGTGCAGGGCAGAGTTGAGTCTGTAACCAAGGAAGGAACTAATAAAGAGAAGTTTTATCATAATTCTGTGTATTTGTTCTTGGGTTAATGCATGCTTGATATAATTTTCAAATATACTGTTTATTTATTGCGCACACTTGTATGAATGGTTTATGTTGTTAAGTATAACTTAAAGCAGGCAAGTAGGCTAAGATAATCAACTAACATTGGAATATCAGTAAATTCTTGGGTAATAACATAGAAGCACAACGTTTAGCCCTTAAGTAGGGCTGCACAAAGGAAATATATCGTGATGCGAGGTAAGGGAAAGTGCGCATAGCGACTTGCATGCAGGGTGAAACTGCGGACCATTTGAACTCATCGGACATCTCCAGGGTGCGAAAACCTAGTTCTAGCACCCTCCCATACTACTTCGAGTGAGACCTTAGTCGGCACTCTACAAAATGTTTTCGAAAGGGCCAGTAGTATCAGGATTTGTTTGGCTAAATCAACTCTAAACCTGGGTCAGGCCCCAATAAGGCAACAAATGGTTCCATTGCTGGGATTGGGATCTGCATAGAGATGTATGATGTCGTATCACTGGAATCCGACAAAGAAAGGAATTGAAGAGTGGTTGGACAAAAAGATTCACAAGTTTGTGGCGTGGAAAAACATGAATCCGCGATTATCAAAGGAAGATTTGTTATATTGCTACTTATATACGGAAATCCATGAAATTTTCTTTGTATCCTTCCCCTTTGAGTTGTACAAGTGGATCACGAAGTTAGTAGATAGTCAGGGAAGGTGTAGGCTCGACAAACCTATTGTGTGGACTCTAGAGTTGGTGCACAGACTAGAAGCATCAGAAGATAAGATTGCGCACGCTGTGGATCACTGGCTCGATCAAATTATAGGGGGATTTATCACCGAGTTCGCGATAGATACTTCAGTCAGCTATAGCGAGGCAGAACAATGCTTCCCCAAAGGACCACAAGGTAAGTACGTTAAATATTTGAACACTTGGATTAAAATGCTAATGTGTGAAAAGCCGGTTATGTGAATAAATTGATGTTTGGGGCTACGCAAAGTGGGAGGATCTACAGAAACAAAGGTAGTGTAGAAACCAGCCCCTTGATTTCACCTCCGTAGGAAAATGAGGAAGAGCTCACAAAGGTCTCACCAAGAAGTTCGATTAGTTTGATAAAGCAGTGAATTCCGTGCATACCACTTCCACCTACACCACCACCAGTTTCACCATCTTCACCCTTGTCTTCACCCACACCACCTCCACCACCACCATAGTTAAATATGGCAAGCGCGTTAAAATTTCCGGTGTTCAAAGGAGCAGGGAATGAAGATCCAGACCAATTTTGGTTTGTGGAAAGGGTAGTATGGGAAGCGCAGGGAGTCACGGATGATAATATAAAGAAAGAAACATTGGTCAGCACTTTGCGATATCGCGCACTAACTTGGTACATTAAGAACTCCAATGACAATCCGAACATAGAGATCGTGGATATCCAAGCTACACTATACAGGGAATTTTGCAGGCCGAAATTAGAGACGCAGTCGATCATCGGATTTAAGGAAATTGCGATGCTGGTAGGCGAGACCCCCTGGGAGCTGGATCAGAGAATGAAGGGTATGATTTGTGAAGCCAACGTGACCTCGACGGATAGGCAACACCGCACATGGTTTGTAGCATCGCTAATGCCGAATCTAAGGAATGCGCTGTCACAGCAAAAGCTATCCACTCAGGGCAAGGCCTTGGAGATCACAATGAGACTGCACAAGACACCGATACAAGATCCAAAACTGGGAGCTTAACAGGTCCACATGCAGTTGAAAAAATTGTGTCTTGAGATGCAGAGTTTGAAACAAGATAGGATAGCTCAACCAGAAGCACGTGAGGAGGTATGGTGCGTAAAGTGCAAGGGCCAGGGAGATGACAAGGACCATTGCCTAGTCTTCACGAACTACTTAGCGGGAGGAGGACCAATACCATTGAGACCAGAGGCATAAGCAGGACTGAGCGTGGTGCCTACATTATGGTGTGCGATTTATCAGATAGGAGGGAAGCATGATATAGATAACTGCCATCTATTGCAGAAGTATACACAGAGTTCCCAATAGTTGTTCTATAATTTCTGCAGGTCAGTAGGCCATGATGAGTGCACCTGTAGAAGTTATGAACTGATGATGCATCAGGCTCCTACCTACAGAGTTCAGACTGAAACACGAGCCCTTGATCAAAATGCAGGGATGGCATGCACTAGATTTCAAGGGCGTGGACAAGGTCGAGGTGGAATGGGATGAGGAAGAGGTCGCGGACAACTGATATGTTACAATTACAGAGGGCCGGGGCATTATGCCTGCGATTGTACAAATCTGACGAGACCATCATGCTTATATTGTACCGAGTTTGATCATGAGACAAAGGATTGTCCCACATTGATAGCAAGGCTGCGTGATAAAGGAACACTCCAACCTCCCTCGACTCAGAATCTGCAAATGATGAGGTCTGAGTCGTGCGAGGAAGACCCAAATGTAAATATCATTCTTCGAAGTGGTATCACGACAGGAGATGACAAAGGAAAGTAGCTAGAAGAGAGTACCTGGGTTTGCAAGGCTCAAACAAAGGAACCAGAATTTGATTTTGAGCACGCTAAGGAGACATTCATGGAAGCTAAGAAGAGCTTTATGGAGGTCTCCACTTCAGGTAGTAAAGACAAACTGGAACTGGAAATGGACCCATCAATGCTCACTACCTTTTTGGAGACATGCATGTAGGTGCTGCGCGACAACAAGGCTATGAAGGGGCTGTAAGAACTCATAACTAGATGTGATGGGACCACGCTAGGAGAACCATGTGTAGTCTGGAATCTTGGGAAGCACACAACGTAAATAGGAAGAGAGATGAGATTGACCGCACAGATCGGGGAATATGAAATGGATCAAGTGATTTTGGATCTAGGATTGGACATGAACATCCTGCCAAAGCAGACATGGGAGTGCATGGCTAGGCATGTGTTGCAATGGTGTCCTATTCAATTGCGAATGGCGAACCAGCAAAAGATCCTACCTATGGGAAGATTGCAGGGAATAACAGTAGATATCGAAGGTGCAAGCTCACTTGTAGATTTCGAAGTGATAGAGATTATTGATGAAAACAATCCCTATCCCATGCTACTGGGAATAGATTGGGCCACTGACATGAATAGAGTGATAAATATAAAGAAGTGCAAGATGATTTTTGAGAAAAAGTCACTGCGCGTAGTGGTACCTTTAGACCTTGCGGAAGGATCACACCAGCGCACTGCGCGTAGTGGTACCTTTAGACCTTGCGGAAGGATTGCACTACACAAAGCTGGTGTGCAACTATGATAGTGACGATGATCTAAACTGTATTTACAAGATAACTGCTGGGGAGCAAGACTGGGTGAATCCAACAGTGGATGGCAGACTCTCATGGGAGCGCGAAAGTTCCTGCACCTCAGATTCGGATGAGGAAATAGAATGATGGTAGAACCGGTTACATGAGGTAACCACGCTCAACTGTAACATGATGACAAGGTCGCTGCGCTGTGTGGCAACAGAGGTAAGAGATTTGCTTATGTATGACGGGATGACTGAGGTGGATGATTTCCTGAAAAAATTTGAAAGAGAAGTGTTGGAACAACAAAGTTTTAATGCTCTGAAATGGGTACTGTGCGCTACGCCCACAAGGTGGTTGGGTACACACCAACAAAATTTTGAGGATTGACGTGAATGCAAAAGAATGATGTGCCTATGATTTGGGAAGCCTCAGATGCAGATGAAAGCCAAGTATGATGGACGAAATAACCCACACGCCCACCTGTCCAGATGGGTACAAGCGTATGGTGCGCAACCTGCACAAAGGCACACCGTCCGCACAGTAGGTAACATGATCGGCGAGCAGGAACGGGCAAGGAATTGGAACGAACGATGACCAAGAAGTATGGTAAGACCAAGCATGTAGAAGCATATTCACGCAGAAGCTTTTGACGAAGTACGTGAAGCACTGAATGCGCTCCACCATGTGAAGTGAAGCGATTGGGACCTGTGCATACCTGTAGTACTATGGGCTTATAGGACAACGTGCAAGAAACTAATGGGACAAACACCTTTCTAGTTGGTTTGTGGCGTGGAAGCTATCATGCCGATAGAGTTTATTATACCTAGTCTATGCATATCAGTGCTCACAGGTATGATGGACCACGAAGATCTGGAAGAAAGGTTCGCGTAATTAGAAGAACTTGAGGAGGAAATGTTCCTGGTGGGTTTTCATCAGCAAGTGCAAAAGCAACATGAAAAGGCCTAGCACGATCGCCATATTAAGTTCCACACCTTCAAGGTAAATGATTTAGTGCCGCTATATGACAGTAAGTTTGAAATTTTTTTGGGAAAGTTTAGAATGCATTGCCTAGGACCATACGTGGTTAAGGAGGTCACAGATGGAGGTGCAACCCAGCTAGTCAAACTAAATGGAGAACCCTTCCCAGGAAAAGTGAATGGCAATCGCTTGAAACCCTACACGGGTGGGCCAATTATCTGACTAGCCGGCATAAGCACAGTCTTCACGCTCCAAGGATCTAGACAAAGGTGCAGGACTATAAACATATGCAGCAGATACCAGTACAATGTATGGAAGGAGTTCAGACATAGAGGTCTAGGGACAACTTATGCAGCAAATCCAGCAAGTAGCCACTCAGTGTGCTGCTAACCTTCGTGTTGTTCGAGAATAGTTGGAGGGAATCCATGCAAAGGTCGTCGCGCCGATAGAGTGACTCGAGGGCGAGTCACGATGTTTGTGTTAGGGGTCTGTTGGGCATGGAATCCCCTCCAAGGCATGTTTTGGGGCTCAAAGCCCAAGTTTTGATCGAATGTTTTTGTAAAACTCCGCGAATTGCGAGTGTGGGGTGTGAAAGTATAATAGAGTCATAGGGTTGTCCGCCCTAGTTTTGTAATGCAATGTCGGCTAGATAGACATACCCATGGTCCAAAAACCATGGGATTGTATAAATAAAGCAAGGCTCTAAGTAGATAGATAACAGAGGGGTAGAGAAGAATAACAAGTCTAAGTGATTGAGTCACAAGTGTAAAGTGTGCCTTTGGGTCGTAGGGTAGGAGAAGGCTCTGCAGCTAGGTGCGCAGAGGCCTAGTAGTCCATAGCTGAGTGCGCCGACCCCTGCATCTAAGTGCATAGGGCAGAGTTGAGTCTGTAACTGAGGAAGGTATTAATAAAGAAAAGTTTTATCATAATTTTGTGTATCTATTCTTGGGTTAATGCATGTTTGATATAATTTGCAAATATATTATTTATTTACTGCGCTCACCTATATGAATGGTTTATGTTGTTAAGTATAACTTAAAGCAGGCAAGTAGGCTAAGATAATCAACTAACATTGGAATATCAGTAAATTCTTGGGTAATAACGTAGAAGTGCAACATTCAGTCCCTGAGTAGGGCTGCATGAAGGCAGTATATCAGGCTACGAGGTAAGGGAAATTGCACGTAGCGACTTGCGTGCAGGGTCAGACTGTGGACCACTTGAACTCATCAGACATCTCCAGGGTGCGGAAACCTGGTTCTAGCACCTTCCCATACTACTTCAGGTGAGACCTCAGTCCATGCTCCGTGGAATGTTGCCGAAAGGGCCAGTAATACAGAGATTTGTTTGGATAAATCAATTATGAACCTGGGTCAAGCCCCAATAAGACAACACTCACCTTCAGCTTTCATGAAATCATAAATTTGGGAATCCTGTGAGAAAATCTACCAATATTTCAAATTTTCAGGTATGATAGGCCTATGTCTCAATTCTGAAGTGTACTGGTGGTTTTGGTTTGGTTGAAAAGGCAGTTTGCAAGTACTAGCAAAAGTGGCCAGACTGTGGGCTTTGATATTTTGTTTTCTAGGAATGGAAACAAAGTTCGTTTCCAGAAGGTCTTTGATCAAATCTAGATCAGTCTCTCTATATTGGCTCAGTCTGGGATTATATACAGAGTATTCACCTTTGATTTGTTTAATGATCAATTCTGAGTCTCCCATTATAGAAACTCTCTTGGCTCCAAGTTTTCTAACAATTTGTAAACCTAAGATTAGAGCTTCATATTCTTCCATGTTATTTGTGCATTTAAAATTTAACCTAAATTCATGACCTTCAGAATGATTATTCTCCATGTTGTGAATCCATACTCCTATACCCACTCCTAGTCTATTCGCAGATCTATCAAAATCCAAGTGCCATAGTGATTCATGAAAGATGTTTTCACTGTCAGTTGTTTTGTATTTTTGTTCTACAACTATGATTTCATTTTTGTCATGGTCTAAATTGTACAAGATGAAAGAGTCTATATCAGAATGCATGGAGTATATAGGGAAATTTTCTGGTTTTTATGCATTACTCACCATGTAATTCATCAAGGTCTCTCTATAAAGTTTTCTTTGTTGACCAAAAATAGATATGGTGGCATATGACATATCTAATTGTAAAGATCCCTACAATTTTTCTCCCCATGAGCGAGATAACAACATTCCATATTTGGATGGGATGTCAGCAACTACTATGTCCATCACAATACTCTTTGTTGGGTACTAGACTAGAGTTACACACAGATCCTTGATCAGGCTGAGGCATTTAACTTGGCTGGAGTCAAAGGAAAATAGGTCCTTATATGGTATGGTGATATCTAAGTTTAGTCTCTCCATGATTGCCTTTGGCATTAAGTTATGGGATGCCCCTGAGTCTAGCATAGCATTATGTGATATTTTTTTCATGAATGTTAAAACTAATGTAGAAAGGAGGAATACCCCCTTGCTAATGGGTGCCATTTACTTCAGGGACAAACAATAACTCATGCTGATCATCATTCAAATTCAGAGCATCCTCCCCTTCACCTATATTCAATGTTTGAGTGATCTGTGATCTATATGATTCATTTTTCACTAGCTCAGTCAAAGGGACTAATATTTTCAATTTTGCTATCTCAGTTTTAATGTTGAAAGGCAATTGAGTTTTGCTTGATTGGATGAGATCTTCCTTAGCAAATGTGGTCTATGTGTTTTTATCTTCTTTTTCAGTGTTAGGCACTTCGGTTTGTGTTTCAGTAGTTTTGTTTTGAATTCTCTTATTTGGAATGTTTTGAGTAACTATTTCAGTTTGAGTTTCAGATGAAGTTATATCTACAATTTTTGGGCTAGAAGTCTCCTGAGTTCCCCTAGGGAGGATTTGTAGGATTTTGGTTACAGGAGCTTTTGTTATCTTTTTAGTTTGGGTATGGATTGATCTCTTAGTGGGAGTTTCATTGTTCTTTTTACTTCTTAAGCTATACTGTTTGTGAACCTCATATATGGTATATTCATAGCCCTGTTTAAAGTTGAAGGATTCCCTAGATTGTAATTGCAATTGTTGCAAGATGTACGATTCCTAGTAAGAAAAACAACACCTTCTTTTTGGATTCCTAATAAGTTTAGTTGGGTGTCATCCTCTCCTTCATGGCTTTGTGAACCCTCAGCATAGTTTTCCTGGAAGGGTGGTCTAATTTGCTGCTCTGGTATTGCATTCTTTCTAGTGTTAGGGGTTTTTTTGAAATCGGGGTTTCTTAGTGGGAGTGGCTGTTGGTTCTCCCACTGAGTTTTTCTTCCCATGTTTTCTAATATATCCATTATTCTCTCTACACTCTTTTCTAAACTATCTATTTTACCATCAGAATTGGAAGCTTCCTCTTTAATGACAACTCTTTTTTCATTTCTCATTCTAGCCTTCTTAGCTAATAGATTGGCTTCTACAATGACAACATTACTTTTCATTTGCTCCAATGTTTTAGGGTTTCTTTCCCTTAACTGGTATGACATATCAGTTTCAAAACCATCAGGAAATTTGATTAATGCTAGGTCTGGTGGAGGCTTAATATTAGTAGGGATTGCATTGTAGATGCTATTGAACCTAGTACAATAATCTTGAACTGACTCATTAGGAGCTCTTCTAATGTTATCATATTCAGAAAGTATTTACAGAGGGTTTTTCTTTCTCTCCCATCTATCAATAAACAATCTATGAAAAGAAGCTAAGTCTGCAATATGATTAGCAGGTAAAGCTTTGAACCATTTCTTAACATCCCTAGTTAATGTTTGGGCAAACAACCTCATTTGGACATCAGATTCATCAATCTCATGCAACTCAAAATAGTCAGTCATTTTGTTCACATGCTATTGGGTAGTATACTGACAAATAGCATCAAACAAAATTTTTTTGCTTTGATAATATTGGGGCATGGCATGGAGTTGTGCTAGTAAAACCAAAGGTGCATATTGGTTTGCCATGGCTTGGATTCTAGCTTGACTAGGGGGTAAAATGCTGGTACTTGAGGAAGGGCTTGAAATACATGGAGATGAACTAGGTGAGGATGAGGAGTTTGGTTGCATAGGAAGATGATGAATGACTGGTTTAGGGGAATGGAATGTGGTTGATACAATTGGTGAGGTGGTAGTAAATGAAAGTGTATTTAAAGTATTTGAATATTGTGCAGAAATTTCAGAGGTAGCAGCAGTAAGGGCAGCTAGTTCAACTGATTGTTGAAGGTAAGCATCATCTATATGGCTTATCAATGTGGAGGTTAAAGCTTCTAACTTGTCAAAATTATCCAACACAAATTTATCTAAATCTAGATGTATATGCACCTTTTTTGACTCAATGAGTTGAATAAAATTAGGGTCTAACATAGTTTCATGAATTGCATTCACTGATTTAGTTTTAACAATGAGAGATAAAATGACAAATCAAATGGAATTTCCTCTAAATTTGATAATTCCTCGGGGAGTGAATTTGCTTTAACTAATTGGCTGCTACTTACTTGATTTTCTACTTTTTTGGTTTTCTTAAAATCTTGTCTAGGTCATCAAGTATGGTAGCAAGGTTTGGATCTAGATTTTCACTAGTATAGTGAATCTTCTTGGGAGCCAAAACTTTAACTTTTTAATTGTTTTTATGAAATTTTTTTAAATACACTCAAAAAATGACCTTAAGGGGCAAAAGATGAAATGTAAGGTTTCCTTAAAGTTTTATTACACTGAGGATCGAAGTCCCCAATATGGTCGCCAATATGTTATCACTCCAATATTTCTCTTGAGTGTTGGAGAAAGAAACGATTAGAGGTAACTGTTATCACTCCAGGAAGCTCTCCTAGGTTGTATCTCGGAGATGCCTGGTAACATATAAATCTTCAATATCGTTCTCTGAACTATTGGAATGGACTGGGGTTTGGATCAAGTCAGATGACTATTTCAACTCTGTTTCCACTCCAGACATGCATGAACACCCTCATCTTGACAAGGCTTTAGACCACTAATGCTCAATAGTTTATAGATCAAATGGATAGATGGAGAATACTGACTGTACCAGAAGATGCATACATAAACATATATGAATGGCTAGCTACAGAAAGTAAATGAAGCTTGAAAATCTAATTTATCAACACAGAGATAAGATGACAGTTATTTGGAATTAGACACAAAAGAAAACATGAATAACATATTCAAGTGCAAGCTTAGAACAGAGGAGAAGATGGCAATTGAACATGTAACAACAAAAGAATCTTGTATTACTCGAATGAAGATGAGATGTTGGGAGGAACAGGGTCTCCACAGTCTCCAAAAGTTCAACCCCTCTTTCTTCTAATGTTTAGCCATTTATAGGCTTTTACAATGCTCTCAAACCCTCTGAGGCTCGAGGTGTCTTAATCTATCCCCTATGTCTTCTAAGTACTTGATGCCATAACTAGGCAAACATGAGCTCAGAGGCCTCTTTTCCTAACAGACACAGTAACCAAATTCTAGTAATTTCGCTGTGCTGTCAAGTGGCTCGCTCGTGCCAGTGATGCTCCATGATCAATTTTGTTGGTTCGACTGCATCGTGTTGTTTTTTCCCCCTTTTGGCCCTATTTTCCATTATTTCAGTTCAACTGTAAGACTATCACAAACACTGACAGAGCCAACAAATTTCCACATAGGGTGACTGATGGGAAGCGGGGTACGGAGGCATATGGGCCATTGGATGGGATGGATCGATGGTCAGGACGTTGGTCGGGTGGTGGAGGACGAACTATTGCGATCGTGAATGAGGGCCATTAAATTAGAGGAATGGATGGAGGAGATCGATCGTCGAAGGCTTGGCATCGTGGCGAGAGCGGAATAAGTCTGACCCGTCAGAGCTTGGATGGGTAGATCGAATGGTTATCGAGCAGAGGAGGTGATCGAAGGATAATGCTCGGGAGTGGTTTTACCCAAGCGGGAACGATTTCAATCAGGCGGTAAGCAGTAAAGGTCGGAGCCCACCTGATTCCATTGATTGGGTGCCACGTAGCAACGAAGGATAGAGAGGAAACCACCTTTATCGGGTGGGTATCCCTCTCGCTTGTTGCCCAAGCGATATGTGATAGCCATTAGATTTGGCGGGAATGATCTAATGGCGATGATTGATTGAGCATCTCACGTCAGTTGGGTGAAGTGCGGACTGTCAGATCGGTGGGAAGATAGACGGCGGGGGAACACGGAGGTACGGGATGTCCTAGAGAAATGTACGAAGGGCACATATGGGCAGAAAGGTAAGGTTTTCGGGGAAAAAATGGGTTAATTTATGTAGGGTCAAGGTGAAAGTGGGTTTTGTTATGATGTGAGGGTTGGGTTAGGACATGAATGAACGTAGATGAGAGTGGATGAGTGAGAAAAGTGAAGAGATGGACCATATAAGGACTTCTCCATGACAGTAGAGCAGTGCAGACAGCGTTGCACCTTGGGGCTAACACTGGCTCCTTCTGGGGATGAAAGCCGCCCTGTGAGGTTTCAAGAACTGTAGACTACTACCCTTCCAGTAACAACCCAAACAAGCTTATCTCCTAGTGTTCCACTAGGCATGGAGTTTATTTGCATTAAAAAAAAACTAAAAAACTTATTACAATATTAAGGCCTTAAAACCTCATATGAAGTAAAGTTTCAAAAATCGCCCATTGACTGGGCCATCAAAAACACCTTCCCCCTCTAAATTGTGCAGAATGAAAGTGTTGTTCATCTGAACTTGAGAAACAACAAATGGTCCTGTCCATAAGGCATCAAATTTACAATGGTTGCCCTTCTTTTCCTTTAATGCATCTCATTTGAGAACCCAGTCACCAACCTGAAAACTGTCCATCTTTTCTTTTCTATCAAAGGTTTCTTTGATCTTATTCTGATGGATCCTTGACTTCTCAACCAGTTGTTCTCTGATTTTCTATAATTCAACCAAGTTACTCATTCTCTTTGCCATGTCATTCTCTTCATCCTATTCTTCTTGCAAGAATTTGGCCACAGGGAGAATCAGCTAGATACGAAAAATAGCATCAGTACCATAAACCAGCTTAAATGGAGAATTTCCTATGGACTTCTTGTTGGTAACTCTGTCAGCCCACAGTGCAAACTTCAACTTGGAATCCCAGCTCTTTTTGTTGTCCTCCAACAATTTTTTGATTATCCTTACAAGACTCTTGTTATATGATTCAGCCAGGCCATTGCCTTGAGGATAGTATGAGGTAAAATGCACCAATTGAATGCCAATGGATTCACACATGTCCACCAATTCATTTTCCCTGAAAGTTGTTGCATTATCAGTGACTAGTTTGGTTGGGCAACCAAATCTAGTGAAAATATTCTCATTCAAGAACCTTATGACAACCTGATGATTAACATTCTTAGTGGGTATAGCCTCCATCCATTTGGTGAAATAATCAGTGGCTACCAAGATCCATTTGTGCTGGCCACTAGAATGTGGATTGATCTCACCTATAAAGTCCAAGCCCCACTACTGGAAGCGACCATTGGCGTGTACTGGCTTCAAGGGCAGGGATTTTAACTGTTGTCTTCCTACAAACCTTTGACATTTGTCACAAGACTTCACAAAAGAAAACACATCAGAGAACAAAGTAGGCCAATAATACCCAGCTCTCAGGATTTTGTGGGCTGTGGTTTTCCAATAATGATGCCCTCCACAGATGCTAGAATGGAACTGGTGTATGACTTCCACAGATTTTCCTTTGTCTAGACATCTCAAGAGGATCCCTGATGGGTCTCTCCAATAAAGCAGGTTTTTATTAATGCAGAATTTGGCTGATCTGAGCTTAATGTCCCGGGCTTGACTTGAGCTACTCCCTGGAGGGACTTCTAGCTTTTGCAAAAAATGAACTACACTGGAATACCATTCACAGGTGGCTAGATTTTCAGCCAAAGACTGATTCTGCTCTTGCTCTTCTGTTGCTTCCTTTGTCTACTCACCACTTGAATTTGAACCCATGCAATTGATGTCTGGTAAACTACAATTTTCCTCAGCCATGAGCTTAGCCAAGCCCTGGCTTTTGACAAGCTTGGTGGGCTGTACCTTTATGTTGAACTCTATGAATTTTGCAATCCATTTAGCTCTCTTTCCATCAATATTTGGCTAAGTTAGGACATCTTTTACTGAGGCTGAAAGTACATATGCAACCACTTTGGAATGCATAATATAAATTTTGAATGCCTTTAAATATTTTATGAGTGCATAAGCTTGTTTTTCAATAAGGTCATACCTTAGTTCAACATCCCTCAGAGTTTTGCTGAAGAAGGCCATAGGGTGCTCTACACCTTCATCATTTTTCTACAATAGAACTGCTGCAAGTGTATCATAAGAGGCAAAAGAGAAGATATAAGACTCCCTGGTATAATTTGGACTGATTAGAGTGGGAGCTTCCATGATATCTTGTTTGATGGCTTCAAAAGAGCTTCTCACAACATTTGTCCATTTTATTTCTAATCCTTTATTCAACATGGAAGTGATGTGCTTCACTAGTTCTGCAAAATTTGGAATGAACCTCCTTACAAAGTTAGTCTTACCCAGGAAAGATTGGATGTCCCTTTTTGACCTTGGGATGGACAATGTCTGAATTTCTTGAACCCTTGCTAGAACACTCTTCACACCTTCAGTAGAAACAATGTGTCCCATAAGTTTGCCTTCTTCTAGAGCAAACTGTGACTTCTTTGGGTTCACAAAAATTCCAAACTATTTGCACTTTAGAAACACCTTCCTCAAATGCTGCAAATGGTCCTTGTGACTGCTGGAAAAGACTGTTATGTCATCAAGGTAAATAAGGAAAAACTTGTCTTTCTCTCCCACAAAGGCTATGTACATGGCCCTCTGAAAAGTAGCACCAGCATTCATCAGTCCAAAAGGCATCTTGGAGTACATGAAGGTTCCCCAAGGAGTAGTGAAGGTGGTCTTTTCCTGATCTTCTGGGTGTATAAAAATCTGATTGTAACATGAGAATCCATCTAAGAAAGACATGACTCTAGCCACTGAAATTTTTTGCAACTAGTGTTCCATTTTAGGCAGGGGGTAATTGTCTTTTTTAGAGCATTTGTTCAGATTCCTGAAGTCAACAAAAAGCCTGATTTCTCCATTCTTCTTTCTCACTACCACAAGGTTAGCTATCCAATTTGAATACCTTAGGGGAACTATGATCTTGGCATCCAACAACTTCTTGATTTCTTTTTGATCAAAGGCAATAAGATAGGGCTGATAGGTCTTAATTTCTGCTTAAAAGGGATGGTGTTTTTTTCCAGTGGAATCTTATGCTAAGTTATGTTTGTGTCATAGGTCTTAAGATCACTATACTCCCAAGAAAAATATCAGCAAATTGTTTCATCAGGGTGTAGTACTCAGAACTTTGGGCAGTAGACAAGTGAGTGGATAGATTTATGTACTTTGGATGGGCTGGACTCCCTACATTATGTCTATGAACTGCAGACTCATTTTCCTTTTTGGCAGGCTTATAAGGTACATCATTATGATCAAACAACTTCTCTAGAGGCACCAATCCCTTGGGTATATGGTTACTAGGCAACTGAACAATGTTATCCTGAACAATTTCGTCCTTTAGCTTGGACCGGTCACATTCTTCAATGGTTTCATTTTTTTGGTTAATGTGCATTTCAGAAAATTCATAAATGACTTGTAAAAAACTATTAATTTCATCATCATCTTCAAAAACTTTCCAATATTTTACATTGTCAGGTAGAATGGTCTATATTTCACCTGAACTTCATAAGTCAATCTAGGAGGCAAAGGAGGAATAAACGTGCTAGCAGACACAGCAAGGGAATCAACAAGCTAGTTCTTCATTCTAAGGATGTAAGAGATGCTGAAACTATTAAAAGAACCCTTGAGCTTCCATACCTCATCATTGTATGCTTTCAGCCTTGGATGCTTTTCTTGGAAAGTTTTGTTCACCTACTGAATGATAAGGTCTACATCCCCAAACACCTTCAGACCTTTGATGCCCATTTCTTTAGCAACGTTTAAGCCCAATGTCAAGGCTTCATACTTTGCTATGTTATTTGTGACATGAAAAGTTAACTTGAAAGATAAATGAATGCATTCTTGTGTGGGGGACACAAGGATTACACCTGCCCTTGTAGCTTCCTTAGGGCAAGCTCCATCAAAGAACATATCCCAAATTTGTGGGCCTTCTTCTTTTGTGATCTGGCAAACCGGTTTCCTAAGCTGCATGGAGGCCAAGTGGGATTCTTCAATTTGAAGAATAAAGGCTCCAAAATGAGTGTTGAGAGCATAGATGGGATGATTAGTGGGATTCCTTTCATCACTGATGATATAGGCCAACTGTGCTTCTCTGTATAATCTCCTACTCTCACCTCCAAAAAGTGGGACAGTAGCATAGGACAGATCATTTTGCAATGTTCCACCTAATCTCTTGATCCAACCTCTGGAAAGAAACATGCAAGCTTGGGGGGGACATTTGCTACCACAATATCCATCATCATGCTCTTCATGGGCAGCTGAGACAAGGTGATGGCTAAGTCTTTGATTAATCCCAAACATTTCACCTTTCTTGAGTGAAAAGAAAACAGGTCATGATAAGGCTTGGTAATGTCTAGACCCAACTCATCCATGACAACCTTGGGCACTAGATTATGACTAGCTCCAGTGTCCAAAAGGCAATTGTGAAGGATTTTGTCATGAATAGTCAGAGAGACATAGAATGATGGGGAACTGTCATCATAATTTTCAATCATTGGGCTAAGAAAAACAACTGGTTTGCCATCTTGCAGATTTACATAGTCAGTGGAGGCTTGGATGGCTTTATGCTCAAGGGCCTCGAGGATAGATCTCTTGAAGAACTCATTCTTCACTAGTTCAATTAGAGGTATAGGTATTTTTAGCTTCTAGATTTCTGATTCAAAACTGAAAGGAGAAGGAGACTTGTTAGGGCCTCTTACCTTGTGAGCTGGAGCCTTGAGGATGATGGGATCAACTGACAGTCATTTCTGCTTATTAGTTTGTTGTATTGTAGGGACAAAAACTCTCTGAATAGGAGTTTCCTTGACATTATTCATCTTCGACCTTAGATTATTTCTATGTTGATCAGTAGTTTGTAGAACAGCTTCACCATCCCATTCTTAGTTGATCTGGTCATTGAATAATGACTTTTCATAGGTAGCTGAGGTCAAAAAGGAGGCACTACCTTTGTATTCTAGACAATGGATCTCATCATTTTCTTCAAACTTCTCTTCTTCCATGACTACATTCTGGAAAGGGGTGTTCACCCTTTGGTCTTCATTGGCATCTTTGCTTCTTTGCAAAATCTGCAACTCCTCATTAGCCCTTCTATATGGATTTGGATTTCTAGGAGCAAAAGTATTAGGAACTCTTCCTTTCCCAGGGTGCTGGTCAACCTTTAATTTGGAGATTTCAGAGGCTAATGACTCTATCATCTTGGTCATTTTATCGATCTTGGGATTTGATGATGATGAAGATTCGCCTCTCTGTCTCCTTCTATCAACATTCCCCTTGAGGTTCTCTGCAGCCATGATGTTTTATTATACTTCCAAGGCTGCATCCTGCATATCAGCCAAGGTAGCACATCATCTCTCCCTCAATAGTAGATAGAAGTCAGAATCAAAAGCACTAGCATAGGTGAGTTTAGCAAAGGTAGTGGTGGGTTTTACTTCAGTTGGTATTTTGTTGTACGTGTGGTTAAATCTCTTATTGAAATCAGACAACAACTCACCTTTTTCCCTCTTTAAGTTCCCAAACTCGGTGTGGTAGTAGAGTAGATCCTTCGTATCCCTCCAATGCTTTAGTAATGCATCATCTAAAGCCTCAATATCTACTATAGATCTTGGGGTCAGTTCTCTGAACCATTTTCTAGCCTCTCCATCTAGACTTTGGAAAAAGACTCTCATCCATACATCATCTTCACTAATTTTCAGGTTATCAGCATAGCTATAGAATGATTCAAGATGTTTCTCAGTTGTAACACCTTCAGTCCTAGTGAACTTAGGCATATACTTCTGATATTCTCCAGTAGGCATAGAATTCAAAGGATTGGGAAGTACTAGAGGTCCATACCTAGCAACTATGATTCTTTCCATTTTGGTAGGTGCTTGGGGTCTTGCCATAGCTGTGGTGGCTATAAGGGTACTGGAAGTCTAAATGACAAAGGGTTGAGGGGTGACTGGTAGGACTAGAGGAGTCTGATGGATAGGAGGTGAGGTTTCCTTTGGGCTTACAATAAAAGGAGAACCTAAAGAATAAGGAGCTTTATGAATCTCTGAGATTTTTTCTTCACTGCTAGTATTAGATGCTATACTCTCAACATGTATTTGTTCTATTATAGGATTTTCTTGAAGAGATATAGAATATTGTTTAGAGCTACCTGAACGTGATGCTCCTTTCTGCAATGCCATTCTTTCTTTGATGATTTTTTTAGGGTCAGATACTGGGTCAGCTTATGGCTTCTAAGGATTTCTCTGAGTATGCCTCACAAACTGAGCTAGAACTATGAAGTAGAGTCACTAAGAGGTTCGTCCTCCAGTAGAGTCACCAGATAGATGATTACAACCGAAAAAAGTGCCCAGACTTTGTCTATCATCAAAGCTGGATCTATGTTGTCTCCCAGGGAAGCTGAGCTTCACTCTCCTCTCCCCGGCAATGGCGCCAATTATGTTATCACTCAAGGAAGCTCTCCTAGGTTCTATCTCGGAGATGCCTGGTAACATATAAATCTTCAATATCGTTCTCTGAACTATTGGAATGGACTGGGGTTTGGATCAAGTCAGATGACTATTTCAACTTTGTTTCCACTCCAGACATGCATGAACACCCTCAGCTTGATGAGGCTTTAGACCACTAATGCTCAATAGTTTATAGGTTAAATGGATAGATGGATAATACTGACTGTACCAGTAGATGCATACATAAACATATATGAATGGCTAGCTATAGAAAGTAAATGAAGCTTGCAAATCTAATTTATCAACACATAGATATGATGATAGTTATTTGGCATTAGACATAGAAGAAAAATTGAATAACATATTCAAGTGCAAGCTTAGAATAGAGGAGAAGATGGTAATTGAACGTGTAATAGCAAAAGAAGCTTGTATTGCTGGAATGAAGATGAGACGTTGGGAGGAACAGGGTCCCCACAATCTCCAAAATTTGAACCCTTGTTTCTTCTAACTTTCAGCCATTTATAGGCTTTTACAATGCTCTCGAACCCTCTGAGGCTCGAGGTGTCTTAATCTATCCCCTCTGTCTTCTAACTACTTGATGCCATAACTAGGCAAACATGAGCTCAAAGGTCTCTTTTCCTAATAGGCACAATAACCAAATTTTGGTAATTTTTCTATGCTATTAGGTGGCTCTCTTGTGCCAATGATGCTCCATGATCAATTCTATTGGTTTGGCTACATCGTGTTGTTGTTTTTTCCCCTTTCGGCCCTATTTTCCGTTATTTCAGTTCAACTGTCTGACTGTCACAAACACTGACAGAGCCAACAAATTTCCTCACAGGGTGACTAATGGGAAGTGGGGTAGAGAGGCATATGGGCCATTGGATGGGATCGATCGATGGTCAGGATGTTGGTCGAGTGGCAGAGGATGAACTGTGGCGATTGTGAACGAGGGCCATTAGATCAGGAGGAATGGATAGAGGAGATCAATTATTAGAGGCTTGGAGTCATGGCGGGAGTGGAATAAGTCTGAGCCTTCGGATCTTGGATGGGTAGATCAAACAGTTATCGAGCGGAGGAGGTGCTCGAAGGATAATGCCCAGGAGTGGTTTTACCCAAGTGGGAACGGTTTCAAGCCGGCGGTCATCAGGCGGTAAAGGTCAGAGCCCGCCCAATTCCATTCATCGGGCACCACGTAACAGCGGAGGAGAGAGAGGAAACTGCCTTTATCATGTGGGTATCCCTCTCGCTTGTTGAACGAGCAATATGCGTGATAGCCATTAGATCTGGCGGGAATGATCTAACAACGATGATTGATCGAGCATCTCACGTCGGTTGGGTGAAGTGTGGACTGTCAGATTGGTGGGAAGATCGACGGTGGGGGAACACGGAGGTACAGGATGTCCTCGAGAAATGTGCAAAGGGCGCATATGGGCGGAAAGGTAAGGTTTTCAGGGCAAAAATGGGTTAATTTACGTAGGGTCAAGGCGAAAGTGGATTTTGTTGTGATGTGATGGTTGCGTTAGGACATGAATGAACGTAGATGAGAGTGGATGAGAGTGGATGAGTGAGAAAAGTGAAGAGATGGACCATGAGGACTTCTCCATGATAGCAGAGCAGACCCTTTCATTCCTTTAGCCTTCAAAATAGCACCGCTGCACCTTAGGGCTAACAATGACCACAAATCCACTTTGGAGATTAGGATCTAGCCTTCCTAATTCTCAGAGAGGGCTCTCTCTTTTTGATTTAACTTTGTTTAGTTATTTTATTTTAGGCTAGTTATGATTGTGCTTGGGTTTTGATTTAGATTTGGTGGTGGGATCACTTACTTAGATGAAAGAGGTGTGTCTTTTACCATTGGGCTATGGGGTCAAATGTCAAACAAATAGGACTGGATCAAGTTCTAAAAAACAGTGTCTACAAGGCAAGATAGCAGAGTTGCTTTAGATCTCAAGGCTGGATGGTGAAGTGGTCTTCAATCAGATCCAAAGAGAAATTAAGGGTTCCTTAGGCCGGATTATGAGGAAAGTGAAAGAGGTCAACTGGGATAGGAGAGAAATTAAGGATTCTTATATCCGGATATCAGAAGAAAACATGTAAATGATTAGCTGTGGAAAATAGAGTGTACTTAAATAAATTGTGAGATAAAATTCCAGTTAATTCATTCAAGTTTAGATAACATTTAAGTTTGTGAAAAACATAATAGAATAACAATTTGACAAAGAAAATACTTCACTGTAATAGCTCTACACATGAATCCTGTAATGCAATCTCTTTATTACTTGCTCCAGTCTACTGACTTGAAAATTGGTACAATAACCCTCAGGTTTATGATCAAAATAACTCTACAAATGTATAGCAATCCACACTCATTACTTCGAATTATGAAGTATTTATACAAAAAGAATTTACAAAATATCCTAAACAGTCTTGGCAATTAATATAGATATTTTGTCTTTAATCTTTGATATTTTGCCTTTTAATGTCTTTTTTTTCTGTTTAGTCTTCATGCTATATGTTCTATTTACTTCTGGCCTTTCAACTGATACACTTTGACCTGGCTGACCTATCAATATCCTTTTACTGTGCCCTTTTACTTTTACTATATATTTTTACATTTTCACTGTGAATTATACAGTAAATCATTTAGTCTCTCCCATGTCTCAGCGTTTGGTAATTGGATATTGATCATTTTCTTGAAAATCTCATCTGCCTCTGTATACTTGGCAAAGGTAGGCATATTTACCTCATGCTGGAGGTAAAATAAATTCTCAGAAGTTTGGTACAAGACCTTGCCAGTAGGTATGCCCTTCATAGATGAAGTATTCACTTGATCTTTGGATAATTCTCTAATTTTTCTATTGTAGTCCTCCTGTGTCATCAACTTATCATTTATTACCAAGGGATTCAGTAAACCTTTTTGCCTTAAAAATTCAAATTTGACCATGAATCTATCAATGGTCAGCTGCATGTTTTGGCACTTGTCTTCCATGTTTAACATTAAATTCCTCTTAGTAAGGAGCATTTTCACTTCCACAATTGTACTTGTTCTATCAGGTATCTCTAATTCTTGCAACTCATACTTGCTTTTGGAGTTGAGGAAGTGTATGATCCTTGTAGCTTCCTCTGGCTTGTCTTCAAGTTATTCTTTCACTCTTTGTATGGCTTCTGTAGCCTATTTTATCAGTTCAATTTTCTCAAAAATAACTTGGAGGATGGCCAAATATCATTGACAGAGTCAATGATATTGGCTCACAATTGTTCCTTAGCCTATCTAAGGGGTTCCTTCAATGTAAGTTCCTTCTCCAAGCTTTTTATTCTTTCGTTCATCCTGGTTGCTTTTTGCACTTCTTCCTTGTGCATGATTTGGGCAAGATTGTAGTCAGTTTCCAGACTGGTCACCTTCTCCTTAATCTTGTTAATTTCATTGGTCTGAATGGACATGTCTTCCACTTCCTTGACCAACCTGTTTGCCTCATCACCTCTAGACCCTGTTGTTGTAGACCTTGTCGCTAATGTAGATAGTGTAGATGCTGGTAGTGTTGTGGCCATTGGAGCTATGGGAGCTAAGGATGTTGCCAAAGTGGAAGGTATTGTAGTGGTTACTGTTGGAATAACAGTGGCAAGGGCATTCTCTAGACTTGATTGTTTTACTTGTATCAAGATATCCAATTCCTTCTCCATCTCCTTTAGTTGATCATTCAACTGAAGCACCACGTCCATCATCTCCTCATGATTTGTTTGGCTTTCCAGGACCTCTTTTGTTTGTGGGTGTTCTAATTGAGGCAACATTAGTTGTTTATTGAGATGTTATATCCTTATTCTTCTTTTTGATCAACTTCTCATCGGCCTTAATGTCAATCAGATCATGGGCTAGCTCAATGACCAAATCCTTCAATGACTTGATCCTATTATCCTTGGCCTATGAGGAGGCCTTCTCCAATTTGTATTGGGCTATGATGTTGTCTAGTGAACCCTGCAGTCTGTGTGCAACTGTGGCCTTGCCTATTAGGGTGGAGTAGATCATCTCTCCAGCCTGTTTATGAAACTCTATTTGGTCAATGGGATGAACATCCCTGGCCAATACCTCAAAACCAGTCTTCCTATAATCAGTTAAGGTCTTTGGTTATAGAACAGTGGGCTGCATAAATGATACCTACATATTTCCTACTTTGATGTCAAACTTTGACATAAACCTGCTCTGGTTGGCTGGTGTGTGCTTGAAGTATTGGGCGTATGTTTCAGCCTTCAACTTCTCATTCCTCATCTTTATTTCCTTGTACCTATCTTTGATGTCATTTTCTTTGACAGCTAGCCTAGTGAAAGAGGAAACCTTAACACTTAGCTATCTCTCAATCATTTGTGTGTTGGAGGTTGATGGCTACTGTGTTTCACCTGAAGCAGCTATGTCTTTGCTTTTTTGCCCCATTGTTTCAGTGTCAGTGATTTCAATTGATTCAATTTTCTCTTCCTGTTCAGAAACATGATTCAACTTGGGCCTTTTCCTGAGTTCAAAGTATTCATCTTTGGTCTCCATGGCAAAACTAGAAACCTCCTCCCTGTTTTCATTTGGATTCATATCCTCATTGGTTGGGTTTTGTAAAACAGGAGGATTACTCATTGGTTTCCCTAGTTCTAGAACATGCAGGAAAGAACTCTGGTCAATTTTCTTTTCAACATCAATTAGCGTGTTTTCAACGTCCACTAATGTGTTATCCATGTCAATCAATGTATTTTCCAACCACTCAGATTGGTTGGCAAACTGCTCAATATCAAGTCTTCGATGGTGGATGAAAGGTCCCAATTTGACCTTGAGTCTTAGCTTGTTTATGACCCGATGATAGTCATACTGCCATATGAAGCTGTGTCTGAATTTCATCTATTGCAATATCTTGTCAGCCTCTGGTCCAACCTCTCTGTTATTGCAAATGAAGGGGCCCAATTGGTTTCTTATTTTAAATTGGGTCTTCTTCCTATCTGCTAGGAAGTTTACCTCATCTGAATTGATGATTTTCCTAAAACACTCAAGTGCAAATATCCCCATAGCGAGTTATTTGGGCAATTTATAAGGGGCAAGTTGGCAACCATAGACTCTAATTTCAGTGTGGTTCTGGTACAGATACCAGTCTCCCACTTTGTTGTTCTTGGAAAACTGTAGCACCCTTTTGATTTCTTGGCTGATTCTAGGACGAGGGGTACTAGTTAGCATGTGCATGACAGGGTAGAAAAATGAATCAATGAAATCTTTATAGGTAAATGCTGTGGAGTATTTCTGGATTAAGGGTTTCTAGTAAACAACTGATCTATCCTTTCCCTTGGTATCCAACTTATCGATGCTAAAAGGGAATTTATCTGATAGGTAATACAGAAACATGTGAAATAACATTGAAGAGTACTTGAAAACTCTTTCAGTTGGTAGTCTAGTAAATTGTTCATGCATCCTGTTTGCAATGAACTGAGCATAGTTGTACATGATAGTAGGAGGCTTGGCTGGGGTAAAAATGGTCAGGAAGGCCAGGATAACCTCATCCACATGCTCATCTATGGTATATCGTAGGATGCAAGAGAGCATCATGATTATATGTCTGTTTGTCTCTGAAAAAATGGTGGCAGCATAAGGTGGACTATTTGTGGGCGTATGGTGGTCTTCTATAATGAAAGTCTAGAAGATTTGTCTTATATTAACTAGGTCTAGTGTGGTATATAGGTCCATTAGGTCTCCAATGGATAATGGGGTCTCATTAGGGCTAGGTTGGACTTGCAGCATTTGGTTGATAGACTCTGGAGTGATTGTGAACAACAACTGTTGATTAGTGGCAACAATATCTCTTTGGCTAGGGATATAGCAAGCACGACAAAAGTGTATGATATCAGGGAATGGGTGTAGTTTTGGAAATAAAGACTTGGGTAAATTGGATTCCCACAAATGGATGTCATCAGTATGGTTCAAGAATCTATCCTTACTCCAGCAGTGGAGCTTCAGAAGGTAGGCTGGTGAGGCAGTATATTTTATTTGGAAATCCCTGTCTGCTAGTGCCAAATGGTCGATGTCCAAGTGAGGGGTTGACACAGGTCTTATGTCTAGAGAGGTTTGGGAAGCCATGACTGAGTTTATGGATAGGGATTAGGCTTGTGGTTGCTGCAGATGTAAGGTTTTGGAAGCTTTGGTATAGAAAAGGGATATTACAGTTTGCAAAAAGAAGGGCTTTGGGTATTGAATCAAAATATTCTTCAATTTGCGGAAATCTTAATTAATTTCAATTAATTAAACTTTTAATTGACCATACGTTTTCAATTTGAGAGTGTTGTTTTGTTTTTTCTTAAGAATACTTGGAATTTGGTGGTATGGCCTGCAAACTGGTTTGAATGGTGGCTGCAGGGGGTACAGTGGCTTTAGTTGTGAACTGGATGCTCAAATTGGGTGTGCGGAGCTTCTTTAGGCGGTAGACAGTGGTCAATTTTGGTTACAGAGGCTCAGGATGTCACAGAGAAGCTTGAGCAGCATTCATAGAGAAAACGAGCGAAAAGGGTGAAATGGGGTTTCTCATGCCTTTTAAACCACAACGGTTACGTTTTGGCGTGAAATCTTCAAATGAATAGTGGACAGTTTTTGGTCTTGGTGAGGAGGCGATTTCATGGACCATTGCATCAATTTTGGAGGCAAGGTACCATTTCCTTTTGAGCACGCGATCTACTGTGGGGCTGCCACGTAGCAGAACAGTGCCTGGGAAAAACCACGAATACCGTGTGCTCTCGGGCTGGTAGCGGTAGGACAGTGAATGTGCACGATATGGATGCGCATCATCGGATCTGGGAGTGGGGGATCAAACGATAGTCAAGTGGTCAAGCTGCATGAAGGGGATTGGGACTGGGATTTGTAGGGCCTAGGGGGTTGATTACAAATAATTTGTAGTTAATTAATGAATAAAGTAGGGATTAAATATAAGCTCGGGTTTAATAAAGTGGGACTAGGGTTTATTGTGGCGGGGTTTCTTAACCACACCAAGGGTTGGTGGGTTAAAAGGCTTTTGTTGGGGAAATATGAATCGGGGAATTAATTAAATAATGTTGGGGGGCGGGGGGGGGGGGGGGTGGTAAAAACTTAGGATAAGGGATTTTTATGGGTTTTGAAGGGAAATAGGGAAATTAATAAGGGGGATGGTAATATTTGCAATGGGGAATGGGTTTCACACTAGGGAAAAGGGGTTTTGGGTAAGGGGGGAATTTTGCAAGGTAATTTACTAGGGAAATGTGTGAAACCAAGGGGAAAGGTTCAAAATGAGGGGAAAAAAGGTATTTAATAAGAGATGAGGGGATAATGGGGAAATTAGTAAGTAAGCATGTGTGGGCGAAATGAAATGAGGGGAAGTTAAGCAAACAAGATTGTGAACATCTTTTCACTCTTAGAAATGCTCATGCACATGAAACATACGATAAAACATGATAAATGTGCTTTTGATTGAGCAACCTTGTACATTTGCAACCTTTCTTCTACCTACCCATTATTTATCCTAACAATTTTTCTTCACTTTATTGGGTGCATTTGAGCTAGCAAACCCTTTATTTCCTTTTCTTTTGACAAGCAAACTATCTAATTCTAACCTTTTTTTTTTGACAAATTCAGTTGCTGATTGTATTCAAAAAAGGGTAGGGACGATAAGCTCCAGTATTACAAGAGTAGAGCTCATAGGATAAGCTTGCAACTGAATTACATTAAAACATTCTGATAGGTTGCTTTCATTTTCAACTTGAAGAGTTCTAACACAGGAATAGATTCGGACAAATTGGAAAAGAAGTAAACAAAATTTACAAAACATCCTTGTCTATACTTATATGACTGATCTGTCGTGCAGTGGATTCCTCTGAATGGTTATCAGCTTCAGCAATCTTTATGCTAGAGGTACTGGTACTTGGGGCGTTGAGCTTTTCCATCATTAATTTGAGAATGTCTATAGATTCCTAGATATGTGCACAGGTATTTGATAAGGCATTAAATTTCTCCTGCAGAGAGGAAATAGAATGAAGGAATAGGTTTAGATCGGCTTCATATTTAGGAGTGATTATCCTAGTGGTGGAATCAATTTTCTCAACCAAGAGGTGCTGATGCATTCTGATTTGCTCAAGTTGTTCCTGCAAGTCACGGCAGTGAAGACAGTCTTCACTTCGGGCCATTTGGAGGTCCTCGGCTCTATCCTGCAGAAACACTGAAACACTGCTCCAGCAAGCTGAAACAACCATGGCAGTAAAGACAAAACAAAGGTTTTGAAGAACAGGGAAGTGAGAGGAGTGAAGGTTCAGAAGACTAAGAGCAGGATGACAAGGAATTCCAAGAAATATAAATTCTGATGCAAAAGAAAATAAGGAGGAGGGATGATTATAGGTAATTAGATTATGAAGAAGGGAAGAGGTGGTCCATGGCAACACTAGCTCGAATGGAAGCACTGTAAATAGAGGAGGGATATATAAATAGAGGTTAAAGGACAGAGGCCATCGACTCTCAGGGAGAGCAGAAGTATAGGATCGGGCAAGGAAGGGACTGTTGTAGGAGGAGTAAGCAATGGGGGAAAGAAAGGAAATGTCACTGAAAATGAGCGTTGGGAAACAACTGTGATCCAAGATGATCGCGAGAGCAGCGGGACGAGCGAAGATGGGAAGGGAGGCCTGGAAATAAAGAGGATGCACCCTGGTATAAGAAGCAAGCGAGCTGTAAGGCGTGAAGGACAGGATCACGTGGTGAAAGCTGAGGTGATCACGGATTCCACAGGGGCAACATGGATTCAAAAAACCAGAGGATTCTGCAGGGAGAAATGGGAGGATTTCCGACGGCGTGGAGCAGATGACCTCGAGATTGTTTTGGATTTGGTCAGGGTACACCCTGAGAAAAAAGTGAGTCACTAGATATTGTAAATTGTCACAAGTCATGGGGATCATGGAAGAAATTGAAACAGATTCTCATTGTTACAGAGGATATTTCCTTTTGAACGTATGCATGCTTGGCTGGCGCGTTTATCAGCTTCTCGATTGATAGTACAAAGGATATGATAAAATTGGAAATCCTGGGTTTGATTGATCATGACTTGGCACCTGCTGATGGTTTGCTGTAAGAATAGATTGGAGGCTTTTCGCTTGCTAGTCATTAAACTAATAATGATAGCAGAATCGCCGAAGATCATAGCTTTCTTGATTCCATGAATTTGTAGTTGGAGTATTCATTGGTAGAGCGTCAGGGCCTTTACTTTGTTATTTGAAAGGTTTCCTAATCCCCACTCAAAGGTGACTAAGGGCTCACCATTGGTTTTGTAGATAACGCCCCCTACTCCCACCACTCTTGGATTTGATTTGGAGGCACCGTCAAAGAACAAGGAGTGGGTGTTGCTAGTGCAGAGCCAATTGCTGAAGTCGTCCTGCTTTAGTAGAATTTTCCAGCTGTGGCTGCGAGTGTTGTCCATGTTACTGTAGATTTTTGCTGCTGGAAGGATACTAATCTTATCTATCAGACTCCTTATGAAATCTTTTTCTTCAACCCAAAGACTTGCCATGTCAATTTTTTTTGCGCTCTTAGCTGCGATGGTTTCTATCGCAAGGCTTTTAGCCTTGCTACAAAGATGCCTGATTGAGGTCTCTTTATCTTTAAAGATCTTGTTGTTCCTAGCAATCCAGATTCTCCATAAGAGGGAAAATGGGAGGGCATCCCACACCCTCTTGGCAATGTTGTTTTTCTTGGATTGCCAGGGGTAGTTTTTTTTCCAGTTGTTAAGGACTTCCCCAATGGATAGCTGAGAGTTCCAGGTGAGAGGAACGATTGGGGTAATGCTGTTCCAACAACAAAAAGCAAAGGGGAATGATATGAAGAGGTGCTGGATAGACTCCTCTGCTTCTTGGCAATTAGGGCATCTGGAAGGTCCAACAATACCCTTTTTTTAAGATTTTTTGCAGTGAGATTTTTCTCTTTTAAGAGGGTCCACAAAAAGAATTTCACCTTAGGGATGGCTTCTGATTTCCACATTGTTTTCCAATGTATCCATGTTGGTGTTGGGTAGTCCTTGTTGCATAGATAATTGTAGCCTACTTGTATTGAGTAGCTGGCGCCAGTGGGGTCCCATCGGAATCCATCCTTTCCATTTTTAATTGTAGGAGAAATGTTGTGAAGATGTATCTGGAAGTTGTCAAGATTCTCTTTGAGGCGTTGAGGGATGGGAGGAAGGCTCCATCTCTTCCAAGCTTGGGTATTTGTATCCCAATGTGAAATTTGGTCTAAACTGTATATTCCTTTGCTTTGAAGGAAGAGAGTTATTGGAGCCATACCTGGAAGACTGTTAATTAGCTAATTCCCCATAATTTTATCGGTGCCAATGTTGATTTTGCTGCCTCCTTTGGGCACCTTGGAGACATTTTAAGCCATAAAGGAGATGGGTTTTTTACAAAGTTTCTAGATCCTTGTACTATTTCTGTTAGGTATTTCAGTTGTTAGTAGTTGCTGCCTTGGGTGGCTGAGGTATTTGGCCTCCAAAAGTTTTTTCCACCAAGCTGATTGGTATTCAATAAGCCTCCAGACTATCTTACCACCAAAGGCTGAATTTGCAAGTGTTGGAGATCTAATTCCAAGACCTACTTTTTCTTGGTTTTGAATGACTTGTTTCCATCCAACCAAGTTAAATTTTCTCTTTTCGATTTTCCCTCCTGTCACACGGAATCTGTCAAGGGTGCGGACACGACTGACCTTCCTAGAAGTCTAAGACATTCTAATGACAAACAAGACAAAAAGGAGTGATCTTTCTCTAAATACACCTTTTATAACATGAAAACTACAAGTGTTTAGGCTTACCTTATTCCAAAACGCTGTTGTTGAAGTCCGTTCTTGACGATCCGGATGAGCTCCTCCTTCAAGTCAATTCCTGCAACCACAAACAATCAAACAATTACCAAGCACTTGCATTTCATATAATAAAACATATATCCAACATGCAGACCAAGGAACACATGAAATAACTCATTAACACAAGCTATTGAGAAAAATAAACCAGTTTGTATTAATAACGAAACAAAGAAACTCTTACAACCTGGCCTTGGTGTTGTGCAAGTTCCTCCCAGGGTCCATCAAGGGTTTTCCTCTACTTTGACAAAGCTCACCCTCTCCCAAGTAGAATCAAGTGAAGACAATCTCTCCTCACAAAGGCTCTAATGGAAGACCTAAATCCTGCAGCATTTACCCAAAGAAAATGTATAGCTCCAACCTCTTCTCCTTCTGGCTCAATGCCTTTATTTATAGTGCTGTAAAGAGGTTATTCAGGTCCACTATCAATGGGATCATCCCCCTCTATGGGTGGGATAGCTCCCTTATTGATGGGATAAGTTCCCCCTTAATAGAGATACATGAACCAACTGGAGGCGCATCCATTTCATCAAACCGACCTCTAGAATGTTCTAGAAGTAACCACAAGTAACTTTTTCAAGATAAAACTCGCGCATTTTGCCTTTTACAGAGGGACGCACCTGTCCCTTAACATACAGAGCGTCCATGGACGCAGATTTTGTGAACAAGGTCCGCGTCCCCGCAGGTAAGACTAGAGAGAACCTGCGACCCCAGAGATAAACATAATTTTTACAAGACTTTCTCTCTTCTTTGAGTTTGAGATGGATAACAGAGGCATGAGACTTGCCTAAGAGGGTAGCATGACTGTTGATTTGAGCCATACTAACTGTAAGTAGTCAAGGTGACATTTTTTAGTGTAACAGATTGCCCCCTAAAGTGCGAAGCCTGGAATAGAATAGGGTTTTGTAATTCTAGGAAGGGTGAAGCGCTTTATCATTTCAAGGATTGCCTTGTGGATGGCCTGGTTGGAACCTGCAATTTTCAACACAAAATACATGGATAAGATTATATCATCACTGAGGTAGGCATTCCCATACTCAGATTCAAAACTTTAACTAATGGACTAACTATTCTGATACAGGAATGATCTTGCAGTACATCATTTTTATAGACTTTTGTAGACACAGTATGGACGCAGCCATCTGTTTATGATTAGTCTACATAGATAATGAATACAAAACTCCTCGCAGCCTGGATGGTAGAAACTAGATCCAGGGTCTTCACTTCTACTTCCCGAATTGGTACGATTCTAGCCATGTGATTAAATGATTCGATGTCGAACATGGTAGAAACCACTTGATTACCAGTCAATGATGTAAACTGTTAACAAGCGTGAGAGAAACCACCAGTAATGTCAATGGTCCTCAAAGTACCAAGCACAACCCGTGAAATGTGAATAGATGTTTTGATGTCGAACACTTCACGGAATCCTCTGATCGAAAGTCAATGATGTAAACTGACGTCAAAGGCGAGAAACCTGCCATTGATGCATGCAGACTTCAAGGTACTGTCGATTCCTAAGTCATCTTTCTAGATAATGTGTCGATGTCGATAGAAAGCGACCCGTTGCAGGCAAGCCTGCAACACGAAATCATTGTTCAAGTTGAAGAAATGTTGCTGTAAGGACTGACTCAGGGATGGTCAAATGGATGACAAGTATTTTGCAGATGAAAGTTTTTGCTTGCAGACCTCTTGAACACATAACGACACAACAGATGGCTTGGTGACGAATAACTCAAAGTTAATCCCCGAAACCCGGTTAAAGACTTTCAAAGTGATTTGGTCAACTGTGAGGTAAAAGATTTCCCAACCCAGGTGAATGAAAAGTGTCGTGTTCAAGAGCGGTAATAAAGTTTCTTCTGAGACAAAAGGTGACAAATAGGTTCATTCTTCTCTTTTTTCCCCCACCATTTCTGGCAAGTACCTCTTTATTTTTAACAAGCTTGAGGAGGATAACATATGCTTGATTATAAGCTCATCCTTCGGACGAGTCCAACCTAGTTTAAATTCGAACCCTAGGAAGGAGTGGTTCGTTCCTGTTTGTAATTGAACAGGTCCTCTACTGTAAAAATTTAACGAGCCCAGTATAGGAGAAACTCGGCGTTTTTCATTTTTAGAGAGTCTGAAAAAACTAAAGGAGACTCCACGTTGAACTTTTTCGTATATTTGTGTCCCTCAAGCCCGAAAAAGTATAAAATAATACCTGGGGGAACCGCTTGATCTTGCGACCAAGGAGTACTTTCATAATAGTGTCGTTAACCTGAAAAGTAAAAAGCGATCAAAGACACGTCGTTTTATTTCCTTATCGAGTTCGAAACGACAAAAACCCGGCAATCTTTTCCTGATTTTGCGGTCAGAAAAGAGCTAAAAGGGGACCGTCTTTTAATTCCGTTTTAACGAGTGAAAAAGAAACACTCGGCGATCTTTTCATGTTTTAGGAGTCAGAAAAGGGCTTAAAAGATGACTCTGAAATTTTGTTTGTGAAAAATTACAATTTCCCTCGAAATCCCTTTGTCCTGCACAAAAGCGACACATTACTCATACCTGTTTAAAATAGGCAAAAATACATTCAAAAACATCTTTTCATGGTAAAAAATGAACTAATTCATCCAAAAAACCTATAAAAAGACCTTTTACCATGTCATTTTTACCGTTTCACTGTTGAGGTTGAAAAAAGAGCTTTTGACAAGAAACTTCCCGTGGTCGCTGCGGAAAATCTGACCGTTGGAATCGAACGCCGTCTCATCCAGGTATTTTACACATCCCACTCTGCATTTCTATCCGTTTAGAATCAATTTTTAGGTTTTAGTTTCATTTTTTGGGGGGGTTTTGGTTTTGGAATGCGCCTCTCGGCGGACGCAGGTGCCCTTCGGGTGACCTGCGTCCCCCGACTTTTTCTCATACGGGAAAACGGTCGGAAGACGCAGCCCGCCTTCAGGCCAGCTGCGTCCGGGCGCCCTGTGCTACAAAGCCGGGGTGCGTCCTCCGAGAAACGCGCATTTCAAAACCCCAACTCTCTCAAAAAACCACCAAAAATTCCCAAATTAATTTCTAATGCTATTTTTGATATGCAGGGCATTAATCATGTTAGACTGGAGAGAAAGAGAGCATGTAGAGGAAGATGAAGCTGCAATAAATCATCAACCTTCCCTGGATGCCCTAAGAGCATGCGGATTATACAAATATTGGACCATACCGGGCATGAGGGGCCAGGTAAGATTCTTGGAATGGCTGGTTGAGCGATGGAACGTACAAGAACAATGCTTTTACATAGGAGGGCACCAGCTCGAGATAGAGCCCTCGGATGTATACTTTCTCACTGGCTTGCCAAACAGAGGTGAGCAACTCAGTCTTGCGGGGACTAGGCCGGGTGGCCAATCCCTTGATAGTCTCCGCGAGATTGGTGCACACCTGGGGCTCACCATTCAAAAGGCATAGAGATAAAACACATCACTCTGCCGGAACTCAAAGTCATAGCGTTCACGGTTACCAGAATTTGCGGCGCGGCCGCTTTACACATTGCTTCCGGATCCCAAATGCGGATGGCAATTGACTGTTACCAAGGCACCATTTTCAACTGGTGTGAAGCTGTGTCGGCTCATATGAAGAGCCAACTGACCAAGGCAAAGAACGGACGACTAAAGACTTTTGGATATGGGCCTATAGTCGTGAGCTTTGCCTTGGAGAGAATTCCAATGCTGATCCCTCAGCAACTCACTGTTGATATCTTGGGTCCCCAGCAGCCAAAGCTGATACGATGGGTTGCGGTGATGGCCCGGCATCCTGACGAGGGCGCGACAGTAGTTCGATTCTCAGATAGTTATTTTGACTGGTTAGAGGGCCAGCTTTTTGTGATACAGGACTTTCCGTATGCCGGAATGGATTTCAGAGGTGATCCGGACATGGTTCTTCCACAGGGAGAACAATGGGACGACAGAGGTACTTTTTATTTTCACAAGTTTTCTAGTTATGTATTTTTTGTATTTTTTATATATATCGTCTCAAAACTAATAGTAAATCTTTCAAAATGCAGATGTTGGTCCACAGCGTCCAGCCAACCTCCGGCCTTATGATAGACTACATCCAGCTGCACCGGTACCGGCCCCACAGGATGCGACAGCAGAAGTACTAGCTGAGTTGGAGCATGATCTAGAGCGTCTCACGGCAGATATACCTGAGACTACTATGGACGACATTCCTATGAGGCTTCAGCGCTTCGTAGTCGCGGTCCCTGGACCGTTTAGGAGATTTTTGCGTAAGGTAGCCCGCGCAGTGGTGTCGTACAGAGAGCACCACCAGTGATTGACTAGTCACTTTTGTAGTCACATGTGACATTTTGACTTTTTGTACTATCATTTTGCCGATCATAAGGTGTTTTAAACCTATGATCGAAGACGATGTATATATTTTTTGACACACTTCTATCTATATATATCACTATTACCGGCTTATCTTGTTTAACATATGTGATGAAATGTTTTTAAATTTACTTGCATGATTATCGTAAATGTCTGTCCAACATTCGAGAAGCAATTGCATCTGCTAATGTATTCAAAGACCTTGGAATATGTTGATATTCAATGTAATCAAATTCACGTTCCAAGAGACGCACTCTCAAAAACAACCTTAATAACACAGGATTTCTAATGGCATAAACTCTATTAAGCTGTAATACAACAAGTTCAGAATCTAACCTCACTATCAAACGTCGAATTCCAAATGAAATAGATTCGGATAATAATTCAACCACTGCACTGTATTCTGCAATGTTATTCGTTGTTTGACCGAGGCTTACCCCATGCATAGAAACTAACTCGTCAGAGGGCGAATAGATAACCCAAGCTGCGGAAGAGATATTCCGTGTACTACGACAAGCACCATCAGCAAATCCAATGTATGTTTGGAGAGGCGTCGACATCTACAATATCAAGAGTAAAACCAAGATGAGCCAAAATAATGACGAAAAACCACACTTGCTAAGCTAAGCACACTGACTAAACTAACACACTTGCTAGCTAGAAAGAAAATCTAACCTATCTAAAAATTTCTCCATACCCATCATTTTAAGCATAATACCTCTTTAGGTAAAGTCCATTTCTGGGTTTACCCAAAGAGTCCCCATCAAAATCAACTAACTCATAAGCCCCTTTTGCTAGCTTTCGCTTTACAATGTAGGGCCCATGCCACATGGGAACGAATTTTCCGGCACCTAGCTTATCGTTAGCTTGATCATATAATAGTACTAGGTCTCCTTCCGAAAAACTTCGAGGGGTTACATTTTTATCGTACTGAGCTTTCATTCGTTTCGCGTGAGTCTCGATAGCTAAAGTAGCGTCACGTCGAGTCTCATCTAATTTAGCCAAGTATAATAACCGTTTCTCCTCTTCGGAAGTAGCTGGAAGTAATTCGACAGCCATTTGAAGTGATGGGATTTCGCATTCAATAGGTAACACAGCTTCTAAGCCATAAACTAGCTGGAAAGGGGTGAAACCTGTTGAATTTTTCACTGAAGTTCGATATGCCCATAGCGCCGAAAATAACATGTTATGCCAATTCGTTCGATGGATACCAATGATCCGTCGAATCATGATGACTAGAACTTTGTTGATTGACTCAACCAAACCGTTGGCTTGCGGATAATAAGGAGTAGAGCTATCGTGGCGCAAACCAAGCTGGCTTGTAAGCTCAGTCATCATGACGTTTCGAAAATGGCTCCCATGGTCAGTAATGATTGCTTGTGGGACACCAAACCTAGTTATGATATGATTGAATACGAAAACTGCAGCTGTCTTGCCGCTTGCGTCGAATGTAGGCATCGCCTCGGCCCATTTTGTAAAATAATCAACCGCGAGGATGATATACGCATGCCCCCCGGCCGAGTGAGGGTTACAAGTAATAAAGTCAATGCCCCATTTGGCGAATGGACCAGCGGCAATTATAGGGTGGAGAGGAGCAGGTGGAGCGCGCATCTTTCGATCAAACACTTGACAGTTGTGGCATGTTCTGACAGCAAGGATACAATCTTTAAACATAGACGGCCAGAAATAGCCAGCGCGCAACACCTTCTGAGCTGTGGCATACCCAGACATATGACCGCCACATGCTCCAGAGTGACAATCATTCAAAACTCTCTCAGCCTCTTCGTGAGTTAAACAACGTCGAAAAACTAAGTCTGCCCCCCGGCGATAAAGTGTATCTCCAATAATTCTGTATTGCTGGGATCGAAACCGAATTTTTCGACGGTCTTCCTTGGAAGCTTCAGGCCGAAAGGTTTGGGTTTGGAGATAGATGATTATATCCCCATACCACGGATCTAAAGTGCTAATAAGAAACAAAGATTCGTCCGCAATGGACTCCTCTGCCACAGTCTCTGTGTCAGCACTCGGGAAATCACACATCAATTCCGCAAAAACTAAAGATTTCTTAGACTTGGACTTCTCGAACTCCAAGTCGAACTCTTGCAGGATAACAATCCATTTAGAGTACTTGCCCCCTAGCAGTTGTTTTGTCAAAATATAAATCATAGGGTTGCAATCCGAAATAACTGTAGTCTTGCGGAGAAGAATGTAGTGACGAAAACGCTGGACAGCTTGAACGGCTGCCAGGGCCAATTTCTCCACATGCGAATATTTTAACTCAGTGGGATTTAAGGTTCTACTAAGATAATATATCACATGCTCTGCTTTGAATTCATCTTCTTGAACTAACACCATTCCAATGGTGGAATGCGAAGCTGCGAGGTATAAGAAGTAGTCCTGGTTGTAGTTGGGAGGATGCAATAACGGTGCATGGGTCAACGCGTGTTTTAGTGCATCAAAAGATTGTTGGGCAATCTCGTCCCAAAAGAATTGTGCGTTCTGTTTCAACAACCGTGTAAAACCTTTAGTGACCTCGGCGTAGTTTGGGATGAATCGGCGTAAAAAGTTCGCTTTCCCTTGCAAACTTTGGAGTTGGCGCAAACTCGAAGGAGGAGGCAATTTGATGATAGCCTCGACTTTCGAGGGATCGACGCGAATGCCGGTTTTTGAAACAACAAATCCCAGCAATCGACCTGTTTCTATACAGAAAACACACTTGTGGGGATTCAACCGAATTCGATAATGCCTACACCTCATAAAGATTGCTCGTAGGTGGACAAGGTGATCAGCTCGTTGTAAAGAATGAGCAGGCAAATCATCGAGATAGGGTTGCACAATGTGCTTGATGTCATGAAATGCATAAGACATCGCCCGTTGAAAAGTGGCCCCGGCATTCTTAAGTCCAAAAGGTAATTTGCAATAAGCAAATGTCCCCCATGGACAAATGAATGCCGTTTTTGGTTGATCGGCAGGTAGAATATTGATTTGATTATAGCCTGAGAAACCATCCATGAAGGAAAACATCTCACTTCCGGCACAATCATCAATAATTTGATCGATATAAGGCGTAGGATAGTTGTCTTTTGGACAAGCTCGATTGATATCCCTATAGTCGATACAGATTCTTATTGTTCCTTGTTTTTTATTGACGGGAACAATATTCGATACCCAATCCGTTAACGGGATCGGATAAATGAAACCTGCTTTCAACAGCTTTTCGACTTCTGCTTTAATTGCAGCCGCTTTTCGAGGGTGAATCTGACGCAACCGTTGCCGAATGGGTTTAGCATCCGGGTAGGTTTTGATTTCATGAACAACAATGGCAGGATCAATTCCCGGCATTTCCTCGTAAGACCAGGCAAACACGTCGCGGAATTCTTGGAATAGGGCCTTGTAAGTTTGGATTTCTGTTTCAGTACATGCGGCACCTATATGAATGTTCTCCTCGATTCCGGGCTTCACTGAAATATCAATGGGAATAGTACGAGAAATATTCCCTAAATTCAGCTCTGAATCAGAATGTTTCGTTGGATCCTGAGCGTCTTTGACATATTCAGCGGTAAAGATAGATGAAAAATCATTTTCAAATGCATCATCCTTAGGTAAAAACGAAGATCTGTGATGGAGATCTTCCCATGGTAGATCATCTACACTTAGGATTTCGCGAAGTTGTTCGTCAGATGACACTTCTTCGGGAAACGTTATCCGTTCTAAGGGTGAGGTGAAAAGTGACTCTTCACTGACCACATTCATTTGGTCGGTTGAATGAAAGTCGGTAAAAGACATAAGAGCTTCATAAGCAATCTCATACGGACTCAACGGCATAACATCACCGAGTGAGTCTAGCTCAGAGTCAGAGGGAACATACCAAGGATCATCATAAATAATGTTTTCTGACGTGATCATATGAATTGTTGCGAACGAAGGGTCTGCATTGAGTGGAGGGAGAGGAAAAGTTCCCAGTAAACCGGAATCCTTAACTAAACCTACACCAATGTCCCTATAAGGGATTGTCGTTTTACCAACATGCTGGATAGTTTCTAAAGAGGTTGGGTCGGATGAAAAGTATGTCAGCTGATCAATAGTCACGATCTTACCGTTATGTGGAAACTTAATGACTCTGAAGACCGATGAAACGACCGCTGTCATAGCATATGACCAACTTCGACCCAAAAGAAGGTTGTAGTCTAGAGGGGCATCAACCACTTCCACATCCAGACTAACGGTTTTACCTTCGACCCCTATAGGCAATTCTTGTAGAATACCAAACGGACGGAACCCACGGCCATCAAAGGCCTTAAGGATGGTGGGGGATTGGTTCAACGAAGGAGAACCAAGCGATCTCCAACATTGAATCGACATAATACACGTAGAAGCTCCCTCATCAATCACAGTCCGATGAATAGGCCTGTTTTTGACTATCACTGGAATTTGGAAAGCCATTTGATGGGGGAGACGCGGTGTACTACTTTCTAGATCAAAGATCATTAGGTTCGGGTCCTGAACATCGACAGCTCCAATAGCCGACAAAAGCAATTTTCGTTGCGCTGGACATGATTGCAGCACTTCGAGTGCCGACATTGCTGAAGGTGAAACAGCTAAGTCTTCAACAATGTTGTAATTCTGGGCTGCTCTCGCATGTGGATTGAAAGCAGACCTTCGAAGTACACCCTTGGCGGGCGGCTTAATCACTAAGTCTGGGTTAGGTTTTTCGATCTGTAGTGGATCGGAACCAGGAGCTGAGGTTGATGGGTTAGAGTGAGAAGATTCTGCTTCTTTACCATCAACAGGAGCCTTACTACCATAATCTTGCGATCGAGTCGCAATCCTGACATGAGACATCATCAAAATGGGTTCTTCACTGGCATTCGAAGAAGAACCTATCATCTTATTCTCCTGCTCTGGAAATGGATTTTTTAACACAGCAGGAGTGGGAGAACCTTTGACTATTTTCACTACCTCGGCCCGATGAGGGCAGTCTCTCGTAAAATGATCTTCTTCACAAATAAGACAAGGATATCGAGGTTTGCGCTTTTCGTCATTGGTTTCCGACTTTTCCGTTTTCTCCTTTGGAGCCTTGTCTGCTTTAGCCTTCTTCTTTCCTTTCTTCTTTCCACCGTTTTTGGATTTGGCCGTAGATGACTCTACAGCGTGAATGTCGGCGGTAAGTTCAGGAGGAGAAGACTCTCCTGTCGGAGAATCAGGCAAAGTGATAATTGGAGTATTGGAGGCCTTGGAAGACTTCTTCTTACTCTTCGTAGTCACGATACCGATCATACCATCAGCGGCATGAGATCCCGAAGGAGCAGCAGCGATTTGGTTTGACTTTGGAAGATCCGGAATTTTCTCGTGTAACGTACCCGACTGAGTGTAAACTAAGTCAAGGTATTGTGCCTGAGCAATGACTTGCTCCTCAGTAACTACTCCGGCCTTAGCTACATCTTCAGTAATTCTTGGTAATAATGATTTGACAAACCATTCAGCTAAGATTTGGTCCGGGATAAAAACTTTCACTAATCTTCTTCGACGTCTCCACTCATGGATGTGATCAGAAATGTACGTGGATGTCGATTGTTTTAGCGAAGTTAATAATTCTGTACCATTATCGTATCTGACTGGTAACTGAAAATGAGTTAAGAACGAGGTAGCTAACTGGCTAAAGTTGTAAAAAGAGGCCCGTGGTAACTCAATGTACCACTTGGCTGCGAGACCAATGAGTGTACGCTGGAAAAGACGTAAGCGGATGGAATCATCTGAGATGGAATTTGATGCACACCAGAGGTGGTAAGTCATCACGTGATTAGACGGATCCTCTCCAGACTTACCTTCGAACTTGGGTATATCGCTGGGCAACTTATTTGGCATTGGCGGCCAGAACGGAAGATATTGAATTGGATCGTTCGTTAGGCGCGTCAAGTCGGGTAAATCTAAAGTTGCAATAAATGGTAACTGCCGGTTAGGATCTCTAAAACTCTGAGTCACAATACCAGCCCCAGGAGGAGGATATCCAGGATAACTAGGAACAGGAGTCGCATTGGGGATATTATATCCTCCTGGAAAACCAGGATTAACCGGACCGTACTGGGGTTGTTGAGGTGGTTGATAAGTGTACCCAGGATACGGTTGATACTGGTAAACCGGTTGTTGGGCAGCTTGCCCAGGTTGATACTGTCCCTGGTACGGAGGTTGAACAAATTGAGGTTGAGTAGTAACAACCGTACTTGTACCAGGTTGGCCTGCAGGCATCTGGACTGTGGTTTGAACCGTGGGTCCAGACAACGGTACAGATGTCTGAGGAGTGGTTACAGGGACAGTAGAAACCGGAGCTGCCGATACTCCAGAAGTAAGCATGGTAGATGAAGCGGTAGTTGCTGCAGCCGTGTGAGGTGGAGTACCAGGTGCAATTGGCGGCTGAGTAACTACAGAAGTTACAGGGGTCTGAACACTTGACTGGACAGGTTGCGGTTGCTGGGGTGGACCAGGAACTGCAGGTTGTCCTGCTTGAGGTACCGACTGTATACTTGGTTGCGACATCTGTTGACCCTGTGACGGATCCCATGTTAACATTCCAGGGTATTGACTCGTAACAGGTTGAGGATACTGAGATCCATAGCCGTATTGAGGATAGGGTTGATAACTGTAAGGTGCAGTCCCATATGATTGCCCTTGAGGTGGTTGATAACCTTGACCAGGGTATTGACCCGTAGGTTGATAACCTTGAGGTAAATACGAATACTGGGGTTGACCTTGACCTTGAGGTTGGTATCCTTGAGGTTGATACCCTTGGGGTTGATACCCTTGGGGTTGCCATCCTTGAGGTTGCCATCCTTGAGGTTGATACTGATACTGAGGTTGACTTTGGGGTACATATTGAGGCTGGGGTTGATACCCTTGGGGTTGATACCCTTGAGGTTGCCCCCCAGTCACGAATGAAGTACCTTGAGGTTGCCCCCCAGGCATTAACGAAGGTTGCCCCCCAGGCGGTAATTGGCCACCTTGAGGTTGGTTAATGGGAGTTGAACCTGACATCATATAAACGTCACCTATACTCAATGGTACATTACCACTGTTTCCAACTAATAACCCATGATCAACAGGTTGAGGAGATGCTCCCGCAAAGGTACCAGAAAGTGATTGATACCCAGTAGGAACAGAAGGACCGCCATGTAAAAATGATTCAGGACTTTGTGAAAACACAGATGACTGACCAGACATATTTACAGGAGAATGAATTCCTCTAGGTGGAACCGGAGTACGAGGTGTAGAAAAACCTACTGAGTTGTCTAAAAAATTGGTTAATGCAAGGTACCAAGATTCACTTCTAGGAGGACTGTAAAAGATGGATTCACGCTCCCTTAGATCAAGGGTAATTAGATCTTCAGAATCAGAAACGCCTATTTCTTCCTCTGGAACAAGTTCTTCTATAGCAATTAATCCAACAGGAAGATTTTCGGTGATAATTCTTTCTATTCTTGGTGAATCAGGAACACTAGGAGTTGGAGTAACAGGTTCTGAAATTTCAGGTTCTTCGCCTGTTTCACTGGCAGATGAAAAACTACCAGCAAGCTCGGAAACTGTAACAGCTTCGGGATTGTAACCTGTTTCTAAACTTTGGTAATCTGGATGGACTACCAAGGAAGATTCTCCTTCTTCAGGTGATCCTACTCTACTGCCACTAGGAGGAGTTACAAGGACCTTTAACCCTTCTAAATTACCCGGAATGTCTTCAGGAGATTCACCCCGCGATTTACGGAGTTTTCTTAACAAATCTATTCCGGTAACAATCTCAGGAGACTTGCCCCGAAGTCTACGGGACTGTCTCGGTAATTCCGCCACAATTAAAGATTTTAACTACAACACACGAAAACAAAGTAAAAAATTTCAAATCAAACCACCTAAAGTCTTCTAAAGAACCAATCAAATTTGAAGCACACGCCTAAATAATCTAGAGCGTCAAACCACACACAAACAGTAGTCTTCCGGACCAAAAACGCTAGTTGGTGATTAGGCCCAACCTCGCAGGATTCAGTACAGAAATAGTGGGTGGAACAGTTACCCCGGCAACCTGCTTAATGAATAGACTGGACCAAGTTCCTCCACTTTAACCGTCTCGAAGTGAAGCGAACCCCCCAGAAAATCCAAGTGAGTATAACCGACGTCTGCTCCAGGTACAGTGGGACCTTCCCTCCACCGTCACCTTGGGTAGAATCCTAGATATTATGGCCACTAAGGTTACCAATCACAACAATTACACCTGGGGGAACAGTCTAAACTCCGACAGCACGCAAGGGCAGAGTAGCAAGCTCCAATCCCCTTACCGGCTCCTTGACAACAATCCAAGGTTTACCGATAAGTGACCCCTGGCTCCTCGACAATGGTTAATCCGAGGTTTACCGTTTGTAATACGTACTGCCTGGCGTCGTTCCCAACGAGGGAGGAATGATCCCCTCACTGGTTCGGACACGAGCTCGTGTTTCTCCTTTAAGAGGAGCTTTCCCAGAATGTAACTGAAACAATTGGATTTGTTCTACTCAAGATAGACTATCTGTTTGGTTTTGTAGTCTTGGAGAGTTAAGTACTCACCTACTCCAAGACCCTAGCCTAAGCTATGTTGGTGCTTCAGAGCCCTAGAAAAATAAAGATTACTAGATTGATTTTAATTTAAGCGTTACTTTTAAGGTTGTTTCTTAAGTCAAAAGGTGATGGAAGTGAAACTAGTGGTGTGTTGACTCGACTCGAAACCACTACAAAATGCACCTAGAATGATTTATCCACTACTTTACTTTTTCGATGAATTGCTTAACTAAAAAGTTGAGAGAATGCAATCTTTATAAAAGCAACTTCTTAATTGAAGACAATCAAAGAAACAATTCGTTTTTCTTTTCCAAGCATAAAAACATAACCTCTCTTTACATGCACGAAAAAACTCTTTTCTTCTTTCGAAAACAAAAAGCTACTTGAAACAAGACTTTTTAAGAAGATGTTTTTGTATTTTTCTTTTAATAAAGCAAGTAAATCTAATATAACCAAAAAATCAATCTTAACAACTCTTAAAATCTATGAAAATGCACTCATAAGCAAACTAAAGGCAAATTTACTCTAAGCAATCTTAACGAGGCCAAAACTAACAATGATTATTTCTAAGGTGTTTTACTTGATCACAATCAAATCAAGGACTAGCTTATTGCAGAATCAAAAACTAGCCAAAACAAAACTCTAATCTTTTTGTTCTTTTTGTAAAATGGAAATCAATACTTTATAAACAAGTAATTCGAAATTTGACCCAAAACAACTCAAATGGCAAGTTGCTCACAAAAGGAGACTTTACGACAGGCCCGACTTCTAAGAAGGTTGACTAACCAGAGAGATCTAAGGCTGGACAACTTTCTACTATCAAAGTCACTACAAAGCCTTTCCAAAAATCAAACCCTAGGTCTAAACTTCGTTGAAAACCACTAAAACACTCAAAGCTCACAAAACTAGTTTAGGTGAAAATTCTTGACAGGGTACTAAAGGATCTGGGCAGAAAACACTAAGGAAAAACAAAATCTAAAAGCAATTAAAGCAAAAATGGAATTTTCTTAAGTTTTACAGGAAGACGCAGGCAACCCGTTGTCACAGGTGCGGCCCCGCTCTGTGCAGACGGCAACAGCGCGTCCAAAGACGCACTGTGCAGTACTAAGAGGGTGCGTCCTTCTGGAAAAATGAAGAAAAACCAAATCTAACTAAATCTAAAGCTAAGCCACCCAAATACTAATTCTCACAGTCAAAAACCAGAAAATAAAAATGATTTTCTCAAAGCAAAGTTCATATAAAGGAAAAGACTCTCTCATTAATGGATTCCCCAGTGGAGTCGCCAATTTGTCACACGGAATCTGTCAAGGGTGCGGACACGACTGACCTTCCTAGAAGTCTAAGACATTCTAATGACAAACAAGACAAAAAGGAGTGATCTTTCTCTAAATACACCTTTTACAACATGAAAACTACAAGTGTTTAGGCTTACCTTATTCCAAAACGCTGTTGTTGAAGTCCGTTCTTGACGATCCGGATGAGCTCCTCCTTCAAGTCAATTCCTGCAACCACAAACAATCAAACAATTACCAAGCACTTGCATTTCATATAATAAAACATATATCCAACATGCAGACCAAGGAACACATGAAATAACTCATTAACACAAGCTATTGAGAAAAATAAACCAGTTTGTATTAATAACGAAACAAAGAAACTCTTACAACCTGGCCTTGGTGTTGTGCAAGTTCCTCCCAGGGTCCATCAAGGGTTTTCCTCTACTTTGACAAAGCTCACCCTCTCCCAAGTAGAATCAAGTGAAGACAATCTCTCCTCACAAAGGCTCTAATGGAAGACCTAAATCCTGCAGCATTTACCCAAAGAAAATGTATAGCTCCAACCTCTTCTCCTTCTGGCTCAATGCCTTTATTTATAGTGCTGTAAAGAGGTTATTCAGGTCCACTATCAATGGGATCATCCCCCTCTATGGGTGGGATAGCTCCCTTATTGATGGGATAAGTTCCCCCTTAATAGAGATACATGAACCAACTGGAGGCGCATCCATTTCATCAAACCGACCTCTAGAATGTTCTAGAAGTAACCACAAGTAACTTTTTCAAGATAAAACTCGCGCATTTTGTCTTTTACAGAGGGACGCACCTGTCCCTTAACATACAGAGCGTCCATGGACGCAGATTTTGTGAACAAGGTCCGCGTCCCCGCAGGTAAGACTAGAGAGAACCTGCGACCCCAGAGATAAACATAATTTTTACAAGACTTTCTCTCTTCTTTGAGTTTGAGATGGATAACAGAGGCATGCGACTTGCCTAAGAGGGTAGCATGACTGTTGATTTGAGCCATACTAACTGTAAGTAGTCAAGGTGACATTTTTTAGTGTAACACCTCCCTGCCAAAGGAAAAATCTGAGAATACTGTCCATTTTGCAGTGAAATGAAGCTGGAGCTTGGGCAGGGGAGAATTGGTAAAGAGGAAGAGAGGAAAGGCATGATTTGAGGAGCACCAATCGTCCAGCAGGGTTGAGCCAAGTGGTTCCCCACTTTTGAACTTTTCTTTTCATTTTATCTAAAATTGTTTCCCAAACATCAGCTCTTGCGTTTCCTATACTCACTTGCATTCCCAAATAGCTGAAGTGGTCCAAATTTAACTTGCAAGGCACACCAAAGATGTTGGCTATGTTTTGAAGAGTTTGAGCTAAGGCATTCCATCCATAAATACAAATTTTGAAATGATTAATCATCCCCCCTGAGTATCTCATGAATTTTTCTGGTAAAGATTTGAATCTTCGAGCTATGACTACAGACGCCCCTCCAATCAGGAGGGTATCATCAACAAATTGGGAGTGATTGATGTTTTTCACTCCATCTTCAAATTTAATTCCAGTGATGAGGTGTTTCTGCTACTTATGGTCAAGGGCGCACTTTAAGGATTTAGCCATTAAGAGGAGAAGGTAGGGGGACAGAGGACAACCTTGCCTTAATCCTCTTGAAGATTGAAAGGTAGGGCTGGGTCTGCCATTGATAAGGGGAGCTATCCAAGGACCAGAGATACAAGCTCTTATGAGATCAATAAAAGAGGAAGAGAAGCCCATTTTTTGAAGGACAACAAATAGAAAGGAGTGTTTAACTCTGTTAAAGGCATTAGCCAAATCCAATTTCAGGATGAAGCCCTTTTCATTTCTAGAATGGCTTGAATGAATGGCTTCCTGGATTAAGAGAATAGAATCTGAAATTTTCCTATTTTCCATAAAGCCACCTTGATTTTCAGAGATTAACATAGGCAATAGAGGTTTGAGACGGGAAGCAAGAATTTTTGTGAAGATCTTATAGGAAGAATTACATAAGGATATGGGCCAGAAATGGGAAAAATTTGAGGGGCGGTTCTCCTTTGGAATGAGGGCCAGATGTGTTGAATTTGTGTAGCCTCCTAATTTATTTTTCCTCTAAATCCATTTAAAGTATTTGATGAGGTCCTTTTTGATCATTTCCCAATACTCCCTATAGAAACAAATAGGAAAGCCATCCAGCCCTGGTGCTTTGTCTGGCTGGAGGCCCCAAATTGCTTCCTTGGCTTCTTCTTCCTTTATTTCTTCTGTCAGCCTTTCATTTGTTTCTACTGCAATCTTTTTTTGCAAGTGTTGTAGGAGGTCAGCATAGTTTTCGTCCTCCCCTGATTCAGTTAGGAGCTCTTTGAAATGGTCCGAGGCAGCGTTTTTGATGGCAGTTTGATCATTATGTTGAGTGCCTGCGTTATCTGTGATAGCTGTTATATTATTTCTGATTTGCCGAACAGTGGCTTTCTTATGAAAGAAAGTTGTGTTCCTGTCTCCGCTCTTCAACCAAGTCTGCCTTGTTTTTATTTTCCATTTTTCTTCCTCTTCCCTTCTGATACTGTAAAGCTGAATATAAAGATTTTCTTCTTGATTTTTTTTAGCCTGATAATATTCTTGTTTTTCTATTGCATAGTGAATTTCTTCGATTTTTGCTTTCAATTCTCTTTTCTTTGCTTCTGGCTCTTTATACTGAGTTTTTGCCCAATTCTTGAGAGCATTCTCTACATTTTTGAGTTTGCTTTCCCAAATAAAGCTTGGAGATCCTTCAACATGTTGACACCAAGTTTGTTGGACCAACTCTTTGGCTGCTTCAATGTCATTCATAAAGGGCTGTATTTGAAAGGGAGACGGCCCAGGGAGCAGTGAGATTCAAGGGTTAAGGTAGTGGGATAATGGTTTGAAGCAGCAAAAGGAAGGATGGAAGCATTGATAGCTGAAAAGGTGGAGAGGAGGGATACATTTATCAGGATTCGATCGAGCCTTTCCATAATATTATTTCTCCCCAATCTGCAGTTACTCCAGGTGTATTTACGATTCTTTGGAATGATATCGACAAGATCACCATGTTGCATTACATTTTCCAACTGATTTCTAAAGGGATCTGAGGTGAAGCTGCCTCCATGCTTTTCATTAGCATGTAAAATGAGATTTAAGTCACCTCCTAAAATGATTTTGCTGCTGTCTTCTTCTGCTATGTTATTGCTGATGGAATCCCAACAAACTTCTTTGTCCCTATAATGATTTGGGGCATAAAAGTTGTAGACTACAATCTGTTGACTGCTCATAATGTTTTGCAAGACAATCTTGACCCAATGTTGTTCTACTATTTCTGCTGTACTATTCCATTCATCGTGAAGCCAAAGTGTAGCAATTCCTCCTAATGGTCCTCTGGAATCACATATACATCCTTTGTAGCGCTTATGTTGTTCAATAATCTTGTTCATTTTTGCTTGTCTCTGCTTTGTTTCTTGAAGTAAAACAATGGTTGGTTTCTCTTGGTTAATAAGATCCTTTAAGGCATTTGATTTGGAGGGGTGCCCTAGTCCCCTGCTATTCCATGAGAGGATTTTAATCATTTCAGGTGAGAAGTGTGAGGCGTTGCTCTCCCTCCCTTGTCCTTGTTTGCTATGTCTTTGTCTATTGATCCTTGAATATATGATTCAATGGCGTTCTAGAGCCCCAATGCTATGTCTTTTTGAGCATTTTCATCCCTGTGCTGCTTGGCAGATTTTCTTCCATGCTTCTTTTGGTTGTCAAGAGTGGATCCATGCTCAGAATTTCTTCTGGTGATTCTAAGAGGGGGAGGATTAGACAGGAGGGAAGAGGAAGTGAACTTGAGTAGGGGAGAAGAGGGAGGATTGGATTGAATTAAGGGAGCAGGGGATTCCTCGGGAAGAGAGAGGATGTGAAAGGGATTGGAGGAGGGGGAGGAAGGAAGGGGATCCAGCTGGCGATCAGAGGATAGGGGAGGTTGTGGAGAAGAAGGGGGAGGAAATGAGGGCAGGGGAGAGGAGGAAGGAGAGATGGGGGGAGGTCGAGAGGAAGGACCAGCTTCATGGGATAGTTTAGGGTTAGGGGCTGTATTTTTTTTTTTTTTCAGTTTCCCATTGCTCTTCTTGTGGAGTATTTTCTACATTATAAAGTTTAGTGCAACGATTAGAAAAGTGATCGTACTCGTGACATACCTTGCACTTGAAGGGGATCTGCTCATAATCAAGTTGCTGAATGTGTGTCCAATCAACAACCTTTAGCTTGATGGCTTCTGGCAGGCCTTTACCCAAATCAACTTCTACACAGATGCGAGCACAGGCCTGCATGTTGTCTTCCGGTTCACTCCAGTCAATGTATTTCCCAACAACATTCCCAATAGCACGCAGTGATTCATCTCCCTAGCAATGAAAGGGGAGGTGAGGAAGCTGGACCCAAACAGGGACTGCATTAGGAATATCGAGCTCTGGTTAAAATCTGGAGTCCATTTATTTAAATATAAACCTCTGGAATCCATGAAGTAAGGCCCATTTCGGAAGATTAAATCTTTGTCTTCCTTTGTCTCAAAATGAAATGTAAAGTATCATTTTCCACAAAATATGATAGAGATTTTTCCTTAAATTTTGTCTGTCCAATTCTTTTCCACCCACCTTTGAACTATTTTTATAGAGGGCCAGAGGCCTGTAAATTGCCCAATAAGTCCTTTTTCTGCCAAGGCAAGAGTAGCCATTCTAGGCAACGTTGGAGGGAGAGAGACTTCCTGTAACCCATCAAGTTTTCTCACGAATTTTGAGACTGTTCAACGAGCTCGCTGAGGAGGCATGGATTTGATCAAGGCAGAGAAGGCATGTTGGAGAGCTACCTCCTCCAGTGGAACCTCCGGAGGGGCCATACCGAGCAGCCAAAGAGCGATTCAAACCTACTATTGCAGGCGGTGGCGGGAGCAGAGGAGTGCGCGTTTTCAGCTCTATCTAATTCTAACCTTATAACTTCCAATGGCTAAGATTAAGTTGATGAGAAAATTTTTATTCTCTACCTAAATATTGATCTACAAAGGTTAAACAGTTTTGACCATCATGAATTGTGGCATTTCTAACAAGATTCACACAACCATATTTTGCATAGTAAAGTAAAAAGTAGTGGCACTTGGGGTTCATATTTTTTCACCTTTTTGATATTTTTATCTTTTGTTTCTTTTCCTTTGATTATTCTTTGAGGACATACCCTATTTACATTTTTTTATTTTTAATATGGAAAACATTTTGTAGAAAGAAATTGTATGTACAATATTACAAGACTAACCATAGCCAATTCAAAATTATGAATCCTATTATTATAGGACCTTGACATGATGGAAATTGGCTATAAAATATACAATGCATTGATATTCCCATGGATTTTGGTTAATCACCATACCTAATTCCATCTCAAACATCACTGAGAACATATTATTCTCAATGACATGGGTAGGGTCCTTTATTGCCCACAGCAAGGCAAATTTGGCAGCCTCGCACAACTCAAGGTCCATCATAGGGAACTGGGAATTTTCTAGCATCCTCCAAGCTATCAGAGTGATCAATAATAGCAGCCACACATAATGAAATGTTTTTCCTTCCACCTGTGCTTCACAAAATTCATCCAAGAATTCTTGGCATAGGTATTTCACCCAATTGAATTGTACCCCCTTGCCGCACTGCCTAGCCAAGGATACCACTAGTGTCAACATTTCATTAGCATGACACTTCCTTATGATTTTTCATGCCAAGATCTGTGCATAAAACCAAGTAGCTTAATTTGAGATAGAACTAATGACATATCCCTGCGATTTCTTCACCAACTCGAAGTCACTTTTCATTTGGTCTGCGAGATTTTTCTCTTATGACTTCCCCACAAAAGCATTAGAGGGGTTCACACCCTTATATGATAGCGCTGTGATTCTGCAGATCAGCGTGTCATCAATTGGGATGGGCCCTCCCAACCAGAGACACCCATCATGAACCAGTGCCAGCAAATGGCACACACAAATGGTATTAATAATGTTGTGGCTAAAATGTGGAACATACAACATATTACGAAACCCTGCTTTCTCAATACCATTTGCCCACTTCATCGGTTCAAGTCTTGTAACACCTGCCTCCTCATAGTTGATCGTCTTTAAGTACTTGTTAGGCTCTAGATGGGGAAACTTCTCATGGTTTCCCAAATCCCAATATTATATCTTTAGAAATGGAACCTGAGCCAACAATTTTCCCTCAATAGGTACATCCTCCGTAAGAAACAACGTGAATACCTTTAATTTTATAGAGTTAGGGTCCCTAGTTACTTTGACAGTTGGTTTCTGTGGGGTTGTATATGAAGACAACCTAAAAACTGGCTCCATGCCTTCTGTGCTGATATCCTCTATCCACACATTCATTTCTTCTTCATCTAGGCCTTGAGTTTCCATAGGATGCTTATTTTTATCCATTCTATCCTTCTTTCGTTTCTCAGTTGGGATCTTTTGCGGTGATTGCCATACCAGGGGCTGTTGTGGCTTTTTCTATTTTTTCTCTCCTCCCATGGAGGCAGTAGGCATTGGCCTCGATGACCTAGGTGTTGTAGAAGGGACTGGCGGTGTTGCAGTCATGATGTTTCCTAGCCCTCTCTTCAGGAATTCTCACTCAACTTCTGCCCAACTCAGGTAACCAGACATGCATCAACACACTCAGCTCTTTAAGTGCAACAACACATAAAAATTTCTCAAGAAGCAAAGTGGCCAAGTGTGGAGTGTGGTGTGATATTTATAACTTGATTTGACTTCAAAATGTCTGTTCCCCTGTAAATCTTCCTCATAAATATGATTTTGGCGGCAATTTTTCCCAGATTTGCACCTTAAATGCACTTTCCCCACTCCTTTTAATTTAAAAACCGCTGTCAAATCAACTTTAGTAGTTCAAATGGTCACTTTCTAGGTAGCTTGTGTGACAATCCTCTTTGCGGAACATCTTATTTGTTGCAGTTTCCACCTAGACACTCTTCCAAAACATCGCGCAACTTTCCTTCTTTGATAAAAATTTTCCTTGGTTGAGTAGTTTATAGTCTTGTGCTTTCTTTCAACTTCCAGATCACTAAGACTTTCCTACATACATGTAGTCATTGCGCAGAGGCAAAGCCATCCCTATAAACCTTCAATCCACTCCCATTAATTCTGTTGGGAAATTCCTCCCCATTCAGCTTCGCGAGCTGAACTGTGCCACCATCCGAAATGTCCTTAGTTACATATGGTTTGAGCCAGGGCATCTGAAACTTCCCTGGGAATTTGGTAAACTGGCTATCATACCTTATGACCAAATCACCATTTTTGAAGGTGATTTGCTTAATATGATGATCATGCCATGCCTTTTCTCAAGCTTTCCATACTTGGTGATGAAATCTAGCCAAAAAGTGGTCTTCCTCTAACACTAGCAGTTGCACTAGGCATTCCTCCATGACGTTGTGATCTGCCATCTCGGTTACTATTGCGATACTTAGGCTAGGCACTATGTATTCCATCGACATTACTACTTCTTGTCCATAAACCAGTCGAAAGGGTGTCTGCCTAGTCAATTTCTTATAGGTAGTCCTATATGCTCATCGAACTGCTAGTATGCACACATTCCAATCATTCCTATTAACATTGCAGACATTTGTGAAGGCATTCTCCAGGATCTTGTTGAAAGCTTCGAAAGTGCCATTTTCCTGGGGGTGATATGGCGTACTCTTCTGATGGTACATCTGAAACTCTTCTATTGAAGAGGTGATTGTCTCATTTAGGAAGTGTGACCCTCTATCACTCATCAAAATCTTTGGGCATCCAAACCTTGACAGAATAAAATCAAATATGAACTTTGCAACAATATTTACGTTGCAATCCTTCACAGGTTGTGCCTCGACCCACTTGGTTAAGTACTTTATCACAATGATAATATAACATGATCCCATCTTCTTTCTTAGTGGCTGAATAGGTCAAACAAAGTCAATTTCCCATTTATCAAATGCTTGTAACGTGACCTATGGATTTAATGGTAGTTCATCCATTCGTGATGGGCTCCCAATCCTTTGACACACATTGCATGTACTGCAATATTTCTTGGAATCATTATGTACCATTGGCCACCATAATCTACACATAGGATCTTTTGTGCAGTAGCCTTACCTGCATAGTGTCCTCTAGCGACACCACCATGTGCTTAAGCTAGAATACCGTTTCTTTCATATTCAGGCACATATCGGCATAGAACTTTATCCGACCCCATCTTATATAATTTTCCTTCAATGACCGAAAAATTTGCAACCCTAAGAACTAATTCCTTCTTTTGCTACATTGTATAACCTTCAGGATGTATGATAGTATATAAAAACAAAATAATGTTGCAAAACGCTCATTTGCAAACCTAACAGCAAAGAGTTACACATCAGGTAATCCTTTGTCAATATTTGTAGGCTCTTCACCATTTTCGAACCGAAAAAGTTGGTTCGATCCAGCATTCAATCTCCCAGGCTTTACTATCACTTCAAAATCATATTCTTGGAAAAGAAGAAACCATCTACATATTCCCCACCCAACATAGGCTTATTGACCAGCTACTTCAAAGAAGAATGGTCTGTTGACATCTTAAAGTGCACACCTAGTAGATAGTGCCTAAACTTTTGTAATGCATAAACCATAGCCAAACCTTCGCGCTCTGTGGTTGAGTAGTTCTTCTCAACCTTAGATAGTTTCTGTCTAGCGAAGGTAATCAGCTAACCGATATCTCCTTCCTCTGGTTGTGTTAAGACAACTCCCAATGCTATTCAAGATGCATCTACATGTACATGAAATTCTTTCTTCCAATCCAAGAATACTAGGATTGGCGTCGTAACCATCTTCTCCTTCAGAGTATCCAAGCTCTCTGAAAATCATCATCCCAACAAAATATAACATCCTTCTTTAACAAATTCTCCATGGGTGCAGTGGTCTGCGTGTATGCATTAATAAACTTCCTATAGTATCCAGTGTGACCCAATGTCACGCGTAGATGCTTCAAATTATTAGGGGGCTCCATATTGATAATTATGGTGATCTTAGTAGGGTCTACCATCAATCCCTGCTTATAGAAAACATGGTCTAACAATATTTCATAAGGTACACAAAAAATGCTTTTCTTCAAGTTCAGAGAGATTTGATACTCCCTATAGGTATCCAACATTAGGAGCGGACTAGAGACATGCTTCTTGACCAGCCCAAACATTGTCCAATCATCAAAGTAGACCCCCAAAAAATTATGAATGAACTACTTGAACGTTGTGACAACTACCCTAGAGAAAATCATAGAAGCATTTTTTAGTCCGAAAGGCATGACTATATACTGGAACGATCCCCATTCTGTAGCGAAGGTAGTCTTGCTTCTATCCTCTGACACAATATTACTTTGGTGGTATCCCAAGAATCCATTTGTAAATGAATATTCTTCTTGTCCACCAACATTCTCAAGAAATTCATTTGTAAATGACATAGGGGATGGATCATGTACACATGCATCGCTTAACTTCTGCAGATCTACGTAGATTCTGATATCGCCTTTTGTTTTCTTCTCTTGGACCACCATAGGACTAACCCACTCTGATTCTTCTATAGGCTCGATTATTCTGTTCGTGAGAATTGTATCGAGTTCCTCTCATACCTTTTCCTTGTATTTTGGATTCAATCGATATGGGCGCTGCTTAACTAGAATCACATCGGGTTTTAAATTGATCTTCATCATCCCCAAATATCCTACTATCCCCTTCAAGTCAAAATTCTTGGTTGGAAATAAATCCTGATATTCATGTAATAATTCGGCTACCTTATCCACTGTATCTTCATCCCAATAGTTTCCAATGTTCACAAATTTTGGTTGTGCTCCTGAACCAATATTAACCTACTTTATGTGCACCGGATGCAAAATATTAGGGATCTTCACATTAGGTCCACCAACTTCGCGTTGTCCCTCTGATTCAGGTATGCTAATATTCCATGGATCCTCATCATCTTCTTATGTTGTCACATTGTAACATTCTAAAGCATGTTGTAGCGCATACTCCAGTCAGGTTAAACCCACGTGATAAGTTCAATGGGTTTTCGGAATATTTTTTCTTTAATTTCCTAAAGCACTTCATTAATGCATGCGAACCCATCTTCAAAACTGAACGTTAGCAAGAAACTTTATTTCAACTCATCCCAATCAGCGGTCCCATATCACAACTTGGTCTCTAAATACCAGTTCTTTTGAATAACATCTAGATTATGAAAAAAGACATGCATCCACTCAGGTTGAGGTATCTCACCCCATACCTTAGTCCATCATGCCAGATGTTTGCATAGATCATCCTTCCCTATGTATTTTTTAGTGAGTTGGGTGTTCGTGTAGCCAAATCTTAAAAGCATCATTCTACGATATTCCTTCCATTCAGAATGATTATCCATGTGCGTACCCCACCATCTTGCAGGCGTAGCTCTTAATGTTAGATCTATGTCTTGGAACCGATGTTCCTCAGGTACATCCCTTTTGAAATGGTCAAGACATATATTGACATCACTGAAGCCATCATAATAGGAAAACTTACATACCTCAGTGGATACACAACGTAGTGTTATAGACATATTTGGGCACTGCAACCCCAATCACATATGTCCATAAAAAAGGGCTTCTAAACCCCTAAAAGTGTTGTTTCATACCCTAAAGGAACAAGGTCAGTTGATTACATCATCTCCCAGAAATTCTCCGTGAGAAACTAGTAAGAACTGGTCAAAACTGGACCATACAGACTGCTCCATGCATAGGGTGCGATGCATCTCACCTATTACACATGGGGTGTGCGATGCATACTGGAAATCCCTTCTGTAGGGTGTGATGAGCGAGAGTAGACAAGTGGCAGAAGTAGTTTGCTAGGTGGAAACTCAAAGAATCTTCTAGAAACTGCTCATATGACACTTGCCTCTCTGAATTCGCCTAGGGATGAGTAAGAGATTATGAAATCTCCAAGTGGAACCAAGAAATATTAGTGAAATGGCACTAATCAAAATCCCAGAAGCTGACTCACTCTCCTACAAACATCTATATATAGATCCCTCATCCTAGAGATCCAAAGGCTGGAATTTTGTATTTTGCAAGGAAGTGCTGTTGGTTTCTCTTTGAAGACATTGTTGGGTGATCTTGCTTTGTATGAGGTGAAGAGGGCTTTCATGTTGGGAGGATGATGCTGGATCAAACAGCTTGGTTGTAATCATCTCTTCTACTACTTCTATCAATAAAGCTATTTGAGTTTTCCTCCATATGCTTGTATATCTCTGAATCTTGTATTTGTATATGCATTTGTATGGTTAATGTACATCTGATCCTACATTGTTTATGGTTATAGATCTCTATGCTTTGATGGTATTTTGCTACTTTGACTCTACAGATTGTTAGTTTCAGTCTTTCCAGCCTTCCTCCAGTGATCAAATATTCTCTTACAAAGTGGTCTCAGAGTTTCCAAGTCAAATTTTGTCATTTCAAAGAGTTTTCAAGCAAAATTTGGTCACTAGGCATTAGGTCTAGGGTTTGCTCCCACTCTTTTCAAAGTTGCCCAAATGCCCATATATGTCACTATTCAGCTGAGTCTATCATCATTCATAGGGTTTTCATTATCATCTCAGTGTCTAATGAGTCATTTTACACCTTGTTCATGCTTCAGTTGCGCCTAGGTAAGGTCATTTCCCTCTCCTAGGGTTTTGAAGGCGATTTCTCGTGGACGGTCAAATCATTGGAAAAACTTGTATCCAAATGTTCATACACCTTCCCCTATCCTTCATGTACCTTATCAAATGCTTCCCATCACTGAGATCCCCCAAATTCCTCATTTTTGCACAAACCCTAGTTTCTAGCTACAACCTGGCAATTTTCTAGGTTTGGTCTGTGTTTTTCCCTTTTGGACCCCTTCCCCTCACTCAATCTCTGAGATTCCACTTTCCCCTGCTTCCTAACATCCCTCCCCACTCCCAAAAATTTCCCCAAGAATTTAGAAGCCCCCTATCCCCTTCATTTCACTCCATTTCGACAAAATTCCTTGTTTCACACATCGGGACAAGCCACACTCAAATGATGTTCCAGAGCAATAAAAGATGAATTTTGGAAACCTGAGAGAGGTTTTTGTCCATAACATGCCAAAGAATAAAAACCTCCTTCACTTTTTGCACAGGTGTCATGGTTTTAGAGAAATGTCAAAATTGCAATCGCCAGATCCAAGGAGGTTGGCCAAGGCACTAAAACGACGGAAAAGGCTCGGTCCACTCCAAACTTTGGCCAAAGCTTCTTTGAATGAACATGGTACTTTATTGGGGACTCCCAGCCCAAATTTCAAGAAATTTGGAGAAAATTTTGTCAATTGTGAATTTTTTGTGCCAAACACAGGTTTTCTCCACCAACGGGTCGCGCGCCGCGTGCGACCTTTTCGTTGGGCAACTCCTTTTTGGGAAAACTCAGCATTTTTGGATTTTTCATGCAAAGATACACTTTCTCAGCAATTTCCAAGAAATTTCACCAAGTTTTGGGCCTCCAGAAAGTCAAAAAACAAGCAAAAAATGACTTTCTGCCACCTTTTTGACACACGGGAAGCAGTCTTGCGAGATTGCAATTTTGGAGGGGCAAATGGCCACCAAATTCAGAAATTCCACTTGGGTTGGAAATTATACATCCATACCTTTCCAACAAGCCCAATTTTGCCTCATGTGGACACCTGGAAGTGCCTCAAAAGCAGCTCCAAAGTAGCGCGACCTGTTCAGGATCAGGGCGCGACCTGTTGGGAAAGTTTGCCAATTTTTCATCTACAACTCAGGAATTCGCCCAGCTTTGACCAGTTTTGATTTGTGATGGGATTTTTCACCCTCTTTGATGTAATTAATGTATTTTCATGTTGACATGACACTTATTTACCTATTCTAGAAGATTCATTCATGAAATAGCAAACATTTAATGAATGAATTGGTTTCCTAGCTTATAGAGGCAAGTTGTTTTGACTGCCTAGATTTTAGTGCTCAGTTTAGAATTGGTTGAAACAGCCCCTAGAAGGATGAGATCGACCCATAGAGGCAAGGAAAGGTGTTAGCTTGCCTATATTATGTATTTTCTTAGTCATTTTCAGGGGTTGGAGAGGTTGGAGGGTTGGACTCTTGAGGGAGAAAGCTCTATTGTATTACTCATTGTATCTCTACAATTTTGGCAAAGGAAGAAAGACCAAGGTTTTGCAGTCCTTTTTGGGATTCCTGTGGTTACATGTATTGATGGTGTGTTTCTCTTTGTACTTGTAAGTTTGTTATGTGAATCATCTCCTTACTTTTCCTTCTGCAAATTAGGCAAATGAAGTGTTAAAGTAGAATTCATGATTGCCATGCTCTGCTTTTAAGTTTGCTTAATATTTATGTTTTCATAAGTCTAAAGAGAACTCTTGAAGGTTTCTTGCTCTCTTTATCCCCTCACCGGTCATTCCTATCCATTCACTTAATTTAAAGGCATCAGTACAGTCTCCTACCTTGCCCCAAAGAACCCCTTGCAAAAACTGTGTCCAATCCCCGCACCCAAAATTGCCTTTCCCCAACTTTCCACCAAAACCCTAAAAATCCCAAATCAAACCTTTTATCAGTTTACTAGCCTAAAATCAGTGTTTCCTTATTGGTTATCTCACCCGTTGAAGATCTTTACCGAGATAGACCGGAGAGAGCCCTCTCCTGCCCCGTAGGGCTAGCTACGAGGCTAAGTGGTTTGATGTTACCTTGGAGTTTACCTTTCTCAGCCTGAGGTGAAATTTCAAGCGCTAACTCAGGTGTTCTTTGAAATGGGACAAGTGAGAAAGGAGTGGCGAAAGCTCTATCAAGGGAGAGAGGAAACAAGCAAGGAGACTAGCGAAAGACTGAGGTTGGTACTCTCTGCTTCTCTCTCATCTATCTGTCATAAAGGAAAACACAAGTAACTTTAGTTTGTTTATTTCTAAGATAGCTACCCGTTAGTGGGACTAGCAACTCTGAATGGACACTAGTTTTCCTGATAAAAAAAATGGCGACTCCACTAGGGAACGAATAGTTTGTTTGTTTTGTTACTGTTGTTTGTTTTATAAACCACAGACAGAGCCTGAAGTTAAGCCAGCTAGCCTTCAAACTGCTTTTGCTATGCAATTGCAAAGTAGATCAACGCTGCTTCAGTCAATCTCCAGGTTGGTTTATGAACTGAACATCTATCTTACAAACATCCTAAGTGCCCTGGTCGTAGCTCAAATAACCTCATTAGATCAGCCCCTATACTTCGTGTTTACTGACAATCATTAGCTCAGCCTAAATCCCTGAACTTAGCTGCAAACTGTGAGTAAAAACCAAGCTAAGTCTCATCCCTGGACCATCGTATTGTCTCTTCTTGGCAACCTGGATGCATCGCACCTCTCATGTGTTGCAGGTGAGATGAATGCCCGTTTCCCTGTGTTATAGGTGTGATGATTGAATGAGACTGTTTCTGCCTCCAGATTTTGGTTTTTTCTTCATTGTCTTCAGCTTTATTCAGTATTTTTTCTGTCTATGATCAGTATATCTCTGTTGAAACCATCTTCCTTTGCATTATTCAGCCTCCATCAGAAGGAATTATAAATTTTTTTTTTATGTATTTTTCATCATTTACAGTTCTCCTTTGCAAATAGTAGCTTAATCGAACTGTCGTCTTTTGATTTGAAAGTGTCGCAAGTGTCATTTTTAGTCAAGAACAAGGGTGTTGCAAAGCATTCCTCTTTTAGATAGTCGATTACACTTTTTCCATTGTATTTGATTTTAATCATTAGTATTTCAAGTATCGAAAGCAGTTTTAAATTCAAAATCGCAGAGTGTCGTCTTAGCCTTCCTTTCATTTTTTGAAGAGAAACTTGTTAGTACTATCGCTTTGAAAGAAGATAGTTTAGATCTATACTTAGTTTTATTTTTGTCATTCTCACGTTAAGGAAACTGAAAAATAATACATGCATGTGAATTTTCATTTAAACTACATGCTGAAATTGATTTAGGAAAAGTGCATCTAGTGTGTGCTCTCTGCTCTATGTTGAAAGAATTTCATTTCTCTTTCCTTAGTAGCTAGGATTTTCATTGCAAAAAGAAAGTAAACGACTGTTTATCATCTTAGATTGCATATTTAGGAATTGTATATCTACATCATGTGGTGAACCTTAAAGGAAAACTTCTTAAGAAAGATCAAATGTAAAATAAACCTCAATGAACATAAAAATTCTTTGAAACCTAATGCACAACATTTAGAATTCTAGGCTAGAGATGTATTCCAGTGTCATAAAGCCTGGTAACTATCACTTTCATCGTAGGTTGGGTGATTCCTCCTCTTTGAGACGAAAAGTGCCAGTATAGACTTGTGCTCCCACGTACCATTGAGTATATATTGGGAGACCACAATAGGCTACATCCTTTATCCTTAGGAAGCTGTGTCTACCATCCTATCGATCACAATGCACTGAACACAGCATTTGGCAAGATTGATTGTTGTACTATAAAAAGTATTCTACAATTTTGCGATTGGTTTGGTAATCCCTCTATCTAGATTTCCAGAGAAGTCACTTTCATTCCTTTTCAAGCTCCCTAAAAGAAAAGGTCCATCTGAGCACTTGTCACTTTAGTCTCATTAAAAATCGAAGGCGACTAGAGTCATCTTTAGCTTTTTTTCAACTCTTAAAAATTGAAAAATCAAGTTGTGTCAAAGCATCATAAAATTCATTTAATTCGAAATAACATTTTCCGCTTTTTATTTTTAGTTGATCAAGTAATTCGCAATCGTGGAAGAAAGTCAATCAAAACCTCGTTGTTCATGGAGACTAACGAGTCAACTGTCTTTAACTCCAGAAATGAAACCATTCCAGGCCAAGCGATCTCATTTAAGTAGGTCAAATTCTCCTGGTTTGTTTGAAACTTGTGTTTCAACATCCTCAGAAACTTCAATTACTCCAACTATTTCTGGTATCCTTGCCTCTACAGAAGAAGTTCCACAGTTACAAGAGGATAGTAGAATTGATCCTACTTTAATGGTAAACACATCTATTCCTGAACCAGCTCCATGTAGGATTGATTCGGAAGGTGTCACCCTCCAACATCTGTCGCTGTAGAGTGTGTACCTTCTTCGACACCAGAAATGTTTTACGGACCTGGCGGTCTGCCTCTTCCACCTGGACTGATTGCAATAGAAGAGATTGTGGAGGATATTCCATCCAGTACCCCACTGCATTTTGGAACTGGTATCCACCTATATCTTTCTAATCCAGAAGTTAGTCAATCTTCATCGCAAGTTCCTGCAGAATCACTAGGAAGTATTTTGGATAGACTCAATATGTCTGAACAACCATTGACATCTAGGACTATGTCATCCAATACAGCAGTATCAGAACCTCCTGCCACTACTCTGACAATGTTCACTGGTATACCATCTGTCCCAACTAGCTCTCAACCGCTAGATGAAGTCCACCCAGGGACTATTTCAATAGTATGGTCTGTTCCCATTTGTTCGTCTGGAATAATATCTGGAATTTCTTATGTTGAGTCTCAACAAATTGATCCTTCACAACAGTATCAATTTGGGAAGTACAGTCTACAAAGACCGATTTTTCCTTTGAACACTGGATTACCTCCATATGGGGGGCAGTATGCCTTTTCATTGTTCCTTCCAGGAGAACAACCACATGAGAGTTCACAACAAAATTCAGGTCAAGCTGGAATTGCATCCAGTGGTTGGGTGCCAATACTGCCTCAACAACCAAGAGTTGTATATTCAATGCAACCAAATCTACTTGTGTCGAATATTCCCACTACACCGACTATTGTAACGATGTCGCAAGTACAAGCGTTGCCTGTTGTATGTCAACCTCAAGTCTCTTAGGTTGTAATACAACAACCTCTTGTCTCCACAACACAACCACAATCACCGATTAGTGGCTCCTTAACTGAAGCAACTCAGGCTCAAACAGGTACTATCACCCCTCATCTTGGTCAAACATCTAGTATTGGACAACAACAAATGGCTTCACAACCATGGCTAGTGCAATATCAACAACCGCAATTCCAACAAGCTTACCGAGGACCTGAGCAACAAAGCTTTGTGGGTAATGGGCAGCCGTATATTCAAAACGGTCACCATCAATCATATCATAATGGTTATGCCCATCAACCTTATCAAAGTTATCAGCATCAAATACATTATGCTGGTATGCAAAGACCCACTGCTCAGGTAATCCCATCTTATCCTGGGTATGCTTCACCAAACCTGAATCAATAGTTGCCTTTCGTCACAACGTTGGAATTACCAGATCTGAATCGGCTAACAAATGATCCAATTGCTTACGCCCCTTGGTGGCCGGCGATTCCTCATAAAATTCCGTTAGATATTCCTAAATTCAATGGAAATCTAGGTGAATATCCATCGAATCATGTGATGACCTTTCATCTATGGTGTTCGTCCAACACTCTCAATGATGATTCGATTAGGATTCGCCTCTTTCAGCGAACGTTAACTGGTCTGGAAGCAAAATGGTACATCGAATTGTTAGAGCTTCATTCGATAACTTTAGTGCCCTTGCCACAACCTTTCTAACCCATTTTAAGTTACCCATAAGGTACGAAACAGGAATGGAGCTTCTTACCATTTTTAAGCAGATGACAACCACTCACATATCTGATCATATTCATGAGTGGCGACGTCATTGTCGAATGGGAAAAACATATGTTCCTGATCAACTGCTAGCTGAATGGTTTATTAAGTAATTATTACCTTCTATTACAGAAGATGTGGCTAATGGGGGAGTTGTCATTGAAGAGAAAGTCATTTCTCATGCGCAATATCTAGACTTGATCTATACTCAGTTTGGCACACTCTATGACAGAATTCCTGATGCACCTAGACCAGAGTTTTCTGTTCCTCCTCCTCCTAAATCAAACAAAGACTCTCATGCTGGTGATGGCGTGATAGGTACAACCAGCACGAAAACTGCAAAGGCTACGTCTAAGAAAGCCCATATGGTTTCTGGTCAAAATTCAAATGAAGAACTTCTTGCCTTGGAGGTTAATACTGTGTCGATTGACAAAGGCAAAGAACCGAAGCAGCCAGGGGGCAAGAAGAAAGGGAAAAGCAAAAAGAAGAAACAGGACGATTTGTCTCCTGAAAAATCTTCTGCAAACCCTTATGGGAAAAAGAAACCTAATCAACCATGTCTCATATGTGATGATGACCATTGGACAAGAGATTGTCCATATAAAGTTGAGGTTAAGAAGTTTTTTAAAAGTTCAAAAACCTCAGCAGTATTGACTAACCTATTTCCAAACCCAGAAAACAATCTGGTTGCTAGCGATAATGCTTCCCCATCCCAAGTGCTTATGTTGTCCATTTCAAAACAACAAAACGATGCTTTGATATCGACAAGGAATAAAGATTACGGGAATCCACAGCTGTCGGACAACAAGGCTGCAGATCAACCTAGTAGTTTGACAACAACTTCAACCGAAGTTGTGCCACCCATCATTCCCGAGCTAGCAATAAAGCTGCCAAAGGGAGTAGTACACAAATTGACATTTAATCCTCATGCCTGAGTAGCACAGAATTATAATATAGTAGAGGATCTGGCCCAATCACCATCTGCTATGTTGACATTTGAAGTATTACAAAATTGCCCCTCCCAAAAGCAGGCTCTATTATTAGCAATAGGTGGGATTGACCCATCGGATTCCAATCTCGTGGCCTTTAATCATAAAGGATATGAACCTCAGTTACCAGCTCAACTCACTTTCCTCATACAAGTGAAAGCCCTTAGCAAAACTATTCATTGAACAATTATTGATGAAGGGGCATCTACCTGCATTATGTTAATGAGTTGCTGGAAAACTTTAGGATCACCACCCTTGTCAAGATTGTTAAACACACATGGGTAGTAGGAACAATATGAAAGATAAATCATGCAATACATTTTTTATTAACAGGAGATATACATTTATAGTACATTGTTGTGACCGTTGGGTTTCACATCCCAAGGTCTCTTGGACTCCTTTTGTCCATTCAACTTCCACACTAACCCATTGAGGATTAGGTGTCCAACATTCCCCCCCTTAATCCGAAGGGTTATGTATGAGTCCAAGAAGAGAGCTGTAATACAAAATGTGCAAAAAATGCATGGAAGCACTAGGATGAATGTGCTCTATGAAATGTTGGTATAAAGGGCGGTGGTTTAAGGATGACCACCAACACTGGAACGCTTAGTGCAGTTCCCGGAACTATTCCAAAACTGGCAAGAAACTGAAGTCTTCTGCTAGAGGAAGTGATCCTATTGTTTTAAAGAGGGAAACCTTCAACCATGAAAGGGAGGCGTCACCTCGCATAAAAGGGAAAACTTCAATCTGAAAAGGGAAGTCTCAACCTGTGATGGCTTAAGGATGACCAACAACTCTGGAATGCTTAATGTAATTCCTGGAACTCTTCCAAAAACTGGCAAGAAGCTGGAGTCTTCTGCTAGAGGAAGTGTTCTCAATTTTGTTTCTGAAATCCTTCCAAAACTGGCAAGAAGCTGAAGTCTTTTGCTAGAGGAAGTGTCCCAGATTTCCAACTGAAGGCATGTTCAGGGGCATCTTTGTTTCTGGCTACAACTCTGAAACTGGTGTGGCAGGTTGTGGCTCAGGCTCGCTTGATGTGACTTTGAAGCTTGTAGATGACAATCATTTCCCCCCTATCAGATACAAGGTGAGATGATGGAGAAAACTCAACTGCAAGGCTGTTCAATACTCTGGAACAAGTTATGACATGTGATTTGAATATCTTCTTGGCTGTTGATGCCCATTGCCAAGAAGCGATCCATCCAAGATGAATCTTTGTTCTTGCAGGGTGTTTGTTGCTGAAGCATCTGTGTGAAGAATGGCTAGTTTTATGACAGTGCTTACATGGATGAAGATCGAAACAATGATCTTTCAAATGGCCAAATCAGTCACAATGTTGGAATTTCACAATGTGTTGTTGTTGTTGTTGCGGTGGAAGAGGAGTAGAATCTGGAACAGTTGGAGGTGAACTGTCATGAGGAGCAGGTGAATTGTCATGAATAAATCCAGCACTCTGAAACTGAATGGGCTTGGAGTAGTCTGGAATATGAAAGGACAAGTCCTTGTCATATCCAAGACCAGTTCTATGCTTGTTGTGGACAAGTTGTTCCCAAGGTCTGATGATGGGCCTTAGAAGTGCAGACTGAGTTTCTGCATCTACATTTACAACTGCTGCTTTATTTGAATGAACTGTAACATTATTGACTTGCTGATGATGGGTGGTTGTCTCAATGTTCTGAACAAAAACAGGTTCAGAATGATGTCTATTTTGATGTAGATCTTCTTGATGTAGCTGTGATTCAAGCTGCAAAAAATCAATCTTTTCCTGTGCATTTTGTCGACAGACCTGAATATCTGTGAGAGAAACTTTGTTGACTTTTAATGTATCATGAGTAGTGGACGACATTAGAGTTTTGAGGAACTCTAATACTTCACTAATTCTAGCCATTTTTTTTTCTTCAATGTCAGATTTACACCTTACAACTACTACTCAGTGCAGAAAAGTAATACCTACTCATAGTACACAGCAATATCCTTTATACATGTGCAGCAAATGATCAGAGTTCAACCAGCAAGCACCGATTACAATCCATTACATGAAAATAAGAGTTTACTCATGACCAGCATTATGTTCTGACAAAACAACCGACAAAACTTTTCTCCATAAAAGATTACAATCAACCCACCAAACTCTTTATGCAGCAGTGAAATCAAGGAATCAATGCACTATAATGAGTTTCAAATACAATGCTATACTGGAGCAGCAACAACTGCAAACTTGCTTGGATCCTTCAAATACTCGTTCACTCTTCAACGTATATCAACACTTCAGTATCAGCTAGTGAGAAGAATATACAACCACACAAACAGTCTCTAAATGGCATCCAAATTGTGACAAACTCATTCTGTTATGGTAGAAACTGACCCAAAATATCAACAGACCAACCAGCACAGAATCTTCTGAACAATTGACTGCTTTTAAACATAAGTATTTGAGAGGTTGGTATAACTCAAATATATATAACCATGCCTCCTACTTTCGTACCAAACTAGAGATCCGACTTGTAGAGCTCCAAAATTTTGTGTAGCCTCCGTCAGAAAATTTCATCAACCGAATAGCTTGAATTAAGGAAGCTCTTGTTTCCAAGCTCAAGCTGCCAAATCCAAATAATAAATCCTTTTTGTTTCTCCTCGTTAATGGCATATGGAAGAAATCATAATTAAAAACACACCATAATTTGAGGACCCTTTACTTAGAGTCACAGGAGACAGCGTTACTTAAATGGACAACGGTGGTTTATGGACAACGTATGGTTAATGCACATGGAGGTATGAGCAGCGCAATGTTATACAGTGGAAACAAATAGAAAACAATGGTATATTAATGAATGGAGACAACATAAAAGTATGACTAATATCAATGACTAGAGACAACGTTAAACTAGGACTAATACCAATAATTGAGACAACATATGGTTAACGCTGCGATATCACAAGAATGGCCTCAAACTCTGTCCATCATCTTCTGCTCTGGGTTTCTTGATAACCAAAATATCTGTTGGAAATTCAACTAGAAGAACAAAACGCAGAAATAGAAAAGCTTGCTTCTGAAGTTGTTATTTTGTTGATACCAACTAATCTTCCAAGTAAAGGATTGGGTCCATATGACATATATATATATATATATATATATATATATATATATATATATATATATATATATATATAATGAACATATTCCTGCGTGGGTTTCACTCTAAAGGCTGATGTTTTTGAAGATCCAGAAAGAGATGGGCCTGAAGAAGTTGTCCCAAAAGGGGTGGATGAGGAGGTCGCTCCAAATGGTGAATTAAATGCAGAACCTAGTGAAGATGCAAATGTGCTACCGCCAAATCCAGGCGGTTTATTACAAAAGGAATGGAAGACGATGTAGCTGGTGTAGATGAAACAGATGCTTGACCAAAGGCAATTGTCTGACCAGAGGCAAGTGTTGAAGTAGATCCAAATGCAGGTGTGCTAGTTGAACCAAAAGTAGGTGCCAAACGCTGGAGAAGAGGTGCCAAACGCTGGAGCGGAAGAAGAGAGACCTGGGCAGTTTTAGGGAAACTGACTTATGGGGGCACCCCACCTGCTAACTGTCGGGACTACGCAACCCCTACAGTCCATCAAGGGTCGTTGATTTGGGCCGTTGGAAACTGCGCAAACGTTAAACATTCTTGAAATTCCCTCCAGATTAGACTGTTGACTATTTCAACGTATCAACTCAATGCATAGAGATTAAATCCAAGGAACTTTTGCTATGGGCTAGGCTTTTTGCATAACTGCACTCTTTATTCAATTTGTGGTATAGACAAAATCTGGTAATAGAGGGTAATACAAACCAATATAGCACAGAGATTCTCTAGCAAACCAATTTGAATATGACAAACACAAAGAGCATCATTTCAATGCCAACGCACATGAAGGTTCACTTACAACATTCAGCCTCAATCCATTCAACACCCTTAATTGTGGAACTTGAAATTTTACACAGTTCACGGTGAGTGATGTCTAGTCTTTCCAAGCTTAAGCATCACACATTGTTCTAAAATGTTTAACGCATCATGTACATGAGTTCGACTCAGAAGTCCAACCCCAAACCGTGAGCGAAGTTATTGGAAGCGTCCACTTTACCTGAGATCAATTGTTCAGGATGGAAGAGTTGAAAATAACATTCAACACATCCCAGTACAACGCACAGCACAACATATGGTATTCAAAATTGTTTAACGCACAAAGCCAATGCTCAAATCATCTCCTTTCAACACTGCTTCTTTCAATAGGATGTATGCTGATGGGCAGAGAAATAATGGCAGAGTTCTGCAGGAGGAGTTACAGCACAAAAGACTAATTTGGGAGTTTGCTTTGTCCTAACAAATGCTCAGAAAGACAAACCCACAAGCTTCATTGAGACAGAGAAGCGTAGGTTTACACAGGCCACAAAAACAAGTGGCTCACAAAAGATTGAGCAGGTTATGCATGTACCAGCTCTGAAACAGTTGGAATCAGAGACAACGCTACAATTTAAATAGAGACAACATTATAATATCTCTACAAATTGCGTTAACTTGAGCAGCGTTCACCGTGGAGTAGCGTTCACCATGGAGCAGCGTTCAAAACTTCGCGAGCTTTCAAGCTTCAAAACGGGATCTCGACTTCCACACTACCAGCACGGGGTCACCAAGTCTCGACTTCCACATATACTCCAACAACGTACACACCAGACTATTAAAGGCAGAAATCATAGAATGCTCTGTCCATTGCAGGGATTTATGGCAGGAATAGGAGTTACAAATCTGAGCGCAGAAAAGGCTGAGCAGTGTTTTTTTTTTTTTTTTTTTTTTTTTTTTTTTTTTTTTTTTTTATGCAGGTATCGTGCAGCGACAGGAGTAGAGATGACAGCACTATAGAAACATTCAAGTTAATGAATAAATTTTCATATGAGTGGAAGCGTTAGCATCAGAGCTACCAGGCTTAGCCAGAATGGCAAATCAGAGGAGTTACAAAGGTGTATGCAGAATTCCTAAACCTAGAAACCTGGGACCTGTGGCAGCATCAACGCATAGTAACATGAGCGTTGTAATGAGCAGCATCAACGCATACTAATGTAAGACCATGTCAGACCAGTGTATAGCACACAGTAAAACTGGAAATTCTGATAAACTCTGATTAGGAGAAAGACAGAACTGACATGTATATAGAGACCATAAAACAAGTGGCTCAAAATGAAGCAGGACCAGCAATCACCCGCTCCGATACCATGTTAAACACACATGGGTAGTAGGAACAATATGAAAGATAACTCATGTAGTACATTTTTTATTAACATGAGATATACATTTATAGTACATTGTTGTGACCGTTGGGTTTCACATCCCAAGGTCTCTTGGACTCCTTTTGTCCATTCGGCTTCCACACTAACCCATTGAGGATTAGGTGTCCAACAAAGATCATCAACGACATTAAAAGCATTCGATGGATGAACATACACCCCATACAAGATTTTAAGTAACTTGAAAGTTGAACTGGGGGGCAAGACAGTAGAAATTGATGTCGAAGTTATCGATGGAAACATCGATTACAATATCCTACTAGGAAGGCCCTAGATTTATGCTATGGCTGCTATTGTATCAACTTACTTTAGAAAGATTGCATTTCCTTTTCAAGGAGGAATTACAATTGTTGATCAACAAACGTTTCTCCCCAATAGTTCACAAGTTACAGGAAGCATTCCAATGATCCATGGAAGCTCTCATTCGTTTCAAAATGTTGAAGTAGGCCAACTGAAAGACCCTGCCGTGATGGGTAATTTTACATTGCTGCCTTCGAGTAATCTGGCGAAACTGGCAATAGTAGGAACCTACAATATGATATCTTCCATTCAGAAGATTTTCGAACATTTCGTTAGCATGGATCATCAATAGGTATTGCCTCCAAGCCCAATAGAAAATTTGTAGCAATCAATTTTCTTAGCCTGGGCGGCAAACCCAAATCAACGCTTATCAAGTGTTTTTGTGGATAGGTCAAAGGAATATGGCACCTCTTTAGATCCTTGGTCACATGTACATTCTACAGACGAAGGAATTATTCAGTCGATGATGATAGGAGAGGCACCATGGGAAGATTACCACCATCGTTCCCATCTTCTGGATTACAACGAAGATTATTCCAGTGACCTTGATCATCCTTCAGTTTTTGATTTTCTATCAAATACTGTAAATACTGTGGATTCCGAGCGAAATTTGTCCAATATTGAAGAAATTATCTTCATAAATATCTTGATCAAACCTAATGTTGTAGAGAATATTCATGTTGGCAAATCTTGTTCTTCTTCAGAACTGGAAATATATTGCGCTCTCTTTTTTGAATTCAGAGATGTCTTTGCATGTAAATATGAAGAAATTCCAGACATTGAATCGAGCATAGTTGAACACGAAATCAAGATGTATCCAGATGTCAAACTGGTACAACAACGGCTTCGGCAGGTGCACCCGAAGAAATCCGCTGCCATCAAGGCAGAAGTTGAAATTTTTTTACATGTTGGTTTCATTTACCTGGTTCCTCTAACTAATTGGGTATCAAATATTGTTCCTATGATGAAAAAGCAAGGAACGATTAGAGTGTGCATTGATTACAGGGATGTAAATAAAACTTGTCCAAAGGACAAATAATCTACACCCTTCATCAACCAGATAATTGATGAATGCGTCGGATGCGAAATATTTTCATTTATGGATGGATTTTCCAGGTATAATCAAATAAATATCCACCCACAAGACCAGTCAAAGGCTACATTTATATGTCCGTGGGGCATATTCGCGTAGCACAAATTACCTTTCAGTTTAAAGAATGTAGGGGCAACCTTTCAGAGGGCTATGAATTATGCCTTCCATGACATCAAGAAAATAGTTCAACCATATCTCGATGATCTACCGATTCATTCGCGAAAGCCGACTGATCATCTGCAGCATTTGAGAGCTATATTTCTACATTGCCGACACTACAAGATACAACTCAATCCACACAAGTGTGTGTTTTGTGTCGGTTCTGGTCGTTTACTTGGCTTCATGGTTTCTAAGGATGGAATTTGACTTGACCCATGTAAGGTTCAGGCAATCATCGATATGCCTCCATCTTCAAATTTGATTCAGATTCAAAAACTCCAAGGGAAAGCAAACTTTTTGAGGAGGTTCATTCCAAATTATGCCAAACTTGCTAAAGGTTATACGCATCTTTTGAAAAAAGAAGTACCCTTCAACTGGGATCAGGTTGCGCAAGATTCCTTTGATGCTCTAAAGGAATCCCTAATAAAAGCATCATTAATGTATGCTCCTGATTATCAAAAATACTTTAACCTGTATCTAGCTACAACAAATACAACCATCACAATGGTTTTAGTTCAAGAAGAAAATGGAATTGAACATCCTATCTATTATTTAAGCCGAAACTTAAATGACACAGAAAGCAAATACTCCTATGTTGAAAAGCTGGCTCTTGCAGCTGTTCAAGCAGTACAGAGATTTCAACACTATATCCTCTTTCGCAAAACTACCATTTTGTTAGATTGCAACCCTATGACTTACATTCTATCGTGTCAGTTACTTGGGGGCAAATATTCAAAATGGATAGCTATTTTGCAACAGTTTGATATGGAATTCATAAAATCCAAATCAAAGAAATCTCTAGTTTTCGCGAAGTTATTATGCGACTTCCCATCATCGTCCAACAATTCAACATCCAAAGCAACAATCGTGGATGAATATTTTTTTCTGATATCGTCAAGCAATCCGTGGTACGGAGATATAATCATCTATCTCCAAACCCAAACATACAGGCCTAATACCTCTCGCTTTGAACAACGACGTACTCGATACCAAGCAAAAGACTACATGATCGTTGGTGATACGCTTTACCGTCATGGTATCGATACAGTTCTGCGAAGGTGCCTCGCCCACGAGGAGGTCGAAAAAGTCCTGAATGATTTTCATTCAGGCATGTGTGGGGGGCATCAATCTAGTTACACTACAGCACAAAAGATTTTACGAGCAGGTTACTTATGGTCAACAATGTTCAAAGATTGCATAACCGTAGTTAGAAGTTGCCATGCTTGTCAAATCTTTGACTGTAAAACAAGAATACCACCCACACCTCTGCATCCAGTAGTTGTTGTTGGGCCATTTTCCAATAGGGACATAGATTTCATGACATGTAACCCCACCTCAGCCAGGGGGCATATCATAGTTGCAGTTGACTATTTTACGAAATGGGCCGAGGTGATGCCTACATTAAACAACAACGGCGAAATGGCTGCTCTTTTCTTTTTCAATCATGTAGTCTCCAGGTTCAGTGTTCCACAAGCTATAGTCACAGATCACAGATCGCATTTCCGTAATCACAAGATGGTTGAATTGGCTGCCAAATTGGGATTGTCCCATGACAATTCTACTCCGTATTATCTGCAAGCTAACGGACAAGTTGAGGCCATCAACAAAGTCCTGAAGTGCATGCGGCAAAGGATGATTGGAGTCCACAAACAGAGTTGGCACCTAATCCTATACTCGGTCTTGTCGGCATATAGAACATCGATAAGAAATGCGACCACGTTTACACCCTTTTAGCTGGTGTATGGCTTGGAAGTCGTCTTACCAATTCAGTGTTAGATTTCATCTCTCAAGCTTGCAGTCGACCTTCTCCCTGGAACTTCAGAGGAAGAGGCTCATTTCTTGGAGCTAATCCAATTGGATGAAACCCATCATGATGCCGCCTTGGCTAATGAATCTAATAAGAAACAAGTTAAGGTGCAATTTAACAAAAATGTCAAACCCTGTGTCTTCTCAGAAGGTGACCTGGTCTTACTTTACGATCAAGAATCCGATAAATTGGGAGCAGGTAAGTTCCAATCTTTGTGGATAGGTCCCTACATTGTTAAATGAGTGTTAGCAAAAGGAGCCTACGAGCTAGTAGATTACGATGGGATTCCACTGGTGCAGCCCCAAAACGGGTTGTACCTTAAGCGTTACTATGTTTGACTAAGTGTAGTAATCTCTTTATAGGCTTTTGTTACATTTTTGTTTTCGTCAAGAGTGATCATTTTGGTTAGGTAATCCACTTTTTCATTTGTTGCAGATGTCAAACCTATTGGAATCATTTGTTGGATATAATGATGGAGCTAGTCGTAGTATGTGGAACTTGTCTTCTGCGGCCAGGGCCATTTCTGATCCAAGCAGCGAGTTAGTGAGTTTCAGAGGAGTGTGTATTGGCCGATCAACGAACAACATCACTGAGTATAGCACATTGATAGAACTTATCTCTGATGCCATTGCACATGGCATACGCCGTCTTTTTGTCAGGCTAGACTCACAACTCGTCATCCTACAACTTACTGGCATTTATTCTATTCAGACTCCAACTATCTATCGTATGTTCCTAAGGGTCAGGATTTTGGAAAGGTAGTTTGATTCTATTCAATATCAACACATTTCAAGAAACTTAAAAAAATTAACTGATTCATTAGAAAATTATGTGTTAGATATACATTTGCAACATTTATAAAAGAAAGCATTTCAATCAACATTTGCATCAGGATCATATAACTTAACCAAAATAAAGCTCCGAAAATCAAAAATATATGTAACTGTTTATAGTTTGTCAAATATGTTCCGTGTCCAAGACAAAATTAGTCACATGACCCAAAAACTCAAAAATGCAAGAAAAGAACCCTAGACTAATGGTGCTGGTGTTAACAAGCCACCACCTGTGTGATCATACGTAAGAGCCTAGTCCATCGACTCGGCACGCTAGTAGTATGGAATTGTAATCTCAGAGGTAACTTGTCAGTCCTCACATCCTGAATACCAAGGGTGAGACCCTCGATCCAATCCTGCAATACTGCAAGGGTCTTGGCTACGTCCAGATCGTGAAGGACAACCCTCCCTACAACCTCTCCTGTTGGAACGGTAGCTGCTACCCTCGGGTGCACTGCTGGTCGCGCTGGTCCAATATCTGCACAAATATATGGGTTTGATTAGTCTTGATAACATTTTGAAAGGTATAAGAACATTATAAAAACAATAAATAGAGATATGGTACGATCTTTTTACCTTTGACACCCCACTGTTCACCAGCCGGCAACACCAAATTCGGGTCACCTCGGAAATCCATCCCAACATATGGATACTCAGAAAAGACCATCTCCTGACAGTCGAACCACTCAAAGAAGGCATCAGAGAATGAAATCTGTGACTGACCAGCATGTCTGGCCATAAGATCGACCCATCTCTGCATCCATGGTTCCGTTGGTACTGGCGGTTCGAGTGAAATGTACTGTGGCTGCATCAGTGGAATCTTCTCCAAGGCAAAAGCAGTCAGCATAGAACCATAATCAAAGTTCTTAGATCTTCCATTCTTCACCTTGGTAAGCTATTCTTTTATAACTGGAAGTACTGCATCACACCAGTTGAATACCTTTGGTTCAAGGCATTCCAGAGCATACTGCATATAGGACCTGTTGGCCAAATGGAGAGCCACACTACTAGCCAATCTAGAAAAGGTGAATAAAATAGTCCTCAAGGATCGGTCAGTGGCATCTCGAATACTGATCTTGCCGTCCTTGCTCGACTGAGATCCATCTCTATAGAATCTGTGAATATAATCCCTCATAGATTCACCTCCACAGGCGGATCCTGATAGTGAGAGAGGGGCACCACGCATCGATAAACTGGTCAAGAAGTAGATATCCTCAACTGTCAAAGGAATGGATTTACCTCGAATCTGGAACACTTGGTTGGTAGGATCCTGTGCAACAAGAAAGTATTGCAACAAATTGATTTGTTGCCTCATGTTGGATATGTGGAAGAATTTGAGCAAGCCACAGTTCTGCAAAGCAGTCACTGTACCGAAATCATGTAAAGCAACCATGTCCTCTTCTTCTTGCTCACGTTCACACCATGTAACAACCATCTTGATCTGATGAATCTCTTAAAAACAAACAAGAGAAGAATTAGGATCCTGATTCATGCAAAAACAAGAAAACATGTGCAGAATCAAAAAGGGAAAGAATGCAATTGAAGAGCTCAGGGTTAGCTCCTACCTGGTCCAGACGACACCGAAAATAGTCCACAGAATCTCCCAGAATTAGCTGGTGAAAATCGAGGGGGAAAACACCTCTAGAGCTCCAAAAATCCCAAATTTGAATGAAATGGTAAAAATGAGAGGTAAAAACTATTTTATGTTACTATTCACGTAGTTCAAGTAAAATATTGTTGTTTAACTCATTTTTCAAGCATGTATTTACATTTCTAATCAATTTGATGGAGTAATTGAATAGGCAGTACGACCGTCAAAAGAACATAGTGTTAATGGTGAAATCAACATCTCTGACTATTATCACGGGCAATTTTACGCGAAGTTTAAGCTCGTTAAAAAAAACCTAGTCACGAGCAGTTTTATGCGAAGTTCAAGCTCGTTAAAAAATAAACCTAGCCATGAGAATTTTTACGCGAAGTTCAAGCTCATTAAAAAATAAACCTAGCAATGAGAAAATGTTTCCCCAAAGTTTAAGCTCATTAAAAAATGAACCCACCTTCAGTAAATAATCTTTGCGATCACATAATTATCAGCTTTTGAACCTTGGTCATGTTCTTACCATCACCTCCACTCTTTTTTAGCTGATCATACGCCTCCATTTGATTGTTTACCCTTTTGAGGAACAATTGTGATGAGTGATTCTATTAGCCACCTTCTTTACACTGCCGTGATTGAAAAGTTCCAAACCTTACCTGGAACTAGTTTCTATCCAAAAACATCACTCGTTCCTCAAAAAATGAGTCTCCTTTAAGCTCTTTTCGTCTGACTCATAAAATATGAAAAGATTGCCGAGAAATTGGCCTCTCTAGCTCGTTAAAGCGATTGGAAGTGCCATCCCTCCTCTAGATTTTAATCTTTTAGGACCCGATGTAGGAATTTACAGGGTAAGTTCCTCAGACAGAACACCAAAGGACATCGCTCACAAACAGATCACAGATCAATACACCAGTACTTTTGACGTGGTTAAAACCCTCAAAGAGGGAAACAGTCCATGGCCTGAGCCAATGCAGCCACTTCAGCCAATTTATTAATTAAAGAATGAAAATTTACATAAGCTTCTCTTATGAACGGTTAACCTACAAATGACCCTCCATGCTCTTTAAATAGAGATCATGGACCAATCAGGTGTTAAGCCACGGATCAAGTGTCGGTAATACTGAGGAGAGAATGAACCGTCGGATCACTACATATCGTGATTGTCGGATTGTAAGTTACAAAATGTACATAGTAAAGAAACACACTTTACCTAACTCTATACTAGACCAAGTTGTACTTAACTATTTCCTATGTGTCGGAATATCCTAACATCCCCCCTTAAGAACAACTTGGGATAGGATTGAAGGATTTACAAATATGACACAATAGGAGAAGGAAGGAGGCACTAGAGCCTATCCCCCCTTAGTGACAACTTCCTGAACTCCAACCATAAATCGAAGTTTAGTGAACTTCGCCTCTGTGAGTGCCTTTGTAAAGATGTCTGCAACTTGATCATCTGTTGAACAATATTGCACTTCAAGAACATGGTCGTGAATGAGATTTCTGATGAAGTGCATGTGCAGTTCAATGTGTTTGTTGCGCTGATGTTGGACTGGATCTTTGCATAGCTGAATGGCACTTTGATTATCACACCAAAGTGTAGTCGGATGCTGCTGCTGAAAGCCAAACTTTGACAGGATCTGACGAAGCCACAAGGCTTCCTTACTAGCTTCTACGACACCACGATACTCTGCGTCTGCTGAAGAAAGAGAAATGGCACCTTGTTTCTTGTAAGCCCATGTAATAGGTCCTGAACCAAGAGTGAACACATAACTTGCAGTAGACTTCCGATCATTAGGGTCACCAGCCCAATCGGAATCAGTGAAACCAACCAATAGAGGAGATGCTTCGGCACTGTAATGAATCCCAAACTGAAATGTACCTCGAACATAACGAAGTATTCTTTTAGCTGCTTTCCAATGACTTTCACGTGGGTTTTGCATAAACCGAGTAACAAGGCCAACAGCAAAGGAAAGGTCAGGACGAGTATGGGTTAGATACAAAAGTTTGCCTACAAGTTGACGGTATAAGGTATCATCAACTCTAGGAGAAGTGCAAGTGACTGAAACTTTGACTCCAGACTGAAAGGGAGAAGGGGCTGGCTTACAATCTTCCATGTGAAAATGGCATAGAATATCACAGGCATACTTGGACTGGGAAAGGGAAATACCTTCCTTGGATTGCAAGACTTTGAAGACCGAGAAAATAATGTAAGTGTCCTAAGTATGTCATTTCAAACTTTCTTTTAAGGCTAGACTTCACATGGTTTATAAGGGTGCGATCATACCAACGTTAATGCACCGGATCCCATCAGAACTCCGTAGTTAAGCACGCTTGGGCTAGAGTAGTACTGGGATGGGTGACCTCCCGGGAAGTCCTAGTGTTGCACCCTCCAATAGGCTTGTCCTTGAGAAATGAAGGCTTCTCTTGTAGAATGGAAGGTGGAAACAAACACAGAATAGGCTGGTCCCAACTTACTAAGAATGGAGTAGATAAGGCTACTATCTTCTTTCTTAACCTTAACACCTTCCAAGAGAAGTCTAAGGATCTTGAACTTGGACAAAAAATCTTCAATGCAAGAAAAATTATTGGGGTCCAATGTAAGCAATTCATTTTCAAGTTGATGGGCTTTAAGTTCATTTTTAATTCCAAAGACTTTAGTAAACTGTTTCATTGCTTCATCAGGAGTATCAAGTTCTGCAATATGGAATCTAAGATCTGGAGAAATAGACATCCCTATCAACCCACGTGCTTGGTCTTGCCTATTTTCCCATTTAGCTGCCTTGTCTTCATCTTTCGGTTTGGTCTCTTGGCCTGTGGCTATTCTGTAAAGACCTTTACTTCTAAGTAAATCCACAATGTAGGACCACCATTGGAAGTAGTTGGTGCTGTCAAGAATAACTTGGCATGGACTTTCCATTTAAAAAAAAACTGAAGCTATAGATGCTGAAACTAAGTGTTTCAATGGAAAGATCTCGAAAAATTAGGCTGTTTAAAAAAAAACGGTTTTGAAAACGGCTTCCGGATGAAGAAGTTATGGCTTTTTGAAGAAAATTTGATGAAGTCGCCGACGAAGTGTGGGAATGTGCGGAAATGAAAAATCCGCCCCCACAAAATGGAGACTTGAACCTAAGACCTCTACTCTCATAAATTAGCTTTGCACTAAGTGAGCTATGCAAAACGCTTGAGAGAGAGAGAGAGGGGGGGGGGTTGATGCTTTGGGTTGCGTGCTTGCTTTGAGAAAGCTCTTTTTCCCTACAAAACAAAAAACACAAAACCCAACACGGACATACAAAAAAAACCGAACCTTGCGGCTCGAAGTTAGCTTTAGCCGGAAACTAAATATTTTCAAAAACAAACCTTGCGGCTCGAAGTTAGCTTTAGCCGGAAACTAAATATTTTCCTCAATGTTTCTGATTTTCCGAGATCACACTAAGGCGCAGCAGAAAAGATCATACGCATGAGAAAAATCCTTCTTTTCTGTTTCTGATTTGCCTAGATCGCATAGAGTTGCAGGGCAAAGAGCATAAGCAGAAATGAAAGGTATAGATCCGGTAATAAAAAAGCTAAATAAACCGAAAACCGAAATAAACAAAGAGAAAATAACTGTAAACTGCAAATAAACACTGTATACCTCCAGATCTTAAAAATGACTCAGCTAGGGCTACCGGAAACCTTTTCGCGTGAAACGAAAGGGGTTCTTCACTAGAACAGATGCTCTCAACACAACAGAGCAGTGCTCTCGGCTCGAAAGTATTCAGAAACAGTAGATCTAGGAAACGGTAGTCGGATGCAGTTCTACTGGCTTTAGATTTGGTTCACCAACGGACGCGGCCCTCAAATAGCTCTGATACCATGTAGGAATTTACAGGGTAAGTTCCTTAGATAGAACACCAAAGGACACCGCTCAAAAACAGATCACAGATCAATACACAAGTACTTTTGACGTGGTTAAAACCCTCAAAGAGAGAAACAGTCCACGACCTGAGCCAATGCAGCCACTTCAGGCAATTTATTAATAAAAGAATGAAAATTTACATAAGCTTCTTTCATGAACGGTTAACCTACAAATGACCGTCCATGCTCTTTAAATAGAGATCATGGACCAATCGGGTGTTAAGCCACGGATCAAGTGTCGGTAATACCAAGGAGAGAATGAACCATCGGATCACTACATATCGTGACCGTCAGATTGTAAGTTACAAAATGTACATAGTAAAGAAACACACTTTACCTAACTCTATACTAGACCAAGTTGTACTTAACTATTTCCTATGTGTCGGAATATCCTAACACCCGAGGGATTATTACACAAAAATATTGAGCGCTTGTCTTGTTTGGCTCGTTAAAACTATCGAAAAAGTTATCCCTTTCGTATTATTTTATACTTTTTCGGACTTAAGGGATTACATTACGAAAAAGGACTACTGGAGTTGCCTTTCCGTCCCTTTTTAGACTCTAAAATTGAAAATGACTGAGTTATCTTTGTCATTAAACTTGTTAAAACAATAGTGACAAACTTTTCCATGCAGACAAGAGCGAGTTTCACTGTTGCTAGGCTCGTTAAAACATAGCGACAGGTTTTCCCAAAGGGAAAATCATAGAACAAGCATATGTTATCCTCCTCAATCTTGACAAAAATAAAGAGGTACTGGTCAGCAATGACTGGGGAAAAAGGGAAGAAAACTTGAATAGCTTCATTGATAGCAGGTCGCTCTTGAACATGACACTTTCACTCTGTCACCATGATTGAGTTGGGTTGGGTTATTCCGTTCACCAGTCATATCACCATTGGTCCACCGTACCATCCATTTTTGGGGTTAATACTACCAATCCATTTCAGTGTCGCTGATATGTTGAAGAGAAGTCACTCAGAGAATTCACCAACCTAGCTAACGCCTCATCCACTGCAATACCTTCACTCTCCATTTTTCATGACCACCACCCTGAACCTTATATCATTAGATTGTTTTCACCTCCACAAAATCATTTGCTCCGTTTTGTGTTGTAGATGTGGGATTCATTAAGGCCCTCCTACAGTGAGTCACTTCTTGTTGACATCAGCTCATTATCCAAGAAGTTGACTTAGGAACAACCCTTTCAGTACTTTGAAGCTTGCATGCCTCAATGGCAAGTTTCTCACTTCGAGCGACAGGTTTACATTAATGGCCTTTGACCGAAAGATTTTGCATGGTGTTTGACATCAACTCATGTATTCACACCACGTGAATTGTACTGTAGTAACTTGAGGGTCATTATCATTATCAGTGATTCCTCTCACGCCTGTTAACAACTTACATCATTGGCTGGTAATTGGGCGATGTCTTTCCATGTTCGACATCAGAACATCTTTTCACATGGATCGACTTGTACTTCAGGTGAAGATTGAATGAGTTTGAAGACCCTGGATCTAGTTTCATCCATCCAGTCTGCAATATATTTAGGAAAATAAAGACATCAAATGCACATCATTGCTGCACAGATAATCATCCAAGCTACGGGATGATGGCTCTACCAGAATCATCAGTCTACCACACAAACAATTGTCTGTCTTATGTACATGAAAATGAATTTATAAAGCTGAGCATGGGAATGCCCGCCTCAGGTAGATCATGAAAATATTATGAATATAATATATTATATTGTATCTTATTATAGGTCACCTTCCAGTTCGAAAAACCTCGGATCCTCATTATAAAGCATTTCACCCAACATCAAAATATTTACGACCTCATGCTTTAGGGGGCAACTGTTATAGACATATTTGGGCACTGCAACCCCAATCACATATGTCCATAAACCAAGGGCTTCTAAACCCATAAAAGTGTTGTTTCATACCCTAAAGGAACAAGGTCAGCTGATTACATCATCTCCCAGAAGTTCTCCCTGAAAAACTACTCAGAACTGGTCAAAACTGGACCATACAGACTGCTCCATGCATAGGGTGTGATGCATCTCACATATTACACACGAGGGGTGCTATGCATACTGGAAAGCCCTTCTGTAGGGTGCGATGAGCGAGAGTAGACAAGTGGCAGAAGTAGTTTGCTAGGTGGAAACTCAAAGAATCTTCTAGAAATTGCTCATATGAAACTTGCCTCTCTAAATTCGCCCAGGGATGAGTAAGAGATCATGAAATCTCCAAGTGGAACCAAGAACTATCAGTGAAATGACACTATTCAAAATCCTAGAAGCTAACTCACTCTCCTACAAACATCTATATATGGATCCCTCATCCTAGAGATCCAAAGGCTGGAATTTTGTATTTTGCAAGGAAGTGCTGTTGGTTTCTCTTTGAAGACATTGTTGGGTGATCTTGCTTTGTACGAGGTGAAGAGGTCTTTCATGCTGGGAGGATGATGCTGGATCAGACAGCTTGGTTGTAATCCTCTCTTCTACTACTTTTATCAATAAAGCTATTTGAGTTTTCCTCCATATGCTTGTATATCTCTAAATCTTGTATTTGTATATGCATTTGTATGGTTAATGTACATCTGATCCTACATTGTTTATGGTTATATATCTCTATGCTTTGATGGTATTTTGCTGCTTTTACTCTATAGGTGTTCTTTGAAATGGGACAAGTGATAAAGGAGTGGCGAAAGCTCTATCAAGGGAGAGAGGAAACAAGTAAGGAGACTAGCGAAAGACTGAGGTTGGTACTCTCTGCTTCTCTCTCATCTATCTCTCATAAAGGAAAACACAAGTAACTTTAGTTTGTTTGTTTCTAAGATAGCTACCCATCTTAGTGGGACTAGCAGCTCTGAATGGACACTAGTTTTCCCGATAACACGTATCGATTTTGTAATTCATTTACATCTCAACGTAGAGACCTCATGCAACTAATTTTGCCAGTTTTCTAATTCTTCGTCTGAATCTGATTGGCAGGATCTGCCCTTCTCCCATCTGATCTTTCCATCCACAGTTGGTTTGATCCAATCTTCATTTCATGCAGTTAACTTATGTATGTGCTCAGTGTCGTCATCTTCATAATAGTCATGGTTTGGTTCTGTGTATTGTGCACCTTCAGCTAGATCCAATGGGAAAAAATGACTCAAAGTTCATTCTTTTCAAATACCATGCTTCACTTATTTAAGTTAATTATTACATTCATGTAAAAGGCCTAATGAATCCCAAGCAATGTTGGGTATGTATTACTATCATTGAAGATCTCAATAACTTCTAAGTCAACCATTTCTTTTGCACCTTCATTATCGATAGTTACTCCATGCATGTGCCCCATTAGAATTATCTTTTGCTGATTTTCCATGTGCAACTGAATCAACGACCACTACAACATAGGATTTACCATACGTTCCCAAGTTTGTGTCAGTAGTATGTTAGCGTCAGAGCCCAATTCTGGGATTAGCTTATCCATTTCGAAATCACCGATCTATGTAGTCAGTTGCATCTCCATACCAGTTCTTTTCTTGCTTTGGTTCACCTTATTGACTGTGCGTTGTCCTGGTAACGGATTATCCTTTCTAGCATAGTTATCTATCAGTTATTGCAGTCCCTCTACTGCATTATGATCCCGTAGTAACTTCATGTAGGTCTGCGTAAATGATTTTAACAACATGGGATCTAAATCGTTTGTTGTAGTAGCATCTTCAAATTTCTCCTTTCACGAGACTATCGGCATCTGGTTTTGAGACATAGAAACATATGGACTCATAAATTCTTGATTTCCTCCATGAATGTCTCTTTTTCTCTATGTAAATCAAATCCAACATTCTTCTCACCGGCTTTTCGAAAACATGATTCCAATTTAGGCTATTTTCCTTCAACCTTATCTTCACTAGTGGCTACACTGCTTCACATGACTATGTTGACACTAGGATCGTCTTCACGCAGATCAGATCTCATCATTTGAATATTCGGTATGAGCTGCTAGTTATTATTTTCCTGCATCTTCGTTAGTAAGATCGGGAAATCTTCTATAACATGATCGAATTGATGACAGTGCTGACACGAAGGGTGTGTTGGATTCTGAAGTCACATGCAAAGTTTCTTGGTTCTTCACGATTGTAACAAATAATCTAGACCTGATCTCTTCCAGCTCCTCCTCCTCCTTCTCCTCCTCTTCCCCTTCCTTGGAATCCTTCGTGATCTGTAGGTGAGCCTTGGTCATTCTGCACGTGATTTTCACCCTATATCCTGTACAATGAAATTTTGTCCATCATTAGTTCATAGTTTTGACAATTCCTCTCATCATGACCAACTGATTTACAAAATTTACAAAAGAGTTTATTTGGGGACTGTATAAACTTCTGTAATAGGGAATCATTATCTGTCTAATGTTGTCCTGAAACTTGGCAAATACTACACCAGGTACTTGCATCGGTGCTTGATCCAGCGGAAGAATATGGTTTTAGCTAGTTAGGACCTCTCGCAACAATATAATCCCAAAATACAGGGCATTGATCCTTATGATGGCCTTCAGCTTTTCATTTTGTGCACCATACTTCAGGATGTGTCTCTGACTTAACCTCCTTTCCCTTCTTCAAATCCTACAATTCCATATGTAGGATTGCTAGCTGTGTCTGGATTTGGTGAACTCCTACATTCGTATCCTAGATCAGTGAGGCTTCTAGCTTCATCGCGATTTCCAACACTTTGTCCTGAGACCCAATCCTCTGCTAAGATAACTACAATCTTAAGTGAGGCAATAGCGAAGCTATATACCAGTCCTTATGTTTTTCATCTAAAATCTTAAAGATAGCTTGACTCAACAATCACTTCTATTGCTGATCTATATCCCATGCAAAATCATTAACCCTCTATTTGATCCCCTTGATCTTAGTCACACACTGAGCTTTTTACTTCAGCTTCATAAATTTCACATTCAGCGCATCCTTTGTGTTAACCAATGAAGCAGTCGAATGAGTCATGTTGTATCTGATGTACTAGTTAAGCACTTTATCTTGTAGCATTGTAACTAATTGTGCTTTCTTCATATAATCATCATTGATCTACTGCGGTTTCCACACAGCCTCTGTGACGAACTAAAATTGTTCAGGATCCTCTGATCCCTGACCGCTGAATACAGGCATTTTCACTATATTTTCCATACTTCACAACAGAAGTGGAGGTGGAGGTGGAGGTGGAGGTGGAGGTGGAGGTGTAGGTGTATGAGGTGGAGGTGAATCTTTAGGTGGAGTGGTTGGACGTTGAATTCCAGAAGTACCCTGTTCTATAGTTTCCATTGCACCTCTGGGCATACTAGGGCTACTTCATTCTTATTCACTTTCATATTCTCCCAACAAGGGAAGGTATTCACTTTCAACAAATTTTTCTTGATCTAATCTGAATCACTTTCCACTTCGTGTAGATCCAGTTGGACCCCTCTTAAAAATTAAGGTAATTGCATAGCCCTATTTTCACACAAATTCATTTTAACCTAGGTTTTTAACGATTTCAGGTACTTACCTCTCAGACCCTTGATGAATCATTGTTTAGCTTCGTTATAAGACACAAATGTATCTATTGCAAACTTAGTGATGAAACTACCCATGATACTATCAATCTAGTAATCAACAACCCTTGCACCCTAATAATCAGGTCCTTCAAGACGTTTGACTAATTATGGATGCCATGCAATAGGATCCTCGCACTTCCAAGTAGGTTCGCTATTTGCTAATTTGTACAGCCACTCGTATAATTCATAGGGGAATGATGAAAGAAAAAATCATGTGCTTCTACGTAGAGATACCTCTGTAATCACTTTTCTTTTACCGTACCAAGGCCAATAACAAATGCGACTATCCCAAACATCCTAACCAGGGTTTACAACTACGAACTATGAGGATACGTATATCGAAGCATCCCCGAATGCCAACAGCAGCAGCTCCCTGAAATAGACTCATCTCTCATAGCATACTTCATATCTCCCGCATAACTGAAAAGACAATCCACACACCGCTGCTTGCCTTCCCTGATAAGCGTAGATTTCTATTCTCCTAGCCTGCAAATTTATGCAACTTTTGATCTATCCACTTCTCGACTTTCTTCTTAGTCGGTATCCACTTATGCCACATCACACATCCCTTAGATATATCTCAGTACTGGAAAAGGAACCATTTGCTGGCTTGAGGTGGCTTGGACCCAGGTTCATAGTTAGTTGTGCTAACCAAAGAAAACCCTACACTACCGGCCCTTTTGGCAACAACTCGCATAGTGTAGGCTATAGCCTCACCCAAGGTAGTATTGGGGGATGCTAGAATTAGGATTCTACATCCAGAAGGCTATGTGATGTGGTTAAGGTGTTTTCTGCAGTTTCAGATGTGATCTGACCTTTGCGAACCCTTATATATGAACTTAAGTGATTTTCAGTTAAAGAAGGTTATAAACTTCATGTAAACATCTAATCATGCATAAAATAACATATAATAGTAGACCCAGATATTCGTGGATTTTTTAAGATAAAATACAGATAAACATAATTTGGTTGCGCGTAAATATAGAAAATACACAAGTACATACAAATAGACACAAAATTTCTTCAAATATCTTTTATTACTTCAGATATTCTTCATACAAACTTTCCAGACCCTACGCACACAGTTGCAAGGGCCTACACACTTAGCTGTAGGAGCCTTCCCCTTTGCTCGAATAAAGAGATATCTTACGAAGTCAGAATCAAAAGTATGTCATCCTGAAGTGATTGATTCCCTTAGACTCACTAAGACACCTTTTTATACTCTTTTCTATTACAATACCAGGGTTCATAAAACATGGGCAGATCTCAAAGAAATACCAAAATATAAGGGGTTTTGACCTTCCTAAAACCCCTTGAGTCCTATTTGACTTGCGCTACTCACGCTCCACTCCTCAAAATGTGGAGACTTACAATATTTTAACAAAATTGACCTAGGGGACCCTATCCTAATAGGTGATCTCAAGAAAACCCCAAGGGTTAGGGGTGGAGATGGTTTTATCCTAGAATCCATCCACAAGTGGGTGGAGACTACAAAATTCCTTAGGGGATGGTGAAGGAATTCTAAGTCATCCAAGCTTGGTTTGGTTTTGTGATCTTGGGACTAGTTTAGGTGAGATCATGGTATGGTGCGGGTGGAGATTTTTTAACCTCTAGATTCCCTCAGGTGTTTATGGATTGGTTTATCCCATGAGATCCCACATTTACACTTGGAATATGGCATCGAGGTGATTGATTGAAAGAAAGATTTTGTTTAGCCAATCTATGGTTGAGTGATACATGGAAGTCCCTGACTTGGTTGGATTTTTCATATGGTTAATAAGAGCTAAGTTTCTCTTGTATTTGATGAATAGTTATACTTGTTATTATGTGGCTTTAATGAATGTTCTATCATTTTTATTTATTTGATGATATGCTAGTTATAAGCATGGTTATATGAAAGATCTAAGTATGTCTCTTATCACATTTTAATCAATGAATGTCTAGTTGATGAATGAATGACCTAATTTTTGCTATGATAACTATCGTGATAAGGCATTGGTCCTCTCTGTTAAACCTCAAATAAGTTTCATATCCCTATGTTCAGATATACATTCATGACCTATAGGTTGCATGTTTATGATGTGTTTGATGGAATTCCTATCCTAGTTGGGAGGAGTGATCAGGTCAAGTACTTGTTTAATTTTTGTTTTAGAGGATTTTTTTCTATGTTATTTATTATTTCTAGAATTTTTATTGAGTTCTAGGAAGAGGTCTGAGTCCTAGTCCTGAAAAAGTTGCCCAAAATTCAGGGTCGTTGTCACAAAATTGACTAGAAAAGTTGGTAGTCACTAGGAAGTAGGCTTATGGGAGTGAGTGAAGCCTTACAATCACTTGGAGTCCTTGTTAAGGGAGAAATTGAGGCTCTAGGTCAGTGAAAAAGAAAGTTAGATCAAGGGTTGGACACGTGGAGGGGTTGGGTGGCTCCTAGAAGTTTTGCAGCACCTGAGGGAAGTCAGTAAGGTCTTAAGTTATATATTCCATTTCCTTAAGGTCATATATGAGGTTGAGTCTGATCATAGGGACCCTCATCTCATGTTTACCCTGGGAAAACTGGTGAAAGTGGGTAAATGTGGGAACAGGAGGTGACATCAGGGATACATGAATAGGATGAGGTGTTAAGTGGGCTCTAATACATATAATATAATGTCTCACTGCCACTTTGTTTTTCATGCCAAGTTTTCATTTGCTACTCTAGGTAACTGAATATTTACTCATCAAAAACTCATGCATGTCAATTTTGAGAAATACCCAGTTGAGACTAGAGTGTAGGGACAATGTACTATTTGTTTTAGATTTTTCTAAGTTTCACTGATAGTGCATGCATTTAGGAACCAACCCTTGAGGGATTGCGCAATTTTTAGAGGCTTTATTTGCTTTTAAATACAAGCTATGCTCCATAGGAATTACACATTGGAATAAAGACTTGGAGAGTTTGTGAAGAGGCTAAGATCTAGCCTTGATCTTTCTTATGAGTTGAAGATTGAATTTGCTAAGCTCTGGGATTGTTCTAGAGGGAACAAGCATTGTAATTTCATCTTGATTTTCCAGATTAATAAAAAATAGATAGTGGGGTTTTGAGCTGTGGCTTTCCCCAGATATTTATTATGTTATGTGCCTTTGATTCTCTTCCTCTATTGATTATTGTTTTCTCGTGGGTTTCTGTTGTAAAGATTTGAAGTAGATTCTTGTCTCTTTCTTTAGCAAATTACATTAGCTTGTGAATCTACATGATTTTCTACATGGTGTTGGAGCTAAGAATAATATAATAGAGGAGTTTTTGAAGTTTTGAATTTATGGGTTAGAGGTGAAAGTTAAATTTGCAATACATACTTCAAGATCAGAAGATGTCCTTCCATGGGTTGAGGATTGAGTATGCCTTGGAAGGAAGCTAAAATTTCATAGCTTGGAGGGATAGGATGGAGGCTGTGCTAGAGGACAATGGCTTGAAGGAATTTGTTGAATAAGAAATTCCTAAGCCAACATCTACTGATGCACAAAACTTGGCCAAGTGGAAGAAGTGTGTGGTAAAGGCAAGGTGAATAATCCTTTAGGGAGTTCAAGATCATATTGTCTTGAGTCTCCATGGAAAGGAAGCCCTGCATGCTATGTGGAAAGCATTGACGACCTTGTATCAGAATAGTAGTGATCAAACAAAGTTGGCACTGAAGGATAAACTTCATAAAATCAAGATGGAAAAAGGTGAGACGATTCCAATATACTTGACCAAGTTCAATAAATGTCAGGGTGAACCTGGAAGTGTTGGAATCATGGTTGCCGAGGAGGATATGGTGAGCCTTGCTTCTCTTGGAATCCCAAAGAGTTGGAATAGTTACCAAGACTCTATCAATGGTTGGGAGAAGCTTCAAGGTTGGGAATGACTATGGTCATATTTGATGCAGGATGAGATCAGGAGGAACACCAGGGATGGCTCTTCATCAAAGACTAATGATGAAGAGAACTATGCCTTACAGATTAAGGCGAGGAAGGGGAAAGGTAAAATTTCCCATTCCAAATCAGATTATTCTCATGGAGGTAAGAAGAAGGACATGACGAAAGTTAAATGATTTCATTGTCACAAGATGGGACACTTTGCTACAAAGTGTCCATTGAAGAAGTCCAAGGAGAAGTCCTTAGGAGGAGCGATAGGTGAGGCGTTGACCTCCTAATTCGAATTAGACTTTTCCCTCATTGCACGCATGGTGTCTTCAATGATGTGAAGTGTTTGGTACTTAGACAGTGGAGCTTCATTCCACATGACTGGTGACAAAGAGTTATTCAGTGAATTGGAGGAGAAAGAGCTCAAGATGCATATCGAGATGATTGATGACGGTAAGTATAGTGTTACTGGTGTGGGCACTATTACCTTTTAGAGGGAGCATGCATCTCCACTCACGTTGAAGAATGTTATGCATGTACCTAGACTGACAAAGAACTTGGTATCCATTGCCATGCTTGAGGATAGAGGCTATGATGTGATCTTTTCAAAAGGAAAGGCGTTCCTTTGACACATAGCCACGGGTCAAGTAAAGAAGATAGGGATTCGAGTTCAGAATCTCTATAAGATAGAGGTAGAGGATTGTGCTTCTTTGAGTTCAAAAGCGGAAAATATGTTGAGCTGAGACGTTGGTAAGTTTTGGCACAGACGATTGGGCCACTTGCATCATGGGTCTTTGAGGATATTATAGCAAATCTCTACCAGTCTTCCCAAATGTATGCTTGAGCAAGTTGATACATGCAAGGGTTGTATTTTGGGAAAATACACCAAGTCTTCCTTTGGAGACAAAGATAGTTAAGCAGAGTCTCTTTTGGATAGAATCCATTTAGATGTGTGTGGACCATTCTTGATAGCATCCATGGACAAACACATGTATTATCTTATATTTGTTGATGACTATTCTTGTAAATGCTGGATATTTTTTACGTAGAAAAAGGATAAAACTTTCACAAAGTTTTGTGAGTTGAAAGCATTGGTAGAGAAAGACTCTGGAAATAAGGTTAAAGCTCTATGGAGTGATAATAGTGGTGAGTATGTCTCCAATGAGTTTAAGAAATTATGTGCAGTGGAAGGGATTAAATGATAGTTGACGACACCCCATAACCCTCAACAAAATGGGGTTGCTGAGAGGAAGAACAAGATCATAATAGGGGAAACAAGGGAGATGTTGCATGATTAGGGCCTACCACTACACTTGTGGGTTGAGGCATGCAACACAACGGTTTATGTTTAGAACCGTAGCCCACATCAGATACTTGAGATGAAGACACTAGAGGAGGCTTATTCTAGTAAGAGGCCAGATGTTGGTCACTTCAGGATTTTTGGATCATCTGTTTATTGCCATGTGACCAAATATGCACGGAAGAAGTTTGATCCAACAACAGAGTTGTGGGTCGTTGTGGGGTACACTGATACACCCCACAACTATCGGGTGTACATGCCAACCAGTCGGATGACAGTGGCTAACAAGGATATTAGGTTCGATGAGGAGAAGGCCATGCAAGTATCCCTTGAGAGGGATATTGAGCTACATGCAGATGAGGATATTTTAGTCCTAAGGTTGAGGGGCCTTAGATTGATGTGGAGCAGCCACATGCAGAGGTTCAGAGATTGGAGACATCCACTCAAGTAGAGTCTTCTAGAGAGGGAAGAAAGTGAACTAGAGAGGCTGACAGATTGTTGGATGATGGATGGGAGAATGTGGGAGCACCCTCATCTCAGCGTAGACAAAGGAGGTCACTAGAGAGGTACACTGGATACATGGCACTTATGGGTGCATGTGTTGTGATAGAGCCATCTTCCTTTCAAGAAGCAGTGCAACAACTGGTTTGGGTTGATGCAATGGTGGAGGAGTATGACTCCATAGTTCGAAATAGTGTTTTGGATGTGGTCTCGAGCCCGGAGGACAAGTCAGTTGTGGGCTCTCGTTGGCTTTACAAGGTAAAGAAAGCTATAGATGGTAGTGTGGATAAGCATAAGCCTATATTTTTGGTCCATGGCTTTTCATAGGTAGAGGGAATTGACTATGATTAGACCTTTGCTCCTGTTGCAAGGTACTTGTCAATCAGATCTATTTTGGCACTAGCAACACAAATGGGTTGGAAGATCCATCAGATGGATGTGAAGACTACCTTCCTCAATGCCATGATTGAGGAAGAGGTGTACATAGAGCAGCTTGAAGGTTTTGAAACCTTGGACCATGAGTCGCATGTGTGCCGACTCAAGAGAGCGTTGTATGGGCTGAAGCAAACACCCTGTGCTTGGTAGACTAGGATAGATAGCTACTTCACTGGGTTGAGCTTCATGAAGAGTGAAGTGGATGCAAAGTTGTATCACATAGTGGTGGAAGGTAAGATGATGATTATTGTACTTTGTGTAGATGATCTCATACTGACAGGTGATGAGAAGATCATCAAATATTACAAGGAGGACCTTGCAAGAGAGTTTGAGATAAAGGACATGGGGCTCATGCATTACTTTCTTGGCATGGAGGTATGGAAGTGAGATGGGGAGTTGTTTGTATCTTAGGGTAAGTATGCTAATGAGATACTCAAGAGATTTTGCATGGAGAGAAGTAAATCCATGGAGACTCCTCTAGCTAGTAACTAGAGGATGGAGGATGCTACTTGATCTAGGCAGCTCTAGAAACACGTAGAAGTCCCAGAGGACTCAGAAAGGGTCAAAATTCAAAGTGGTCAAATTTCTCCCAAACCAGCACTAAATCGAAGCGCTCGTCGCCCTGATTCCAATGGTGCAACCGACACTCAAATCCAAGCTCATATGAAGGAGATAGAACCTGTCAAAGTAGTGGTCAAAGTTGGGCAGTGGGCCACGTTTAAGTGTCCTACAACTTCACCATCAACTGGCGTGGAAACTTAGCTCCCAAGAGTGGGCGAAATCATTACCTCTTTGAAATTCCCAATGACCCTTAAATTCAACAAATTCAAAAATGTCCAATATTTTTATTAAAGAACAAAAATATATAAAAAAATTAGGTGGCGGTCCATGACCCTCACTGGCCCCCAACCACCACAACCTTCGTATATAAAACATGTTGAATGGGGTGCGGGCCACCCCTGGCAGACCCACCACCCTTGTGGAATCATTGTATACAGTAGTCAACTGAGACCAACGAGGCTCGAACCTGCCCCGCCCATGTGGTCAGCCCCCACCGGGCGGTCTCACCAAACAATGCCATATATAACACGACGGTTACAAACAATACAAAACCGCCACACTTAAAATGCGCTCACACCAATACACACCAACGTAGCCGCCACTTAAAACAAACCGTGTGCCAAAATAGATATATGCGCACCAGTTTTGGTAGGGGTGGGATTTGATGCCCTGATCCCTATGCCTCCATCAATCTGCCCTAACCAATGTGCCAATGGTGCTTATTGGAAAATCCACCCGCCATTGTATACTTAAACCTCATTTCCACAGAGCGCAGGGGAGAGGCTAACACGAATTTCTAGAATAATAATATTTTAATTACTAGGCAGCGGAACCTTGATTCTAGGACTTGGAGCAGTGCGGAACCATGAAACAGTTCTAGGAGGCAGAATGATGGCACACTTTTCAAGACATAGTTTTTTCAGAGAATCTTAAGATGCTAAAAAGATTCCTTAGGAGGTAAAATTTAATCTTGTTAGAATGTAATCAACTTTACAATCATTTTTCTCAAATTTTCACAAGGAACACAATGGCGAGGTCGGATTCTCATTTGGAGCAGCAGATTTGCAGATTCCCAACAGAGGAGAAGCTTAGAGAATCTTGAGCGAATCTTCTAGATTCCTTGGAGGCAGAAATTTCCCAGATCTGGAATGTAGCAAACTTTAAACTCATTCTTCTCAGAATTTTGCAACGATCTCAATGGCGAGGCCAGTTTTTAGATTTGAGTTGCAGATCTCTAGTAAACCCACAGGAGGGAATATTTAGAGAATGGTGGGGGAATATAAAAGATTCCTACAAGCCCAGATTTTTCTAGTGTTAGAATTCGACAAATGGATAGTCGATTTTACACCCCTTGACAACACAAATTCAGTAGTGTAGTAATTTGTTGCACCTATGCCTTCTAGTTTTCAACCATTTTCCATATTGGAGTGAGGGTGTCAAATTTCAGAGTGTGGACAATTGATCTTATGCCATGCGACAACACAATTTAGATGGTGCATTCAGATCCAACAACTCAGTATTCTATTCTTTAGCCAACATTAGAGTTGAGGTATATGAAGTATTTTTGTCATGTACTTCTTTGATCACTTGTTGTGAGATGTACTATGTTGTTTCGAATCCTACTTGATGTATGATGTAGAATATTTGTGTCTATTTCATGTGAGATGTATTCATCATGGATTGTTATGTATGTTTTGAATGAGATCCCTTTGTTGCCATGATGGTAAGATAATTATTATCACCATGGGTTAGGAAAAATTTTAATAACCACCCTAAATTTATATGTATAATAAATGGGCAAATCCCCATGATACATAGGAAAAATGGGAGGCAATTTTATTAATAATATAATATGTATATATAATTTTTTTGGTGAATCTCTCACCAGATTATATTATCTTGTAAAGTCATGGTGAATCTATCACTGAATTATAAAATCTTGTAAGATCTTGGCAAATCTTTCACTGAATAATAAAAATTGAAGTCTTGGCGAATGTTTTGTTAAAGTATGAAACCATATATGATAATAGGCAAACATATTCATTAAATTGTAATATACTAGCATACATGTTTGGAAAAAAGAAACATAACTTTCTCTTCCTACAAACAATGTTGCAAGTTTTAGTGGCCATGTTTTGTCAAGGTTCTCAATGTACACTCTTTCATATCCTTCTATTAGTTTTGATAATATTCCACAACAAAGTTCTTGTAGGTGATGATATTGACCACCAGTTCTGTCAAGGTAGGAGAGATTAATCTTTTCTCTACCACTTTTGTCAAGCTATCAAATTTCTTTCTTATTCCATAAATTCCAACTACGAGATATATATATATATATATATATATATATATATATATATAGATATATATATATATATATATATATATATATATAGATTGTACCACTTTTGTCAAGCTATCAAATTTCTTTCTTATTCCATAGACTCCAACTGCTAGATAAAAAAAAACGCATTTTGTTTACCCTAACACACCAACAAGTAGCAAGCCCCAACTATATAATATAAGAAAGTAGTAGGTATCCCAAAGGTCTGAAGGGGATCTAATGGAAAGAAGTGATCGTTGTTAGAAGCCTTCCAATCGATATATTAATATATACATATAGATTTTTTATTATTTTAATTGGAAATATTCAATTAAATAATAAAATTTAATTACGTCTCTCCCAATCTAAATTGTTTATTAGCATAATTCACTACCTTCATACATCTTGCAATTTTTAACAACGTTGTAACATGTGGATTAATTTCCTTTTTGGTGCACAATCTCTGCCTTTTAGGACAATATGGTGCATTGGCCCAACCCCATATGGTGCACTGACCCAACCCCTATAGATCATTATGACAAATTAAGAAAAACAGAGAAGATGAAAGGTTGTACAAACTAGCATATTTTTCAAGCACTGGCACAAACCCTATAGATCATTATGACAAATTAAGAATAACAGAGAAGATGAAAGGTTGTACAAACCAGCATATTTTTCAAACAACTAATCCAAGATTAGTACCTTAACTTTTTCATGAAGATATCATATTGAGAACGTTTGAAAAATTGTGGGAAATCTGGGCATTGACTATCTCTCTTTTGCGAGGCTGATGTAGAAAAAGTGATAAGATTTCACTGTTTTGATTTTTTTTTAGTTAAATCAGAAAAACCAATATTAATGGAGATATTGGTATTTTTTACTAAATTTTGTGAAGTGACTAAATGTAGCTTTAACCATTCACCTTAAGATGTTTTTTATAATAAAATTTCCTAAGTCTATTTAATATCTTCATTATCATAAAAACCAACCTATATCCATCTTAACTCCACTTCTACCACTCTTGGAGGGATGAAATCTATTTATCCCTCTCAGCACTTGGTAGACCCGGAATTAAGATGGATCTAAGCTGATATAATTTCCCTTTTAAATAGTCTATGCTCACATGAATACCATGATATTACCATGGGTCAATACCATGGGTTATCATAAACCTGGAGCTTAAAAACTACTATTAGTAATTTATTAAAATTAATAAAATTAATAATTGATTTTATTTTATTTTTTTATTTTAACCAAATCAAAATGTTTAAGTGACATTAAATTACAAGATCCATTTTTACCCTTGATCTAACAAGCTCGAGGATCAAATATTTTTTCACTCTATGCTAGTTTTCATATCACGATATTTGATCCCTCCCTGAGCTTAGTAGATCTAGAGTAAAGATGGATCTATGCTGGATTAATTCCCCCCTTTAAATAGCCTACATTCCATGTGAATACCATGGGTCAATACCATGTGCCATTTTTTTTATTAATACTAATATTAGGGTTAATAATGGGTTAATAATGTTTTTTTGCATGGTATTAATAATAATTTGGCCCATGGTATTTGGCCCATAGTATTTGGTCCATAAGCTTCACCTAAATATATTTACCATACTTGTCGTTTATTTATATTTTTATTAATTTACCATACCTCTTTTATAAATATGGTATTTGGCCCATAGGATTCACTTAAATAAAACCTCTTTTTTGAGCCTTCTTAAATAGAAAGAGGGTTATGGACTAAATATAAAAGATGTTTTATCTATTTACCATACCTCTAGTTTATTTATATTTATATTTATTTACCATACCTTTGGAGTAAGTATAAAAAGATGTTTTAATTATTTACCATACTCCACTTTATTTATATTTTTATTTATTTACACGTAAATATAAGGTGAGTTATGGAGTAAATATAAAAAAAAATGTTTTCCATTATTCTTTATATAATTATGACTAAACAGATGCAAACTTGGAATATGGCAAGAACATTATTCAATCTTTAAATAAACATGAAAATAAGAGACTTAAATTTTTAAATAAAATGAATTATTCTTTTGTGACCATTTGTTCCAACAAATAAGGTCATTTTCTCAAAATTAACCCCAATACCATGAAATACGAGAAAATGAAAGAGAAAAACCTTTTTTACACCGAATTTGGAGGGTGAAATAACTACCATCAATACCTATTCTTGAAAATTAGGGCGAATGGAAGGTTGTAACTCCTAATTTCAAGGGCTAAATTTACTTTTTTTACTCTCTCCCTTAAAATAAGGTGGGCTAACCTCCATACCTAATTTTTTTATAAAATAAATTTGAGGCGATTTGTAACAATGTATTGTGATACAAAATATTCGGCCAATAAAAATATATAACCCCTTAATTTTGCCCAAGGGCGAAAATTCGCCCCTAAAATTTTCCATGCCATGGGCATTTTGGTTGAGATCCCTTTGATGTCATGATGCCAGTATACTCATTTTCACCATGTGTAAGTTTATGTCATGCTAATAGGAGGTCCATTTTGAGTGATAGTTCCTGTAGCAGAACATCTTGTGGAGAGACTTTTCCACTCATGTAGAGGGAACATGTCCTTGTATGACAGAGAACATAGTCCATGTACATCTTCACCATTTCCAGCACTGAATGAAGCAGCCAACACCATCTTGACATTGGGGCCGAAGACGTAGTCCACACTGGACGAACTTCGTTATCAATGTCTCTTGTGTATGATTTGCCGATCACTATGTTTCCATTTGCTTAAGCATGCATATATGTTCATTTATGCTCTTATAAAATTCAATTCCAACTACATCACAGAAGCAAAAGATCTTGGTTAAATATGGGAGTTGAGTCAACTTGGATCAAGTTTGTTATCGGAGTGTTCTTCGTGTGGATGTGAATTGCGAGTGTGAACAATGGAAATGTATGAGACCATGCCCAAAGTGTCCAAAAATATGGACATAATGTATGAAGCTCTACAAGAAGATACAGAGGAAAAGCCACAGAAGAGGCCCTAGAAGAACTGAAGCACGACAATCAGAGTCTTCAAGCAAATAACGTTGAATTGAATATGCTTCTACGAGAAGAGAAAGAGGAGAATTAGAGGTTGCTACAACAACTGCAAGCTAAGGACGAGGCCTTGGAAAAGCTGTAGTGTGACCCATGTGAGGTAAAAATTAATTCTCCGACTTCATGTATGTTTCCTGATGATGATTTCGTTGTTTTTGAAAATCATACAACAGGAATTGGCTCCAAAATTCTCAATAAATTGGGTATGAAGGAAATGGCTTGGGCATTAATGGCCAAGGCATTGTCAATACCATAAAAGTAGAAGGATTACCCTATCAAACAAGACTTGGGTATGTCGGGAAGGAAGTTGGGGAATGCGTCAAGATAGCCAGAAAACTACCAATGAAAGATGATGAGAAGCCTTCATCAGTTCTTTCCAACTTGACAGTGGAGGTAAAAGATCTTGATTTCCCTTCAGTTTCATCTTCACATAGTATAATTTCTGTTGGAAATGTGGAGATACCAATTATGAGGACAAACATGAGGCTCCTTACCAGGATGAGGTACAAGGAAGAAGAAGAACTTGGTGTTAATAGTCAAGGAATTACTCAGCCATTGGAGGTTGTGTAGAGACCTCAATTTGCAGGCTTGGGATACACTGAAAGACAATTCTCAAAGGTGTCAGATGCTTTTGAGACATTGTTGAAATCATCAAGAAAAGAGAATGATGAGAACACATCACCATCATCCCATGGTAGTGCCCATTGCAGGGAAAGAGTTGAGGCAAGCTCTCATTGCCATAATTACACCAAATTCAGCAAGGAAAGGTACAACAAGTCTCAATATTCGAATGTTCATTTCGATTACAATCATGTTGTTAATGATGAACATAAATCATGGAATAAAAAAAAATGTACTTTTTGTGGTTTACATAACCATGTATTTGACGAGTGCTAGAATAGAATGGCATCACGAAAAAGGATGAGGCGCAAAATACCCTCTCAACAATAGGCAAAGAAGAAGGTAAAGCAGATATGGAGGACAAAGTCTTATTGTAGTCATTGCAATAGAAGTGGTCATCAAAGGGCCACATGTTGGAGGCTCCATCCAGAGTAGCACCTTAAAGACAAAGCGATGGTGCATGAACCAGTTTAGAAAGACATTCGACAAGAAAAACCACCATAGGGGGATGACCCATTCACATTGATAAGTGAAAAATGGTTTCTAGATATCTTAGCTTTTCATGGTCATACTTTTTTAAATCATTTGTTTCATTTTAAACTATAAAAATGATGATGTGTTTTCCATCACTTGTTGCAGCAACAATGATGTCTGGCCTTATTTTGTGTTGCATTTTAAAATGTGAAAGTGATGTTGTGTTTCCATTACTTATTAAAGCAACAATAGTGTTTGGCCTTATTTTTGTAAATTATGTGTTGCAAATATGGTGTGCTTTTCATCACATGTTAAGCAATAATGATATTTTGATCTTGTTTTGATAGCTGGGGTATTGTTTCCATTTTGATGTAAACTCGACCACTGAGTATGCGTTATAAACTCGTGGAAAGTATGGGATGCTTGGGTCATTAGTTGGTCATTTAAATTAAGCATGTAATTTGTAGAATTGTACTACAGGATTGCAAAGGTTGTACGTGTTGGCTCATCGCTTATAGCTTTAAAGGACAAAGGTGAAGGAGAAGGAAGGGTGACTTATCAGACACTTGTGGTGTAGACAATGTACAAAGAAGTTGCAGAGTATTTTCATGCTTTTGGAGGACCAAAATCTCTTCAGTGGGGAGGATTGATCCAGGTGGCTCCAGACACATGCAGAAGTCCTAGAGGACTACGAAAGGGTCAAAATTCAAAGTAGTCAGATTTCTCCCAAACTAGTATCTGGTCGAAGTGCTCATCGCCTTAATTTCAATGATGTGAATGAAACTCAAACCCGAGCTTGTATGAAGGAGATAGAACGAGTCAAAGTTGCGGTCAAAGTTAGGCAGTGGGCCAGGTTTAAGTGTCCTACAAATTCACCATCAACCAACATGGAAACTTAGCTCCCAAGAGTGGGTGAAATTGTTGCCTCTTTAAAATGCCTAATGACCCTTAAATTCAAAAAATACGAAAATGCCCAATATTTTTATTAAAAAACAAAAATATATAAAAAATTAGGTGGTAGGCCATGACCCCAGCCACCTCCATTGGACCATACATTTTGAAACATAATTTTAATTAAATATGGACCGACAGGCCATGACCCCCACCGGCCCACAACCACCATAACCCTTGTATATAAAACATGTTGAATGGGGTGTGGGCGACCCCCGCCAGACCTGCCACCCCAGTGGAACCACCATATACTACTCAGCCGAGATCGGCCAGGCTAGAACCAGCCCAACCCACGTGGCTAGCCCCCACCAAGTGGTCTCACCAAACATCGCCATATATAACATGATGGTTACAACAAACCCAAAACCACCACACTTAAAATGCGTTCACACCAATACACACCAACGTAACCACCACTTAAAACAAACCATGTCCCAAAATGGATATATGCGTGCCAGTTTTGGCAGGGGCAAGATTTGATCCCCCGGCCCTTGCACCTTTAGAAATCTGCCCTAACCAACGCGCCAATGGCACTTATTGGAAAATCACTCGCCATTGTATACTTAAACCTCATTTCCATAGAGCACAGGGGGGAGGCTGGCGCAAATTTCCAGAATAATAATATTTTAAATATAGGGCAACGGAACAATGATTCTAGGACTTGGAGAAGTGCAGAACCATGATGCAGTTCTAGGAGGCAGAATGATGACATGCTTTTTGAGACAGAATTTTTGTAGAGAATCTTAAGATGCTAAAAATATTCCTTGGGAGGTAAAAATTCATCTTGTCAGAATGTAATCAAGTTTATAGTCATTTTTCTCAAATTTTCACAGGGAACACAATGGCAAGGTTGGATTCACCTTTTGAGCAGCAAATTTTCAGATTCCCAATGGAGAAGAATATTAGAGAATCTTGAGGGAATCTTCCAGATTCCTTGGAGGCTAAAATTTCCCAGATCCAAATTGTAGCCAACTTTATACTCATTCTTCTCAGAATTTCACAATGATCTCAATGGCGAGACCAGTTTTCTGATTTGAGTTGCAGATCTCTAGTCAACCCAGAGGAGGGAATCTTTGGAGAATCACGAGGGAATCTAAAAGATTCCTACAGGCCCAGATTTTTTTGATGTTAGAATTCAACAAATGGATAGTCAATTTTACACCCCTTGATAACACAAATTCAGTGTTGTAGTTAGTTTTTACACGTAAGCCTTCTGTTTTTCAACCGTTTTCCATATTGGAGTGAGGGTGTCAGATTTCAGAGTGTGGACAGTCGATCTTATGCCATGAGACACCACGATTTAGATGGCGCATTCAGATCCAATAGCTCAGTATTCTATTCTTCAGCCAACATCAGAGTTGATGTATATGAAATGTTGTTGTCATGTAATTCTTTGATCACTTGTTGTAAGATTTATTATGTTGTTTCAATTCTTGCTTGATGTATGATGCGAAACCTTTGTGTCTATTTCATGTGAGATGTATTCATCATGGATTGTTATGTATGTTTTGATTGAGATCCCTTTGTTTCCATGATGGCGGAATACTCATTGTCACCATGGGTGTTTTGGTTGAGATCCCTTTGATGCCATGATGTCGAGATACTCATTGTCACCATGTGTAAGTTTATGTCATGCTGATAGGAGGTCCATTGTGAGTGATAGTTCCTGTAGCGGAATGTCTAGTGGAGAGACTTTTCCACTCATGTAGAGGACACATGTCCTCGTATGACAGAGAACATAGTCCATGTACATCTTCACCATTTTCAGCACTGAATGAAGTGGCCAACACCATCTTAACACCAAGCCCGGAGATGTAGTCCACACTGGACAAAATTTGTTATCAATGTCTCTTGTGTATGATTTGCTAATCCCTATGTTTCCATTTGCTTAAGCATGCATATATGTTCATTTATTCTCTTATAAAATTCAATTCTAACTACGTCACAGAAGCAAAAAATCTTGGTTAAATCTAGGAGTTGAGTCAACTCGGATCACTACTTTAGGGGAAGTAGTGGAAGCTATTGTTTACAGGCAGCTTATGGGTTCACTCATGTACTTGGTGAACACACGACCGGATATGTGCTATGTAGTTAACCAGCTTATTCAAGTGATGGTTAGGCCTACCAAGCTGTATTGGAAGGTGGAAAAGCATGTATTGAGATACCTTAGAGGCACTACTCATTTTAGGTTATGGTACAAATGGCTAGAGGGAGTGAAGCTTCAAGGCTTCACCGATGCAGATTGGGTAGGGAGTCCATCTGACATGAAGAGCACATCAGGAGGATCTTCAGTATTGGGTCAATTATAGTTTCTTGGTACAATAGGAGATAGAGATCGTTTGCACTCAATTCGGCAGAGGCAAAGTACATGGTTGCAAGTCAGGCATCATGTGAAGCTATCTGGATCAAGGAAGATCTTGGTTGGTTTGTTTGGTCAGCAGATGGATCTGACAATGGTTTATTGTGATAATTAGAGTTGTATCAAACTCTTTGAAAATCTAGTCTTTCATGATCGGTCCAAGCATATTGATATCCAGTATCATTATGTCAGAGATTATGTATTGAGGTGGATCATTTTGTTAGATTACATTCCTACGAAGGAGCAAGATGCTGACATCTTGACAAAGGAATTGCCAAGATGTAAAATCGAGTTTCATAGAGACAAGATTGGGGTAGTTGGTAATCCCTTTCTTGTTGAGAGGGAGTTTTGAGAAATGGAAATAAGAAATTTTAGTTTAATTTGTCCTTGAATTAAACTGTGAATTAAATTCAAATTATATTCTCATAGCAACTTAAAATTAGTTAATTAAGTTTATTAAACTTACTTAACTTAGGAAATTCTAGTTGGAGGTCTTTTTGTCATTATGTGTAGTTTCTCTCTACTTTGTAGGATACCAATATGAGTTAATTGTGAGTTCTAAAATAGAAGACTTAGTTTCATGAGTCGTTCAGTTAAATTAGTTCTCAAATTGATTGAGAGAACTAATAGTGAGTTAACCGTCAGTGGTGTCACTAATGAAATTCACCAGTGCTACTCTAGTTAATTGAATATTTACTCATCAGAAACTGACGCATGTCGATTCTGAGAAAGACCTAGTTGAGACTAGAGTGCAGGGGAAATGTACTATTTGTTTTAGATTTTTCTGGGTTGCACTGATAGTGCATGTATTCAAGAACTGACCCTTGAGGGATTACGCAGTTTTTAGAGGCTTTATTTCCCTTTAAATACAATATATCCTCCATATGAATTACACATTGGAATAGAGACTTGGAGAGCTTGTGAAGAGGCTAAGATTTGGCCTTGAACTTGCTTATGAGTTGGAGATTGAATTTGTTGAGTGCTGGGATTGTTCTAGAGAGAACAAGCATTGTAATTTCATCTTGATTTTCCAGATTAATACAAAATAGATAGTGGGGTTTTGAGTCATGGCTCTCCCTTAATATTTATTGTGTTATGTGCCTTTGATTCTCTTCCTCTATTGATTATTGTTTTCTCGATGTTTATGGGCTTCCGCTGTAAAGAGTAGAAGTAGATTCTTGTCTCTTGCTTTAGCAAATTGCATTAGCTTGTGAATCTACAAGCTTCTCTATAGGGGCACTTGAATTTTGTCATCTAAGCTCAGCTACAAACATCATAAACAAAGACAATTGTAGAAATCAATCATTAGTAAAACATATGTTTGTGTATTCTTGTAGCTGTTGTTTCTTATGGAACCGATCATATATTATATGCTCCCCCCTGAACATATATTTCCTCTTCTGTGAATGATCATATAGTTCTGAACACCTTATGGATACTAGACGAACACTCTCTCTACTAGTGCGTCACATGTACTAGTTAGAAGAAATTGATACCAATGAAAACTGCATATGGTATTGCTGTTGCTACAAATACCAACCATTAGTAATGCATTTGGGCTTGCTCTTGACCATTGATGCTGCTAAGACTATGTTCACTTCACTTGAGCATCTTAACAATTAACACTGCTCCCCCTGAGATCATGCTACTCCAAATATGGACTGCTTCTTAGATGACACCGATTGCATCAAGAAGATACAACTTGTACAATGTACCAAGCAAATTCTTATAGCTCCTTCTCAAAAAGAAATGTCCTCTTGCACAAAAGGGTTACTCTACATGAACCAAAGACCACCAATTAACATAATGATACCAATTGAAAGCTAAGGTACATGCAAAGGTTATTCTAATTGTGTTCATGAGAAAAAGATTACTAGGCATAATTAGATTCATAACTTAAATAAAATAAGGGTATTTCACCCAAGATGCAAACATTTTATTTCTTGAACAATCACCTCTTCTTGAGGATAATGATCATTGCCTACTACTGCTACTAAAGGATCCATCTTGAGCTAATTCTTTGATCCAAGCTAATATTGGTGGCAACCAACCTATTCCACCTAGACCTCCAGTCGGTTTCATTAGTTTCCTTGATTATAGCGGCATTTTCTATTTTTAGCAGTTTTCAGGTTGTGAACTTTCGGAGTTGTTTTGACCCCCTAAACGACATTTGTTTTGAGGTCTTTCATAGGAATATGTCCATAGGAAAGGGTATGCCATAAATATTTTAGTATTCAGAGATATATTTCTAACAAGGTATCGTACGCACCAAACTAAGATCATATGACCAAGTTATGACCCCTGGAAGTTGGTTGCCCAACTAACCCCAACGGGGGCCAAAAACTCTTGGTGTTTCATCTCCTAAGGTTTGGTTTTTGGTTGTTTGGGGTTTCTTGTTGTTTAATAATAAAAATTCCCTTGAGACTCATTGTAAGACAGTTTAGAGGCGTGTAGCTTCCCCATCTCTTCTCAAAGATAAGCTACCATCGCCTAAGCTAGTTTATTTCCATTCTGTATGTATGCATATTTAAGTTCTTTGATGTTAATGAAATGAAGTTTTATTTATGTTGAATCTCTATGTTTATGTTTATGTATGTGTTATATTGTGTTCCTGTATAAGTCTAGATCATTCTCTCTGATCTCCTACATATGCTTCCTTGCTTCTACATGAGGACCGATTTTGTGGACCTAACTTAACTGTGTGCCTCTTGTCATTCCACACATAAACTACAACTCATCATTTTCTCACAACATTAAAGTGTTTTGGAATCCTCCTGAAACCATTTTGACTACATTATCCTCTCTTTTCCAATGTTGATACATTTGAAATAATCAAATTCATTATTGTAATTAGCAAGGGGACTCAAACATACCTTCAACTTTTAGCCAACATACTTTGTCTTGTTCCTTTTTTGCATTCTTGGGTTGTTGCTACGCAACACATATTTCTTTCTTGCATTCCATCTATAGTCTATGGATTTATTGTTGATTAGTGGTTGTCATTGATGTCAATCCAAGCAGCACTAGGGGCTACCCATATCTTTTATGGGAATTTTGACTTGACAAATTACTCTATTACGAGTCAATGATATTCTATATGTATTATACTCCTCGAGATGTTTCTGTTGATATATGGCACGCGCCATAATTCTTCACGTTTTGAGAGATATTCGTGTTTGAAGTTAGTAACCCTAGTTAGTGGGCTAAAACCCTATGGGGTTGCGGCATGGCACTCATAATTGGTTGTGGTCATTGAATAGTCAGTAATTAATAATGTTTTTTTTTCACCTAAAATCCCTCCAAAATCACTTGTTGAGGACCCTCTCAACTCAAGACATTCATATAAATAGTGACCCTCATTTCCTCCTCTGGTAGGGTTTTGGGGCGCTTCAAACAGGTGATCATGGAATGTTTGCTATAACGTTTTTTCTACAAAGATTAAGAAAATTAACTTAAAACCCATTTGAGGCACAATTGTGATACATGTCATGACCAAATTGTAGATCTTAATTCACTATATTTTCGGAGATATGATCTGGGGAAGTTAGGGTTTTTGCAAGATCCTGAATTCCATGTCAAACAAGTGACATTGGTAACATTGTCATAAATTTGTATCTGTGCATTGGGTTTAAATTTAGTAAAAAATGACAGAAAGAGAATGGAATGTAGTTTGTTGGGTATCATTTTTAGGGTCGAAGGTAAAAAATGTGACACGTGGAACTTCGTACAAGTTCTCTTTACTTAACCAGTCTATAATCAGGTCATCCTAGGAGATTGGACATAACTATTTTCAGAAGATTCCAATATTGATCAAACCTATGGGGTTGGAAATATAACTCACAGGGCTACCACAGTATGAAATTTCAGACCCTAGAGATCTGAAATTACATAGATACAATAGATTCAATATCAAGCTCCCAGAAGGCAAGGAAAAGCATGCATTCAAGGATCACTGCAGTAAGGACCACACATCAATAGTGAAGGGTAAGTCTCCTATAGTAAGGTATGTATGATTAGTGTTTACATTTTAATTTTGAGTATCATCTTTGACATATTTTTTCTTAGGAAAACTTAAGTATATACAGAGTCTCGGTTATATCTCTCTGTGTCTATATGTCACGGTTAGTTTTGATACCACATTTCAGATATCCTATTCTTGATACTACACATTCGATGCTACATATTCTTGATGCTACACCAAGTCTACTAAATCTATATGATATTGTATGTTCATGTTACTTGTCTTTTCATAGTTGATAGAATGGTCTTCATTGCTGTACTTAGAACTTGGTCCATCACATTCTAGGGTCTGTCATTAGTTTTTATTGTATATATCTTTAGGTTAGTTTTGGATATAGTCTTGCATAGAGTCCAGGCCTATATCAAAAATGGGAGTCTTTGTCTATCATTGCAACAAGTCAACAATAAAAGTGATAAGCACACTTCAGGTACGCATTGTAATTTTAATTTTAATTTATTCATTATTATGCACATACATGTGTTTTGCAGGTAGAGGTAAGTTGAAGGGTATTTTGTTTTATTTTTGGATTGCTTTCACCGAGAAAATTTTGCATGCACATAGAAGAAGATTCAATTACAACATCAAGCAAGAATTCTGGAGTAGAAGTATCAAATCAAAGGAAGCATTGTAGCGGGACATCCTTGAAGACATGACAACCATCCAGATATCGTGAAGTATTGTTAAGGCCAAGAGTCATCATTGTAAAGTTGTAAAAGAATCATTTATAAAATATTTATCATTGTAAGAGAGTCATTTGTAAAAGGGTCATCATTGTAAAGATGTAAAAGAGTCATCATTGTAAAGATTGTAAAAGAGTCATTCTAGCTAGAGTCGAAGAGGCAGTGTTGGGAGGTATAGGAGTCACTATTGGGATGATTTCATGGTTTGGTTGAAGGTCATAGAGTGATTTGGTATTTTGTCAAGTACACGAAAATCATTGTACATCCTATTGTATCGTGGATTGTTGTCCCTGGTTTGAGAATCCACAGTCTTGTCTTATTTCGGTCATTATAGTGTGGCAGGGAGGTGCTAGGCAGGTGTATGAAGTCACCTACGGGTTGGGGCCTATGAACACTTCAGGGTGGTAGGGTGGTGCTAGGGCAAGTTGTGGCTCGCTAGGGTGTTGGGGCATCCATTTAGTTGATTACTGAAGAAACCAGGGCATTGGTGCATCCTTCCAGTCGGAGCTGGAGAAGAATGCTTTTCTAGAAGTCTAGGAAGTTGTTGCTTTCATTTCAGTTGGGGCTAAATATTAAACAATTTATTAGAAAAGTGTTCAATGGATTTTGACCCGTAGGATTTTCCACCTAAAATTCTTGTTCCTACTGTGTTCTTTTATTTACTATTATTACTGCATAAACATTAATAATAATTGAAGATTAACTAATGCTATGAAAAGATTTAAAAGTGCTAATTACTAAGGAATACTAATTCATCCCCCCTCTCAGTATTTCCAACAATTGGTATCAGAGCTTGGTTCCTTCAATAGAAGTATAACAACTGGAAGGAGATCATGGAGTCCACTAAGAATAGACTTCCTTTGTTTAATGGAAATAACTATGCACTTTGGAGTGGAAGAATGTAGGTTCATTTTCTAGCGTAGGGATACGGAGTATGGGAAATCATTGACAAAGGCTTCACACCGACCCAGGATGAAAAAGGTAAGAAAAATATGGTTTATGATGCAAAGACTAAATATCTTATTATCATTGGGCTTATCAAATCTATTTATCTTAAGGTATTGAGTTACAAAATCCCTAAAGAGGTATGGGGCAAGCTTGAAAATATATATGCAAGCGACTCAAAGGTGAAAGAAGCAAAGCTTCAAATTTTCAAGGAAAAATTTGAGCAACTCAAAATGAGGCAGGATGAAGATATTGTTGCATATTTTCAGGATGATGAAACAAAAAATACATTTGAAGGTTTGGGAGAACCTGTTGAAATGAAAATTGTTGTCTGGAAGATCCTTAAAACCTTGCCAACAAGATTTTAACCCTAAGGTATTTGTCTTGGAAGATAGATCAAATTTGACCAATCTCAGCATAGATGAATTGCATGGAACTTTTATGGTATATGAAATAAGAATTGAAGAAGAGGATGACACATCTCACTTAGAAACAACATTTTTCACATCCAGGGAGAATAGCAAGGACAAGCAAACTACGAAAACAAAAACTTGCAATTGTAAGGATGAGGAAAAGGAAGAAGATGAATAAGAATTCTCAGATAAATAATTTTCCTACTTCACATGAAAAATGAGTATAGGTACGGGAAAATTCAAAGGTAAACTTCTATTAATATGTTTTGATTGTGGTGAGGTTGGGCATTTTGTAGCCAAATGTCCTACAATAATGAGGGTGTTACTAAAGGGAAGAAAAGTCCTAAGAAGTTCAACAAGCAAGGAAATAAGAAAGGGTTTAAGAAAAGTTTCTTATCCAAAGAGGATAGTTCCTCATCCGAAGTAGATAGTGATAATGAAGAAGAATTCAATGGAACAGTGTTATTTATGGCCAAGAACAATAAACAAGAGGCACCTGATGAAGAAGGAGATGAAGAAGAAGAAATGACTAAAGTCGAATTTCAAAATGAAGTAATTAGGGTTATCAAAGAGATCAAGGCCAAAAATAAGCGTGTTAACACTCTTGAAGACAAATTAAAGACAAAAAGGGAAGAGGTCCTCAATCTTAAAATCAAGGTTGCAGAATACAAACGAATTGAAGAATCACTCAGGAAATAAGTAAAGGAAAGCAACAAGGAGAGAGAAGAATTGGAATCTAAAATAGTTTATCTGTGAAAGGAAGTAAAAAATGGAAAACTCTTCAAGACTAAGCCAAATGTTCAAAGGCTTTGGATGAACTCATCATAAACCAATGATAATATAGTGACAAGACTAGTCTTGGTTGCAAAGAAAAATCTGAAAAGGAGTCAAGTCCTTCTACGACAACTAAAGAAGATGGATATGCAAAAAGGGTAGATCCCCCAGCCAGATCAAGATTTCAAGACTCACAGGAAGAACCTTGTAAGACAGTTCCTCGAAGAAGATTTCCTCCTAGGTATCAACCTATATTTTATGGTCACTGTTATTCATGTGGAAGGTTTGGACATAGAGTTGTAGAATGTCACGTGTATGAAAATTATTCGAGGATATATTTCAGAAATGGATATTCTTGAACTCAACAAGATATCAACAAATTTGATTATCTGAGAGATGATGTAAAATGTTACAAATGTAACAATTTTGGACACCTGGCTAAAGATTTGAGACTTGGAAGCTCTCCAAAGGAGTTCACGCAAAATCGAAGTGAAAAAATATGGAAAAATAAGATTGAAAGGCGTGCTCTTGCTCTCAAGGCTCAAAGTAACAAAGACATGTGGTATGTTGATAGCGGTTTCCCAACGCATATGACTAGAGATAAAAATAAATTCATATTCTTGAAAGAAAATAAGGATGGAACAATGTCTTTTGGAAATGACAGGGCTTCAAATGTCATAGGAACAGGTAAAACCACTCTTGGAAGCAAGGATGCATTAGCAAAGGATGTGCTGTTGGTTGAAAATATGAATCACAATTTTCTCAGTGTTGGAAAAATGTGCGATCAAGGGAACACAATGTTATTCAACTTGAAAAAATGTGAAATCAGTAAAGGTAAGTTTGGTGAAATTGTGGCTACATCAAGTAGAGATCCAAGTGACATATACATTTTAAATGGGACACCTAAAGGGTGTTTCTTGGAAAAATAAGATGAGAGTTGGTTATGGCACAAACGAATGGAACATTTTGTCGCTTTTTATGGCACCCATAAAAGAAGTGCTTCGGGAGATATAGAAAGCTTCCTACAGAAAAATTTTGGGTTGATTGTAGACCAATGCTTAGGAAATCTTAGATAAATGAGTGCATGGAAGATTATCAATGGGGGCTTTTAGTTGCACTACAATTGTCACGAATTTTTGAAAAGATAATAAAAAGGGGGGCTTGTTCGATCAGCCTTCATGAAGGTAGGCACAAGCCGATACATGGATCCAAATGCTCAGGGGGTAAATTGGGCTAATATCAAGGAGGAATGTCTTGTTCTGGTGGCCGACACACAACAACAAGAAGCCTCAATATTGGTGTTGTTTTAAAATGAAGAGGAGGACAGAATGGAGGGGAATCTAATGCATAGGGCTGTAAACAAGACAGAATCCTAAGTAGCAATATTCTGGTAGAAGTATGGAAGACTGAGGAGTTGAAAGAGCAAAAAGAGTGGAGTGTGAATTAAGTTTTCATGCCATATACCTCATGGGTACCTCTATCACCAAACAATGTGAGTAAATTTGTGCTCATACAGGTACTGTAGGTTAATCGAATAACAGAAGTAAATATGTCTTGTACACTGGTATTGTTCACTATTTAGCAACATACTTTAACAATGAGAGGATGAGACCAACAACTCCATTACACAATTTTGGAGAAAGAAAAACAAATATGAAATGAGATTTACAAAGGGGGAAAACATACTACACATTGCTCTAATTGGAAGTACATAGAGTTTCATTAATCCAATATGATTCCAACATACCAGTCCATTACATTAAGTAAGATGTCACTCAAGTCCCTCATGAACAGGAAAATAGATTACATTTAGATTTGATTCCGTTCTTGGAAATGTAGAAATCACATAAATAAAAATAAAAATGAAAATAGAATGATGATGGGAGGAGAATATCTCCCAGATACCCCTTTTATGGCCTCTACTCAAGCCACATCTCTGCCTCAATGATCCGATGAGTCTACTTATCACTTTTGGTATTAACAAATTTAATTCTTTGCTTACAGGAACTATGAGCAATCACCCAGGATGACCATAACAAGTCCTAAGCGTAACTACCAACTCATTCGTCCCTTTAGCCTTCCCTGTATTACTCTATCAATGTCTGATATGCCCAGTAGTCTCGCCACAGTGCAATATCAGAGAAGTTCTATATCAAAAACTTCACAGTGTTGCGGCATCCAAATCTGTCTATTGTCAATAACTCTCTATGCTTTGCCTTAACCCCACGTCCTTGGTTCTTTGAGTTCCCATTGACCATGGGCCAACCCTTATATCGGAGCTCCCTTATCGGCATTTTCAATCGAGGATTTTAACTTGGAGTTGCGACATTTCAATTTCATTGATATCCGATTAGCTCTCTGTGTTCAGCCTTAGCCCTTGGATATTTAACTCTTTATGTGACCACGGGCCAACCCCTATATGAGAGTTCCCTTATTGGCAACTTCCAATTGAGGGTTTAACTTGGACTTGTGATATTTCAATTTCGTTAATCGCCAATTAGCCCTCTGTTTTTAGCCTTAGCCCTTAGATATTTAACTCTTTATGTGACAGCGGGCCAACCCCTGTATCATAGCTCCCTTATCGGTGATTTCCAATTGAGGGTTTAAATTGGAGTTGCGACATTTCAATTTCACCGATTTCCGATTAACCCTTTGTGTTTAGCCTTAGCCCTTGTATCTTTAACTCTTTATGTGACCGCAAGCCAGGCCCCTTATCGGAGCCCCTTTATCTGTGGTTTGCAATCAATGAATTCCTTATGATGCACAATGCGTTGCTACCTCCGATCCTCGATTACCAATTGATGTTGTTATCAGTGCCACATGTTGCTTCCTGAGTGGTGACACGTGTCACCCAGATATGTCCCAATAGGACCCTTGAAAATGCCAGATCTGCATGCCATGTGTCCTCTATACTGTCGTGTCATGATGACGTCAAACACCATGTGGCTTTATCAGGACCAATAGTATTATGCCACATGGCCTCTTGGAGGAGAGAGAAAAGGCCTTCCTGCACTTGGTTTTGTGTTGAATTTCTTTGTTAATTTAAATCAGCCCCTCCCGACGCTTTAACTCTAACATATCACAACTCGTGATATCACAACATTTTAGAGTTGTCACCCTTTCGGTGGATTGATTCCTTGATATGACTAATCACTGGTCGTCAATCACCTATATTGATTTGTTGTTGCGACCTGCGATACATTAGTGCTTTTACATGTGATGTGTTGATATGCAATGTGACCCTGATGTGTGATCGTTGATATGCCTTGTCACTGGAACCCCCGATATCTGATATACTATGCACCATGGACCTATGACTGTTGATTGCCATTATCAACTTTCACTGATCACAAGTTTGCTTCGACCTCTCCTGTTTTTGCTTTAGAAAACTCTGATTGTGATTTGCGATGTGCTCCTAGACCTTTGATATGCTCTTCTCCTTCATTTCAAAGGCAACAGAACCCCTCAACTTCAACAGGCCATATCTTCTGATCCATAAGTCCATTTTTAGACTTCCATATATCGTTGGAAAGCTATTTTCGAGCAATATGCAATGTAGAGGATTTGATTTAGCTTTGAGAGATTTTGTAGCTTGGAATATGGTTTAAACATTCACTTCTCTTTGGCACTTTGGACAATTGAAAACTCATAATGTAGTGAGTTACAACATGACATATAAATTTCGACAATTTGGTTGAGATCGACAAAAAGGAAGTAGTTAGATAAATGTTGAAAATTTTGAAACCTTCCAATACGGCATGTGAATCTTGTCAACATGACAAACAAACAAAAGTCGAATTTAAGACAAAGGAACACTTTGCGTCACATCCATTGGAATTAATACATACTGAGCTATGTAGTCCTATGAGAACAAAAGGCTTAAACGATAAATTATACTTTATGCTAATGATAGATGATTACACCAGGACAGCCATCGATTTCCTAAAAAAAAAAGTTTGAGGCATTCGAGTGTTTCAAAATCTACAAGGAATTCGTGAAAAATGAAACTTATTTTAAGATCAAATGTCTTAGATCAAATAATGGCAGAGAATTCACATCTAAATAATTTCAGCAATACTGTGACGAAAATGGAATAAAAGAGGCAATTCTCATCAACCTGAATAATAGAGCAGAATGGAGTTGTTGAAAGGAAAAATAGAACCGTACTGGAAATGGCTAGAACAATGTTAAAGGACCCAAACTTAGACAATAAATTATGGGTTCAAGCAATTGATACTCTCGTATTCATCTTAAATAGAGGCCTGCTCAGGAAAAATTGTAACATGACTCCAAATGAACTATGGAAAGGAAGACCAACTAAAGTCAAATACTTGAAAATATTTGGAAGTAAATGTTACATCAAAAGACAAGACCAAAAATTGGGCAAATTCGATTCCCATGTTGACAAAGGTATTTTTGTTGGTTATTCGTGCAAAAGAAAGGCTTATAGATGCTACAATCTGAGGCAAAAACAAATACTTAAAGCATAAATGTTACTTTCGACGAAACTGGTGTTCTAAAGGAAAACAATGAGATCATCTCTCCTAGAGAATCTGAGGGGCTTGAGGTAGAATTTGTGAAGGATGAAGAAGAAGCTCTAGAAAAATACCAATCAAATAAGGAAACAATAGTCAACCAAGAGGAAATAAGAACGATCAATAGGGTGTACAAGAAGCTTTTGTAAAAGTAGAATGGTGTCAGAAGAATCACCCATCAAATCAAAACAAGTTGAATGAGGATGAACAGGTTACCAGGAATAAGGAAAAATTAGTCTGTAAAGGATATGCACAGGTTGAAGTAATTGGTTTTGAAGAAACATTTTCTCTTATTTCCAATGGAAGCTATCAGAATGTTTCTCGCTTATGCTTGCTCGAGAAAAATCATGGTCTACCAAATGGATGTTAAGACAACTTTTCTAAATGGTGAATTGGATGAAGAAGTTTACATTGAACAACTCGAAGGTTTTCTTCTCTCTGACAAAGAAGAGTATGTTTTTAGATTAAATAAGGATCTATATGGTCTCAAGCAAGATCCTAGTATTGGAAGTACTGAGAGGGGGGTGAATAATTATTTCTTTTCAATTGTTATTATGTCCAGTTAGATTCTACACAATTTAAAATTAGAGAAATAAATAGTCTTATTATAGAAACAAGGAGAATACAAATCATTTTGTTAGGCCCCTATACTACTGTAACCCCTTATTGTTATTAGTACAACCCCCTTATTATATTGTTGTACCCCTGTAGCCCCCATAATGTTACTGTTGTGCCCCATAGAAGCCCACTATTGTTATTATTGTGCCCTTACATTGTTATTGTTATGTCGGCTCTGATTATATTATGACTCCTTAGACTCCTATATATAGAAAGGAAGTCTTGTCATTTGTATCATCCAAGAATTGTTCATTTGTGTAATGTAAAGGAGGTTTCCCCCTCGAAGAGGCTGAATTCTAAAGCGTTCAACTATCTTTTTGTGAGTTGGTTTCATAACACATTTTATCAAATGAAAGAGTACAATAAGATGTGAGGGTTTCAAACCTTCAAAAACTTAGGCACCAACCTATTTCCAAGCACCTACTTGGTCTTTGGTGAGGCTCTGACCTCTATGGATTCGACCCTCTCTTATCCAAGGCTCCAACCTTGTGTTTAGAAGCACCAAATCTAATGACACCAATCTTGTTGATTAATAGAGAATGTGTAAAGTACTTACTTGAATGTTGTAGGCATATTATTCATTGTCTTCACCACTTAAAAAATTCTTGCCAATCACATAGATCACCATAGGAGTTCACCATAGGAGGGCTAATCCACATTCATGTGACAAGCTCTAAAAATTGTGCTTGACTATTCAATATAGGTCTCCACCACCTTCCTTCATTGTAGCAATATCTTCATTGTAGACATAAGAGTGTTGATGCTGCAATCATAATTCAACTCTGAATCTAGGCCGATCTCCAAAGTCTAAGAGAAACATTTCTCACAAGATTGTTCCTTCAATGCTTCTTACAAACTTAACCATCTGAGCCACTGTCAACTGTACCTGACCCATAGAAATTCTTTGTCCATAGTATCTGAGCCTTGTTCAAATTTTAACAATGTTTCATACTCCAAAGCTATCATAGGGTCCAAGCAAAGGATATGAGCCTCTATTTTGACATAGTTTGAGGCTACAACAAGGGATCCGAGACATAATTTGAAGCTACAACAAGGGATATGAACAACAAAATGATGATGACACAGTCCAATGAGAATATTTGAGCCTCTGTCCAAGAATCTGAGCTACTGTTTTCACTTAGAAGACATGGTCCGAAGCTATTGATCACAGGGAGGCCAAGAATTTACTTTTGTACAATCCAAGCTACAGATTTTTCCACACTTAGCCTGAAAATAATAGTGAGTTGAGGTTCTGAGATGCCCTTATCTTCTTTATTCAAGTTTTATGCTCCTTTTCTCCTTTTGTTCACGAGTTGTGAACAGTGATTATGTTTCATGTGATTGTGTGCTGAAGTTCTAGATCAAAATGAGGTCAAATGTCCCATATTTATAGTGTTTTTACAATTAAACAAGTGAAGAGACATGTCTCATAGGTAGGCCGATATGAAAGGCCATTATAGGTCGTCTCACTGTCATAAATAAATTCCTAAACTTTAAAAATCCATTTATCCCAACCCGCTTGGAATTTCGGGCCATGTAATAGCTCATTGGAACGGAAAAAATGTGCTCTAAAATATGGTGTATGTGTCATAATGAAATGCTTCCACTAAGGTAGTGAAAAATTATTTTTTAATGTGACTGGTCATTTATTAGTGCAGAATTTGAGGTAGGGTAGTTAGGCTTCTTCTTAGGCTTCTTCATCATAGGCTTATAATGTCATAAAGATAGTGATATGCCATTAATCATTTGCAACATTGACTTTTCCATGTCATCATAAAGCCTTCCATCATCAAGATCATCCGAGGTAAGAACATCTAAGGTTATGGCTTCATCATCAAGATCATCAAAGGTACATGACTAGCACTTCTTCATTAGTGTCTTGATATCTTCATGAGTTATGACATCATTTGGCATCTCAAGAATATTTGTCATCCCGACCAATACCATATTGACATCAATGACAACATAGATTAACAATATTACCCTTTGTCATTGATGGGAATATTCTTTCCCTTTCAACATTCTCTCCCCCTTTGACATCAATGACAAACAAGGTGCCCAAAGTACTCCTCTTGTCAAGCTGCTTCTTTTATTCATGACCAGTAGTTCTTCATAGGTATCTTACTCCCCATGTCATGCTTATCCTTAGTAAAAAATGTCTGCTTAATGTGATGCAAGAGAAATAACCCCCATATTTTGGCGAAGGTGTTCAAATGCTTCTCATGGAAGAGGCTTTGTGAAGAGACTAATCTTGTTTTGTATTGATCTACTTCAACTTGATTTTTTTTCAATGATTTATTCATGGAGAAAGTGATATTTGATTGGAATATCTTTGGTCTTTGAATGCATGCATGGATTTTTGAGAGACTGATGGCACTAGTGTTGTCACAATAGATGGTGATTGGTTGCTTAGTTTATATGTTGACATCCTTCAAAGATTTCTTCATCCATAGAATCTATGTACAACAATCTGCAGCAGCTATATATTTGGCTTCAGTTGTGGAAAGAGATATAGATGATTGATTTTTGTTGAGCCAAGATACTAGAAAATCTCCCATGAAGAATGCATTTCCGCTGGTACTTTTTCGATCATCGACGATTTTAGCCCAATCAACATCGGTGTAATCTATCACTGTAAGAGTTTTACTTTTCGGATACCAAAGACCAAAGTCAGGACTTCCTTTCAAGTATCTGAGAATTCTTTTCACAGCCAACAAATGGGATTGTTTAGGAGCTGATTGAAATCTTCCACCATTCCTACTGCTTGCATAATGTCTGGTCTTGTAGTAGTTAAGAATATGAGAGCTCCAATTATTGACCTGTAAAGGGTTGCATATACCAAGGGGGATTCATCATCTTTGCTCATTTTGCAATTTGTGGTCATCGGTGTGCTCATAGGTGCACAATATTCCATTAATATATTTAAGATATTTTTCTTGGGATATGAACATGCCTGCTCTAGTTTGAGATACTTGTAATCTAAGGAAGTAAGGTAACTCACCAATCATTGACATTTTGAACTCTTTTGACATATTTTGAGCAAACTCATGGCTCATCTCATAATCATTGCTAGAAAAAATCACATCATCAACATAGACAAGAGCGAAAAATAATTTATCCTTGTCCATATTCATGTAGAGATTGTTAGAGTCGGTCTAGTAGCCCTCCATCAGCGATCAAAGCTCTTTGCATTTGCATAAGTAGGTGTCTCATTAGTGTCATCTTATTGCATTCCATTAGGCATGCCATAACCCTGATGGAGGGGCTTGTGTCATTTATTCCCCTTTTGGCATTGCTGGATCAAGTTTGTTTCAGTCAATAAATTCCTTACAGGGTCATTGGTCTTGTCTTGAAATCAAGGTCCTAGGTCTAGGGTTTAGTCCAATTTTGTCTTTTGAGGTCATGTCTTTTGAGGTCAATAAATGCCCAGCAGGCCAGAGGGATGTCCAGCAAAGCATCACTTCAAATGATTTCATATTGTACAGCTAATTTTTACCTTGAGTTCAAAAACCCTGTTTTTGAAGGTAAGGTCATTTTCTCATTTTTTGTAAAAATATGTAAAAAATTCAAACTCTCCAAAAGTTGGCATGCAGCCTTGGTCTCCTTCGCCAAGACTCTTCAGAAGCTATCCCTGCAAAAATTTGCAAGAAAAAGCATCATTTCAACCAATTTCATGTCAAAAAGGAAACCACAAGTCAGCAGTAATTAGTTTCAAAAAGTGTCATTTTATAAACATTATAAAGTGAGTTTGAGGGGAAATAAATTTAAATCAAGCTTATAAAAGCCCCTCTCTCTTCATTTTGTCATTCATTTGCCTCCAAGACTCCAAGAGCAAGTGTGAAAGGCGATTTAGTGTGAAACTGGACAAATTGAGAAACAGAGCCTGCGCACTATGCATCAGAGCCCGCGCGCTACGCGTTAGGCGCGCGCTACGCGTCAGGGCACACTCTGCAGTGGAAGAATTGGTCGGGCGCTACGCGTTGGACGTGTGCTACGCGTCAGGGTCCGCGCGCTACGCGTTGGGTTTCACCTACAGCAAATTGCCAACAAGCTTCAAAACGACCTCAAATCTCTTAAGTTTTACAGGTAGGCCTCAAATCATCAACGTTTTTGCTTGCTAAAGAAAAATGAGCATGGAAAATGTGTCAAATGCCATCAAGTGTGAAGCATGAAATTCATATATATTATGTTTAAAAATTTCAAATTGCAAGTGAAGCTAGGGTGTTAACTTCGCTGCCCAAGGTCATCTTTTTCACTCCCTCATTTCCCCACATTCCCATTATCACTTCCCTTGTCACTTTCACACAATTTCCCTAACAAAAATATCAAAAGCCCTAAAACCTTACCCCTATCCCTAAAATTCAATAAAATCTCCCTAAATCCTACCTCCTATCAAACCCCTACAAATTATGATTATGTGATGATGTATGTGTCATAATTCCTTCCCTAAATTCCCTTTTTTATATATTTTCCCTAAATCCCCTCAAAAGTCCCCCTCCCTAACATCTCCCTTGTTTTTTTTGTCCCCTTGGAGCAGCATTCAAACAGTCAAAACAACAGGTCATTTGTGCAGAAGCAGCAGTACATTTCAGCCATTTTGCTCTTGAAACCATGTCAGAAACCGAAACAGACTATGAGCAAAGTGATGACCGTGAGTCAACACCAGAGGCTGAGGCTTCCTTGAAGGAGCATGGTGCTAAATGACTTACCTTCTGCACAAATTTCAAAAAATTTTGAGCATTTTTGGTCATTTGTGAATTTTTTGGGCAAAAAACAGCTTTTCTTCCCCAACGCGTAGCGCGCCGTGCGCTACCCTGAAGATGGGAAACTCCTTTTCATGAAAACTCAGCATTTTTGGATTTTTCATGCAAAAACACATTTTCTCAGCAATTGCCAAGAAATTTTACCAAGTTTTGAGCCTCCAGAAGGTCAAAAAACATGCAAAAAATGACTTTCTGCCACTTTTTTGATACACAGGAAGCAGTCTTGGGAGATTGCAATTTTGGAGGGGCAAATGGTCACCAAATTCAGAAATTCCACTTGGGTTGGCAAGTAGACATCTAGACCTTTCCAACAAGCCCATGTTTCCCTCATTTGGACTCCGGGAAGTGCCTCAACAGCAGGCCCAAAGGCGCACTACGCGTTGAGATTCAGGGCGCTACGCATCAAGCTATTTTCACAGAAATGCACCTACAGCTCAGCAAAACGTAGTTTTGACTAGGTTTGACTTTTTGGAGTGGGTTTTGATCCTAATTGATGTAAATGATGTAATTTTATGATACTTTGACACTTATTTATCTCTTCTAGAAGATTCATTCATGAAATAGGCAAAAATTTAATGAATGAATTGGTTTCCTAGCTTATAGAGGCAAGTTGTTTTGACTGCCTAGATTCTAGTGCTCAGTTTGGAATTGGTTGAAACAGCTCCTAGGATAGTGAGCTTGACTCCTAGAGGCAAGGAAATATGTTAGATTGCCTATATTATGTACTTTCTTGGTCATTTTCATGGTTGGACTCTTGAGGGAGAAAGCTTCTATTGTATTACTCATTGTATCTCTGCAATTTTGGCAAAGGAAGAAAGACCAAGGTTTTGCAGTCCTTTTTGGGATTCCTATGGTTACATGTATTGATGGTGTGTTTCTCTTTGTACTTGTAAGTTTGTTATGTGAATCATCTTCTTAGTTTTCCTTCTGCAAATTAGGCAAATGAAGTGTTAAAGTAGAATTCATGATTGCCATGCTCTGCTTTTAAGTTTGCTTAATATCAATGTTTTCATCTGTTTAAGGGGAATTCAAGGTGATTGCTTGCTCTCCTTAGCTCCTCACCAGTCATTCTCATCCATCCAACTCTTTCAAAGGCATCAATACAGTCTCCTATCTTGCCCCAAAGAGCCCCATGCGAAAACTGTGTCCAATCCCCGCACCCAAAATTACCTTTCCCCGATTTTCCACCAAAATCCTAAAAATCTCAAATCAAACCTTTTATCAGTTTACTAGCCTAAAATCAGTGTTCTTTATTGGTTATCTCTGCCCTTTGAAGATCTTTGCCGAGATATACCAGAGAGAGCCCTCTCCTTCCCCGTAGGGCTAGCTACGAGGCTAAGTGGTTTGATGTTGCCTTGGAGTTTTCCTTTCTCAGCCTGAGGTGAAATTTCAAGCGCTAACATATTGGCGACTCTGCTGGGGAAAGAAAAAATGGTTTGCTGGTTGATGTCATTTGTTTTATAAGCTACAGACGGAGCCTGAAGTTATGCCAGGTAGCCTTCGAAACTCTTTTGCTTTGCATTAGCGGAAGTAGATAAACGCTGCTTCAGTCAATCTCCGGTCTAGCTTGTAAATGTGACATCTAACTTGTTAATTACCCCAGTACATGTATCAAGTTCAGATCTGATTGTTGATGGTGGACAACGATCAGACACTGACAAGGCTGAAATCATTCACTAGCGACTCCTTCACTGAAAACTCCAGAGATCAATGCTTCATGGTGACTTCACTGCAGGAAGACTAGTAGCTTTGAACTTTTCAAGATGGATCGGATTGCAAGAAGATATGCTCCCATGAGCCGAGATCACATCGCTGGTTTTCCAAATAAAATTTCGAAAGTAGATTGGTAAAGGAATTTGCCTACATTTAAATATGATGGTAGGAAGGACACTGCTCTACATCTGGTTAGATTTCACATGCATATTCGCAAGTTGAAGGTTGATTTTCCTGAAGATTGCTTGATGAAGATATTCATGGCCACTCTGGAAGGTAAATCCAAATCTTGGTATGAAAGTTTGCCACAGGCCTGTATTTACTGTTTAAAGGATTTTCATGCCTTGTTTATTGAAAGATATCAAGCAGCTTATCCATCATTAAATTTAGTTCATGACTGTTGCAAACATGCTTCAACTTTTATTGAAAGCCTTGAGAAATATTATGAAGATGATAATTTTATGGATGTTGAGATCATGGAGACTCTGTATGAGAATCCATTTCAGCAGCATAAAGAAAACTTAGAGAATTCCCATCAAGATGATCAGGACATTTTGCAGCAGAATCAAGATCAGCAGGTTGAAGATAATATGGCTAAAAATGATGAAAGGGAGAATGACATTTCAGATCTGCCCACAGAAGACAGCAACATGCAAGTAAGTCCAATGCTGATTGTAGATTGTGATAATGTCCAGTTAGCTACTCCAGGTTCTGTTGAAATCATTTGGAATGTAGAAGACACAGTAATTCATACTGTTAGTCCATCATTAGAACACAGCCTTCATGAAGAAGCAATCCAGTCAGTTCATGAACAGCAAGGTGAGATCTTTGTGCAAGTAAGTAATGAATCTCCTTTCAAGAACTCAGTAATAAATGATAGTCTTAGTGCCCTGTCATATGAAGATAATTACTGTTTAAGTAGAAGAAAACAAAAGGCATTGTCTCCTTTGTCTGAAGAGGAGATAGATAAGCTCTTGAAAGGTCTTGTTACAGCCCAAGCTACAACAGATTTGCAGTGCACACATAGTCAGGAAAGTGTTGGGAAAACTTCTTCCTCTGTTGAAAAAGATGACTGTCTGGTAGATCAGAAAATAGATAATGTTTTCCCTCACAAAGATGATAATCCGGCTGTCATATCATTTGAACATGACCTACCATATTGTCAGACAACAGAAGATCAGAGCATACAGGATTACCTTTCAGATTCTTCATATGTTTCATGTGCTGAAATGTTTTTCCAAGAAGAGATTTGCTCATCCATTTGTTCGGAGTTTTTTGAAGCTTATGAGCATACTTTTACTGAAGCACATGATGAAGGCAGATCAGAATTTGAAGCAAAAGACACCTTGTTTTTTCAGCAGGAGGTGTCAGTGGCAAAACTTCATGTTTTTCAAGATCCAATGGCAGCCCTGTTGCAGTCAACAGTGAAGGTGATTATTGCAGTATTCAGCGATGAAGGAGAATATCGTCGACTATATTTTTGGATGCCCAGTTACCAGTCTTCATTGTTGACCAGAAGGTCTGATCAGGAGAACCAATCAAGAAGGCATCTGCTTGATTGGTTGCATTGGCATTTTGATATAGTTTGATGGTATATTGTCTTGTAAGAAACACAGGTGGTTGTCATCGTGATTTCAAATCTTGATGGACTGCTGCCCTTCAATAAGCTTTGAAAAGTCTTGTTTTAAGTCAGTCATGAGTCATTTGGGTTTGGTCTGTTGAGTGAGTTTTTCAAGTTATTTCAGTTTGCCATCGAGTCGGTTTGAGTCAAGTTTCAGTTAAGTTTCAGTCAGTTTTCAGTCAAGTTTTCATTCAATAAATGAGTCAAAGTCTTGTGTCGTTTGCCGAAATAATGGACTCCATAGCCCAATGGACGAAGGCACTGGTCTGCTCTCCCAGAGGTCTAAGGTTCTTGGCACCTCCAAGGAGCTACCATCCCCATTGGAGCCAATGTTAGAGTCAGTCTAGTAGCCCTCCATCAGCGATCAAAGCTCTTTGCATTTGCATAAGTAGGTGTCTCATCAGTGTCATCTTATTGCATTCCATTAGGCATGCCATAACCCTGATGGAGGGGATTGTGTCATTTATTCCCCTTTTGGCATTGCTGGATCAAGTTTGTTTCAGTCAATAAATTCCTTACAGGGTCATTGGTCTTGTCTTGAAATCAAGGTCCTAGGTCTAGGGTTTAGTCCAATTTTGTCTTTTGAGGTCAATAAATTCCCAGCAGGCCAGAGGGATGTCCAGAAAAGCATCACTTCAAATGATTTCATATTGTACAGCTAATTTTTACCTTGAGTTAAAAAACCCTGTTTTTGAAGGCAAGTTCATTTTCTCATTTTTTGTAAAAATGTGTAAAAAATTCAAACTCTCCAGAAGTTGGCATGCAACCTTGGTCTCCTTTGCCAAGACTCTTCAGAAGCTATCCCTACAAAAATTTGCAAGAAAAAGCATCATTTCAACCAATTTCATGTCAAAAAGGAAACCACAAGTCAACAGCAATTAGTTTCAAAAAGTGTCATTTTATAAACATTATAAAGTGAGTTTGAGGGGAAATAAATTTAAATCAAGCTTATAAAAGCCCCTCTCTCTTCATTTTGTCATTCATTTGCCTCCAAGACTCCAAGAGCAAGTGTGAAAGGCGATTTAGTGTGAAACTGGGCGAATTGAGAAACAGAGCCTGCGCGCTACGCATCAGAGCCCGCGCGCTACGCGTTGGGCGCGCGCTACGCGTCAGGGCACACTCTGCAGTGGAAGAATTGGTCGGGCGCTACGCGTTGGGCGCGCGCTACGCGTCAGGGCCCGCGCGCTACGCGTTGGGTTTCACCTACAGCAAATTGCCAACAAGCTTCAAAACGACCTCAAATCTCTTAAGTTTTACAGGTAGGCCTCAAATCATCAATGTTTTTTGCTTGCTAAAGAAAAATGAGCATGGAAAATGTGTCAAATGCCAACAAGTGTGAAGCATGAAATTCATATATATTATGTTTAAAAATTTCAAATTGCAAGTGAAGCTAGGGTTTTGAGTTCGCTGCCCAAGGTCATCTTTTTCACTCCCTCATTTCCCCACATTCCCATTATCACTTCCCTTGTCACTTTCACACAATTTCCCTAACAAAAATATCAAAAGCCCTAAAACCTTACTCCTATCCCTAAAATTCAATAAAATCTCCCTAAATCCTACTTCCTATCAAACCCCTACAAATTATGATTATGTGATGATGTATGTGTCATAATTCCTTCCCTAAATTCCCTTTTTTATATAGTTTCCCTAAATCCCCTCAAAATTCCCCCTCCCTAACATCTCCCTTGTGTTTTTTGTCCCCCCTGGAGCAGCATTCAAACAATCAAAACAGCAAGTCATTTGTGCAGAAGCAGCAGTACATTTCAGCCATTTTGCTCTTGAAACCATGTCAGAAACCGAAACAGACTATGAGCAAAGTGATGACCGTGAGTCAAAACCAGAGGCTGAGGCTTCCTTGAAGGAGCATGGTGCTAAATGACTTACCTTCTGCACAAATTTCAAAAAATTTTGAGCATTTTTGGTCATTTGTGAATTTTTTGGGCAAAAAACAGCTTTTCTTCCCCAACGCGTAGCGCGCCGCGCGCTACCCTGAAGATGGGCAACTCCTTTTCATTAAAACTCAGCATTTTTGGATTTTTCATGCAAAAACACAATTTCTCAGAAATTGCCAAGAAATTTCACCAAGTTTTGAGCCTCCAGAAGGTCAAAAAACATGCAAAAAATGACTTGTTGCCACTTTTTTGACACATAGGAAGCAGTCTTGGGAGATTGCAATTTTGGAGGGGCATATGGTCACCAAATTCAGAAATTCCACTTGCAGTGGAAAGTAGACATCCAGAACTTTCCAACAAGCCCACTTTTGCCTCATTTGGACTCCGGGAAGTGCCTCAAAAGTAGGCCCAAAGGCGCACTACGCGTTGAGATTCAGGGCGCTACGCATCAGGCTATTTTCACAGAAATGCACCTACAGCTCAACAAAACACAGTTTTCACTAGGTTTGACTTTTTGGAGTGGGTTTTGATCCTCCTTGATGTAAATGATGTAATTTTATGATACTTTGACACTTATTTATCTCTTCTAGAAGATTCATTCATGAAATAGGCAAAAATTTAATGAATGAATTGGTTTCCTAGCTTATAGAGGCAAGTTGTTTTGACTGCCTAGATTCTAGTGCTCAGTTTGGAATTGGTTGAAACAGCTCCTAGGATAGTGAGCTCGACTCCTAGAGGCAATGAAAGATGTTAGATTGCCTATATTATGTACTTTCTTGGTCATTTTCATGGTTGGACTCTTGAGGGAGAAAGCTTCTATTGTATTACTCATTGTATCTCTGCAATTTTGGCAAAGGAAGAAAGACTAGGGTTTTGCAGTCCTTTTTGGGATTCCTGTGGTTACATGTATTGATGGTGTGTTTCTCTTTGTACTTGTAATTTTTTTATGTGAATCATCTTCTTACTTTTCCTTCTGCAAATTAGGAAAATGAAGTGTTAAAGTAGAATTCATGATTGCCATGCTCTGCTTTTAAGTTTGCTTAATATCAATGTTTTCATCTGTTTAAGGGGAATTCAAGGTGATTGCTTGCTCTCCTTAGCTCCTCACCAGTCATTCTCATCCATCCAACTCTTTCAAAGGCATCAATACAGTCTCCTATCTTGCCCCAAAGAGCCCCCTGCGAAAACTGTGTCCAATCCCTGCACCCAAAATTGCCTTTCCCCGATTTTCCACCAAAATCCTAAAAATCTCAAATCAAACCTTTTATCAGTTTACTAGCCTAAAATCAGTGTTCTTTATTGGTTATCTCCGCCCTTTGAAGATCTTTGCCGAGATATACCGGAGAGAGCCCTCTCCTACCCCGTAGGGCTAGCTACGAGGCTAAGTGGTTTGATGTTGCCTTGGAGTTTGCCTTTCTCAGCCTGAGGTGAAATTTCAAGCGCTAAAATATTGGCGACTCTGTTGGGGAAAGAACAAATGGTTTGCTGGTTGATGTCCTTTGTTTTATAAGCTACATACGGAGCCTGAAGTTATGCCAGGTAGCCTTCAAAACGCTTTTGCTTTGCATTAGCGGAAGTAGATAAACGCTGCTTCAGTCAATCTCCGGTCTAGCTTGTAAATGTGACATCTAACTTGTTAATTACCCCAGTGCATGTATCAAGTTCGTATCTGATTGCTGATGGTGGACAACGATCAGACACTGACAAGGCTGAAATCATTCACTAGCGACTCCTTCACTGAAAACTCTAGAGATCAATGCTTCATGGTGACTTCACTGCAGGAAGACTAGTAGCTTTGAGCTTTTCAATATGGATCGGATTGCAAGAAGATATGCTCCCATGAGCTGAGATCACATCCCTGGTTTTCCAAATAAAATTCCGAAGGTAGATTGGTCAAGGAATTTGCCTACATTTAAAGATGATGGTAGGAAGGATGCTGCTCTACATCTGGTTAGATTTCACATGCATATTCGCAAGTTGAAGGTTGATTTTCCTGAAGATTGCTTGATGAAGATTTTCCTGGCCACTCTGGAAGGTAAAGCCCAATCTTGGTATGAAAGTTTGCCGCAGGCCTGTATTTACTGTTTAAAGGATTTTCATGCCTTGTTTATTGAAAGATATCAAGCAGCTTATCCATCATTAAATTTAGTTCATGACTGTTGCGAACATGCTTCAACTTTTATTGAAAGCCTTGAGAAATATTATGAAGATGATAATTTTATGGATGTTGAGATCATGGAGACTCTGTATGAGAATCCATTTCAGCAGCATAAAGAAAACTTAGAGAATTCCCATCAAGATGATCAGGACATTTTGCAGCAGAATCAAGATCAGCAGGTTGAAGATAATATGGCTGAAAATGATGAAAGGGAGAATGACATTTCAGATCTGCCCTAATTCATACTGTTAATCCATCATTAGAACACAACCTTCATGAAGAAGCAATCCAGTCAGTTCATTAACAGCAAGGTGAGATCTTTGTGCAAGTAAGTAATGAATCTCCTTTCAATAACTCAGTAATAAATGATAGTCTGAGTGCCCTGTCATATGAAGATAATTACTGTTTAAGCAGAAGAAAACAAAAGGCATTGTCTCCTTTGTTTGAAGAGGAGATAGATCAGCTCTTGAAAGGTCTTGTTACAGCCCAAGCTACAACAGATTTGCAGTGCACACATAGTCAGGAAAGTGTTGGGAAAACTTCTTCCTCTATTGAAAAAGATGACTATCTTGTAGATCAGCAAATAGATAATGTTTTCCCTCACAAAGATGATAATCCGGTTGTCATATCATTTGAAGATGACCTACCATATTGTCAGACAACAGAAGATCAGAGCATACAGGATTACCTTTCAGATTCTTCATATGTTTCATGTGCTGAAATGTTTTTCCAAGAAGAGATCTGCTCATCCATTTGTTCAGAGTTTTTTGAAGCTTATGAGCATACTTTTACTGAAGCACATGATGAAGGCAGATCAGAATTTGAAGCAAAAGACACCTTGTTTTTTCAGCAGGAGGTGTCAGTGGCAAAACTTCATGTTTTTCAAGATCCAATGGCAGCCCTGTTGCAGTCAACAGTGAAGGTGATTATTGCAGTATTCAGTGATGAAGGAGAATATGGTCGACTATATTTTTGGATGCCCAGTTACCAGTATTCATTGTTGACCAGAAGATCTGATCAGGAGAACCAATCAAGAAGGCATCTGCTTGATTGGTTGCATTGGCATTTTGATATAGTTTGATGGTATATTGTCTTGTAAGAAACACAGGTGGTTGTCATCGTGATTTCAAATCTTGATGGACTGCTGCCCTTCAATAAGCTTTGAAAAGTCTTGTTTTAAGTCAGTCATGAGTCATTTTTGTTTGGTCTGTTGAGTGAGTTTTTCAAGTTATTTCAGTTTGCCATCGAGTCGGTTTGAGTCAAGTTTCAGTTAAGTTTCATCAGTTTTCAGTCAAGTTTTCATTCAATAAATGAGTCAAAGTCTTGTGTCGTTTGCCAAAATAATGGACTCCATAGCCCAATGGATGAAGGCACTAGTCTGCTCTCCCAGAGGTCTAAGGTTCTTGGCACCTCCAAGGAGCTACCATCCGCATTGGAGCCAATGTTAGAGTCAGTCTAGTAGCCCTCCATCAGCGATCAAAGCTCTTTGCATTTGCATAAGTAGGTGTCTCATCAGTGTCATCTTATTGCATTCCATTAGGCATGCCATAACCCTGATGGAGGGGCTTGTGTCATTTATTCCCCTTTTGGCATTGCTGGGTCAATTTTGTTTCAGTCAATAAATTCCTTACAGGGTCATTGGTCTTGTCTTGAAATCAAGGTCCTAGGTCTAGGGTTTAGTCCAATTTTGTCTTTTGAGGTCATGTCTTTTGAGGTCAATAAATGCCCAACAGGCCAGAGGGATGTCCAGCAAAGCATCACTTCAAATGATTTCATATTGTACAGCTAATTTTTACCTTGAGTTCAAAAACCCTATTTTTGAAGGCAAGGTCATTTTCTCATTTTTTGTAAAAATGTGTAAAAAATTCAAACTCTCCAGAAGTTGGCATGCAACCTTGGTCTCCTTTGCCAAGACTCTTCAGAAGCTATCCCTGCAAAAATTTGCAAGAAAAAGCATCATTTCAACCAATTTCATGTCAAAAAGGAAACCACAAGTCAGCAACAATTAGTTTCAAAAAGTGTCATTTTATAAACATTCTAAAGTGAGTTTGAGGGGAAATAAATTTAAATCAAGCTTATAAAAGCCCCTCTCTCTTCATTTTGTCATTCATTTTCCTCCAAGACTCCAAGAGCAAGTGTGAAAGGCGATTTAGTGTGAAACTGGGCGAATTGAGAAACAGAGCCTGCGCGCTACGCATCAGAGCCCGCGCGCTACACGTTGGGCGCGCGCTACGCGTCAGGGCACACTCTGCAGTGGAAGAATTGGTCGGGTGCTACGCGTTGGGCGCGCGCTACGCATCAGGGCCCGCGCGCTACGCATTGGGTTTCACCTACAGCAAATTGCCAACAAGCTTCAAAACGACCTCAAATCTCTTAAGTTTTACAGGTAGGCCTGAAATCATCAACGTTTTTTGCTTGCTAAAGAAAAATGAGCATGGAAAATGTGTCAAATTCCATCAAGTGTGAAGCATGAAATTCATATATATTATGTTTAAAAATTTCAAATTGCAAGTGAAGCTAGGGTGTTGAGTTCGCTGCCCAAGGTCATCTTTTTCACTCCCTCATTTCCCCACATTCCCATTATCACTTCCCTTGTCACCTTCACACAATTTCCCTAACAAAAATATCAAAAGCCCTAAAACCTTACCCCTATCCCTAAAATTCAATAAAATCTCCCTAAATCCTACCTCCTATCAAACCCCTACAAATTATGATTATGTGATGATGTATGTGTCATAATTCCTTCCCTAAATTCCCTTTTTTATATATTTTCCCTAAATCCCCTCAAAATTCCCCCTCCCTAACATCTCCCTTGTGTTTTTTGTCCCCTTGGAGCAGCATTCAAACAGTCAAAACAGCAGGTCATTTGTGCAGAAGCAGCAGTACATTTCAGCCATTTTGCTCTTGAAACCATGTCAGAAACCGAAACAGTTTATGAGCAAAGTGATGACCGTGAGTCAACACCGGAGGCTGAGGCTTCCTTGAAGGAGAATGGTGCTAAATGAATTACCTTCTGCACAAATTTCAAAAAATTTTGAGCATTTTTGGTCATTTGTGAATTTTTTGGGCAAAAAACATCTTTTCTTCCCCAACGCGTAGCGCGCCGCGCGCTACCCTAAAGATGGGCAACTCCTTTTCATGAAAACTCAGCATTTTTGGATTTTTCATGCAAAAACACATTTTCGCAGCAATTTCCAAGAAATTTCACCAAGTTTTGAGCCTCCAGAAGGTCAAAAAACATGCAAAAAATGACTTTCTGCCACTTTTTTGACACACAGGAAGCAGTCTTGGGAGATTGCAATTTTGGAGGGGAAAATGGTCACCAAATTCAGAAATTCCACTTGGGTTAGAAATTTGACATCCAGACCTTTCCAACAAGCCCACTTTTGCCTCATTTGGACTCCGGGAAGTGCCTCAAAAGTAGGCCCAAAGGCGCGCTACGCGTTGAGATTCAGGGCGCTACACGTCAGGCTATTTTCACAGAAATGCACCTACAGCTCAGCAAAACGCAGTTTTGACTAGGTTTGACTTTTTGGAGTGGGTTTTGATCCTCCTTGATGTAAATGATGTAATTTTATGATACTTAGACACTTATTTATCTCTTCTAGAAGATTCATTCATGAAATAGGCAAAAATTTAATGAATGAATTGGTTTCCTAGCTTATAGAGGCAAGTTGTTTTGACTGCCTAGATTCTAGTGCTTAGTTTGGAATTGGTTGAAACAGCTCCTAGGATAGTGAGCTCGACTCCTAGAGGCAAGGAAAGATGTTAGATTGCCTATATTATGTACTTTCTTGGTCATTTTCATGGTTGGACTCTTGAGGGAGAAAGCTTCTATTGTATTACTCATTGTATCTCTGCAATTTTGGCAAAGGAAGAAAGACCAGGGTTTTGCAGTCCTTTTTGGGATTCCTGTGGTTACATGTATTGATGGTGTGTTTCTCTTTGTACTTGTAAGTTTGTTATGTGAATCATATTCTTACTTTTCCTTCTGCAAATTAGGCAAATGAAGTGTTAAAGTAGAATTCATGATTGCCATGCTCTGCTTTTAGGTTTGCTTAATATCAATGTTTTCATCTGTTTAAGGGGAATTCAAGGTGATTGCTTGCTCTCCTTATCTCCTCACCAGTTATTCTCATCCATCCAACTCTTTCAAAGGCATCAATACAGTCTCCTATCTTGCCCCAAAGAGCCCCCTGCAAAAACTGTGTCCAATCCCCGCACCCAAAATTGCCTTTCCCCGATTTTCCACCAAAATCCTAAAAATCTCAAATCAAACCTTTTATTAGTTTACTAGCCTAAAATCAGTGTTCTTTATTGGTTATCTCCGCCCTTTGAATATCTTTGCCGAGATATACCGGAGAGAGCCCTCTCTTGCCCCGTAGGGCTAGCTACGAGGCTAAGTGGTTTGATGTTGCCTTGGAGTTTGCCTTTCTCAGCCTTAGGTGAAATTTCAAGCGCTAACAGAGATTACTTCCTGGCACCCCCTGTTTGAAGCCTTGTTTTTGTAGATAGTGATCCAATCTTGTGTACCAAGCTCTAGAAGCTTGTTTTAACCCATATAATTCATTTTTCAACTTACATACAAAGTCTTTTCCTTCTACTAGATCAAACCCTTCTAGATGCTCCATGTAGACTTCTTCCTTGAGTTCCCCATTCATAAATGTTGATTTTATGTCCATTTGATAGGTTTTTGTTGATAGTGCTAGACCGACCAACATGTCAACGGGATCTCCTCGGTAAGAAGTCCCAATTATAACTCAAACCATTTGGTGTAGGAGTCCCAACAATCGGTCATAAGGTAATGAATTGACCACGGTGTCACATAGGAGAAAGCAAAATAACTCTATTAGCAGCAAGGGTGTGACTGATGCAGTGAGTCAAGGAAGGTGTATGAGATGTTCGAACACTTTGAAGGGGAAAGGAGGTGAAGGTAAGTTCTAGGTTGAAAGGGATCAATCCCAACTCATCTAAGAACACACAACACAAAGGAAATGCACAACTTTCGACAGAGCAGTCCACTCGGATGTGATAGTCACATCATACAAGGTAAGATAACACGTACAACACTCACAGATCAGTCTGAGATGAGTGTGACAATTGTTATAGAAAGGTTCAAGTGAAAGGTATGTTTGATGTCCAACAGAGCAGTCGACACGGATGGTGACAAAATTAACAACATATGCAACACATTAAAAACAAGATTCATATAATTGCATGTGAATTAATTCATACATAAGTACGTAAGTTAAACAACACATATCATTAAAGAAACCGGAGCAGTCCAACTACAATAACAACATATGCATGAAAATGTGATGGCTCTTATTATATAAAGAAGTTTAAGTCACAATCATACAATACATCCATGTAAACCTACTAGCCCCAATAGTGGAATGTTACAACCACATCCACCTGATCCTCTAAAGAGATGTACTAGCTCCGTGCAGTGGAGAATCCAAGGTGCATTACAATACTGTCCAAGCCTTCTTCAAAAGAGTTTTAGTAGAAGCTTGGTTGAACAAAAGCCTTTACAGTGAGTTATGAGGGACTTATAGCAAAGGGTGGGGTGACCCTAGACATTCCCCCTTGTGATAGTTCAACTACCCTCATGACTCTTCACCTACTCTATGACTATTACATCCAACCATTGACACTTGATGTACACTTGACATGACTCAACATTACAATGCACATGTACTCATGTGAGACAACATGGCTTGAGCAAGCCTTGCAAGACATCACTGACACTTGGTCCGTTGTGATGAGACGAAATCTTTGACATGCTTGTGATGGTGAAGGTGGTGAGCTGATGCCAAGCTTGGTCATCCGTGATGGTGTGCATGCACCTCCTGGTGACATCTTGCTGAAGTGAATTCTTGCCTCCATTGCAACCAATGCATTTGTTAGACCCCTTCATCCAACTCGTTTTCTAACATGCGCATGGTCTTCTTGGGTACGGTTAAACCGAAACACACTAATGCATAGTGTCCATGCTGATCTTTAAGTGTGTGCTAGTGGTCATGTGCATCAACTTGCCGAAGTATATGTTCATCCCCAATTGGACTTGCTTCTTGTCTTTGCCTTGGTGAGTGTGTTGAATGGGTTGGATTGCATGTGTGCACTCAACAACATGCATGCTGTTGAATCCCTTGCATGTGATAAACAACACTGCTCACCATGTCTACTCCGTGTTAGCTTCTATGATGGATATTTAACTTGTATGGGTGTAATTTCATCCATGAGTGCATGTTGCGCCCACTATTTTTCCTGTTCTTGCTGCAACTCATTCGCCTGTCTATGTAGCTTCATGTTCTTCCTGAGTTGCTGCTTCAGCACATGCAACTCCTTCTTTGTTACATCTTCTACCTTTGCGTGATCTTCATGTCACGCCATCACTTCATATCTGGATTCTCCAAAGTTTCTTTCATCATCAATGGACCTTCTTGAGCTTGCAACCTTGTTCCGCCTCAGTGTTGTCAACAAACTTCCTATTTCATTCGCTATGTTCACTGCATTTGGTATGCTGCCTTCAGCCATTCTTCATGATGCTGCTGCTTGATGTCCTTGTCTATGAACAACTTGATGTCTTTGTGAGTAAGCAAGCTCATAGACACTCGATCTATTGCATCCCCAAGCATGCTCTGAATGGTGTCTTCGGCTCTGCTCTCCTGGAAACCATTGTAGTTGTACTGCCAAGAGGTAGATGAACACCTGTGATACCTGGAGACATGCCAACACTCATAGAAATAAATCTATCAGTCGAAAACCAAAATGAACATGAGAATTGACTTGCAACATAACTTGGTAAATGATCATGAAGGTTGCGCAATTTCAGCTAGGAGGTCAGGAGATTGACTGCCAAGACTGCTCAAGGCATAGTCTGGGCTGCTAGGAGACCAGTTGACTGCTGGAACTATGCAATGCACAGTCCAATTTGGTTGCTGACGTTGGGATTGCGTAATGTGCAATTTCAGCTGGGAAGGACTATTGTCCTAGGGACAAATTTGCGCAATTTCTAGGGCCAAGAAGCCACTATCCTCCATAAATGCACAAAATAGTCCTAGAGGCTAGTGTTGGGTAGGAATGCACAAATTTAGAGAGGGAGGTGAACCTTCCCTCCCTAGATTACATAATGCAACCTTGGTGAAGGCAAATCCTAGGCCAAGGTTGTCCTGACTCGCCGACATGTAACTGAAAAAAGTAGGTCAGTGATAGCACGAGTGATTAATAGTGCATGCAAAACATGAATGAAATATTCAACAAATAGATCAACATGCATGTGGGTGAGGCAGTTCGTCGGTTGGGCGAACGTCCATGCAAAACAGCTTCATGCATGCGACAACAGTGAGATAGAAACAAAAACTGAAATAGAGCTAGGACAAGCTAGTATATATGTAAACAACAAAAAGCATTCAAAGAAATGAAGCAAACAATACTCCCACAAGCGAAAACACAAAAAGCGAGAAAAATGCAGCACAAGGCATAGGAAGTGGGCTTACTCCAAAACAACTGAGCTGAATGTGTCGACTACTCCTAGATGTGATGAGGGATGTCAAAGCTGCAAGGTTAATCTATGGAATGAGCTCTGTAGCATCCGATTGATGAGTTTTGATAACATTGAGGTTGTGATGTGCATGTCATGAATCTAGGGGAAGCGACACTTCGTGGGAGGATTTGGAATTGCTCCTTGCATGTAACCTCCAATTGCTAATCATAAATCCTTGAAGAAAGGGATGCCTTTACATGCTGGCTTGGGAGAAGCAGCCCATGCATGCAAGTTAGTTTTGCTTAGTCTCGGAGGGAAGTGGTCAAATCAGCTGCAGAAGCAAGAGACTGCTTGACTGTTGGAGAAAAATGCACATTTCTGGTTGGGAGATGGGCAAATCTTGTTAGGAGGGTTGGCTGGCAAGATTGTGCAATCCTGGAGCCCAGCAGGCTGTCAGAGAGGATTGTGCAATTCCTGGAGGGAAGGTTGGTTTCCTTCCAGAAATGTGCAGTTTTCAAGGGGAAGATACTCAACCTGTAGCTAGACCATGTCTGGGTGAACATCCTATGAGGGGAATGGATCAAGCTGTGACTGATAGGCTGCCTTTGTGCAAGAAAGACACTGAAGCTTGTGAACTTGATGAAGCAAGACAAGCTACTATGAAGGTTGGAAGGGAGGCTCCAAAACGAGGCTAAGGAAAAAATTTGGAGGGTGTTTATAGTTGATACAACAGTTTTGAACCCTTTTGAGCAAGAAACTTCTAAGAAAATCCTTATAGCTTCCATACACACTACCTATGCAAAGGTTTCTTTAAATTTGATTCCTTCAATTTGTGAATAACCTTTACAAACAAGCCTTGCCTTATTTATGATGATTTTTCCATCTTCATTCATTTTTTTTGAACACCCACTTGGTTCTAATTATATTTTTGTCCTTTGGATGAGGTACTAGTTCCCATGTCTCATTCTTTTTGATTTGAGACATTTCTTCTTCCATGGCTTCCACCCAATTAGGATCCTTGCTTGAGTAAAAGTTTTTGGTTCTATCATAGATAGGAGAGAAACATCACTTTTCATTGGTGTACTTGTCATCCTTCTTTGGATTTGTATTCCATCACCTACATTGCCAATAATCTACTCTTCCAGGTGATGTTTTTGGAGGAATTTCACTTTTGAAGGAGTTTGATATGGTTATTTTTCCTTTTGTTTTTCTTGATCTTTTTCCTCTTTTTCAGGTTCTTCTTCGTTTTCTTCAATGAGGGGGTCAACTTCATGATCTTCAATTTCCTTTTCTAGAAGGGCTTTATCGATTTTCACATCAATGCTTTCCACTATTTTCCATAGTCGATTATTGTAGCATTTGTAAGCTTTGCTCCTAGTAGAATATCAAAGGAATATTCCATCATCAACCTGAGAATTAAATTTTCCTAGTGAATCATCATTGATCTTTATAAAGCATTTGCTTATAGAAATATTGAAGTATTTTGTTAAAGGAGGTCTTCCTTTCCATAATTTATAAGGATTCTTCTCATTATTTGGTCTTAGTTTGGTTCGATTCAAAGTATAAACTATTGTCCCAACTTCTTCTCTCCAAAATTTTGGCTGAAAGTCAACTGCTAGTAACATTGTCCTTTCCATTTCTTGAAAAGTTCAGTTTCTTCTTCCAACTACCCCATTTTTCTTAGGTGTTCTAATAACAGAGAGTTCTATTTCGATTCCATGTACTTTATAGAATTCATCAAATTCTTTTGATGTGAATTCTCCCCCTCTATATGTTCTAAGACATTTAATCTTAGAATCCTTTTCATTTCTACAAGAGCTTTAAGATTCTTAAAACATTCAAATGTTTCAAATTTATATTTTATGAAATTTACCAACATCGTTCTAGTATATTCATCAACAAATAAAAAAAAGTACCTTTCACCTTGGAGCGTTGGAGTTCTAGTTGGCCCACATAAATCTGTGTGAATGATCTCCAAAGGTTTTGATGTTAAGTACTCATTAGTCTTGTGGATGGTTCTATTTTTCTTACCATGTTGACATGGGCCACATATAGCTTGATCTAGTTTGAACATCTTTGGAATGTTCCTTACTGCATTAATTTTGCTAATATTGATTAAGTTATCTAAACTTATATGCCCCAATCGCTTTTTCCATAACCAACTTTCATCTGTTTGACTCAAGTAACATTTATCTTCATGGATTTTGCTCAATATGTAAACGTTATCTGGTGTTCTTACTCCTTTCGCCACAAGTTCTCCTGATGATGATTTTCTTATTTCACAATCTTTGGTGCTAAAGACAACATTATGTCCTTGGTCACAAATTTGGCTAACACAGATTGTGTTTGAGTCCTTCTATGAGTAAAGCATTTTGAGCCTTTCCTTTTCTATTAACAATGGAAATGGTCCCTTTTCTAGTGATTTTAGCAGATCCACTTCCAAAGGATACACTTCTATCCTTATTGTTCAATGAGACAAACTTATTTTTGTCACCTGCGATATGTCTTGAGTATCCACTATCCACAAACCAATGGTTTTCATCACTATGAGCACATAGAGCTAGGCCATATTTATCTGTATTGAGATTCTCCCTTCTAGCTTCTCTTCTTTTGAGTGGACAATTTTGTACGTTATGTCCATAATCATTACATAATGAGAAAATAGGATCAAACTTGGTCAAAGGATCAAAGGAGCTATAAGTCTTGATTTGTCCTTTCTCTTTGAGGCCATGTGGTTTATTTGTTTGATCCTTCAATCTTAGTGTTTTATTCTAACGAGCCATGCAATGTTTAGCTTGATGACCAAAATTTTTACAATAATAACAATACCCAAAAAACATAGCTTGGTACCTATTATAATACCCATTACTTGAATCAACATTCTTCCTTGGAGTTACTCTTTCTTCATTCTTTGGATTTGAGATGGGCCTTTGATGATATGAATTTTCTTCTTTTGGATTTCATGAAAGTATGTCAGCATAGCTTCTTGCATTATCCTTAGTACTTGATTATTCTCCTTTAAAACCAATCTCGTATTTGTCATATTGAGGTTTTTGAGCATTAAAGATATTGTTAAGTGTTTGAGAGCTTTCCCAACTCTTTTTGACTTGATCCAATTCCTTCCTTAGTGATACTATTTTAGCTTCACGATTTTCAAAAATTTCTTCCTTTTCTTTTAGCTTATTTTTCAAGAGGTCTTCCCTTCTTTTTGCTTCCTCCTTTTCTACCTTGAGAGAAATGATTTTATTTTGTAAGTTATCATTTTCTTCAATGGCCCTCATTAACAATTCATCTACCTTTCCTTCTAGTTTTGAATCATCATCATTTGTGAATTCCATGAATAATACTTCTTGGCTTCTAGTATAGTCATTTTCTTCATCTCATTCACCATTACCTCCTTTGCGATGAGGGAAATTTTTAGTTGATTTCTTTTTTATGACTACAAATTCATCTTCATTAGACTCATATTTCTTAGAGAAGACATTCTTCTTATTAAACCCTTTCTTTTTGTATACCATCCTTTTATAATCTTCCTCATCATCACTATCATGTTTACAAGGACATTTTGCAGCATAATGACCTATTCTTCAACAACTGAAACAAATAAGAGGGTACTTACCTTTTAGCTTGGATCCTTGCTTGAGTCTTTGTACAAATTGTGCTAATTCGGTTTCAACATCAGAGTCATCACTGTTGGTATTCCATCCTTTTCTTCCTCTTCTTGATTTTGAGGCTTTGAATGTTGCTTCTTTGGAATTTGAGATTACTTTCCTCATTTCATAGGCAGTGACAATTCCATGAAGTTCATCCATCTTGAGGGTGTCTAGATCCTTCATTTCTTATATAGCACTTACTTTGGAGTCAAATCTATCAGGAAGAGATCTCATAATTTTTTGAAAAACTATACTTTCTTCAACTTTTTCTCCTAACGTTTAAGGGAGTTGACAACTTCAATCACATGGTGAAGGTATGATGCTATATCTTCTTCATCATCCATTTTAAGAATTTTGAATTGCTTTCTATGAGTTTAAAGATTTTCATTTTTAACTTTAAAATCGCTATTATATAAGGCAATCAATTTGTCCCATACTTCTTGGGTCGAGTCACAATTCATGACTTTTGTAAATTCAGAGTCAGTGATTCCACTACTAATGGAATTTAAAGCTTTGGCATTTGCAATGTAAGCTTTCCTTTCATCTTGATCAGTTGGAAGAGTGGAAGGAGCAGTGTACCCATTCAAAACAGAATGCCAAACTTCACGTCCAAGGGACATTAAGTAGTAGGACATTCTTTTTTTCCAAAAGCCAATTTTTTTTCCATCGAACAAAGGAAGCCTTCTTGATACTTCTTGATTTTTCATTGTGACTAAGAATCCTTATTCCAATTGTTAGGCTGATTATGAAGAAGCTAGCTCTGATACCAATTATTGGAAATACTGGGGCGAGTGAATCGATATTTCTTTTCAATTGTTATTATGTCTGGTTAGATTCTAAACAATTTAAAATCAGAGAAATGAATAATCTTATTATAGAAACAAGGAGGATAAAAATCCTTTTATCAAATGAAAGAGTACAATAAGATGTGAGGGTTCCAAGGAACCAACCTATTTCCAAGAACCTACATGGTCTTTTGTGAGGCTCCGACCTCTAGGGCTTTGACCCTATCTTATCCAAGGCTCCAACCTTGAGTTTAGGAGCACCAACTCCAAGGAAACCAATCATGGTCTTTAATAAAGAATGTGTAAAGCACTTACTTGAATGTTCTAGGAATATTCTTCACTGTTCTCACCACTTCAAAACTTCTTTCCAATCACGTAGATCACCACAAGAGTTGACCATAGGAGGGATATTCCACAATCATGTGACGAGCTCTAGAAACTATGCTTGAATGTCCAATATAGGTCTCCACCACCTTCCTTCGTTGTAGCTATATCTTCACTGTAAGTATAAGAGTGTTGATGCTGCAATCATAATTCAACTCTGAATATAGACTTGCGATCCACATTCTGAGAGCAACATTTGTCACAACATTTTTCCTTCAATGCTTCATACAAACTGAACCATCTGAGCTACTGTCCACTATACCTTACCCACAAAAAGTCTTTGTCCACAACATCCAAGCCTTCTTCAAAGTTTAACGATGTTTCATACACCAAATTTGTCACAGGGCCTGAGCAAAGGATCTAAGCATCTATTTTGACATAGCTTGAGGCTACAACAAGGGATTCGAGACAAAATTTAAAGCTATAACAAGGGATCTGAACAACAAAATGATAATGACACAGTCCAATGAGAAGATCTGAGCCTCTGTCCAAGAATCTGAGCTATTGTTTTCACTTAGGAGACACAGTCTGAAGTTATTGATCGCAGGAAGGCCGAGAATTTACTTCTGTACAGTTCGAGCTACAGAAGTTGCCATAGTTAGCCTGAAAATCACAACGAGATGAGGTTATGGGATGCCCTTATCTTCTTTCTTCAAGTTTTATGCCCCTTTTCTCCTTTTGTTCACGAGTTGTGAATAATGATTATGTTTCCTGTGATTGTGTGCCAAAGTTCTGGATCAAAATGAGGTTGAACATCCCATACTTATAGTGTTTTTACAGTTGAACAAGAGAAGAGACATGTCTCATAGGCAGGCTGACATGAGAGGCCAATATAGGTCATCTCACTGTCATAAATAAATTCCTTAATGTCAAAAATACATTTCTCCCAAACCTCTTGGAGTTTTAGGCCGAGTAATAGCTCGTTGGAAAGGAAAAAATGTGCTCTAAAAGATGGTGCAGGTTTCATAATGAAATTTTGCCTCTAAGCTAATGAATTTTTTTTTTAATGTGACTGGTCATTTATTAGTGCAGAATTTGAGGTAGGGAAGTTACACTTCTTCATGGTTTGGCCTCTTGTTATGCTTCTTCATCATAGGCTTATAATGTCATCAAGATAGTGATATGTTGTTAATCATATGCAGCATTGACTTTTCCTTTTCATCATAAAGTCTTCCATCATCAAGATCATCCGAAGTAAGAACATCTAAGGTTATGGATTCATCATCAGGATGATCAAAGGTACATGATTGATACTTCTTCATTAATGTCTTGATATATTCAAGAGTTATGACATCATTTGGCATCTCAAGAATATTTTTCATCCCGACCAATACCATATTGACATCAATGACAACCTAGATTAACACCTAGGGCTTGGTATGCTCGTCTTGACGGATATCTACACCAATAGGGATTCAAGAAAGGAAGTGTTGACAACAATACTTATGTAAAAGTGGGTCGAGATAACTTAAAAATTATCAAAGTATATGTGGATGATGTAATCTTTGGAAGGAGTCATGACATATTAAGTAAAGACTTTGCCACAAAAATGCAAAGTGAATTTGAAATGTCTATGCTTGGCGAACTAGCATACTTTTTAGGGCGTCAGGTTTCTCAGCAAAATAAAGGAATATTCATATATAAAACCAAGTACATCAAATAAATTCTCAAGAAATTCCATATGGAAGATTGCAATCCAGTCCTTACCTCGATGGTCACAAGTTTTAAGTTAAGCTTGGAAGACTCATCAAAGGATGTGGACCAAAGGTTGTATAGATCCATGATTGGTAGTCTCCTATAGGTGAAAAACTCCCAGCCAGATGTGATGTAGGTAGTTGGAAAAATAGCACGATTCCAGGTAGCACCAAAAGAATCTCATATCATTGACGTCAAAAGAATTCTTCGACATCTTAAGGGTACAACAGAATATGGTCTCTGGTATCCCAAAGGAAATGATATGCTCATCCAAGCTTATACATATGCAAATTGGGTAGGATGTGTTGATGATCGTAAGAGTACCAGTGGAGTAGCGTTCTACCTAGGTGGTTGTCTTGTCTCATGGTTAAGTAAAATGCAGTCTTCAATCTTGTTATCCGCAACGACAGCAAAATACATTGCGGCAACAACTTGTTGTACTCAAGTTCTCTGGAGGGAGCAAACCTTGTAATATCTTCAAGTTAAATTTGATGAACCTATTCCCATCTTCTGCAATAACACCAGTGCCATCATTATCTCCAAAAATCTTGTGATGCATTCCAAATCAAAGCACATTTTGATCAAATATCATTTCGTTAGAGAGTAGGTCGTTGAAAAGAATATCAAGCTTGAATATGTTGGCACAAAGGAAAAAATTGTTGACATATTTACCAAACCATTACCTCGTGAATCATTCGAGTATCTTCACCAAAAGCTTGGGATTATCCCAAGTTCTCATTAGAATCTTTCTCTTATCTAACTAAGTAGAAAGGGGGAGTGGAGGTGTGTACAGGTCCGCAAGATGACAACTTGTCAGTGGAAGTTACCCTTTTCCATTGATGACAAAGGGGGAGAGAAGGTGGTAGGAAGAGGTGTCATGATCGTAGGGGGAGTGCTTGTGTTTCCATCAATGCTAAAGGGGGAGATTGTTGATTAGTGGTTGTCATTAATGTCAACCCAAGCAGCACCAAGGGCTACCTCGATATTGCATGGGAAATTTGACTTGAAAAATTACTCTATTATGAGTCAAGGATCCTCTATATGGATTCTATCTATCGACATGTTTCTTTTGATATATGGCACACCACGTAATTCTTCATGGTTTGAAAGATATTCGTGTTTGAAGTTAGTAACCCCAGTTAGTGGACTAAAACCCTATGGGGTTGTGGCATGGAACTCATAATTGGTTGTGGTCATTAAATAGTCAATAATTAATAATGTTTTTTTTCTCCTAAAATCCATCCAACATTCACTTGTTGAGAACCCTCTCAAATCAAGAAATTCAACAAATAGTGACCCTCATATCGTCCTCTAGTAGGGATTTGACGACTTCAAATAGGTCATCGTGTAATTTTTGATATAAATTTTTTTCTTCGAAGCTTAAGAAGCTGAAAATAAAAATCATTAGAGCCTGAATATTTGTGCACCTTGTGACTAAATTTTAGATCTTCATTCGCTATATTTTCGGAGATATGATATGAGGAAGTTAGGGTTTTTGCAAGCTCCCAAATTCCATGTCAAACTAGAGATGTTGGGAAAATCGTCATAAATTTCTATATGAGTATTAGATTCAAATTTCATAAATAGTGATAGAAATACGATGGAATTTAGTTTGTTGGTTATCATTTTTAGGGCCAAATGTCGCAACAATGACACGTGTCACTTCGTACAAGTTCGATGTACTGAACCAGTCTATAATCATGTCATCATGGGAGATTGGGCATAATTCTTTCTTGAAGAATCTAATCTTTACCAAATCTATGGGGTTGGATAGAGGACTCAGAGGGATACCATAGGACGACATTTCAGACCCTAGAGATTTGAAATTACATAGATACAACAGATTCAATATCGAGCTCCAAAAAGGAAAAGAAAAAAGCATGCATTCAAGGATCACTGCAGTAAGAACCACACATCAACAGTCAAGGGTAAGTCTCTGACAACAAGGTATGTATGATTATTGTTTACATTTGAATTTTGAGTATCATCTCTAACATATGTTTTTGTAGGACATTGTAAGTATATATAGTGTCTTGGTTATATCTCTATGTCTCTATATGTCATAGTTAGTTTTGATACCACATTTAGGATATCCTATTCTTGATACTACACATTTGATGCTACATATTCATGATGCTACACCAAGTCTGCTAAATCTATATGATGTTGTAAGTTCATGTTGTCTTTTCATAGTTGATAGAATGGTCTCTGTTCTTGTACTTAGAACTTGGTCCATCACAAGTCTAGGTTCTATCATAAGTTTTTATTGTATATATCTTTAGGTCAGTTTTGGATTTAGTCTTGCATAGAGTCCAGGCCTATATCAAGAGTGGGAGTCATTGCCACAAAAAGTCAACAACAAAAGTGACAAGCACACTTCAGGTATGCATTATAATTATAATTATAATTTATTCATTATTATGCACTTACATGTGTTTTGAAGGTAGAGGTAAGTTGAAGAGTATTTTGTTCTGTTTTGGGATTGGTTTCGTAGGGAAAATTTTGCATGTAGGTAGAGGAAGATTCAATTACAACATCAAGCAATAATTCAAGAGTAGAAGTATCAAATCAAAGGATGCATTGCAATGGGACATCCTTGAAGACATGAAAACCATAAAGATATCACGAAGTATTGTTAAGGCTAAGAGTCATCATTGTAAAGTTGTAAAAGAGTCATTTATAAAGGAGTCATCATTGTAAAGCTAAAAAGAGTCATTTGTAAAAGAGTGATCATTGTGAATATTGTAAAAGAGTCATTTGTGAAAGTCATTCTACCTAGAGTTGAAGAGGTAGTGTTAGGAGGTATAGGAGTCACTGTTGGGATGATGTCATGGTTGGGTTGTAGGTCATAGAGTGATTGGGCATTTGGTCAAGTACACGAAAATCATTGTACATATTATTGTGTTGTGGATTGATGTCCTTGGTTTGGGAATCCACAGTCTTGTCTTATTTAAGTCATTATAGGGTGGCAGGGAGGTGCTAGGTAGGTGTATGAAGTCGCCTATAGGTTGGCGCATCCATTCAGTTGATTACTAAAGAAACCGGGGCGTTGGGGCTTCCTTCTAGTGGGATATGGAGAATAATTATTTTATAGAATTCTAGGAAGTTGTTGATTTCATTTCAATTGGGGATGAAGATTAAAGAATTTATTAGAAAAGTGCTCGATGGTTTTTGACCCAGAGGGGGTTTTCCACCTAAAATTATTCTTCGTCTTGTGTTATTTTATTTACTGTTATTACTGCATAACCATTAATAATAATTGAATATTAACTAATGCTCTAAAAATATTTAAAAGTGTTAATTTCTAAGGAATACCGAATCATCCCCCCCTTAGTATTTCAAACATTTATGTCCAAAATTATTGCAAGAAAACAATATCCATAAAAAGTTTTTTGATAACTGAAAATACCTTTTCTTTGAAGCTTTGTCCTTGAGGGGAAAAGGACCTCTGTTGGTTCTTCATGTGTCTTCCATGGTTGTTTGAATTGTTGCTTTGTATTCTTCCTTGTGGCTGAGCTTTATTCTGTTTCTCCCCTTACTGCTATTGCCCTTTCTTCTCTTGTTGTTGCTTCCTTCCTCACTGCTATTGCAATTCAACAACTTATTTTCCTTTATTGTTATTGGGACCAAAACCAGTCTTGATGAGATGGGTCTCTTCTCAAAAGGAATCTCATCCAAGGCCTTGTTTCTCTCCTCAAGCTTCTGATATTGAGATAATTCTTTATTTTTCTTTTCTATTTCATGTCTCAAATAGACTACTTTATCTTGTAGTCTCTCACAATTAGATTCCTTCTCATTCAACTGATTGGTTAACATCCTTTTCAATTTGCTAGCCTCTTCTTGTTTAGTATTTAAATTTACAATTTTCTTTCTCAACTTCTCATTCTCAAGATCATATTCATACAACTACTCCTTTTGCTTGAGATTTTCTTATGATAACACAATGATCTCTTTTATAACAGAGATAAGCTTCCTCCTAAAATATATCCTTTCATCTAGATCATTTTTCTCACCATCAAAGGTGCTAACTAAGTCACAACAGAGATCTAAATTACTCTTTGTGTCCATGGAATCTCCCACAAGTTTGAGGAGTATCCCTTCTTCATCACTTCCAGGGGTACTCTTATTTTCTCCTATAGATGAGAAAACCTAGGATCTCTTTTCTTCCTCTAAGGATCCCTCATTTTCTATTTCTACTAAAGTAAGTCTATATACATCACTACTAGATGCATTTCTATCTTTAGAACCTTCACATGAACATATAGAAGATAAATGACCTATCTTTTTACATTTATCACAGAGAAATAGCATACCTCCTGAGAAACATGGCTTCTTTTATGATTCTTCATCATCCTCTCGAGAGTTATGAGTAACATCTTGCTCACTGGAAGAAGGAACTTTAATCTTTGAGCATCTTTCCTCTGAGATGCCTTCTTCTTATTCTTCCTTCTTTTCTTCTCATTATCAACAGCCTTTGTAGATTCAGGTTCACTTCTTAAGCAACAAGGTTCATCAACCTCCTCTGTTGTTGTGTGGCTTTATCCTCCATATAGACATTGCAATATGTTCAACCTTTCTTTTGTTGTCTCACAATGCCTCAATCTATTAGCATCTATCGATGGTAGACCTTTCATGATAATCTCATTTCCTTATGAATTGAACTCATTATTCTCTCCATATTTTTACAAATAACCAAATATCTTCGTTGATTACCATCAAATAGGCTCCAATTCTAATCCTCCAGAGCTCATAGTCTAATCCATTCAATAATGGAACTCCTTCTAGCATTAGCCAAACTTTAATATTAGCCATTATTTCCCTTTGATCTACCTTCGAGTGGTTAAGTTGTTCCTGAAGGAACCAAGATTTGATACCAATTGTTGGAAATAATCTTAATATTGAGGGTGGGGGGGGGGGGGGTTGAATCAATATTAAGGCTAATTTAAACTTTTGTGCCAATTTATATTCAATATTCTAACTTGGAAACCATCAATATAATCAACAAAAACATATCACACAGAAGCAATATAAAATCAACACATAAACACATACACGGTGAGCAACAAGCGCATATAACACAAAGGTTTAACATGCAAACCATTCCAAGAGAAAAACCACTAAATATTGTTTATTATTTGATGTAAATAAGAGAACCTAATATATTACATTAATTTTTTTGTGAGCCACCACTTGCAGGAAGCACCAACTCCCTTCTTCTGTAAACACTTGATCAACTTACCAAAAGAACCAACTAAAGCACTGACTTGAAAGATTTGTTGCAAGAACCAACTTGCAGCTTCTTGGATTTATGCAAGCACCAACTTGCAGGAGGCACCAACCCCCAAGCTTTCTTCAGAGACACACTAGACGGAAGCACCAGCTCCCTAGTTTATGAGCTCCAACCCAGTCTCAATAAGGAACTGATGTTCTCTATATATGGAAACCACATTGCCTAAGTTTAGCTCTGTGTTCATCAACTTGTAGCACAAAACACTTTGTCCTCTACTCACTCTACATCAATAAACTATTCCCAGCCCTCTACTCTCATCATCTTATGCTCAGTACTCAGACCCTTCTATTCCATAGGCTCTCTCAACATCTCACAACAGAAAAGGCACACTCTTAACCTCTCTTTGTAGCATTGGAACTCTTGGCCTTTTTCCTTAGCAATGCTCTCACCTTGAGCTCTCCACTCAACTCACTAAAAAATGTTTCATTCCCCCCATTGCTCAATTACATTCATGGGTTTTGTTCCTATGTTGCACAAGGAACGATGTTCTCTCTATTTTCATACAAACTGCCCAAGTGTACTCAACACATGACTTCCCATACTGCTGTTACTTTTTTTCTTAGACACGATAGTTGAGTTAATGCAGAGAATAAGCTTCTGAGTCTTTTCCTATGATGAGAATTAAATCTCATCCCTACTTGCACACTCAACGAGAGTACTCATCACGGCTCTTTATGTTGTTGTTACACTAAATTTCTTGGCCACTGTAGCTGCATTAAACATAACAATGGGCACATGAGTGTTTTTCATAATAAGAATGAAATCTTAGTCAACCTATAAAATCAAGGAGTTATTCCACTAAACTCTACCTTCACACGTAACATGACTCTCCATTCCAATTTTGATTCGCATTTAATTCTTCCTCATGTGAGAGACACTCAGGTATGGAAAATTTTGCTTGGAACCAGGTCCATTAAGAAATACTACTTACAATGGTCGTTGATGCCTTGAACTAGAGCTCTCAACAATTGCATTGACTCCAATTCTCAAGTCACCACTATCAACCCATTCAATTCCCATTAACCATAAATGTGGTGCAATGCCACATATGGGACATTTGCTAAATATGGAGGATATTTATGAAAGTTGAAAATTCGCTCACGTGCATGCTTGTCCATTTCTATTATGCAAAAAACTCTTCTTCCCATAACATGCATTTTTTTTCATTGAAATTAGCCTGAGCACCCATGGTCACTTAACTCGTAAAACACGTTGCAAAATGGCTTCATGGGCACTACTTTGCACTATAGCCCCAAGGGGTTAATGCCACATACTAAAAAAATTTTGCCCGTGGTCATCAACCGCACACGGGAAGATGTCCTGGGATTTATTTTAGCCCCTGAAACCTTTAACCTAGTGCTTCTATATTGCACCCTTTAAAGCCTTATGGTGTCTCCCCTATGGGATGACATGTCTCGTGGGTTCATCCATTGTGGCCACTATCTAAACAATGCAACCTTATCCAAGTGAAACTTTATTTTCTTCCACGTTAAGGCTTATATGATTAAATTTCTAGTGGGGAGGACCCACTCATATCTCATTGGTTGTTGGCTATTACACTGTATTTTAAACGTCTCCTGATGCTATCCTTCTAGGCAAGACTCTATGTGCCCTTGTATTTCCTTTGGGGTGATCATTGTTGGATGAGTTATTCTATGGCTTCCTCCTTCAACATCATTGGACATTTGCATTACTCTCAAGATGAGCTATCTTTGACACCACTCATGCCATCCCAACACCTACCCAGCCTAGTGACTCCTGTATGTGCACCGCTAAAACCTTCTAGGGTCTTACCTGTGGGATGATGTCATGCTTGCGTTATTACTACCACATGGTTCCTCTTGAGTGGTGACACATGTCACCTAGATTTGGCCCATTATGCTACCCAAAAATGTTGAATCTTCCTTCTACATATCCCCTGTATAGTTACATCATGCTGATGGCATCAACCACCGTCATCTCCTAAGATCCAATCAATTTTTGCCACATGTCTTATTGTTAGAGAGGATATATAAGAGTTTGGCAACCTTATTTTTCCACCATTTTATTTATAAGAATTTTAATGGCTTGTGACTTATTTCCTTTGCTCTACATAGATTTCCTTTGGGTTGGCTCTCCTTTGCACATTGCTTTGATATCCTTCTTGAGTTACATTTCTGGGCTAGCCTCTGTGGGCTGAGCTATTAGTGTGGGGGCCTCCCATTCGAATCTCCATCAATGGCTTCCTCTACTACGTTTTGTTAGGACCACGTCTGCCCATCAAACATCATCCCGCTTAAACGCTTGAGGACCTTTTGAAATTCCTTTGGGATACACCCATCAGGGCTAATAGAATGACCTGAGGTGTTAAGTGGGCTCTACCACATCCAATAGAATATCTCTCTACCACTTTTTTTTTCACTCTAATTCAACTTGCCTATTTCATCCTAACGCTTTAACTTTATGTTCCCTTTGCAATATTCTAGGGTAAACTCTGCCATACCAAGTTGTAATGTAGGCTTCGCCTCCAACCAATGAAAACTATTGTTGTCATTCAGCTTTCTAGTGACGTTTTGCTAAATCTCATTTAGTGGCTCTGCTAACTGATCCACCACATTTGGCAGTACTTCCAAAATAACTTTTCTCCTAACTAGCCCTCCAACCAATTTTACCATTGCAACTTGACTTTGGGGAACTTAACTTTTACTGGAAATAAATCTTGATCTCGGAGACCATTTGTCGAATTCAATATACCATTGGAAATATCTTTTAGAGAAAAATCTAACTATGCAATTTTCAAGAGCATCTAAGTTGATTTCCTGAGATAGAATATCCTCCAAAGACTGGGACTCTCGTCCATCATAGTCATCATATTATGGCTTCTCTAATAAGCCTACTACTATGATTATTCTCTACAAGAGACTACAACAACCATGGGACTCCCCTTGAGCTTGACACACTATGCACATCAATGCTAGTCTTGTTAACATCAATGCCAATATAAATTTTTCCATAAGCCATCTAGTCAATTCCAATTGTCCAAAACGTTGAATACTTCCTAAGAGGTTAAGGCATCCCATGACTAGTAGGATGATAATACTTGGTGTAGTATTAGGGGTTGGGAACACAAGTGTAGGAACCATTGATAAGTTGCTATAAAGTGCACTCTTATTCTTAGAGAAAAAATGTAGTTGACAAACCTCCTTTTTATTCATACATATCTCTCTCCAAGACTGAACAAAGACTCTTTATCCCTTGCTTGAACCCTGTGTTGTTTTTTTGTTGGATTAAAAAACACTATGGTGGAATAGATGGGAGTTGCTTAAAGAACTTGAAAGATGGCCATCTTCGTTGTATGCAAGCAAATGGTTGAGAAATCCTAAGAAAACTACCTTCTCAAACTCTGAATCTAGGTTGGTAGTGGTTGTCTATAAGAAAGATATACACTGCAATCATCCTATTAGTGGGTGGAGATGTGAGTCCTAATCTTAGTTACCAGTGTTTCATATAATACAAGATAAGTGGTTTCACTTAAGCTTTCTATGTTGTTACTTAATTTGTAATGGTTTAGCTATGGTATTTTAGCATGTCCTGCTACTAAGGAAATTCATATGTTCTATGTGTTCTTTGAGTTGTTATGGATGAATGAAATATATATATATATCTGTGTGTGTGTGTGTGCATAACCACCCCTCACAAATTTACCCAATTTCATCATCCTACTAGGGTAAACATGAGACGAGAGTTACTACGACATGACCCAACCTCCTAGATCTAGTAAAGGAAGTGGGGCCTACAACTAACCACTAACTAACAACTCGCAACATTCCTCAGGGCTATAGTGACACTAAGGGACCAAAGAACCACCCCACATGACCAAACCCTGAGCTGAGGCTCCTTTCCACACAACTTAACCCCCAACCATATGCATGACAAGGCCTCCAACTGCATGCACAACACTGCTTGAGTGTAATTATGACCCAAAATGTCCAGTTCAGAGGGCGTGGTCCCTAGATCTGGGCCTCAATTCTAATCAAACTTCCATGCCATTGTCCATAACTTCCTAAGACTTCTCAGAATCATTAACGACATGAAACTAAGGATAACCATACAAACTTGAAGGTTGAACTTGACCTAGACTTCCTACAACATAACATACATTTTTTCAAACACATGGAAAACAAATAAGATATAGGTCATGAATGCATATTTGATCAGAAAATTCTAAGAACTATTGAGAAGGCCCTATGCCCTCTCCACATAGTTGCAAAAAAAATTATTACTCCATACATTCAACAACTGATTAATAGCTAAATAATTCATGACAAGAGAAATAGAAGATACACATCAATGAACAACATATAACCAGAATCAACATAGAAGAATAACTCTTATTAACATACGAAAATATCAACTAGTTAGGGACTTCCACGTACCGCCCAACCATATATTGGGCTAAACCAAATCTCTCTTTCAGCTAATCACCCCCACACCATATTCCAAGCATGAATGTGGGATCTCATGGAATAAACCAAACAAAACCATATCAGGGTTTTTGGAGGCCAACCCACCTCAACCCTCAACCAATGATTCCACCTCATAGTCATAAATCCCTAATACCAACCATATTGGTCTCTACCCAAGTTGTCTAGGGATCTAGGAACTAGCGACTCAACCCATAGAATTCCAAGGCTCAATAGCATTTTTCCAACCTGACTTTAGGGACTAGTAACTCAACCCACCAAGGGCTCCAGAGAGTTATTCCCAACCTAGGCTCTAGGACTAGTAACTCACCCCAAGTTGTTTCAAGGATTCCAAAGTGTTTTTTCCAACCCACAATCATAAGGAATTATGAGCACCAATCAGAAAAAAATCAAACGGAAAAACCTGCAACACCATGGCTATCCAGGAAATGGAAATGCAAGGATAAAACCACTATTAGTCTAGGAAATCCTCCATGCAAATGCCATCACATAACCCAAAAACCACCTGCATATACCATGCATCCATAAATCAAAAAGGGAATCACAAATGCAACCTATTACTTGCAAAGAAATCTCATTGTAGTTGTTGATCCACCTATTCCCTTACGCTTTCCTGCTTTTCCTTTTCTTCTTTCTCCAAATCCAATGTATGCCAAAGTGCTCCAAAAATGTTCCATGGATTCTCTAAGTGTGCAAGCATATGAGTAAATGAGAGAATGGAAGAGAGCTCTAAAACTGAGCTGACAAATGTTTAACTAACAAAAGATGTGAACTAATCCTCAAAAGCCTTTTTATCATTGAGCCCTCTATTTTATTCATTTTCCTTCATTTTTCGTTTGATTTTTATCTCATGAAAATCTGTGACCTTTCATCTCCCTTTTCTCCTATTTTCCTTTATTACATAAATAAAATTTCAATTATTGCCACTTTCCTTGGCCAATGCCTTTTCCAATTTCCATAGCCATAAATTAATCACCAATGATATCCATCACTATGTTTTTCCCAACATTCAACTTGGAATACATGTCCCATTACCTTGGTATTATTTTTATTTTCATAGGAAATCAACTAGTGGTTGTTACAACCCCCCCCTGGGGGAACACCGTTCTTGGTGTTCAATGACACTTATAAACCAACAAAGCACATGCTTCCCATAAATCTTTATAACACAACTCAATGTTGTATTTACATACATATGCATATATAGACATAACCAAAACACAACATCAAAACATATATCATAATATATCTACTTAAACAGCGAATATAGAAGGATATATAACATGCATCTGATTATCCATCTCCCATGTAGCTTCATTGGGCCCAAAGTTCTTCCACTACACTTTAACTTGCTTGATTGCTTATTCTAGAGCATGAGCATCTTTCACTACAAAATGCACTGACATTCCAGCTGTAATTCTCCTTCTGGTTGCACCTACAATACAAACCAATCAATCACATGATCTACATCCTTCACATATATTTTAAGCAATGGCACATGGAAAACAAATGTATTTTCATTGTCGAAGGTGTTGCATGTCGGTAGGCCACTGGTACAATTCTCTCAAGGATCTCAAAAACTCTACAATACCAAGGTGATAGCTTGGCATAGGGTCCAATCCTCAAGGAGATCATCTTGGGATTATTGTGAAAGTACACATGTTCCTCAGCCTGAAACTCCTTAAATACCCTACGTTGATTTGCATAACTCTTCTTCCCACCTTGTGCTACCTTTAGATTCTTCTTGATAATCTACATTTGTTGTTCCATCTATTCCAACATATATGTTCCAATCAATACCCTATTCACTGGATTACTCCAATTGATGGGAGTATTGCAACTCCACCCATAAAGTGACTCAAACAAATTCATCCTTAAATATTTATGACACCCATTTTTATATGTAAACTCCACTAGTAAAATATACTATTCCCACTTCTGCTGCTGATTCATAACATACATCCTCAACATTTCCTCAAGAATCCTGATGACCCTCTCAGTCTATCCGTCTACTTGATGATGATAAGATGTACTAAAGGCAAACTCTATCCCTAAACCTACAAACAACTCTTTCTAAAACCTGGGAGTGAACTTGGCATCTCTGTCTAAGACAATATTCCTAGGAATACCATAAAATCTCATTATCTCCTTGATGAAGACCTAAGATTCCTCATTAGCTGAATTTGTAGACTTCACTAGAATGACGTTAGCTACCTTAGTCAACCTCTCAACCACTACCATAATAGAATCATGCTGCTATAATGTCCTTGAAAAAATTGTAATGAAGTCCATGGAAATGACCTCCCATTTCCACTCTCGAATCCAAATTGGATACAATAAACCATCTGGATGCTTACACTTTTCTTTTATATGTTGACAATCAAAGCGTTTCACAAAAACCCAACCACCTCTTTCATCAAATTTGGCTAATGGTAGAATTTATTAACTCTTGTCAGTGTCTTTTGATATCCCTAGTGACCTAAATATGGCTTGACATGAAATTCCCTCAATATAAGCTTCTTGAGCTCATTGTTGTCCAACACATATATAATTTCCCTACATCTGACCAAAACATCTATCATGACATGATAATTCACATCCTATTCACATGTACCCTGTTGTTGTAACTTGTGCCTAAGCTGTTGGTACCTATCATCTTGATGTCATGCCTACAAAATACACTTGTAACACCCTCCTCCCACATCCACCCAAGTAACCATGCCAACTAGGGTGAACATGAGATGAGAGGTTACTATGATTAGATTCGACCTCCTATGTGACCTTAAGGAAGTGGAATCGACGAAAACATCAAACGCGATCATCCAACATTAGCTTCAGGACCCTCAGAAGACATGTCATCCTCTCAGACATCTTGTCCCTGGGTCCCACTACTATTTTGGATCTCTTAAGCCATGGTCACTCTCATGCTATGGGCAAGGGGGCAACCAAAGACCTAAAGTCGTTCTCATAGGCTTGCCTACCAAAACCCAGAGACCAAAGTTTCCATTTTTGTGCCAACAACCCCATGATTTAAGCCAATTTTTTAGGCCTAGAGCCTAGGCCACTGCCTAGAATGGAGTGGCTTAGAATCACTAAACATATAGGGAAATAATGATGAAAAAGAAATAAGTTGAGCATGACCATAACTAGACCCTTACTAGCCATGGCATGCATTTCATCAAACATATCATCAACATGTAACCTATAGGTGTAAACAACATAATTATGTGTAGGGATATCATACTTATCTGAGAATCGCTATGAACTATTGTTCTCTCATGTCATTTGTTGCATTATCATCTATTAGGTCATAGACACATTACCCATTCATGTAAAAGTAAAAACATGCAGAGAGACATACATAGCTACTGTCATAAAAAATACATATAACTAGCATAATAGAAATATAAATATCATAAACATATCAACCATAAAATCCATGTATACATCAATACATTTACACATGAAAATCAAGGGAATGGATTTCTCATTAATGAATGCAATAAACCAACTAGAGATGGGACTACCATTTTCCACCCAACCATAGATTGGCTGAGCCAAGTCTCTCTTCAGCCAATCACCCCCGTGCCATATTCCAAGCATGAATGTGGGACTCATAGAACACAACAAAAACACCAACAAGAATGGATGCCACCAGAGTTCTCCACCTACACCATGAGGAATTTTAGTGCCTCCTAGTCTCTTAGGCTTTACTGCAATCCATAGTCTAATCTAGGGATCACTAGGCCCTACACCGAGACATACTCTCCAAGCTTTATCGTACATCCCATCTCAGGAACACTAGGTCCAATGGAGATAAAATCCACCTCTTGGCTTTATTGTATATCCTGCCATACACCGGTAAGGATTACTAGGCCCACCGAGGCACACAATCTAGATTTACCGCAACCTACAGTCTGGTTCAGTGGTTACTAGGCTAGTGGCTTCCATGATCCACAATCTAGTTCAGGGACCACTAGGCCACGTGTTTGTCAGTTCTGAGATCCACCCCACTCAGCTTTGAATCCAATCTGGCCATCCCACAATAACCAAATGAGAGAACCCATCTCATTAAATCTATTAGGAAATGGAAAGGCTAGCCTAAAAATAATGTCACGCTTGGAAAAAACCATGCCATGGTAGAAAAGAAACACATTCAATCCCATTCATGCCAAATATAACAAGGAAAATACACATGAAAGTCGATACCTGCAATGAAGCTTGATGTAGATGCTTGATCTTGCCTTTCCCTGCTTGATCTTTGCTTCCTCTTGCCTTCTTTTCATTTCTTTCTCCAATGCCAAAGTGCTCCAAGAAATTCTAAGTGTCCAGGAGTGAGAGAGAGAGAGAGAATAATGAGAGAGCTCCAAAACTCAACTGAGAAAAGGTTACGAACTAATCCTCAGAAGCCTTTTTATGAACGAGGCCTCTATTTTCTTGATTTTCCATTATTTTCCTTCAATTTCCTCCTCACATGGAACTTGTAACCTTTCAACTCCTTTGTCTCCTAATTTCTATTATTTTCATAAATAATTGTGCAAAAAATGCCATTTTTTCTTTCCAAAGCTTTAGCCATTTCCTTTGCCATAAATAACCAAATGAACACCCCCAAGATATTTTGCCCAACATTCATCTTGGAGTAAGTGTCCCATCGACCATGGTTATTGTTTTTAACTTTTATTACATGGAATTTTCATCGGGCCTGTTATAGAACACTCCCCCTTGGGGGTCACCGTCCTCGGTGTTCAATCACACATATAACTCAGAAACTAGTTGGAAGAAGGCATACTGCTCATGGCATTTTATAACACATCTCGATGCAGTTTTTACATTGAAAGAACTGCTCATAAGAAAAACATCATGACAACATGACAACATATCGCATAATGGAGCTTTATAACACAACTCATTATGGTATTTACAATGATCATCCTGTTGAATGCCAATCCACATGAAATCATAACATCATGATAACATAGCCACATTATATCATAGTAACTTGACAACATAATCATAATAAAATTACACCCATACTGCATAGTGGAGCTTTATAACATGGATCATGGTGGTATTTACATCCATACACATATGTACATATAGAAACATCATCAAAATATATATCAAAACCATATACCAAAACACATATTAAAACATATACTAAACACCATATCTAAACATGTATCAAAACACCATAAAACATATATCAAACCACCATAAAGCATATACCAAACCACCATAGAGTGTAACACCTCCACCCAGGTCTACCCAAAGTAACCATGAGAACCAAGGTAAACATAAGGAGAGATGCTACTACAATCAGATTTGACCTCCTATGTCACCTTAAGGAAGTGGAATCGGCGGACATCACATACAGTCATCCAACATCATCAACAAAACCCTCAGGAAACAAGTCAACCACTCAGACAGCCTGTCCCTGGGTTCCACTGCTATTCTGCAGCTCTTAGGCCATAGTTTCTCTCATGCTATGGGAAAGGGAGTGGCCAACAACCTAAAGTCACTCTCATAGGCCTTCCTGCCAGCGACTGTGGACTAGAATTTCCAGTTCTGTGCCAGCGACCCCGGGATTTAAGCCACTTTTCTAGCCCAGAATCCCGACCTCTGCCCAAAACTTGTTATAACTTCCAAAATTCATTAAAAACATAGTAAAAATGTTGATCAATAAAAAATCACCCTTAGGACTAGGCCTGAGCATCCCCAACCAAGACTGACATTCTATTAAACACTTGGCATCAATGCAACTTACAAGTCTAGGATACAAGAAAAAGAATAAATGACTGAAACAACTTATGAAACGTAACCAAAAGGATCACCTCCTTCTCCATTGAACTAATATATCATCAATTAGGTCTTGCATCCATTCATTTAGCAGTTACAAGTAAATATATGAAATAACCATGACATAAACCAATCATTTAATCATGCTTATAACCAACATACAACCATATAAATATCAGAGATATGAAAACCATTAAATCTACATATAAATCAATGCAAAATTAAAAGAACTTGGCTTTTATTAATCATAGGAAAATTTGACTAGGTTGGAGACTTCCACATGCCACCTGACCATATACATGGCTGAATCAAATCTCTCTTTTAGCCAGTCACCCTCGTGCCATATTCCAAGCATGAATGTGGGATCTACCAATCCAAGAACAACCAAGGGAATCTAGAGGTTAAACCACCTCCACCCTCATCAACCATGATCACACCAAAACCGGTGCTCTAATCACAACCAAACTGAACTTGGAATGCCATCCAGAGTCCATCACTATCCTTGAGGAATTTTTCGTCTCCTTTTCTCTCAGGCTTTACCACAATCTAGTCCTAGATCACTAGGATCTAAACTGAGACCAGTGTCTCAATATTTACCGCAATCCAAACTCAGATCACTAAGCCCTAAACCGAGACTTCTCCCTCAAGATTTATCATGTATCCCGCCAAAACTAGTCAAGGGATTCCTAGGCCTTTTGGGAACGAAACTTGAGACCACCTCCTCCCCCGATTCCGAAATCCATCCGGGAAACCAAAACTCAAAACCCAGATAAACATACCAACATACCATGGCATCCAGAAAATGGCTAGGCTAGGTTGAAATCCACTGTTGTAACCCAACAAAACCATGCCATTGATAGCAAGAGAACCATACACCAACATGGAAAGCCATGCATGTCCAAACCAACTAAGAAATCAGACATGAAAAAGGATACCTACAAGTATTCCTGCTGAAGTTGCTTGAGTCCTTCTTTCCTTTCCTTGATCCTTAATTTATTTTCCTTTCCTTTCCTTGCTTTATTTTTTTCTTTTCTCCAAACTAGAGTGCTGCAAGAAAAATCTAAGTGACCTAGAGAGTGAGAGAGAGAGAATAATGAGAGAGCTCCAAACTTGAACTTGAAAAAAATCCATGAATTGATCCTCAGAATCCTTTTTATGCATGAGGTCTCTAATTTCTTCACTTTTGTTGGCTTGAGGGGGTCTGGACCTAGGTTCAGAGTTAGTTGTGCCAACCAACAAAACCCTACATTGTCGGCCCTTTTGTTTGTTATCCCCCACAATGTCCCAGGCTGAGAGGAATCAACGAAGTTAACCACAGACCAAGCTTTTAGTTTGGTAGCTAGCGCTACCAAAATAGAGAGGGCTCTCTCTATGAAATTATAGTCAAAAGATGACCGAGATATAAAGTATTTTAGGCTATATATTCTTATATTAGGGTTTGATTTGATTTTGATTTTTTTCTAGATGGCGGCTTAGGTCTAGGAAGCTAGGTCTAGGCTTTGAGAATCAGATTTGCAGAGATGTAATAGGGCAAGGTAGGCACACACTTTAGCACTTTAGGGTTGTCATTGTGTATATGGGAGATAGGTAGGGTTTCTAAATGAGCATGAGTCTCATGAATTCGTTTATATTAGAAGAAAAATGAACAATAATGTGAAAGCTTCTCCAAAACAGAGCATTACATGAATGAATTATGTTTATTATCTTAGGAAACAAGCACATGAAACATGGAAATGGAAATGAAAGATACAATACATTCAAACTTATGATCACATAAGGAAAAACATTGCTAAAACACATACCATAGGAATCCCACTATAATAGCTGCAAACTATGTTTATTAGTTCTTGCCAAATTTTCAATTACACTAGCATTCAAGGCTTAATTCCATTGCATCCAACCCTTGAAAATGATTACAAAAGGCCTCATATAGGCTCTGAAGTCGAAATCATCCCTAGGAGGTTGAATTTCTAGAAAATAAAGTCAAATACATGCACCTATCTCATCACTACTACATATTAGGGAGGTTACTCAACCATTTCCTCTTTTATCTAACTATCACAAGATATCTATCCAAAGCATTAAATGGAGGATAAGACACCTATTTACCCATATAGTAACCCATTTAAATTTACATTTAACCATTTACATTCATCCAATTTCACCTTTTAACTTTTACAAAAGTCATACCAGAAACTCTGAAAAATTACATAGTGAAAATTTTAATTAAAATCTTAGAAAATTGCAGAAGCATAGTGCCAAGTTTGAGGCCATGTTTAGGTGTCTTCCTGAAGCCAAAATTGAAATTTGATAGAACTGTAAACTATATTTTTTTGTCTAGTTTCCAGAAAATTTTGAAATTTTTAAAATTACCCATGGGAAGGCCTCCACAAATTCATTATCCCAAGGTGTTTCCATAAGAGTCGCGCCAAGCTCAGAAAGGTCGCTCCAGGCCCAGAAGGGTCACACCAGCCAACAAAAGGGCCACACTTGTTGAAAGCTGATTTTGGCATACTTTTAGGACTCCATTCTACATTCAAAAAGTTGCGTAAAATAGCCCCATGTGTCTACTTTCCAATGAGTCATCAAGCTCCAAAAAATACCCATGGGAAGGCCTCCAAAACTTGATTTTTCCAACCTTACTCAGAAGCGTCACGCTAGTCCAGATTTAGTGGTAGAGGCATGAAAAAGGTGAGGTTTTTTGAGTTTCTGATCAGAATAGGAAGATTTTATGAAAAAATAAGCTGATATTTGGCATGTACTCATCATTATTTACTCATCCATGTAGGAAATATATCATTTGGATGTCCAAGGAAAAAGGGTCGCGCCTAAGTGCGACGCTTCTGTGTGCCTTTTCCTACAAAATTTCAAAAAAATTCATATTTCTCCAAAACTTTCAAAATTTGTTCCTTGTCTATTATGGAAGATATGTTAAACATTCTTGGATGTTTTAGCCACCAATTTCACTCTCTTACCCCTTTTTCTTTATTCCCTTTGTTTGTCCTGGACTTCTTTCAGTTTTGTTTTCAATTTCTCAATTTTCATTTGTGCAATCTGATTCCTTGTTTTATAGCGGGAAGCCATGAGTTTATGTATCTTTTTATCTCTTTTTTCCTTTTCAAGGAGTTTTTCTAGAGGATCATTGACCCTTCTTAGCCAATACCCCTTGTCTTCATTGATTTCTTTGTCAATGAGCTTTGATGTAGAGTTAATATAATTGCGCATCCAACTCTTGAGTTTTGAACCATTTCCCACCAATATTTGGTATCCTTGGGGTTGCTTCTATGATGTCAATAGATATAATGAATTTCATCCCTACAATTACGACTTGATCTTTCTTAAGATGTGTGGCAAACAAACTAGTCAACTTAGCATGACATTTGACTTTTTTCAACTTGCTCACAAAACTCAAGACACCATACATGCTGAAAGCATTGCTTGGAGAGTGGTGAGGACATCAACTCTTGTGTATTGAGGAGTTCATACCTTTCCATTTTCCCACCTTTTTGTAAGGCCTCCTTTCCTTCTCCATAGTAGACTTGTGAGTGCAAACCTTAGAGGGAAAAACAGGGGAAGGGAATGAGGGACTAGGATGAAGGGGTTAAGGAGTAGGAATGGGTGTATGAAAAATTTATGAGATGGAGAAGGATGTTAAGGAACTTAGGGAAGTGGAGGGAAGTGAGAAGAGCGAGGGAATAGGGATATGGAATTTATACACAGTCCCAACTATGAAGGCTACCAAAAATGCAACGTAGGGCTAGGTTTTAGGTATAAAAGGTTTTAGGATTGAGAGTGAGAGGGTGTGAGGGTTTTAGTGTGTGTGTTTGAGTGTGAGGGAGGATAAAATATATATGAATAGGATTTGTAGGCTTACAAACGTTAAAAGGAGTGCTTCCCACAGAAAATGCAATGAGGTAGCTTGAGACTAATGTTTTGGAATATTGTTGGCCATAAAAATGTTGAGGAAGTGGTTGATGATGAATGAGATCACTTTAGAAATGAAATGAGTGAGGAAATTAGTTACGATAAATGAGAGCTCCCTTGACAATATGATGAATGAGAGGAATGAGAGAAAAATGGTCTTTATAGGCCATAGAACTCAACTTTGTAATGGTAGGGTGGCCCACCATAATTTTCATTTTTCTTTTTGATATAAACTATGTAGCTTGGAAATTTTTCATGCAGCTTTGAAACATAACTTATTACATCATTCTGAAGTGAATTACACTTAGAAACATAACTTTTTTATCAAACCCTACCACTACTCCTTCATTTCCCGGTTTATTGAATGAAATGACAACCTTGATGACTCTAACCCTAATGACCTAGTGGAGACACTGAGTTGAATGAAGACCATGGTGACATGACTGAAATGATGATGATTATTTGTTCAATGATGGCACATCCAACTCAGTGATGGCAGTGACCGGACATGTGAAATTCTTGAGAGAGTGGAAATATCCCTAGACACACTAACCAGTGACCAAATTTTATTTTGAAAACCTAGTGACATGATAAAATTTGACTTTGAGACCCCTAACAAAACTTGGTAAAAGGATATTTGATCACTCATGATAGGCAGAACTAATTGACACTAACATCGATAATAACCCACATAGTGTAGGCTACAGTGTCACGCGAGGTAGTATTGGGGTATGACAGAACCAGGTTTTTGCATCCAGAGGTCTGTGTGATGGGTTTCTATTACTTCTAGGGCATTATTCAGACATTCGTGAACCCTAACTTTTGAAATGCGGAAATTACAATTACTTATAGAAACAGATCCTAAATCTACCACTTTTGCACATCAATTAAGTGTTTCTTATTATAAATACAGAAAACAGAGCGAATACACAAGAAATTCAGAAGTAAACAAAGGCACAGATACAAGAATATTGTTCCAAAATAGTCTTTATTAGGTTCAATCCTTCTGTTACAGCACTCAGTTGCGAATTACCAAGGTCTCCATGCACACAGATGCAGGAGCCTTCCCCTTCACCTAAGTACAGAAAAAAAACTCTTCTACCTTATATCACTTGGCCATACATAGATCTTCAATGATTTATTACCTCCTATGACTCACTATGACTCCTTTACATAGATTCTTTCATTACAATACCATGGTTCGCGAACAATGGGTGGATCACAAAACAACTTAACTTATTAAGCAACTAAGGGGCTTTAAGCTTCCTAAACCCCCTTTGACTCCCATGACCTTCGCACTCTACTCCTCAAAATGTAGAGACTTTACAAAAATAACAAAAATTATTACAAAACTGACCCGAGTGGATCCTATCCCAATAGGCCCCCAACACAAAGTTGTGACTCGTCCTCAAGTCACTCTGCTAGTGGTGCCTCAATCTTTACCTTCAACTCACTGAATTCAATCTTTAACACCTGCAGGTTTGTTGTCCCCTGCACAGTGGCCTGACGGACTTCTTCAACCAATTTCTCTGTGGTTGGATCTTCAACTACAAGGCCCATTGTTCTCTGTGTTTTTTGCAGGCCTTCAGCTTGCCCTATACTGACAGCATCAACTGACCTCATCCACCCAAGGCTGCATCCTTGAAGATATGATGGCTTCCTTGCAACTCATAAATTTCACTCTAGATGAGCTTGCCTTCCTGTAACCTAGTGAACATTTTCACTTGAGCTAAGGTTCACGTTTTTGACCTAATTTCATTAAACTATGTCTGCTTCTCTCTTATGTATGCTTCAATCTTCTACAAAGGGTGATCCTCCTACCGCAAGGTCCATAATTCCATGGCCTATTCAAACAATTGATTGCAGCCCTTAACTGCAACTTCCAAGGTGGCCATCTCTTCTTTAATAGAAGCTTCACGCTTATCTCAAACTTATGGAGGGGTACTGGGTTGCATCTTAAGTTATAGCTCTGAGATTTGCAGTTGTAGCTCGACCCTGACTTTGCTAATTTCTACCTGTGATTCCTTTACTACGGCAACTATCTTCTGAATCTTTTCTACAGAGGCCATGTCGACTAGAATCAAGAGCTCGGGAATATCACTATAGTCTTGTGCAATAGTTGTTGACTTCACATTGTTACCTCCTCCTTTTCCTTGAGGACCTGCACCTTTTCCTCAAAGATCTGCTGATTATTTGTTTTTACCTCATTGATGATCAACAATGCATGTTGTTCCCTAATTCAGAGCTCATCTGACACTCCTTGTTGCAACTCGTGCAGAGTCTGAATGAGAAGCGCAATCAGATTCAGACTCAAATCCTTCCTGTGTACCAGGTGTGCCCTACCTTATGCTGAGTCAACATGTAGGTACCCCTCTAGTAGTTGTACTATGTGGAGTTCCAGGGTGAGTTCTACTTCCATGGCTGACCCACTCACTTGTTTTAGGATCGCTTGCTTCACGCTCGCCTGTCCCACGCTCGCTTGAATGAGACCTATTTGGACCTGCAATTCTCGTAGGCCCTGTTGTACCTTACCTAGTGTTTGTTGGTACTGCTCTTCAAAGTGGCCCCAAAGATTTATCGTTGCATCGTGGACCACATCCCCAATTTCATCTAGGTCCCCCTCTATGAGGATCAAAGGCATCGCACTCGCTGATTTATCTGATTTTTGCTTCTTGCGCGGCCCTATTGAACTCCTTTTCTACCTCTTCTTAATGATGAAGGGGGAATCCAAGCCTGTGTACCCTTCCTCTTCTACCTATATATCTTCCTCCATGTCCATGTGCTCGGTGTCTAACTCGCTGAGGTCAATGGTGGCCTGCGATATAGTCTTGTCCTTTGTTGCTTCTTTTTCCTCGGTAGCCACTTCTTTCTCCTTTTAAACAACTCATTTCTACTGCACGACCTTTTCTCTTGTCACAGCCTTTTCTTTAGTGGAAGCCTTATGTGTTTCCTTCTTTGTTTCAGCTGCCATGGTAGCTATAGTCTGCGTTGTTGTACCTTCAACAACCTTACTAGTACTTGTGCTGACATCAGAAGGGGTAAGTCAGTCACTTGGCCACTTACGGACAACCCCTACAATATTATCCTTGGCAATTAAGTAAGGAAACTTGTGCCATATGCCCTTGGCATCTTTCTTTGTGTGGATGTGTAGAGTATGGAAATCTTCCTTGAAGTCTGTGACATTGATGTATTGTTCGTGCAAACTTGGTGATAACCTTGGTCATTGGTTAATCACCATCTTGAGCTATGACTAAAAAAAAAACCCAGAATATCTTCATCTCCATCACTCGTGCGGGGTCCTTTGTAGCCCATAGCGAAGTGAACTTCACAACATTAGCTATGTCTGATTCCTGCTAAGGAAATTGGATTTCTTTGGGCATCCTCCAGGCCACTAACATGATCAATAACAAAAACCGCATGGAGTGGAATGCCTCGCCCTCATCCTGGGCCTCTCTGCGATCCTCCAAAAATTCATGACATAAATATTGAGCCCGGTTATATTGGAATCCTTTGGCACATTGTGTAGCCAAAGAAATGGCTAGCACCGACATTTCATCAACGTGACACTTCCTCATGATCTTACTAGCCAGGATTTGTGCAACAAAATGCACCGTGCCATCTGAGATGGATTGAAAGGAGTACTCATGTGACTTCTTGACCAGACCAAAATTTCTCTTCATTTGATGTGCCAACTTGTTCTCCTACAACTTTCCAATGAAAGCCTCCACAAGGTTCACTTCTTGGTATGGAAACAACATTATTATGTGGATCAGCATGTTAGTGATCGGGATGGGCCCTATTAGGGTCCTATAAATTATAGGATCTCAAGATGATGGAGTATTTTGTATTTGTAATTTCGTATTGTACATAAATTTCAATATTTAAATGATTTCCAAAAATATATGAAAAAAACAAAATGAAAAGAGGGTATGTTAAAAAATAAATAAATGAAAAAGGAAATAAGAACCCCACAAAAGAAAAACTAGGAAATAATACGAAAAGTGTTGCAAGTCTAAATGCCACTACTGAAAAGTTTGTTCTTTTAGTTCATTATCAAATAATGTTGTGTGAAAATTGTTTTTGAATGCCACAATGACTAAAGTTTTGTTCAAATCATATAGTTTAATCATGATTGAACACATCTCAATTTCTATTTAATAGGTTAGTGAAAAAAGATTTACCAAACAATTTAATCTTGGTAAATCAGTATCTAGGTAGAAATAAAATTGATTCAACAGTTTAATATGAATCAATGGTGAAATAAGTGATAGGATAAGGTAGATTTTCATAAAAAAAGTTATTTGGGTTTGCTAGTTTAAATGCACCCTGCAAAGCAAGAAGAGGAAAAATGTTAGCTTAGAAAAAGAATTGAAATGAGAGGGTAGGTAGAAATAGAATGGTGATTTCAAGAAAAGCATGGAAATTTATCCTGAGTCAGATTTTAAATATATTTTCATGTGTAGGAGAAAGGCAAATGGATAAAGGTTTTATTTTAAGGTTCGTTATATCAAAAGATATTTGGTGTGTTTTTCCATTATTCCTAAGTTCACCACCCCAAAATCACTCCTCCGCTTATATATGTCATTCATTCCCCTACCCCACCACATGTCCATTGAATTGTGATAAAGCACCACCACCTTTCACCTCATCTGAACCCACCTTTTCACGTCTGACAGCCAATATTATGTTTTGGCCCCCCCTCACCATCCGAACTTCACTGTGGGGGGGGGGGGGGGGTGTCCAAAATAGGTAGTATTAAAGCCCAAACCCACAACAACGTGTCACTGTCTCGTGCTTTCGCACCCCTCCTTGCCGAAACCACTAACCACCTCAACCCCCTCCGAAAATGGTTTTCTCTACCACACAAAACCATCACCACATCCGTTACACTCCTGCCAATCCCCTCTCACCACCTCATTTATCCATTTCTCCCACCAATCACATCCACTCCCTCCAAATCAACTCGTTAAGTAATTTAATTACTTAACCGTTAATGTAATGGACCAACGCCATCATCAACGGGAAGCTTGAAAACTATAAAGTCCCTCCTTTTGCCCATTCACAGGTTACTGATATCATACTCTACTAATACCATTTTTCTGTGATAGGTTTTCCAATTCAAATTGCAACAGTTTCACCCAGCTGAGGATCACACCAGCTAACTGCCTTTCAAACTAGTGCCTTTGTTTTCCTATCTTCTCGAATCTGAGTCCATCTTTGCACCCTGTAAACCTGCACAATCAAGTTTTCACCAATGTTCTCAGCCTAATCTGATCATGCCTCCTAAGGATAAGGGACAGGAAGAACCTATAAGCCCTCTGATCCACCCTCCGATTGATTTTCATCATATACTTTTGGCAAGTAGAGATTACAAAATTCATGAAAGACTATGTGAGTTTGATTTATTTGAAATGTACTGTTGGCTTGAAGACAAATTCATTGGTAAGTTTGACAACATTAGACCGTGGGAATCCAATTTACCCCATTACATCTTTCCCCATGTTACCGCTCTATAATTTTAAGATTGGCAAAATAACTATAGAGGACAACATCAAACGACTTTTGAAGTTGGGATCTAGCCCTGCCATCTTCAAGGAGGGATCTGTCTTTATGATTTAACTTTGTTTCTTTAAGTTGATCTTAGGCTAGTTATAATTATGCTTGCTTGTTTGTTTGAATTTGGTTGATTGGTTTGGTTGGTTGATCTGATTAAATTATTTTCTTTCCATTGGGATATGGAGTCAAATAAAGCTAGATATTGCATCAATATGTTTAAAAGAATAATCACAGGGAAAGCTAGTTACATTTACTGGATCTTTAAAGTGAATAATGAAATGAAGAAGAGGTGTTTTCAGTAATGATCGAAAATAATTTAAGAATTTTTCAATAAGACTTCAAAGGGAAAACATATAGATTGTAAAAACAGTCCAAATAAGGTGTTCAATTAACAAATCTTATTTGTCACATTTCTTGTTTTACAGTTAGATTTTCAGATGTTTATGATGTAGAGAAAAACAATGGAAACAAAAATTACAATAGGAAAAAAATCACCAGTAAATTGCAGCACAAGAATCCTGTGAAAGTCTTTGTATTAATGACGCTCCAGTAGCATGGAAAAAGTACAGTGCTCAATAAGAAAAATTACAATGATCAGGAACCAACCCCCAATACTTCGAATGAATGAAGTATTTAAACTAAATTTCCAAAAAGATTACAATGAATGCCGCATCGACATGGAAATATATTATTAATTACAAAATAATAGAATTGACTAATGTGACCAAAAGAGGTGAAATTGGTGAAGTGATCTGGATGTCTGGCACTATTTTTGCAGAGAATTGTTGCTGAGTTGCCATGATTTGGGTGTTGCGTTGGGTGTAGTTGATCTTTCCTTTACTCTTGAAATTCACACAATTTATCCCATTGCTCCTCATTTGGGATTTTTATTTTTGTTGCCTTATGGTAGATATCATCTACCTTGATATATCGAGAAAATGTGGGCTTTACCACGAAAATATGCTTAATCTCATGCTAAATGAAAATATCATTGCTAATAACTTCGAAAAAAACTCTCCTTGTCATAGCACCTTTAATGTGGGAAAATTTAGTAGTGTCCCTTGCAATGTCTTTAAGCTTCCTCATATAATATTCCCTGGTCATCAGTTTTTCATTAATTACAAATAAAGAAGGTAGGCCCCTCTTTGTTAATGCCTCTATTTTGTTGTAAAACATGTTGACTGATATTTCGAAACTGTGACATTTTTCTTTAAGCTGCACAATCAGATTTTTCTTTGGAAGAATTTTCTTCACTTCCAAGATTGTCTCTATCCTATCATCTACTCCCAAATCATCAAACTCATATCTGTTTTTGTAATTTAGAAACTTTATGATGTTGTTGGTTGTGGCAGACATATCTCCCAACTCATTGTTAATAGTGGAAATGGGCTTATTAGCTCTCTCAATCAACTCTTTCTGCTCAAATATAATTTGAATACATGGTTAGATTACATCAATGGCTTCAATAATATTAGTCCATATAATTTCCTTAACTTGACCTAGTGTGTGGCCAATGGAGGATTCGCTTGCAGACTTCTGCCATCTTTCCATCTGCTTCTGAGCTCTTTGTAGCTCTATTGCATGGAAAATTTCAGTCCTTTCCTCCCGATATTGCAAAAAATTAACTTGAGCCCGCGATCTTTTAATTTCTGCTATTGGAGAGACATATTCTCCACTACACTTTCCAGCTGATTTGCAGTATTCCCTTCATTTGTTGTAGAAGATGTAGATGTAGGAACTATTGTAAGAGGTATAGCTTCCAAAGGGACAATAGACATTCTTGCAACTTGCTCCTTTTCTTTGATTATTTTTTCCATCTCTGTTTCCATTTGTTTCAACTATAGATTCTACTCCATGATGAGTTTCATCATGTTTGTCTTCTGTGACTCTGCTTCTTCAATGTCTTTGGCCAAAGGATCTTCTATGGCTGGTAATTTCAACTGCTTTCTTAATGCTTCTATGTCATTATTCTTCTTTCTTATGATCTCTTCTGCATCATTGATATTTGAAGGATCATATCCCAATTTGATTACCAATTCCTCCAAAGCTTTGATTCTTGTGTCTTTAGCAAGTGAAGAGACTTTCTCCATCCTCAGTTGTGACTAAACATTAGCTAAAGAAACCTACAATTTGGACAAACTCATAGTAGTGTTAGTGAGTGTAGATGAAATCATTTGATCAGTTTGTATATGCATATCCATTTTATCGATGGGATGTATATATTTTATATCAAATTCAAATGAAGTCTTTTTGTAGTCTGATGCTACCTTGGGCTGTGGGATCTGTGCTTTGACAAAAGCCACCTACATTTTCCTTTCTAAGAGTCAAAGGCTGACAACAATCTACTCTGAGAACTGGAAGTCTTCTTCCAAAACTGATTATATGCATTGATCTTCAAAGCTTCATTTTTCAATTTAATCTCCTTGAATATATCAAATATGCTCTTTTATTTCTCTTCTTTGGTAGATGTACTTGTTTTCATAACTTGCTGCTGATCCTGTGAAGCTGTCAAGGTGGTAGGAGAAAGTGTAGTTTGATCACCTACTTGTGAGGAAGCAGGTGTCTCTTTGGTGGTGATAATATCTTCTTGATCTGAATCCTTGCTTAGGTTTACTTTGGGATTGAGCTTAGTCCTCTTCCTATATATGATTTTGAAGTCTTCGCTGGGAGTATCAGTCACTGGAGGTGACTCTTCTTCTCTGATACTTTTTTTTGCTTTCTCCTGTGTGACGTGAGTCTGTAATGTTGAAGTTGACAACAATTGCTCTTATGCCTCTTGTAGAGTGTTTTCAGTCCATTTTAGTTGGTTCTTGTATTTCTCAATCTCTGGTCTGAATGTATGAAGATAAGTTGTAGATTTCTTTTCTACCCTTAACTTGGATATGACACCTGATGGATCATAAGACCATGTAAAACTGAGGCTAAATTGCATTTCTTTCAACAATCTATCTGCTTCTTCCCCTGTTTCCCTACTATTACAAATGAAAGACCCTATTTTTGTTTTGATCTTGAAATGAGATTTGTTCTTGGTAGATAAAAAATGAATCTCATCCACATTGAGCATTTGCCTAATGTATTCTAGGGCAAAAATCCTCATTGGGAGGAATTTTGGCAGTTTGTAAGGAGCAAGTTCACACCCATATATCCTTAGCTCTGTGTAATTTTGGTAAAGATACCAATCCCCTATTCTGACTTGGTCTGATAACTGCAAAACTTTTTGGATTTATTCACTGGTTCTTGGCTCTACATTGCTGCTTAGGAGACTGAGTGCTAGATGTACAAACATTTCTATGAATTGTTTGTATGAGTATTTTTTTTGCTTCTTCATTACTAGTGTAGTCTAGAATATGATTGATTGTTCATTTCCCTCATCATACAACTTTTGTAATGCAAACTTGAGCTTGTCTCCCTAAAAATACAAAAACATATATACTAACACAGAAACATATTTAAATACTTCCTCGATTTGGAATTTGACAAATTGTTCATGGATGGAATCTGCAAGGAATTGGTTGAAGTTGAAGAAGATGGAAGGCTTGGAATCTGTGGAGAAAATGGAAGGAAACCCTATAATGGCTACATCTACGCATCGATGTGAGTAATAACCAAAGAGGTAGGAGATTACTGTAATGATATGCTTGGCTTTCTCAGGGAAAGTGGAGGATGGATAGGGAGTATTTTTCTTGGGTAATGGGGATCTTTAGTCAATAAAAGCTCAAGGGTTTCAACTCTTTTCGCAAATTCTAGTTTCTGATATAATTCAGTGAGTGCTTCATGAGAGAAAGGAGCAACATTCTCTATTATAGGATCTTGCATCATTTGGTCTATAGCTCGGGGAGTTATGGTGAATAAAATTTCTCCTGTAGGGGAAATAACAACTCTTTGGCTAGGTCAATAACAAGCATGACATTTCCTGATGAATTTAGGGGCACCGTGGGTGTGGGATGTTCGGGTCATATAACTCTTATAGGATTTCTTGATTATAGTTGATCATTATTATGTTTGAGATGTTGTAAATAATATTTCCTCCTTCAAATTATCTCCAAAGAAACACTAAGTACCAAGATTTAAGGATATTTTTGCATGTAAATGTTTGGATCAGATCAGGCTACAGGTATTTTCATCGAAAAGAGCTCAGAAGTAGCTTTCCAATGATATATTATTCACTCAAATCCAATTCCCGGATCGAAGGAAGATCAAGTTGAAGTCTGCACCAGAAAGCACATAAGTAGGCATAAGTGAGAAATAATTTATTTTGAAGTATTTGTTGAGTGTGGAGCATGATTATTTAGAGGTGTTTGTTTCAGCTAGATGTATACCCTAGGAAGTTTGTACACCCCTCCACGCGGGGGCGGGGGGACTTATCCCCCCTGCGAGGGTTTGGGGGGGGCCATCCCCCCTAGCTAAGGGGTCCAGGGGCCAGCGGTCCCCCGGTGGGGTTTCCGGGGGCAGCACCCCCGAAGCTAAAATAGATGTAAAATTGCCTTGTAAAAGTATAGTAATTTCTAGTCAATCTGGGCCGTTCATTAGGCGGATGATCTGACAGTAGAACTTATGTTTAGTTTAGGGTTTTTTGCCCTAGAAGGTAACCCCTCTCTTTGTATGAGGGCATTGTATTGAGGCTGGGTAATAGATGTGTATTCTCCAAGCGAGAAACAAAGAGGTGAGACTGTGAGAGAAAACAGAGGATATTACAGCGGATCTGTTGTAGGTTGTGTCTCTTCATTTTGTTGGATAATAGAAATGAAGGACTGGCTGTTCGGGATGGATGTAGCCCAAACTGGCTGAACCACGTATCTCTGTGTCTCTCTAGTTTTATGCATTTTTGGTGTTTATATTTATACAATATTCTATGTGTTCCATTGCTTTGTAATATATATAATTTTATAATAGTATTAAGATAAATTCAAAAATAAATAAATAATCAACAACTTTAAAAATAAATGAAAAATTCATTTATTCCAAAGTCCAAAATTTGAAAAGTCAAAGGGCCCACCCACAACTCATGCATTAATTCCCCATCATTAAAAGCATAGGGATATGTGCATATTATAAATCGATGGTTATGAATAGGTTTCGGATCCCCCAACACCTCTGACATTTAACCAGAGCGGGGGGTCCAGAAAGTGGAAACATAGAGATATGTGCATATTATAAATGTACAGTTATGAATAGGTTTTGGATCCCTCCAACCGGACATTTAACTAGAGCGGGGGTCCGGAAACTTTCCACTTTTACAGTACTTCACAACTGTGAACCTCATGTAATTTTGGACCCCCCTCCCCCTAAACCTCTTACTGCCCTCCCCCCTCGAGAATCCATTCAGTGTTTTGGTTTGATTTTTTTTTTTAAATGGTGGGAATGAAATTTTATGTGATTATGAAACAAATACAGTGTGGATGGGAGGCTAAATAAATGTTGTGTGGATGGAAAGGCTAAGTAAATTCGATGTGGATGGGAGGTTAACTTAAAGAGACTAGTGGAAGGTTACTAAGGGGGTGAAATAATTTTACAGTTGTAGCAAAAAGAAATTCATAGGTGTCGGAAAATAAATACATGAGAGAAAATAACAGGGAGATTTTGTAATAGTAAGTTCATGAAAGTAATGTACAGGCGATGAAAAATAGAGAGCTTCATGTAAACAAGCTTTACACATTAGAGGGCAGTTAAAAATGAATTTTTACAAAGAAGCAAGATATTTTGTTTTTACGGGGATAAAAGTCAAAATAGAAATGTTTTACAAGCCATGGATTTACAACAGAAACAACACATGGTTTTGGAAATCCATCCAAAGATTTGGAAATCCATCCAAAGATTTACATGAGTAAAAGGAAATTTATAGGGGAAGGTAAAAGGAGAAATAGGACATGGTTTTTGAAACAACACATGGGTTTCCAAATCCATGGAAAGAGAAGAAATACATGGATTTGGAAAACAACCCATGGATTTTTGAAACAATGTTTATAAATCATTCTAATAAATGCTTTGAATTATGAATTTTATTTAAATATTTGGAAATTTTAATTTAAATATATTATTTAAATCCAAAAATTTTGTGACAAAACAAAGGCACAGATAGCAACACAACCAACATTGCTCATTCAAAGGCCCAGTCACCACTAGAATGCCCAGAAACAACATATTTCAAGCAGTCAGTAAACCAATTCCATATTTGAATGCACAATAGTGAGTAAACCAATTCCATATTTGAATGCACAATACTTGCAGGTAGTTTAGAGTTTCTAGCAGGAAAATTAGAGATATTATCTTATCTTTATTTTATTATGCATGATGAAATGGCCACAGTTAGCAACAATTCACTTTAAAAGATAAACATAAGATCAAAAATAGTATATACTTCCTATTACTTAGTTGTATTTTGGGAAATATCTACATGTTTTTGTTAGATATTGTTTGAAATAATTTTTATCCGTATTTTCTGAGATTATTAGAGAATATTTTGTAAATCAATTCCTTTTTTGGGATTTGGTATTAGTTTAGCATAAGATCTTAGGATATTTTGTAATTATTAGTATAAATACTTCATTGTTTGAAGTATTAAGGGTTGATTTCTGAATGTAATTTTTGTTACACATTGTGATTTTGAAGTACTGGAGCATCAATAATACAAGGACCTTTTACAGGATTCATGTCCTGTCTTGAATGGTAATGTGTTTCTTGTCTTTATCTGTTTAAACGTTGTTTTTTCTTTCCTGTGTTTTTCTAAATCTGAATTAATCAACAAAAACTGTGATAAATAGGATTCGTTATCAAGAGTGCCCTATTTTGTCTGTTGTTAATTTTAATGTTTTCCACTGAAGTCAGGATAAAGAATTCTTAATTTCTTTTTGTTCTCTACTGAAACCTTACCCTTATGCCTTTCCACCATCCATTTAAACTCTGAAAATATCCATTTACTACACCTAGCTTGCCCTGTGAGAACTCCTTCAAAAATTGATGAACAAACACCATTTTAGTTTATAGAATCCATAGCCTAATGGAATTATAACACTCAAATCAACAAAACCTTTCAAACAAAATAAATAAGTACAATCATAGCTAGCCTAAAATTTATCTATAAAACAAAGCTAAATCAAACAGAGAGATCCCTCTCTGAAGCTGGCAAGGCTAGATCCCAGCTTCCAAAGTGGTTTTGATGTTGTCCTATGTGTTTACTCCCTCAACCTCAAAAATACAGAATGACAATAGGCCCTCCCAACTAGAGGCCCCCATCTGTACCATTGTCAACAATTGGTGCACACAAATTGTATTAATAGTGGTACTAAAGTGTGGCACCCACAACATATTTAGGAGCCCTGCACCCCCAACTCCAGCCACCCATTTCAATAGCTCAAGCTACCGGACATCTGACTCTTCATGGTAGACCTTCTTTAGGTATGTAATCTGTGCCAACTGTGGAAACCTTTCATGGTCCCCCAGGTCCCAATCCTCCATTTTCAAGTTTGGTATATAGGCCAACAACAGACCCTTAAACAACACGTTCTCTGGTAGAAAAGGTGTGGAGCCCATAAACTTCACAGAATCCAGATCTTTGGTCACTTTAGCCATGGATTTTCTAGGCGGTATATATGGCAGTAGTTGAGTTATCGGTTTAACCTCTTTTGCATCAATTTCCTCTATTCCTCCACTCAGTTCTTCCTCATCCAAGTCTAGGGGCTCTATCAACTGTGTGGACCTATCCATCTTTCCCTTTTGGCAGATTTCAGTCAGGTTTTTCTGCGGTGATTGTCACACCAGTGCTTGCTGAGGCTTCTTCTACTTCTTATCTCCCACCATGGAAACAAATGGCTTAGGCCTTGGCGACCTAGGAACAGTAGTAGGAAATATTGTAGATACAGGTTGGGCTGGATCTGTCTCAGGTTTCGTTGCAGTCATTCTATTGAGGATTATCTCGTGGTGCCAATCAGGTAAGTTTGCGAATTCTGACTATGAAAGAATGCTCTCCCAATCCTTACCAGACATACAACACTTTTCTTGGTGCAAACTAAGGCACAAAAGCTTAAGACAAACACTCAAGAAGGAAAGTGTTTGAATGTAGAGTAGCATGTCATATTTATAGGTCAATTTGAATTCAAATCCAACCATTCCATCCAATTCCTAATCATTAATTCACTTTTAGTGGCATATTTCCAAATATATGCTCCATAAATTCTTTTTCCTCACTCCCTTCAATGGAAAAATCGCCATCCATCAGCTACAGTGCTTCCAACAGTAAATTTTTGGCCAGGTTGAGTTGGACCCATCCTCGTAGTGTAGCTCCTTCGACATAGCCCCCCTTGATTCCTTCCTTCGACTTGTCACACAACCCATTCACTCCTCCTTTCTAAATTTCAGGCAATGTAGTTTATAGTCCCGTACTTCCTTGCAGCTGCCTGGAGTACCGAGACTACCCGCATCCATATAGTCATTTCTCAGGGGCATGATCACCCTTGTACAACTTTAATTGACTCCCATTAACTTTTCCTGGAAATAATTCCCCATTCAATTTCGCGAGATGAACTATGCCTCCATGTGTAATCTCCTTAATAATATATGGGCCCAGCCAATGTGTTTGGAATTTCCCTAGAAACTTTGTGAACTTACTGTCATACAACAATACCAAATCTTCGTTCTTGAAGGTGCGTTGTTTTATATGGTAGTCATGCCATGCTGTTAACGGGAAAAGTGTCTATTCAGAACGACCCTATCCCACTGAGGTGTGATAGTGACCTCAGAAACAAATAGCGAAAACTACTTTCGTATTCTTATTTATGAACTATAAACGAAGAGGAATAGGATGAACCAACCTGTGTCTTGCGCTAGTCCTTTGATCCAATCTCTCTCCTCTTTGACAGCTTCCAGCTACCTGCTCCCTTACTTGCCCAGCGTCACCAAGTTCCTGCAAGATCACAGAAGAAGAAAACTACACAAAGACATGGATTTATATTCATAAATAGCTTAGGATCATATTTAAGCTAAACATACAAATGTAACAAACATCAATGATACACAAGCATGTAGGAGAAACTCAAATAGTTTTATTGATAAAACAAGAAGATCCAGGAGGAGTTACAACCGATGATTCTTGATCCAGCATCAACCTCCCAGCATAGAATCCCCTCTTCACCTCCAACCAAGCATAAATCACCCAATACTCTGATATCTATCTCAAAACCAACAACAATTCTCTGCAATGTACAAAATTCCAGCCTCTGGATCTTTGGGATGAGGGATCCATATATAAATGTATGCAAAGAGGATGAGTCAGCTTATGATCTGACTAGTGTCTTCTCTCTGTCAGTTCTTGCTTCCACTTGGAGACTGAGAGCCTCTTACTCATCCTTGGTCGAACTCAGTGAGGCAAGTGTCATTGGGGAAGATTCTGGAAGCTTCCATTGTCTGTCCACGTCACGGAATGACACTGCCATTTGTCATTTCCCACTCAACGCACCCTGGTAGTGCATTTAGGTGCGTTGCAACGCACCTAGCTAGTGTACTTGGGTGCTATGCAATGCAGCTAGCTAGTGGAGCAGCTGAAGTGATCTTGATTTGACTGATTCTGAGCCATTTCTAGTGGAGAACTTCTGGGAGAAGCTGTAATTTTTTGACCTTGTTCCTTTAGGGGCCGAAACAACGCTTTTAGGGACTTAGGATCCCTTGGTTTATGGACATTTCATGCTTAGAGCTGTAAGTCACAAAAATGTCTATAACAGTTGCCCCCTAAAGTATGAGGCCGTTTATCGGGTGAAATGCTTTATTAGGAGGATCCGAAGTTCTTTCAATGCTAGGAGGATACCTGTAATAAGATACAATACAATACATTATCTTCATACTTTTTTCATGATCTAGCTGAGGCGGGCATTCCCATGCTCAGCTTTATAAATTCATTTTCATGTACATAGGACAGACAATCGTCTGATGGTAGACTGATGATTCTGATAGAGCCATCATCCTTTTGGTAGGATGATTATCTGTGCTGCAATGCTGTACATTTCAATGTCTTTATTTTCCTGAATATATATCGCAGCTCGGATGGATGAAACTAGATCCGGGGTCTTCAATCTCGTCCGATCTTCACTCGAAGTACAAGTCGATCCATGTGAGAAATGTTTTGAAGTCGAACATGGAAAGACATCGCTTGATTACCAGTCAATGATGTAAACTGTTAACAAGCGCGAGAGGAATCACCGATAATGATGATGACCCTCAAGGTACTGCAGTACAATTCACGTGGTGTGAATAAAGGACTTGGCGTCGAACACCACGCAAAATCTTTCGGTCGAAGGTCATTGATGTATACCTGTCGCCGGAAGTGAGAAACTTGCCATTGAGGCATGCAAGCTTCAAAGTACTGAAGGGGGTGTTCCTAGATCAAATTCTTGGATAATGAGCTGGTGTCGACAAGAAGCGATCCATCAAAGGAGGGCCTTAATGAATCCCACATCAATGACACGGAATGGAGCAAATGATTTTGATGGAGGTGAAAATGATCTGATGATATATGGTTCAGGATGGTGGTCATGAAAGAATGAAGTATAATGTATGGTAGTGGATGGGACACGGATGACTTCTCTGGATGACTTCTCTTGAACATGTCGGTGACACTTATGTGATGGACTGGTAGCATTTACCCCAAAGGCGGATGGTATGGCATGACCATGGTGATGTGACCGGTGAATGAAACAACCCAACCCAACTCATGCACGGAGTGGAAGTGTCATGTTCAAGAGCGACTTGCTACCAATAAAGATTCTTTGAGTTTCTTCCCAATTTTTCCCCAGTCATTGCTGACCAGTACCTCTTTATTTTTGTCAAGCTTGAGGAGGATAACATATGCTTGTTCTATAATTTGCCCTTCGGGCAAACCCATCGCTATGTTTTAACGAGCCTAGCGATAGTGAAACTCGTTCTCGTCTAAAGACAAGTTTGTCGCTATTAATCTTTTTAACGAGTTTATCGACAAAGATAACTCGGTCCTTTTCATTTTTAGAGAGTCTGAAAAGGTACGTAAAGGTAACTCCAAAATTCATTTTTCGTCATCTAATCCCTTAAGTCCGAAAAAGTATAAAACAATACAGAAGGGATGAATTTTCGATAGTTTTAACGAGCCGAACAAAACAAGCACTCGATCTTTTTGTGCAATAATCCCTTAGGTCCAAAAAGATTAAAATCTAGAGGAGGGATAGCGCTTCCGGTCGCTTTAACGAGCTGGAAGGCCAAAACTTGGCAATCTTTTCATATTTTACGAGTCAGTTGAAAAGAGCTTAAAGAAGACTCGTCTTTTGAGGAACGAGTGATAAAATGGGTAGCAGCTGATTCTAGGTAAGGGTTGGAATTTTCCAATCACGGCAGTGTCACAAGGATGGCTAGTGGAATCACTCTTCATAGCTGTTCCTCAAAATGGGTAAACAATCAAATGGAGGTGAATGATCGGCCAATGGAAAAGTGGAGGTGACGATGCAAACACGACCAAGGATTTAATGGCCGAAATGCTTCATTCACGGTGGTTATTTACCGGGGAATAGTTCATTTTTTAACGAGCTTAAACGCGGGTGGAAACATTTGCTCAGGTCTTATGTTTATTTTTTAACAAGCTTGAACTATGTGCTAAAACTGCTCGATTAATCCAGTCATATGATAAGAATGTCTCATATAAAATATGGCAATTTTTAGAGTTTTGCCCCACATCCTTTCTTTATGCAAGTTAGGAGACGACTAATCCTACGAGTTTAAAGGGTTAGAGGTCCTAAAAATTTAAAAAATAAATAGCCGCCCCTTGCTTGCACTCCAAAAGGTTTGCATGCCCCCAGGTATAAGATATGGTTTCAAAGCTACCCCTCAATTTGCAGACAAAACATTTGTTCTATCAGGAAAGGCCTACCTCTTACAGGTTACCCAAAGATTGTTCTATTCGCGGTGCAAACAAAACACTTCTTCGGCAATGTCTACCAAGATAAACAAAGGTGAGTGACGACGTCCGCCAACTCACATAACTTTGACAAGAGAATCTTATTCTAGAATAACCCCTCTTCCACCGACGGACGGGGTACAGACTAGTCATATTCTCCCGCGGAAACCTACCCTATACTCGAAGTTTTCCTGCCGAAGCAGACCAGGACGCATGCCCCCTGGGTTTCAGTCATATCCCTCCGAATTACTCGAACTCATCGGGAGGACGGACTGGGGATTGAGACATTTCTTGCGTGAAGAGACCATTTAGGGATGGTATATGACTATTTGCTATGCGTGATCCGGGAAATGAAAGCTGGTCCACGAGCTTGACCACTCTTCCTTCGTGTGGAGAACACATTACTCTAAAGAGTGAGGAGACGATGGCTCCCATGCAATAAATATAGTCTCGTCCAAGGAGTAGATTATAATCCAAGGGTCCTTGAACCACCATTACGTTCATTTGAACTGTCTTCCCTCTCAATGTTATGGGCACATCGGGAAGGATCCCTAAAGGTCGACTGGTTCCTTTATCAAAGCCTGTCAGATTTCTCATCTCAGGCAACAGCGATGGCGAACCAAGCGCTTTCCAAGCAATAGAGGAAAGGATACTCACAGAAGCCCCCTCATCTATGATGGTACCAGCCATGACCATTCTATATATTTGAACGATAATTCGGAATGGTATGCTTGCTGGTAAACGGGGTCTGCCTAGTTGATTCCAGTCGAAGGAGACAGCTAGGCTGCTTGGAGGTGGGACCGAGTAGACGGCCGGGTATGGCTCTGACGAACTTCCCTCCTGCGGTAAGGGAATGGGTAGATTGCCCCCATGTTCGTCAGAGTCTGTGTTGATGAAGAGAATTTGGACGATGTCATCCTTGTTCTCTTCAGTGATGATATCATCCGAAGATAAAACCTCTGAAGGCAAGACCGGGTCAACTGCCGCCTCGACCCTTTGACTTTCGTTTGGTGTGGATTCAGATGGTTTATCTTCGATGATAGGCGCTTCAGCCGACCACTTGAGCGGGCCAGCGGGATTCTCAACTAGCGACGGACTCGGCAAGAGTTTTTTATATCCAGGAGGAAGTCGTAACAGTGAAACCGGACGATCATCCAAAACTCTTTTCGCTTCGTCTAAGAAGGGACAACGGTGGATGGCATGATTGCCTTCGCACAGTTTACAGGGAAATATAGCTTTCCCTTTTTGTCCTGGGGCTTCACTTTCGCTAGTTGATGGTGTGCTTTCAACATGATCATCAGAGGTTGATGACACCGGATTGTGCAAACGAGGAGACCAGTCCCTTAGTATTCGAGGGATGCAAGGACAATCTCTGTGAAAGTGGTCTCCTTTGCAAATGACACATGGCGATTTAGGCCTGATCGGTGCAGTGTGTGGATTTTCGTTAGACGACACTCGTTTTCCCCCATTCGCCTTTGGCTCCTTCTTCTTCTTCTCTTTCTTCTTCTTCTCCTTCTTCTCTTTAGGAACTTGACTTTTAGCTTTGCCAGCCCCATCAAGCGAAGATGAAGGAGGAGAGGAAGAATTAGAGGAAGTAGAAGGTTGGTGGGCAACTCTGGACTCGTCTAATTGCTGATTTGATTGTTCAGGAATGGTAGTGTTCTAAACGACATTGGTTGAGAAGAGCCATACTGGCAAGCCAATTATCAGTCCTGGAAGCGACAATGTGGCCATATGGGGTGCACCAACATCTCCCCAAGAGGAGAAGGGACTAGGATTTCCACCAAGGGGAATTCCTTGGTTGGTAGACTCCATTTTCTCAACCTAAGATCAACGTAGGAAAAGGGTATGAATATTCCGTTTAAAATAAATTTTTAGACGCTTTGACACAACTTGTTTTTTCAGTTTTAAAGAGTCGAGAAAAAACAAAAGATGACTCTAGTCTCCTTCGATTTTTAATGAGCCTGAAGTGACAATTGCTCAGATAGACCTTTTCCGTTAAGGAGTCTGAAAAGGAACGAAAGGGACTGCTCTGGAGATCTAGGTAGAGGGAGTACCAAACCAATCACAAAACTGCAGAATACTTTTTACGGTACGGCAGTCAATCTTCCCGAATGCTGTGTTCGGTGCATTGTGATCAGTAGGGCGGCCGACACAGCTTCCTATGGATAAAAGGTTTTAAGCCTATAGGGGTCTCCCAATATATACTCGACGGTACGTGGGAGCACAAGTCCGTACTGGCACTTATCGCCTCAAAGTGGAGGAATCACCCAACCATCAGTGAGGGCAACAGTTACCAGGTTTTACGACGCCGGAATACGTCTCTAGCCTAGACCTCTAAATGTTGTGCGTTAAGTTCCAAAGCGTTGTTAGATTCATTCACTTTATTTCAAGTTGATCTTTATTAGAAGTTTGCCTTTTGGGATCACCACGAGATGTAGATGTAATTCCTAAAATGCAATCTAAAGATGATAAACAAACTTTTATCTCTTTTCAGCAATGAAAATCCTAGCTACAAGGGGAAAAGAAAGACACAATCTTTTCTCAAACAGCAAAGAGCACACTGTAAATGCACTTTTCCTAAATCAAACCAAGCAAACTATCAATATGCAAATGCACATATGCATGTATTTGTTTTCACTTTCTTAATATTGATGCCTAAAAAGAAAGTTGATGTACAAATCTGAATTTGCTTTCAAGCGACAAACACAAACAAGCTTCTTTTCGAAATCAAAAGGTAGAGATGATTACGACACTTTATGATTTTGAAATAAACACTCGTTTCGATACAAGAAAGTCACAAATTCAAACCAAAGGCAAAAGTAAAAGCATAATCGACTGTCAACAGCAAATAAACTTTCTCCTAAGATCAAAATCGACACTTACGACATATCTAAATCAAAGGACGACAGTATGACTATTCTACTTTTTCAATAGAAAACTGTAAATGATGTAACAAATACACAAAGAACATCTACAGTCTTTTTGTACAAAAGGAGGCGTAATTAAGGCAAAGAAAAGGGGTTTTTAAACAGACACACACACTGATCACAGGCTACAAAAATCAGAGACAAAACTGAAAAAATGAAGCAAAGAACCTCAGCTGCACAGAGCTAGGCTGATCAGCGTACCTGTTACATAGAGAAACTGGATTGCAGCGTAGGTAACCCTCTCGGGAACTGCGTTGAAATGCAGAATCTCTTCACAGAGCCTATGCTGGGGCAGAAACGAGAATTCTATCCGGGTTCTGGGTCACGGTTTGCAGTTTAATCTATGGTTTTTGGCCGAGTAAAAGCAATCAGTAATGCACAATCAGAGGGTGGATTTAAAGGAGGTCTAAGAGCTATCACAAAGGGTAATCAGATCATTTGTGAATCAGCTGTTCAAATCATAAACAAATCCAGTGAATGGATTGAAGTACCAGATGTCTACTTTGCATTTGATAATGGCAAATGCAGTTCGATTGCTACTTCTGTGTTTATGAAACAAACAACAAAAGAAACACAAACAAACTAACTAGACACGATCCCCATCGGAGTCGCCATTTTGTTAACGGGAAAAGTGTCTATTCAGAACGACCCTATCCCACTGAGGTGTGACAGTGACCTCAGAAACAAACAGGGAAAACTACTTTCGTATTCTTCTTTATGAACTATAAACGAAGAGGAATAGGATGAACCAACCTGTGTCTTGCGCTAGTCCTTTGATCCTATCTCTCTCCTCTTTGATAGCTTCCAGCTACCTGCTCCCTTACTTGCCCAGCGTCACCAAGTTCCTGCAAGATCACAGAAGAAGAAAACTACACAAAGACATGGATTTATATTCATAAATAGCTTAGGATCAGATTTAAGCTAAACATACAAATGTAACAAACATCAATGATACACAAGCATGTATGAGAAACTCAAATAGTTTTATTGATAAAACAAGAAGATCCAGGAGGAGTTACAACCGATGATTCCTGATCCAGCATCAACCTCCCAGCATAGAATCCCCTCTTCACCTCCAACCAAGCATAAATCACCCAATACTCTGATATCTATCTCAAAACCAACAGCAATTCTCTGCAATGTACAAAATTCCAGCCTCTGGATCTCTGGGATGAGGGATCCATATATAGATGTATGTAAAGAGGATGAGTCAGCTTATGATCTGACTAGTTGCTTCTCTCTGTCAGTTCTTGCTTCCACTTGGAGACTGAGAGCCTCTTACTCATCCTTGGTCGAACTTAGTGAGGCAAGTGTCATTGGGGAAGATTCTGGAAGCTTCCATTGTTTGTCCACCTCACGGAATGACACTGCCATTTGTCATTTCCCGCTCAACACACCCTGGTAGTGCATTTAGGTGCGTTGCAACGCACCTAGCTAGTGTACTTTGGTGCTATGCAACGCAGCTAGCTAGTGGAGCAGCTGAAATGATCCTGATTTGACTGATTCTGAGCAGTTTCTGGTGGAGAACTTCTGGGAGAAGCTGTAATTTGTTGACCTTGTTCCTTTAGGGGCCGGAACAACGTTTTTAGGGACTTAGGATCCCTTGGTTTATGGACATTTCATGCTTAGAGCTGTAAGGCACAAAAATGTCTATAACACATGCCTTTTCATGATCCTTCTATACCTTTTGATGAACACCTGCCAATAAGCAATCTATCTCTAGCTCAACGAGTTGTGCAAGCCATTCTTTCATGGTATCTCGATCAGCCATGATGATAACCACAACAATCCCAAACTAGACACTATGTACTCCATTGACATTACAACTTCTTGTCCATAAACCAATATGAACATTTTTTTGTCTTGTAAAATTCTTGCAAGTAGTTCTATAGGTCCATAGGAAGATGGGTACGCACACATCCTAGTCATTTTGCTTCACATTGAAAATCTTTGATAAGGTGTTTTCCAAGATTTTGTTGAATGCCTCCACTGTGTCATTCGCTTGAGGATGATACGGTGTACACTTCTAGTGATACATATGGAATTCTTCAAGAAGAGCAACAAATATCTCATTTAAGAAGTGCGAACCTATATCACTCATCAAGATATTCGGGTAACCAAACCGAGACAAAATATACTCGAAGATGAACTTCGCAGTTGTGGCCGCACTACAATCCTTCACAAGTTGTGCCTCACCCCACCTGGTTAAATATTCAGTTGATGTAATGATGTATTTGGCTCCAGTCTTCTTTCCTAGTGGTTGAATTGGTCCCATGAAGTCTATTTCCCACTTATCAAACACCTGCAATGACACTTGAGGATTTAGAGGTAATTCATCTCTTCACGATGGTCTCCCCATTCTTTGACAAACATAAAATACCCTGAGATAAGCCTTGGAATCCTTATGCACAGTCGACTACCATAGATATGCTCATAGGATCTTCTACACAGTTTCTCTTCCCACATAATGTCCGCCAACAACCCCTCCATGCACTTCAGCAAGGATACTTTTTCATTCAAACTCTAGGACATACCTTCACAATACTTCACCAAATCCCATTTTATATAAATGTCTAGTGATAACAGAGAAATATGTAGCCTAGACCACAAATTCTTTCTTTTATTGTGTTGAATATCTCTCATGAGCTGTACTTGTAGAAAAAAATGGATTATGTCTGGGAAATGGTCCTCAGCAATGCGCACAACAAAGATTTACGCATCAGGAAATCCCTCCTTGAGATTTGTAGGTTCGCCACCATTCTCATTCAACAAAAGGTGATCCAGCCCAACATTCAGGTGCCCTGGCTTCAAAATTACCTCAAATTCATACTCCTGAAAGAGAAGAAACCATTCACAGATTCCCCCCCCCTCCCAATACAAACTTGTTGAATAGGTACTTCAAAGCAGAATGTTTTTTGTACATCTTGAAGTGGGCACCCAACAATTAGTGCCTAAATTTCTGCACCACATACACCATTGCTAGTCCTTTGTGCTCTGTGGTAGAATAATTATTTTCCACCTTCGATAACTTTCTACTTGCAAATGTTATCGAATGATCGATATCACCTTCACTTGGTTGGATTATCACAACTCCCAGGGCTATGCAGGAGGCATCTATGTGGACGTGGAACTCCTTCTTCTAGTCGAAAACACTAAAATGGGCACAGTGACCATTTTGTACTTCAAAACATCTAAACTCTTCTGGAAACTATTATCCCAGCAAAATGTCACATCCTTTTTCAGCAATCTTTCCATGGGCATAGTGATCTAAGCATACACCTTTGTTATAGACATTTTTGTGCCTTGCATGAAATGTCAATAATCTAAGGGATCCAAAGTCCCTAAACATGTTGTTCCTACCCCTAGAGGAACAAGGTCAGCAAACCACAGCACTGAAAATCAGTTCTCCACCTGAAAACACTCAAAAACAAGCTATTTCTGGATCATGTCAACTGCTCCACTGAGCATCTGCGCTGAATGTCAACTGCTCCACTCTGTACCTGCGCTGAATGTCAAATCTAATGAAGGCTACCTGCGCTGGGCGAGATTGGCCAAGTGGCACAGTCATTCTGCAAGGTGTCAATTGCCCAGGAAGCTTCCAAACTGACACTTGGGTCAAGGAATTCGCCTTGTGATGAGTAAGAGGGTCTTGATCTCCAAGTGGAAGCAAGAATCTCCAAGTGGACTCAAGAACTAAAGTATAACTGAAGTGGGAGAGGACACTAGTCAGCTTCATGCCAGCCTCAAGCTGACTCATCCTTTCTCCAAATCTCCTATATATAGAGCTCTCTCATGAGGTCTAAGGAGGCTGGAATTTTGTGAATGTAAGGAAGTGCTGTTGGTTTGTGCATAGAACTATTGGGTGATTGCTTTGAAGGAGGTGAAGAGGAGATTTCTTTCTGCTGGGAGGTGTTGCTGGATTGGGCCTCTTATGGTTGTAACACTCTCAGAACTTTATTTCTTCCATTAATAAAGCATTTGAGGTTCTTCTATATGCATGTGTCTTAATGGTGTATTGATGCTTGTATATTTGATTTATTCTAATCCTTGAATCGATTATGGATGTATGCTTCTTGTAGTTTCCCTTTCTTGTGCTTTTGCAGGATCTTTTTGTAGCTGGGCCAGTGAAAGAGCAAGGAGCTGGGAGCAAGCAGCAAAGAGGGAAGATTGGATCAACCATTAGCGGAAGACAACGGTTAGTGGATCCCTTTCTCCTCTCTCTTACATCTCATAAAGAAGTAATCTTGAATAGCTTTGTATTCAGTTGTTGCTGAGGTACTATCACCCTTAGAGTGGGATAGGGTCATTCCGTATTGGATACTTTTCCCTACAAAAAATTGGCAACTCTGCTGGGGATCGTATCTTGTTGGTTGTTTGTGCTCTTGCTATTCATTTCACAAACAAAGGGAGTACCGAATCGAACTGTGTTTGAATCCTTCAAATACAAAGTAGAGGGCAGCTACTCTAGCTCAGTTTCTGGGCAAGTTTATGATTTGAAGAGCTGATCCACAAGGACTCTAATAAGCTCTTAGTGATAGCTTTTCATCCTCCTTGTCATCCCTTAGTGTGTCCTTGACTGATAGCTTCTGATTTGAGCAAAAACTGTGAATTTTTGAGCAATCTGTGACCCGGAAACCACCAGAAACGAAAGTTTCGTTCTTCAGTGCAGGCTGTACAAAGGCTGTCTGCATTTCAGCACAGTTCCCGAAGGGTCTACCTGCACTGAAGGTCAAACAGGCAGTGTTCCACCTACGCTGGACCAGTCCTGCCTTGTGCTGCTGGGGTTTCCTGCTGTTTCTTGCCCTGTTTTCACTCTTGTTTTTGTTGTTTGTTACCAGTCAGTGGGCCTATCTGAAACCAACTTTCCTTGTCACTATTCCGCCTCGGTTGTATAAAGAAACTGTGTTTGTTCTTTGTGTATTTCTTGTATCATTTACAGTTTCCCATAACGAAAGTGAACCAGTCTTGCTGTGGCCTCTTAGATCTAGACCTGTGATAAAGTGTCGTATTGATCTTAAGAGTTAGTTTGTTCGCTGTTCATAGCTGATTGAGCTTTTGCTTTCATCATTTGGTTTGAGTTTATATATTTCTAGTGTCGAAACAAGTAAATCTTAAGGTGTCTTTTGATTTTGGACAAGCTTGTTTGCTTTCACTTGAAATTGAATTCAAAATTATACAACAGCTTTCTTTTTGCATTACACCAACATTAAGAAAGAGAAAAGAAATACTTGCATTGTGCATGTGCATTATGACAGCTTGCATGTTGATTTAGGGAAAAGTGCATTAGTGTGTGCTCTACGATCTGTGTGAAAAGATGTTGTCTTTCTTTTCCCTCAGTAGTTAAGATTTTCAAAGTTGAAAGATTGAAAAGCTTGCTTATCATCTTAGACTACATCTAGGAGTGTTACTATACATCTCGTGGTGATCCATAAAGGCAAACTGCTAAACAAGATCAACATTAAAATGAATTGAATTTACATAACAACGCATTGAAACATAACGCAAACACATAGAGGTCTAAGCTAGAGACGTGTTCCGGCGTCGTTAAACGTGATATCTTAGCGTTGAGTGGTTGGGTGATTCCTCCACGGTGAAGCGATAAGTATCAATACGGACTTGTGCTCCCACGTACCGTCGCGTATATATTGGGAGACCCCTATAGGAATAAAGCCTTTATCCAATAGGAAACCGTGTCGGCTGCCCTACTGATCGCAATGCAGTGAACACAGCATTCACGAAGATCGACCACCCGTACCGTAAAACGTATTCTGTGGTTTTGCGAAAAGTTTGGCACACCCTCTGCCTAGAACTCCAGAGCAGTTTCTTTTGGCCTTTTTCAAACTCTATAACTGAAAAAGTCCATCCGAGCATTTGTCACTTCGGGCTCGTTAAAACATCGAAGGAGACTAGAGTCATCTTTAGCTTTTTCTCGACTCTTAAAAAGTGAAAAAGCAAGTTGTGTCTAAGCGTCGTTATAAAATTTATTTTAAACGGAACATAATAACCTCTTATTCCTACGTTGATCTTTAGGTTGAGAACATGGAACGCCCCAACCAAGGAGCTCCACATGATGGAAATCCTAGTCCATTCTCCTCTTGGGGAGAAGTTGGTGCGCCCCACATGGCCACATTGTCGCTTCCAGGACTGACAATTGGCCTGCCTATTTGGCTATTCTCAACTAATGTAGTTCAGACCACCATGGTTCCTGAGCGGTCGAGTCAACAGTTAGATCAGTCTAGAGCTGCCCACCAGCCTTCTACTTCTTATAACTCTTCCTCTAATCCTTCATCTTCACAAAGTAGGGCTGGCAAAAGCCAAGCTCCCATGGAGAAGAAGGAGAAGAAGAAGAAGGAGAAGAAGAAGAAGGAGCCTAAGGCGACTGGGGGCAAGCAAAAGACATCTGACAAAAATCCACACACACCACAGACCGGGCCTAAATCGCCATGTGTCATATGTAAAGGAGACCACTTCCATAGAGATTGTCCCTGTATTCCCCGGATACTAAGGGACTGGTCCCCTCGGTTGCACAATTCGGGAGCGTCAACCTCTGATAGTCAGGTTGAATGCTTACCGTCAACCAGCGAAAGTGAAGGTTCAAGACAAAGAGGGAGATCAAGATCTCCCTGCAGACTGTGTGAAGGTGGTCACGCCATCCATCGTTGTCCCTTCTTAGATGAAGCGAAGAGAGTTTTGGAAGATCGTCCGGTTTCACCGGTAATGCTTCCTCCTGGATACAAAAAACTCGTGCCGAGTCCTTCGTTGGTTGAAAATACAGCTGGCCTGCTCAAGTGGTCAGCTGAAGCGTCAGTCATTGAAAATGAACCCACTGAATCCAGACCAGACGAAAGTCTAAAGGTCGATACAGCAGTTGACCCGGTTCTTCCTTCAGAGGTTTCATCCTCAAATGACACCGTCACTGAAGATTCATCTTCAAATGACACCCTCACTGAAGAGAATAAGGATGACACCATCCAGATTCTTTTCATCAACACAGATTCTGATGAGCATCAGGGCAATGCGCCCATTCCTTTATCGCAGGAAGGAACATCGTCAGGATCGTATCCGGCCGTGTATTCGGTCCCACCACCAAGCAACCTGGTTGTGTCCTTTGATTGGAACCAACTAGGCAGACCCCGGTTACCAGCCAGTATACCATTCAGAATCATAGTCCAAATCTACAGAATGGTAATGGCTGGAACTATCATTGATGAAGGGGCATCTGTGAGTATCCTTTCCTCTATTTCTTGGAAAGCACTGGGTTCCCCAGAGCTTTTACCTGAGATAAGAAATCTCTCGGGTTTTGATAAAGGAACCAGTCGACCATTAGGGATCCTCCCCAATGTGCCTGTTACATTGAAAGGGAAGACCGTTCAAATGAACGTGATGGTCGTTCAAGGACCCTTGGATTATAACCTACTCCTTGGACGAGACTATATATATTGCATGGGAGCTATAGTCTCCTCACTCTTTAGAGTAATGTGTTTTCCACACGAAGGAAGAATGGTCCAGCTTGTAGACCAACTTTCATTTCCGGGATCACGCATAGCAAATAGTCAAATACCAACCCTCAATGGTCTTTTCACCCAAGAAATGTCTCCACCCCCAGTCCTCCTTCCCGATGAATGCGAGTGATTCGGAAAGATGGGACTGGAACCCAGGGGGCATGCATCCTGGTCTGCTTCGGGCAAAGGAAACCTTGGGTATAGGGTAGAATTTCCGCGAAAGAGTATGACTAGTCCGTACCCCGTCCGTGGATGGAAGAGGGGTTGTTCTGGAACAGGATTCTTTTGTTAAGGTTACTTGTTTGACAAAGGTCATTCACCATTGTCTACTACGGTAGACAGTGCCGAGGAGATGTTTTCCTTTGATGGTGTTAACAAGACAATCTTTGGGTAACCAGAAAGAGGCAAGCCTCACCCTTTAAAACAAATGTTTTATCGGATAAGTAGGGGCAGCCTTGAAATTGTACTTTATACCTGGGGGCATGCAACCTTTTGGAGTGCAAGCAAGGGACGACTATTTATTTTTTTAAATTTTTAGGTCCTCCCTTTAAACCTGTAGGTCTAACCCTTTAAACTCGTAGGATTAGCCGTTTCCAAACTTGCATAAAGAAAGGATGTGGGGCAAAGGTCAAAATTTTCCAAATGAGGAGCATAGCTTCGTGAGATAAAGCTCCATAAAAAATAGCTATCTCACAGGAGACATTTCTTATCTTATGACTGGTATATCGAGCAGTTTTACCGCGGAATTTATGCTCATTAAAAAATAGAAAAGCGAGATCCGAGCAGTTTTAGCGTCATAGTTCATGCTCGTTAAAAAATAAACATAAGATTTTGAGCAGTGTTTTGGCGCATTCAAGCTCTTTAAAAAATGAACCCAGTACCGGTAAATAACCATTGTGATCGTAAATTTATTAGCCATAAAAGCCTTGGTCGTGTTTTGCACTTGCCACCTCCATTTCATTTGGCCAATCGTTCACCTCCATATGATTGTTTACCCATTTTGAGGAATAGCTGCGAAGAGTGATTTCACTTAGCCATCCTTGTGACACTGCCGTGATTGGAAAATTCCAACCTGTACCTGGAATCTGCTGCTATCCTTGTTTATCACTCGTTCCTCAAAAGACGAGTCTTCTTTGAGCTCTTTTCTCCTGACTCGTAAAATATGAAAAGTTTGCCGAGTTTTGGCCTTCCAGCTCGTTAAAGTGACCGGAAGAGCTATCCCTCCCGTAGATTTTAATCTTTTTGGACCTGAGGGATTATTGCACAAAAAGGTCGAGTGCTTGTTTTATTCGTCTCGTCAAAGTTATCGAAAATTCATCCCTTCTGTAGTGTTTTATACTTTTTCGGACTTAAGGGATTAGATGACAAAAAAGGAATTTTGGAGTTAACTTTCTGTACCTTTTCAGACTCTCTAAAAATGAAAAGGACCGAGTTTTCCTTGTCGTTAGACTCGTTAAAATGATTAAATAGCGACAAACTTGTCTTTAGACGAGAACGAGTTTCCCTATCGCTAAGCTCGTTAAAACATAGCGATGGGCTTGCCCGAAGGGCAGGTTATAGAACAAGCATATGTTATCCTCCTCAAGCTTGACAAAAATAAAGAGGTACTGGTCAGAAATGACTGGGGAAAAATTGGGAGAACCTCAAAGCTTTAATGGTAGCAAGTCGCTCTTGAACATGACACTTTGTCCTCCGTATCACATCGGGTTGGGTTGTTTCATTCACCGGTCTCATCACCATGGTCCTTGCCAAACCATCCACATTTGGGGTAATGCTACCGATCCATCACATCAGTGTCGTTATATGTTCAAGAGATGTTGTTCAGAAAGAGTCAACCATGTCCCATCCACTGCCATACATTATCCTTCATCCACCCATGATCGCCACCCTGAATCATATTTCACAGATTGTTTTCACCTCCACTAAAATCATTAGCTCCGTTCCGTGTCATTGATGTGGGATTCATTAAGGCCCTCCTTTGACGGATCACTTCTTGTCGACTTCAGCTCATTATCCAAGAAGTTGATCTAGGAACAACCCCCTCAGTACTTTGAAGCTTGCATGCCTCAATGGCAAGTTTCTCACTTCCGGCGACAGGTATACATCAATGACCTTCGACCAGAAGATTTTGCGTGGTGTTCGACGCCAAGTCCTTTATTCACACCACGTGAATTGTACTGCAGTACCTTGAGGGTCATTGTCATTATTGGTGATTCCTCTCGCGCTTGTTAACGGTTTACATTATTGACCGGTAATCAAGCGATGTCTTTCCATGTTCGACTTCAGCGCAATTCTCACATGGATCGACTTGTACTTAGAGTGAAGATCGAACGAGTTTGAAGACCCCGGATCTAGTTTCATCCATCCGAGCTGCGATATATATTCAGGAAATATAAAGACATTTATTATGTACATCATTGCAGCAGATGATCATCCTACTCAAAGGATGATAATTTTAGCAGAGAATTATCAGTCTACCATCAGACGATCGTCTGTTCTATGTACCAAAATGAATTTATAAAGCTGAGCATGGGAATGCCCGCCTCAGCTAGATCATGAAAGCAGAATGAAAAATAATGTATTGTATTGTATCTTATTGCAGGGCACCTCTCAGCAATTGAATGAACTTCGGATCCTCCTGATAAAGCATTTCACCCGATAAACGACCTCATACTTTAGGGGGCAGCTGTTATAGACATTTTTGTGCCTTGCATGAAATGTCAATAATCTAAGGGATCCAAAGTCCCTAAACATGTTGTTCCTACCCCTAGAGGAACAAGGTCAGCAAACCACAACACTGAAAATCAGTTCTCCACCTGAAAACACTCAAAAACAAGCTATTTCTGGATCATGTCAACTGCTCCACTGAGCATCTGCGCTGAATGTCAACTGCTCCACTCTGTACCTGCACTGAATGTCAAATCTAATGAAGGCTACCTGCACTGGGTGAGATTGGCCAAGTGGCATAGTCATTCTGCAAGGTGTCAATTGCCCAGGAAGCTTCCAAACTGACACTTGGGTCAAGGAATTCGCCTTGTGATGAGTAAGAGGGTCTTGATCTCCAAGTGGAAGCAAGAATCTCCAAGTGGACTCAAGAACTAAAGTATAACTGAAGTGGGAGAGGACACTAGTCAGCTTCATGCCAGCCTCAAGCTGACTCATCCTTTCTCCAAATCTCCTATATATAGAGCTCTCTCATGAGGTCTAAGGAGGCTGGAATTTTGTGAATGTAAGGAAGTGCTGTTGGTTTGTGCATAGAACTATTGGGTGATCGCTTTGAAGGAGGTGAAGAGGAGATTTCTTTCTGCTGGGAGGTGTTGCTGGATTGGGCCTCTTATGGTTGTAACACTCTCAGAACTTTATTTCTTCCATTAATAAAGCATTTGAGGTTCTTCTATATGCATGTGTCTTAATGGTGTATTGATGCTTGTATATTTGATTTATTCTAATCCTTGAATCGATTATGGATGTATGCTTCTTGTAGTTTCCCTTTCTTGTGCTTTTGCAGGATCTTTGTGTAGCTGGGCCAGTGAAAGAGCAAGGAGCTGGGAGCAAGCAGCAAAGAGGGAAGATTGGATCAACCATTAGCGGAAGACAACGGTTAGTGGATCCCTTTCTCCTCTCTCTTACATCTCATAAAGAAGTAATCTTGAATAGCTTTGTATTCAGTTGTTGCTGAGGTACTATCACCCTTAGAGTGGGATAGGGTCATTCCGTATTGGATACTTTTCCCTACAACAACCTTGATAAATTTCCTATAGTATGTCATGTGGCCCAATGTCACGCGTAGTTGCTTGACATTCTTTGGAGGTTCCAGATTAATAATCACTGCAATTTTGGTAGGGTCTACCATGAACCCCTTCTTATAGACTACACGGCCAAACAGTATCCCATATGGCACACAAAATATACATTTCTTCAAATTAAGCGAAATATGATACCTTCGACACGTATCCAACATAAGGTGAAGATGGGCAGCATGTCTTTTTACAAACCTAAACACCATCCAATCATCAAAGTAAACCTCCAAAAACTTGTGAATAAACTCCTTGAAGGTTGTGACTACCACCCTAGAGAATATTGCAGGGGCATTCTTAAGTCTGAAAGGCATAACTGTATACTGGAAACACCCCCATTCAGTAGCGAAGGTAGTCTTACTTCTATCCTCCAGCGTGATCTTGATCTGATGGTACCCTGAGAACCCATTAGTAAACAAATAAGCTTCCTAACCTCCAAAATTTTCTAGTACTTCATCTGTGAATGGCGTAGGAAATGGATCGTGGACACAAGCATCATTCAACTTTCTCAAGTCTACACATATCTGAATTTCACCCTGCGTCTTCTTCTCCTAAACCACCATGGGACTGACCTAGTCTGATTCCTCGACAGGTTCAATAATAACATGGTTATCGATCAAATGGGTACTCAAGCCCAGAAAGCAAAAAAAAACATGAAAAAACAACCCACAAATAAAAAGTGTTGATTATGCATCACCATTTTTTTCAGAGTAAAATTTCAATATTTTTTAAAAATAACAGTAAAAAACAATAAAAGCCATTTTGTTTGGTGCAGAAAGCACCTTGAAATCGAAAAATTTTGAGGCTGGAATAACGTCTTTTTTTCAGGGTACATTTTCAACTTTTTTAATAATTACGTTAAAAATAAAATATCATGACTCTAAAAAACTTTAAATATCGACGATTTTCAAGCATGACATTAATAATAAAATATCACGTCTTTGAAAAGCCTTAAAATTCCAATGATTTTTAAGCATAACATTAAATTTAAAATATCACTTGTTTGAAAAACCTTAAAATTCCAACAATTTTCAAGCATGGTGCTAAGAAAAAATATTTATAATTGTTGTCAACTATAACATTAAAGATAAAATATCACAACTTAGAAAAACATTAAAATCTTGACAATCTATCAATGATGGAATTAAAACCAAAGATTATGACTACAAAAAAATCATAAATTTTCAAAATATTTCAAGTATGACATTATGGAAAAATTTTATGACTAAAAAAATTTTAAAAATAAACACCCGAATGAAAGAGTTATTATATCAAGAGTAATTTTTTTAAAATGCTAAATGTATAGTGATTTTAAAATCTTAGCCTAAGACAACTTGATACATTGCAAAAAAATTTAAAAATCAACTATCAAATTGACATGCAATGTAGGTAAGCTCAATCCATTGTAATGAAAACTTAAAGACCAACCATGAAATTAATACATTATGGGGCAAACTCGATTCATTATAACGAAAATTTAAAATCAACTATCAAATTTCACATAATGGGATTGGGTTGCTAGACAAGCATCGACATGGACCCTACAATTATATATATATATATATATATATATAGATATATTACTTTCATTTTTTAATTTATATTTTTATATTTTTTTATTTGTTTTTTGTTTTGTCCTTTAATTTTTTATTCAATTATTTTATTTTTACCAGTTAATTTTAGTTTTTTACATTTTGTTAGGTTTTTTTATTTTTTTATTTTTTGTATTTCATTTTTTTTGTCATGCTTTTTTTATTTTTATTTTTATGTTTTATTACTAACATGAAAATCACCAACATTTAAAAAAAATTATTCACACTTAATTCATTAGAAAATTTAAAGTGTAAGAACTAAGTCCTTTTAAAAAAAAGGCTCTCATGAGCACTTTTCAATATCAAGATGAAAATCACTAACCAAAAAAAGTTGTTCACACTTATCCATAAAAAAAATTGAAGTGTCAAAAATAAGCCCTCTAAAAAAATGTGTTGATGCTTCATCAACACTTTTCAAAATCAGCATGAAAATTACTAACATTTAAAAAATTATTCATACTTGATACATAAAAAAAAAAATTAAAGTGGCAAAAATATGCTCCAAAAAAAATGTGTATTCTGAATCACCATTTTTCAAAATCAAGTGATTTCTTTCTACCTCAAAAAAATAGGTACTAGGTCATTTTCTCATTTGATTGGTAACTATGTTTAATCCCGGCTATGAGCATCTTATACAATTTTGCACACACTTTCTCCTTGTATTTAGGGTTCAAACGATAAGGGAACTGCTTTACTGGCTTCACATCTGGCTTTAGAGTGATCTTCATGATGCCCAAATCCCTTACTATCCCTTTCAAATCAGAGAACTTAGTGGAAAACAAGTCCTGATATTCCCGTAGTAGCTCCGAGACTTTGTCCACTATATTTTCATTTCAATAGTCGCCTATGTTTGCAAACTTCGGTTGTGCTTCTGATCCAATATTCACCTGCTTGGTCTTTAAGGGATGTGAGAAATCAAGGACTTCCACCTTAGGCCTTGCGACTTCGCCTTGTCCTTCTGACTAAGGAATATTGATGTCGCTAGGATCTTCTTCGCCTTCCTCAGTGGTCACATGGTAACATTTGAGTGCATGGTGCAATTTTGTACTCCAATCTAGTTGTACTTGTGCAACAGGTTCTTCAAGTATTATGAATATTGCAGCTTTGATCTCCTTTAATGCCTCATCAATGCATTCAAATCCATCTTCAAAGCTCAAAGTTAGCAAAAAACTTTCTTTCAGAACATCCCATTTTGTGGTTCCATGTCGCAACTCTGTTTCCAAATATCAGTTCATTAGAATCGTATCCAAAGTGCGACAGAATATATGAACCCATTCTGGTTGTGGTTCTTCTCCCCATGCTTTCGTCCATTGAGCTAGATGCTCACGTGGATCATCCTTCCCCGTGTATTTCTCCGTAATATGAGTATTGGCATATCCAAACCATATCTTCATCATCCGTCGATATTCGTTCCAATCTGCAAAGCTATGCTTATTCATACCCCACCATTTGGTAGACATATCTCTCAGCACAATATCTAACACCTCTAACTGATGCTCCTCTGATATATCTCATTCAAATTTATCTAGAAATAAATTGGCATCTTCTAAACCATCATAATGTGGTAAGTTGCATACCTTAGTGGATATACATCAGAGTGACTTTGTAAGACCATTTCATTACAGCGATGATACCTCATGCAACCTATTTTTCCAATGTTCGAGCTCCTCATCCGAGTCTAAATTACAAGAGATATCCCTCTCCCACGTATTCCACCCATCCGTTGTAGGGTTGATCCAATCTTTGTCCTATGTAGTTAGCTTATAGATCTGCTCAATATCATCATCCTCCTCATAATCACGGACTGGTTCATTATATCACGCACCCTTGGTTGGATCCAATGGGACAATAACCCTTAGTTCTCTCTTTTCAAATGTCATACTTCACCTCTCAAGGTTGATGCCTGTGTTCATATAAAATGCCAAATCAATTCCAAGTAGCATTGGATATGGGTTACTATTGTCCACTATTTCAATCACTTCAAAATCAGTTATGGTGCACACCCCTTCAATATCCACAGTCACACCATGTAGGCAACCCATAGGAATAATCTTCTGTTGGTTCACCATTCTCAACTAGATAAAGGACCACTTTAATGCTGGTCTTCCCATTCTTTCCCAAGTTTTCTTTGGAAAAACATTTGCATCGGACCCCAAATCAAGAATTACCTAGTCCATTTCATATTCTATAATCTGTGTAGTCAATCTCATTCCGCGACCTATCCTTTTCTTACTTTTGTCAACCTTATGTACTGTGCACTGTTCCGGTAGTGGCTTAGTCTTTCCAGTGTAGTTATCTATCAATTCTTGGAGTCCTTCTACTGCCTTCTTATCCCTTAGGAGCTTCATGCAGGTTTTTAAAAAGGATGCTAATAATGAAGGGTCTGCCTCCAGTGTAGTACCAACGTCCTCATGCTTTACCGTGCAAGTATTCCGAGTCCTTGATGTAGAAGCTCCTGCATTTGCGAAGCTCCTTTTTTCTTGCATAAATGTTTCCTTTACCTTATTTACATCGAATCCAGTCTCCTTATCAGAAGCCTTGTGAACCCACACATTTGCCTCTGTTGTTCTAGATCTCTTAAGCCATAGTCTCTTTGATGCTATGAGCAAGGGAGTGACCAGAGGTCCAAAGTCGCTTTCATAGGTTTTCTTGCCAGTGAAAAAAGACCAAAGCCACCAATTCTATGCCAGTGACGCTGGGATTTAAGCCACCTTTTCAGGCCTAGAGCCCAGGCCACTGCCTAGAATGGAGTGATAGCCTAGAATCAGTAAAAGTATAGGGAAACAATGATTCAAAAGCAATAAGCTAAACAAGATCATAACTAGACCCCTACTAGCCATGATAAGCATTTCATCAAACATATCATCAACATGTAACCTACAAGCGTAAACAACAAAATTAAGTATAGGGATCTCATACTTATCTGAGAATCATTATGAACCATTATTCCCTCATGTCATTTATTGCATTATCATCTATTGGGTCATAGACACATTATCCATTCATGTACAAGTAAAAGCATGTTGAGAGCCATACATAGCTGTTGTCATAAAGCATACATATAACCAGGAGAATAGGAATAGAAATATCATAAACATATCAACCATACAATCCATGTATACATCAATACATTTACACATTAAAATCAAGGGAATGGATTTCTCATTAATGAATGCAATAAACCAACTGGAGATGGGACTACCATGTTCCACCCAACCATAGATTGGCTGAGTCAAGTCTCTCTTCAACCAATCACCCCCATGCCATATTCCAAGCATGAATGTTGGACTCATAGAACACACCAAAAATACCAACAAGCATGGATGCCACCATAATTCTCTGCCTACACTGTGAGGAATTTGAGTGCCTCCTAGTTTCTTAGACTATACTGAAATCCACAGTCTAATGTAGGGATCGCTAGGCCCTGCACCAAGACATACTATCTAGGTTTTAATGAAAATCCCATCTAAGGACTACTAGGCCCAACAGAGAGGAAATCCACCTCTTGGCTTTACCGTATATACCGCCATTCACTGGAAAGGATTCCTAGGCCCACTGAGGCACATAATCTAGTTTTACCGCAACCCACAGTCTGGTTCAGGGGTTACTAGGCCAATGGCTTCTATGATCCACAGTCTAGTTCAGGGACCACTAGGCCATGTGTTTGTAAATTCATAGATCCACCCCACTGAGCTTTGAATTTAATCTGGTCATCTGACATTAATCGAATGAGAGAACCCATCTCATCAAAGTTATCAGGAAATGGCAAGGCTATGTTAAAAATACTGTCACACATGGAAAAAAGCATGCCATGGTAGGAAAGGAAAACATGCAATCCCATGCATGCCAAATATAGAAAGGAAAATACACATGCAAGTCAATACCTACAATGAAGCCTTCTATAGCTACTTGATCTTGCCTTTCCTTGCTTGATCTTTTCTCCCCTTATCCTATTTTCCTTTCTTGCTCCAATGCTAAGGTGATCCGAGAAACTCTAAGTGTCCAAGAGTGAGACAGTGAGAGAATAATGAGAAAGCTCCAAAATCAACGAACAAAAGGTTGCTGACTGATCCTCTGAATCATTTCTATGAATGAGGCCTCTATTTTCTTCATTTTCCATTATTTTCCTTGAATTTCCTCCTCACATGCAACCTGTGACCTTTCACCTCATTTTTTTCTTAATTTCCATTATTTTCATAAATAATTGTGCCAACAATTCCATTTTGCCTTGCCAAAGGCCTTATCCATTGCCTTTTCCAATTTCCTTAGCCATAAACAACAAAATGAACACCCCCTAGGATGTCTTGCCCAAAATTTAGCTTGGAATAAGTGTCCCTTCGACTGTGGTTATTATTTTTAACTTTTATTACATGGAATTTTCACTAGGGTTATTACACTGCTCTTGTAAGTCTATCGCCTATGAACTCATAGATGTAATTTGATTTACCTACACTCTTCTACTTAGAGCATCTGGAACCCTGTTCTCTTTACCCTTAATGTAATTGATCTTGAAGTCAAACTCACTGAGTATAACCAACCACCTAGCTTTCCTGACATTTATATTATGTTGGTCAAACAAGTACCTCAGGCCACTATGATCACTCATCAAGATGAACCTCCTACCAAGAATATAATGTCTCTACATCTTCAAGGCGTGGACGATAGTTTCCAACTCAAGATCGTGAGTCACATAGCTCTTCTCATGCTCATTCAATTTCCTTGACTCACAACATACTACTTGTCCTTCTCACATCAAGACTCCACCAAGTGCTCTCTTGCAAGCATATGTACATACCAAAAAATATTTTTATGAATCTACAATATTTAGAACGAGAGCATTTGTAAGAAAATTCTTCAACTACTCAAAACTAGCTATACATTCCTTTGTCCATTCAAATTTCTTTCCTTTTCACTACAAGGATGTAATAGGATAGGCAATCTGGAAGAGGTTCCCGATGAACCGCCCGTAATAACCTGCTAACCCGATGAATGATATGACCTTATCCATATACCTAGGATTTTCCCACTCCATAATAGTTTTGATCTTTTCTAGGTCCACTGCTATACCTTCCTTGGAAACCACATGCCTGAAGTAATGATTTTATGTCTAAAAGAAACTGCATTTACTAAGCTTGGCATACAATTGGTGCTCTCTTAGCAATACCAACATTGCTGCTAAGTGTTTTGCATGTTCTTCCATATACTTAGAATATAACATGTCATCAATGAATACTATAACAAACTTTTCCAAATAAGGATGCAACACATTATTCATAAAAAACATGAAAGTAGTTGGAGAATTAGTCAAACCAAAAGGAACCACAATAAACTCATAATTCCCATGCCTGATTTGGAAAGAATTTTTGTATATGTCATCTTCTTTGATGCGTAGCTAATGATATCATGATCTAAAATCAATCTTCGACAACATTGCTGCTCCCTTTAGCTAATCAAACAAGTCATCAATCCACGAAAAAGGGTACCTTTTCTTAATCGTCACCTTGTTCAACTGCCTAAAATTAATACACAACCTGAGAGTACCATCCTTCTTTTTCACAAACAATACTGGTGCGCCCCAAGGTGACATTCTTGGCCTTATGTATCCCTTATCAAGCATTTCCCTCAACTAAAACTTCAATTCCACTAACTCTGGAGTGCTCATCTTGTATGGTTCCTTTGATGTTAGTGTTGCTCCTGACATCAACTCAATAGAAAAGTCAACTTCCCTATGAGGAGGTAAATCTGAGATCTCTATTGGAAATACATCCTGAAACTGCTGTGAAATTGGATACCTCTTCAAGAATTCCACATCCTCAACATGCTTACCTTTATCACTAGAAATATGAACTACAAACAATATATGTCCTTTCTTGCTACTATGATTTGCCTACATAACTGTATCCATTCTTACTTATGTAGGCTTCTTCTTACCCTGCAAGATTATCTTTTCTCCATCATCATCCAAGAGATCAATAGCCTTGTCACAGTAATCCACCTTAGTCCTATTAATGTACAACCAATCCATGACCAATAACATACTGTATGATCCAAACATAAGTACATTTAGATGCACTAATTTATACATACCATTTAGCTCAAATACACAAGATCTTATCGAATGACGAACTCTTTTCATGGTGCATGTATCTAATTGCACCAACCAAAACTCTGCATGCACTAATTTATTCAAGAAAATATTATCCACCAGGTCATGCTTGATATAACTATAGTTAGATCCAAGGTAAATCAAAATAGAAACAACTTGATCACAAAGCTTACCTTCCATCTCAATAATAGATGCCTAATGATCATCCCACCTATTATCTATGTTGGAAATACTGGAGGGGGGGGGGGTGAATCAGTATTTCTTTTTCCCACTATTGTTTTACCAGTTAAAACATATATATTCAAAACACAAAATGAACAGAAAGAATAAATGCTTTTATTAATATAACTGTGTAGTAAAATAAATGCAATATATAGATGGTCACAATCAGTTGCCAAGCTCCAACTTGGACTTTGGTGAGGCTCCAATCTCCAGAGCACCAACTCTATTTTGCCAAGACACCAATCTTGGACTTAGGAGCACCAACTCCCAAGGAGTTCAATCCTTCCATACTTCTGAGGCACCAGCCCCAATCCTTCTTGGTTCTGAGGTACCAACCCCAAGGACTCCTATCCTTCTCACTTTTGAGGCACCAACCCCAAGGACTCCTATCCTTCTGTTCGCAGAACTCTTCTCTGCTGAGTTCTGTCTATTTATAGCTTCACTGTAATCTCCAAACTACAATATCAATGACAACCATGTCTTCTTATGGATGAGTCCTCACAGCTCTGCACACTGCCCACGCATAGTCTCCAATAGCCTTCATGCTCTCTGATAATGTCTTCACACAGCTCTAGTCAGTCTATTGTTAGCTGCACTAAGCTCTACATAAAGAACAACTTCTTGCTCAAGTTTATGTTTTCTGCTAGCTGCTTCTCCCCTTTGACTGTCTGTTGTCCTATTAGCCCTACGGCCCTCTTTTTGTTCTGCTGGATCCTCTCGCTGCCTTTTTCTCCTCCAGCTTATTTCCACAGCGTTCAACAGCATTCACCGCTGCTGCTTCTGCTATCTCACATTCTCATTTTTTTTGCAATAACAACAGCAACCACAGTCTTCTATTCTTGTTGTTTTTATGCATTCCCGTGCCTCTGTCCATTCGTTTCCTCTTACACGGCCTCTTAGACTTCCTCAACGCTCGCTGTCATTTCCTCTTCGCTTGCTTTCTTCTTCGGCTTCCCAAATTTCCGTTTCCTTTGTGTATTCATGCTCACAGGACACGTTCAATCAATGGCTAGGTCCAAAACAATCCACCGGAGAACATATCTTCTTGGCTAAAACTGTAACAGCGCTGCTTTGCCAATGATTGTGGGCATACACAGGGATGGCATTATTTAACGGAAAACCACGTCCTTTCGAAAATAATAGCAGACATACATAGGGTTTTGTTTCATTTAACAAATAGCCACATCTTATCCCAATCATAATCACCATGATTTGGTCTCCCGCACTATCGAGACTGTTCCTTACAGTATTTTTGCCTCCACACTTTAGAATCGGAGCCACCTTTTTTATCGGCGCTTTTAATACTATCAGAAGCCACCACCCATCCACTATGTTAACTATCGGGCTAAGCTTTAAAGCCCCACGGACATGCACATATATTAATACACGGGAAAACACGTAAGTCCCGCTCCAATTCACATATGCGGATCCCAAATATTATACACCCGCCTCTATACTTATCGGCAGGTCTATCCGTTCGGCGATCGCAATAACCACTTGACTCCAACCCCCGACGCCCTCGCGGACCCGACACCTCTTACATCCCTTCCTATAATGACTTCGGGTCCGGGATATCGGGGTTATTGCGGCCTCTTGTGATGTGATAGTTTTGTGGACCCGATGGCCCTTTATACTCTGCTTCTTAATGATTTCGGGTCCGTCACTTCGGCAGGTTTGCATCGGCGATTTTGTAATACAAAGGGTCTGTGGACCCGACGTCCCATTCAATCGGCTCTTTATAATATTTCAGCTCCGGCTGTCGGAGCGCACAATTAACAGTCCCAAAGGCCCTTGTGGACCCGATATTACTTTATGCTCCCCTTTATAATGGTTCGGCTCTGGACTGTCGGAGCATACACTTCGGTGGTTCCGAAAGGCTCCACTCCTCTGATGCGATATTGGTTTCAGACCCGATATGGGTCTGGACAAATCTTAATAAGAAGTCACGTCCACCCAATGTTCCGTTTAATGGTTTGTCCACCATTTCTTTGCGAAATGGAATTCACCGCCTTTGAGGGATTTCTGTGTTTAAACACAGTTCCGCCACAATCTTTGCCTCCGATACAGTATTCCTTAAGCACTATTGCTCCGATAGTTGTGATTGCTGTGTCCCATGGATATATGGCTCCCGATAGCTGTGTGCTCCTCTTGTAGGTTCTTCGTGGGCATGTATTACATGCAGCACTCCTCCGATATGGCTCCTCTTGCTCTGATATCCTCCGTTTTCTCCTCTTCTTTGGCATATATGTATGGTCTATAAGTATGGCTCCGATAGCTCTGTTTTGGCATATATTACAAGCAACGTTCCTCTTGCTCTGATATGGCTCTCCGATGACTCTGATGGCCCTATTTGCTTTGTTTACGCATATTTATGATATATAGATATATATATATATATATATATATATATATATATATATATATATATATATATATATATATATATATATATATATATATATATATATATATATGGCTCCTCTGGTGGTGCTTCATTCTCTGTTAGCTCCTCTGATGACTCTGTGCGCTCCTCTCATCTCCATCTGCTCCTCTTTGGCATATACCAATGGCTCTATATATATTGCTCCTCTTGGCTCCTCTTGCTCCATTTGCTCTTCTCGGTCCATATCCTCTTGGCTCCTCTTGTTCCATCTGCTCCTCTCAGTCGGTTTGCTCCATTTGCTCCTTTGGTGGCTCTGTCTGCTCCTCTCGTCTCCATCTGCTCCTCTAGCCTGGCAATGTCTTTCAAAGACCTCCTTGCATATAAGTCTGTTTCCGCATATATATATATATATATATGGCTCTGCTATCCTGATGGCCTTGCTCTTGTCTCTTCATGAATCTGCTCTGCATCCCCTTGGCTTCATGTCATCCTCTAGTATCTAGAATATTGCCATATTGACATCAATGACAACCTAGGTCAACAATCTCCCTCTTTGTTATTGATGGCAATATTCTTCTTCTCTCCCCCTTTGACATCAATGGCAAAGGAGTGCTCTGGGACTCCCCCTATCAAACTGCTTCTGTTCTTCATGAATGGTAGATCTTCATGGGTCTGTGACTCCCCCTGTCGTAGTGCTCTTCTTCTTCAAGATAGAAGGATTGATGCTTTATCATCTTCATGTCTCAGAACTGCTTTATCATGGCTTCAACAATGCTTAAGGATGCTCTACTTTAATGCTTTCATTCAGATTGCAAATGGCCATACACAAGTGTCCAAGTCCAGGCTTTCATGCTCAATCCATATTGATGTCTCCATAGGCAGAATTGAGAGACCTTCATAGTTTGAATCAAGAGAGAGACTGCTACTGAGATTGTCTTTCTTCAGATCTGAGTTTATTTGTGTCTTTGTGCTTCCCCTTAAGTTACTGCCATCTAGTATTCAATCATCACTGCATTTGGACAAAAATGTGAGGGGTTGTGCCTTGCTGTTGCTATATTCCTTAAGTGATCTGTATCGGCTTAACTTATGCTTAACTGCACAACATTCTCCTTCCTATGAGCCATCTTTTCCTTGCGTTCTTGTACATATCTCTGCAGATTCAGATATCTAATCTGTGACTACCTTTTAAATACAATTGCTGATCTGCATCCTTTTACAATGCTTCAGTTTGTTATATTCTGCTAGCTGCTCTTACTTCAAACTCCATTCCAGATGTATCTGTTTGTTTGAAGACTGCCTCTATTAGTGTCCAGAATTTATTTGTTCTCACATTTAATTTCTGAGTTAACACATTCAGCATCTGTAATTTCAGCACCATGATTATTTCTCCAATTACAGAATCATGTTCTTCAATGGAGTATTCCTGAGAAATGATCTTCATCAAAGAATGATTGTTAATATAGCTCAATAAGGATTTCATAAGGACCCGTTCACTAATAGCTTCAGCAATAATGATCAAGAATTACAGGCTCCCCCTAATTGTATGCATTATCTCATTTGGTAGAGTCTTCTCATAAGATGCTTAGATTCTCAAAATTTAGGTCAATGACATATGCTATTGGCCGGAGAGCTCAAGGGACTTTCGGATTGTATTTCCTTCCTTCTCCATACCTGTGTAACTTTCTTCTTTTGCATGGTTCTAGCTTGTGTAAGAGCCCATGTTAAGTTACAATCTCGTGCCATATGACCAATGTTATGACACTTGAGGCATTCTACATTGTACATGAATAAGAATTCATGGTTTCTTCTTGCAAAATTGTTTCTTGGAGGTTGTCGGAGGCTATAACATCTATCTCTATGAGATGGTTGGGGACCATAACATCTATCTTTATGATATACTTTACAGTCTTTTTCCATATGACCAAAGTTTGAACAGGAATAACAATAACCAAAAAATGAACTTTGGTACCTGGGAGATGGAGGTTTCCTTGATGTACTTCTGAAGCCTTTTTGCCTTGAGATCCTTTGATGATAACCATTGCCTCTCGCATCTTTGTCATCATCTATATTTCTTCTTAGAGCTGGTTTTCTTCTTGGAGCAGGATTTGTTCTATTGTAACCTTGATTTTTCTCCTTGCCTTTGCTGGAACTGGGAGCATCACCATTTCTTTCTATCTTCTTTCTATCTCTTTTGTTTGAAGAATTTTCATTCTTGTTTGAGGATTCTCCTACATATCCGAGACCTAATTTATCAGGTGGACTTCTATGATAGCTGAGCATGTCATCCAAAACCTGAGAGCTCTTCAAGATTTTGTTCATCCCTTCAACCTTTTTCCTGAGGAGGACAATCTCTTCTTCCAATCTTTCACACTCACTATTCTTCTTTGCAAGTTGTTCCTCAGTTTCTTCCTTGCTACGAGTAGCTTCAGCTACTGCTATTTTAAGGGAGATGATATCTGACTTCATTTTGAAGATTTCTTCATTCTTTGCTTGACTGCTCTCCATTTCCTTCTCAGCTCCTTGTGCCTGTTTCCTGGCTTCTTGTAATTGAGACTTAAGGGAGGAGACCTCTACCTTGTACTGACCAATCTCTTCTTCAAGTTTTTTCAAGCTCTTGTGCCTTTGTTCAAGTTGGCTTGACAATATATCTTCCTACTTCTTTGCTTTATTCAATTGATTTGTCATGGATATGACTTCTTCATGATGCTTCCTTTTGCTATGATGAAATTCCTTCTTAAGCTTGGCAAGATCTTCATCCCTTTCTTATACTTGAAGCTTGATGAGGTCAACTTTCTTCCTTGTTTGATCTTGGTTACCTACTGGAGCTATCTTCTTAAGTGCCTCATTTTCGTTTTTCAAATTGTTAATATCTTCCATGGAAGTCATAAGTTGACCGAGGAGTTCTTCTACAAAGTCTTTTTCCTTCTCTTCATCTTCTAGGTCTGTTTCAGCCTTGATGTCATCATTCTCATTTTTAGCTTCTATGATGGGTTCTGGATTTACTTCTAGATTTCCATTATCTTCTTGACTGATGGTCAATGCTCCTTTTGAGTGAAGATCATGAAGTTTGTCCCATATACCCTTTGTTGATGAACATTTTCCTAGATTATTCTTTACAGAATTAGGTAGCCCATTCAAGATTGCCTTTACTGCTTTTGCATTGTACTCCTTGGATTCCTCATCCATCCTGCTATCAGCAATCACTGATTTCCAGACTTCAATGCCTTGAGTCTGTAAGAAATTCCTCATTCTTGCTTCCCATATATTAAAGTTCCCATTGAGCCTTGGAGCCTCCTCAAATTGATTTTCTTCTGTTTTAGTAGTAGAGGGAGACACATCCTTAGGAGGATTGGAGACGTTCTTCCTTGACCTTGCCATTTGTGTTCTGAGAGTCAACCTTCAAGCTGTTAAGCTTTGAATGAAGGAACCTGCTTTGATACCAATTGTTGGAAATACTAAGAGGGGGGGTGAATCAGTATTTCTTTTTCCCACTATTGTTTTACCAGTTAAAACATATATATTCAGAACACAAAATGAACAGAAAGAATAAATGCTTTTATTAATATAACTGTGCAGTAAAATAAATACAACATATAGATGGTCACAATCAGTTGCCAAGCTCCAACTTGGACTTTGGTGAGGCTCCAACCTCCAGAGCACAAACTCTATTTTTCCAAGACACTAATCTTGGACTTAGGAGCGCCAACTCCCAAGGACTTCAATCCTTCTATTCTTCTGAGGCACCAGCGCCAATCCTTCTTGCTTCTGAGGTACCAACCCTAAGGACTCCTATCCTTCTCACTTTTGAGGCACCAACCCCAAGGACTCCTATCCTTCTCACTTTTGAGGCACCAACCCCAAGGACTCCTATCCTTCTGTTCTCAGAACTCTTCTCTGCTGAGTTCTATCTATTTACAGCTTCATTGTAATCTCCAAACTATAGTATCAATGACAACCATGTCTTCTTATGAATGAGTCTTCACAACTCTGCACACTGCCCACGCATAGTCTCCAATAGCCTTCATGCTCTCTGATAATGTCTTCACACAGCTCTAGTCAGTCTATTGTTAGCTGCACTAAGCTCTGGATAAAGAATAACTTCTTGCTCAAGTTTATGTTTTCTGCTAGCTGCTTCTCCCCTTTGACTGTCTGCTGTCCTATTAGCCCTGCGGCCCTCTTTCTGTTCTACTGGATCCTATCACTACCTCTGTCTCCTCCAGCTTATTTCCATAGTGTTCAACAGCCTTCAATAGCATTCACCACTGCTACTTCTGCTATCTCACATTCTCATTTTATTTTTTTGCAATAACAACAGCAACCACAGTCTTCTGTTCTTGCTCTTTTTATGCATTCCCGTGCCTCTGTCCATTCATTTCATCTTACACGGCCTCTTAGACTTCCTCAACGCTCGTTGTCATTTCCTCTTCGCTTGCTTGCTTCTTCGGCTTCCCAAATTTCCGTTTCCTTTGTCTATTCATGCTCACAGGACACATTGAATCAATGGCCAGGTCCAAAACAATCCACCGAAGAACATATCTTCTCGGCTAAAACTGTAACAGCGATGCTTTGCCAATGATTGTGGGCATACACAGGGATGACATTATTTAATGGACAGCCACATCCTTTCGGCAATAATAGCAGGCATACACAGGGTTTTGTTTCATTTAATAGATAGACACATCTTATCCCAATCATAATCGCCATGATTTGGTCTCCCGCACTATTGGGACTATTCCTTACAGTATTTTTGCCTCCACACTTTAGAATCGGAGCCACCTTTTTTATCGGCGCTTTTAATACTATCGGAAGCCACCACCCATCTGCTGTGTTAACTATCAGGCTAAGCTTTAAAGCCACGCGGACATGCACATATATTAATACACGGGAAAACACGTAAGTCCCGCTCCAGTTCACATATGCGGATCCCAAATATTATACACCCACCTCTATACTTATCAGTGGGTCCGTCTGTTCGGCGATCACAATAACCACTTGACTCCAACCCCTGACGCCCTCGTGAACCCTACACCTCTTACATCCCTTCCTATAATGACTTCAGGTGCGGGATATCGGGGTTATCGCGGCCTCTTGTGATGCGATAGTTCTACGGACCTGACGGCCCTTTATACTCTACTTCTTAATGATTTCGGGTCCATCACTTCGGCAGGTTCGCATCGGCGGTTTTGTAATACAAAGGGTCTGCGGACCCGACGTCCCATTCAATCGGCTCTTTATAATATTTCGGCTCCGGCTGTCGGAGCACACAATTAACAGTCCCAAAGGCCCTTGCGGACCCGATATTACTTTATGCTCCCCTTTATAATGGTTCGGCTCCGGACTGTCGGAGCATACACTTCGGCGGTTCCGAAAGGCTCCACTCCTCCGATGCGATATTGGTTTCGGACCCGATATGGGTCTGGACCAATCTTAATAAGAATTCACGTCCGCCCAATGTTTTGTTTAATGGTTTATCCAACATTTCTTTGCGGAAATGGAATTCGCCGCCTTCGAGGGATTTCTGTGTTTAAACACAGTTCCGCCACAATCTCTGCCTCCGATACAGTATTCCTTAAGCACTATTGCTCCGATAGCTGTGATTGTTGCGTCCCATGGATATATGGCTCCCGATAGCTGTGTGCTCCTCTTGTAGGTTCTTCGTGGGCATGTATTACATGCAACAATCCTCCGATATGGCTCCTCTTGCTCTGATATCCTCTGTTTGCTCCTCTTCTTGGGCATATATTTATGGTCTATAAGTATGGCTACGATAGCTCCGTTTTGGCATATATTACAAGCAACATTCCTCTTGCTCTGATATGGTGCTCTGATGACTCCGATGGCCCTATTTGCTTTGTTTCCGCATATTTATGATATATATATATATATATATATATATATATATATATATATATATATATATATATATATATATATGGCTCCTCTGGTGGTGCTTCATGCTTTGTTAGCTCCTCTGATGGCTCTGTGCGCTCCTCTCATCTCCATCTGCTCCTCTTTGGCATATACCGATGGCTCTATATATATTGCTCCTCTTGGCTCCTCTTGTTCCATCTGCTCCATTTTCTCCTTTGGTGGCTCTGTCTGCTCCTCTCGTCTCCATTTGCTCCTCTGGCCTGACAGTGTCTTTCAAAGACCTCCTTGCATACAAGTCTGTTTCCACATATAAATATGATATATATATATATATATATATATATGGCTCAGCTATCCTGATGGCCTTGCTCTTGTCTCTTCATGAATCTGCTCTGCATCCCCTTGGCTTCATGTCATCCTCTAGTATCCAGAATATTGCCATATTGACATCAATGACAACCTAGGTCAACAATCTAATGCTGCATAAATCTTAGGAATACTCTGTCCAGCATCCCCAACCGTCTATGCCTCCTGAGCACAACAAATCTATGGTCTACCTCCCTGATGTTGTGGATAATCTCTCCTACGACGATCCTTGCCATAACTCCAACATTATAAAGGCTTCTTTCCATCACCCTTGTTCTTCTCCTTAGAATGAAATCCATGTCCTCTGTCAGTTGCATTGAATTTCTTGTATGGTGTTGTATTCTCCTTATCATATATATCATGAGGTTTTCCTCACTTCTTAGCCCACTTTCCTTTATTCTTCTCATTACCTTTTCAATTTTGCTTAGACTGAGTCTTGCGTTTTGATTTCTCATAACATTGCTTCAATTTTTTGATGCCTTCCTCTAGCTATCTAGGCTTATCAAAATAATTTTTTCTTTGAATGATACTAACAACCCATTGATGAATCTTTGAATCTTTTCTTTCTCCTCAAGATAAGGCACATATATCAACAACTCCAAAAATCTACTAGTATACTCCTCATCTCTCATAGATCCCATCTTCAACTCATAGAACTCCTTTTCCTTGGCACCATAGTATTTTTCAGATAGATTCTTCTTCCTGAAAGATCTCTCTAACTAACTCCAAGTTAGTTCCTCCTCTCAAATGGCTCTGACATTCTTCAAATATTGCCACAAAATGTTTGTTTTTCCTTTAAGATTGAAAGTAACCATCCTAGATTTCATATTTTATGAATAATAATTCAATCTAAAAAGCTTACTCATCCCAAGAAACCATGCATCTACATCTTTTGACTTCTTCATTTCTTGTTCAAATGTAGGAGTCTTTACTTTCTTGAATTCTTCTAGAAAGTATTGCTTCTCACTCCTCCGATACGGATGGTGGAAATGATGGTGATGTTGTCTCTCTGAACTAGAACTAGAATAGAAGCACAATCGTTACCCCTCTTGTTAGGTGTATCCAAGAACCTAACATCTTTGATTGTGTTGTTGGGACGAGAAAAAGGTATGATTTCTCTTCAATTAATGCTTCATTTATTAGTCATCCTTATAATATTATCCTTGTTTATAGAATAAAATGAGGAAAATATCAATCAAAGTTGGAAGAAACTAGTTGGTGATAGAATAGGAAAATTTAGTACAAAAAATTGATTCTTTGCTATCTTTGTATGCAGAGATGTGATTGGGCAAAAGCTGTTCAATTGGCAGGACAACATAAGGCCATAAAGGGAAAAGCCACGACATCTGGGGCAGACAAGGAAGTAGAAGATTAGCTTGAGCACTCCTTTGTTATCATATGATTAGATTTTATATTGTGAAATCCTTAGGGTCTCCTGATCTTCAGGATTTGTTGTTATCCAAGTTTCCCTTTCATGTTATGTAAGGCCGAAAGGCAACTAGATGATAGCTTAGACTTTTGATATGTAGTTATTCTCTTTAGAATAAGAATGTTGTCAATTTAGTGACTCTAGCAGTTGTTACTTTGAAGTTAATGAAAGAAGGTTGTGCTTGATACATCTCCGTATTCTGAGTTTTTATTAAGTAGAGGCTTCTGGCGACTCTAGGCCCAGTCACAAGAATTCCCACTGCTCTTTTGTGTTACAATTTACATTCAGTCCTTACATTTGATTTCATGTTTAGTTCATTTGGTTATCTTGAAGATTGATGATATTGACCTACACTGTTGTTCACATAGCTTTATATTGAAATTGCGAGGTAAACTTAAGTAAGCGCTTTGATTAGAATGAGTGAATGTATAGTTGATTGCTGTTCAATCAAATGAATATTATCATAGATCTTGAGAAACAAGACTAAATAACTTCTACAGATTGCAATATCAAATTTTTATCATTTAGGAATCTTTTATAGCTGTTGTTGTTCATTTATAGATTGTTGTTCAATTGCCGATTGTTATTGCTATTTAGTAATATAGATTGATTTGAGTTGAGTGGTGTTGTTTGATAACCATAGTTGCTTTAATTGATTAAGTGTGATTAGTCTCAAGCCTATTTGAGTAATTATCCATGTAATTCTCATTTGTATTTAAGTTCCAATTGGTTTCAGAACAAGTTGAATGGAATTACATAGGGTGTTGTGAGCATTCCTTTCATAGATAGTTTCTTTGCAGAGTTGTGTGAATTAGATTGAAGAATTGGACTTTAATGATTGCAATGATTCATCATTAGATAACCTCTAACTTCACTGCACATACTATGTTGGCACTCTTGAAATAGAAAGACTTACCTCAGGTTGACAACTAATGTAGGGATTAAGATTGCCTGTAAAAAGACATCTTAGTGAGCCAACATTTTGGCACCATTGCCGGGGAGAGTGTTCAATGTGATTAATTCTCTTTGCTGTAAGAAATATGGGTTTTAAAAATGGAAGGTAAGAACCTGCATACCTAGCAAGTAAAGTGCTTGCTTACCTGCCCGCTTTACAACAAAATTTTAGAGGTTAAATAGGAATTTGTTTTATGAATGACTAGAAATAAAATGATAGAAAAGAATAGAATTCTCTACCAAAATCAACAAAACCCAAAGGATTGGTGAACCTTGGGAGAACGGCCTTTATAGATGAAATCATAAGAAAATTAGAGTCTCAGGCATCAGTACGATTCTAGGCTATACCTAGAAAAGGTTCTATTGCCATCCCTCAAGCAGCAGGTCCACCATCTGCAGCTCATGCTGAGATTCAAATCCAAGTAGGAGGATCGGAACAGAGTTTTCAAGATACAATAAGCCTACCCTCTGATCCTCTATAGGAGGGAAAATATTGTAATTTACGAGAAGGAAAAGGAGAAACTAGTGGGGCTATTGAAGCAGAACCACAACAGTTGGAACAAGGATCTCCTGAGATTCCAAACCTAAGTAGTGTTGTAAATCCAGCTTGGGTTGCTAACTCTCTATTTATTACGGAAGTACCCCTTGAAATTCCTAAAGACTAATGGCATATCTTTGATCAAATGGCAGAACAACCACCCCAAGGTCAAACTTTGACACTAGAATACCCCATAGTTGAAGAGGTGGCCAATGCTCCTATGAAGGCTATTCCTCTGTAGCACATCCCAACCTTTCATGAGATGATCACAAAGGATCCTAATGCTTTCCTATTTGAGTTTAATGTCCTCTATAGAGGGTATGATTATACCACCGACCCCCAAAAACTAAAATTATTCCCTTCCACTTTGAAAGGGGAAAATTTGAGATGGTTTATGGGTCTAGGTGGGTGAACCATCAATTCTTGGGACGAAATGAAAACATACTTCCTTAAAAGATATGAGGACTTTTGTAAAACTAGGGAACTGAAAGATGAGATTTTCAAGATGACTGCAAAAGATAATGAGACACTAGAATAATATGTAGGATGATTTAATTATAATTTGTAGAGATATCCACACACTACACTACCAAAAGAAGTCCTAAGAGCTATATTGATTAAACGAATGAAAGAAGAATGGATAGAAACTCTAAACTTAATGGGAAAATGGGATATTTCTCAAGAAGAGTATGATGAAATCATTCGTTTGTGTATCAGGCGTTCACGAGGAACCGCACATATAGGAGCAGCTAGCTGAGATCCAATGAGCAAAGGAAGCAAACCACATAGTGGAGGTATAACACATATGGATATTGAAAACCTCTTGGGAGATTTTAAGATGGATCCTGGGCACTCTTACAACACAGTTGGACATTCTACAAGCCAAAAAAAAAAACAAGCTTTAGCAGAACAAAATTTGGCCATTGTCTGCCCATGTTGTCGAAAGAAGCATAGCCAACAGTAATGCCTATGAGACATGGTTTAGACGTGCACCATTTGTATTAAGGATCATGATACTGAACTATGTCTATCATTACCCAAGATGAAAGTACTATTCAAAGAAGCAGATGAGGAAATTGAACCAGTATATCTGATGAACCAACATCGACAATGGCAAGCCAAACCTATAGGTATGTTGCAAGATGCATCCCAATTTTTTCCTTCATCGCAGAACCTTAGGGTAGCCTAGCAAGGCCAATCATCCTACCCAAACTTGAAAAGTCCACCATTCCCTATGACATCCTACCCAGCACAATCCTTTCCAGTAAATGACTGGTCAAATTCTCCTTTAACTCCTGTCTAGCAAGGCAATCCCTATCAATCCCAGTGGCTTGCCTCCACCTCACAAAACCTGAATTGGTCTACAAACTGGCAACGACCTCTAGGGATATCCAATATACCTATAGGAATAGGCCCCTAGCCTTAGACCGCATAGTCAGCTCCTTATACATTACAGTAGAATTCTCAACCTCTTCTGCGGCCACAATTACCCGCTTAGCCAAACCCAAATCCTAATAATAGGCCAGTCAAGTTGGTACAGGTTATTGAAAACCTAGAATATGAGATTGAGCAGAAAGAATGTAATGAGCTCAGTTTGATGTCAGATCGAGTCATAACCCTTGAGGAAAATAGGGACCAATCTTTAATTGAAATTGTAACTCCACCTATACATATTCCATAATCTATACATGTTCCACCACTTGTAAATAATACTGAATCAATGCAAGGGGAAGAAACAGATCAACATGATGACCCTGAAAAACTTATGGTCACTTCCCTTCCATTGCCCAAAAGAATAGTGATACCTAGACTAACCACTTATCCTGATTTTGATCTTGTAGGGGAACTAAAAAATTTGTGTATTAAGATTCCCCTCCAACAGGCTATTCGAGACATTCCCGTCTATGCCAAGACCATAAAAGAATTATGAGTAAAAAGGCCTGTGAGGAAGGTAAAAACCTCACCCACTATTCATGTTGTAGGAATCTTATCCGATTTAATCTTAGGAGAGGAAACTCCTATAAACTATGAAGACCCTGGAAATCCCATAGTAACAATTCAGATATATGGCCACTCTTTTCCAAATACCCTAGTTGATCTAGGAGCTGCCATTAACATACTAATAAAAGAAACTTGTCAAGCACTTGGTATTACAGCCTTAGAACCAACTACCACTTTATTAGAGCTTTTCAATCGGTCGGTGGTAAGACCAGAAGGGACTTTACAAGATATTATAGTTTTTGTTGACTCATGGGAATATCCAGTAGATTTCCTGGTTATAAACCCAAGGAGTAGGTTGGATGGGCATCCTTTGATTCTGGGACAACCTTGGCTAGCAATGGCTGACGCATATATTGGCTACCGAGAAGGCAACATGACTATCACAAAGGTATATGCTGTAAAAAATTTGGTGTTATACCCTCCTGCCAGGCCGAGTTTGCCCATTGTAAAAATATGTAAGAAATCACCAACGTACCTGGAAGAGAGCATATGTTCAACACTCATAGTAGCAGAAGCATTAGAATTTAAAAATCAAACTGAAGATGATGTTATCAACAGTTTTATAAATCATCCAACAAATGTGGAGTGTCATATGCTAAAAGTAATTCTTAAAAACGAAGCCATGGAAGAGCCTCTGAAGGACACAGACGACCAACATATTCAAACAATTGCTGTTCAGAATAGTAAACCAGTTGAGATCGAACCAGGCAAATTTCTACATATCAATGCTAATATGAAGAGCGAACACAAAAAAATCTTATCTAGGTATTGCAGAAAAATAAAGGGGGTTTTTCCTAGGATTATCCTAATATGAAAGGGATAGATCCACAGTTATGTACACGCCACATTTATACAAAGAAGGATGCACGCCCATCTAACAGCCTCAACAGAGGTTGAACCCTCACCTCAAAGATATTGTGAAAGAGGAATTACAGAAGCTACTGGATGTAAACTTTATTTATCCTATCTCAGACAGTAAATGGGTCTCCCCTTTGGTGGTCATCCCCAAGAAAAATAGGAAATGGTGTATTTGTGTAGACTATCGAGAGTTACATAAGACAATGTAGAAAGACCATTTTCCCCTCCCATTCATTGATCAGGTCCTAGATACGTTGGAAGGGAAGCAATTCTTTTCCTTTCTAGACGGCTTTAGTGGGTACAATCAAATCCAGATTGCCCCTAAAGACCAGGACAAAATGACCTTCACCTATCCCTAGGGCACATTCGCATACAGAGTATTACCATTTTTCTTGTACAATGCCCTGACCACGTTTCAGAGTGCTATACTAGGCATCTTTGATGATCTAATAAATGAAGGACTAGAGGTATATATGTATGATTTTACTCCATATGGGGATGATTTTGATCAAGCACTATGAACTCTAGAAAAAGTCTTAGAACAATGCATCGCTACCAGGTTATGTTTAAGCAATGTCAAGTGTCACATGATGATGTCTGAGGCCGTGATCCTAGGGCATTACATCTCTGCAATAGGAATACAGGTAGATGCAACAAAAATACAGGTAATTCTTTTACTACCTACCCCGTGCACCCAAACAGAGGTACGTATTTTCCTAGGATATGCAGGTTATTATCGCAGATTTATTAAGAATTTTTCACAGATTGTAGCACCCTTATACGCTCTAACTGGAACATTGATCTCAACTGGTCTGACAAGTGTGACATAGCTTTTGCAGGATTAATTAAGAATCTAGTCTCAACAACACCAGTATTACGTGGACCAAACTGGGAGGTACCTTTTCATATTTCCACGGACACATCAGATGTAGCCATAGGTGTTGTCCTCGGCCAGGAGGATAAGAAACCTTATGCTATATATTACATTAGAAAAAATCTCACCCCTACAGAACTCAATTACACATTGACAGAAAAATAATTCTTAGCAGTTATTTATGCAATAAATAAATATAGACACTATATAACTGGCTACCAAGTCTTTGTGTACACTGACAACTCTGCCATTAGATATCCAGCTAATAAACCTATCACAAATGGTCGAGTAACACGATGGTTATTGCTTTTGCAGGAATTCGACATTATCATTAAAGCTCATCCAGGAAAGGAGAATCCCATTGTTGATTTTCTATCTCGAATTCCGAAGGTTAATGATCCACTAGTAGTAGATGACCAATTTTTGGATGACCACCTGTTTGCTGTGGTGGTTAAGACGCCATGGTACGCAAATGTGGAAAATTATCTGGCAGTAGGGAAGCTACCTAAACATTTAACAACACGGGAAATAGAATTGATTGTTCAATGTAGCGCCTGATTCTCTTGGATAGGTGGATATATTTTTCATACAGGGGCTGACATGTGTATACATAGATGTATCTGCAAAGATGAGATCCATGACATCCTGAAGGCTTGCCATGATGAGCCCTGTGGGGGACATTTCATAGACAGAAGGACAGGAAATAAGGTATTAAAAATGGGCTATTATTGGCCCACTATTTTCAAGGATGCTAAAAAATATGCCTAGGCCTACGACAGTTGCCAAAGGATGGGCCGACCTAGTCAATCTGATGAAATGTCCCTGCGGCCACAATTTGTCATAGAACCCTTCCAGCATTGGGCATTAGACTTTGCAGGTCCGTTTCATTTGCCTTCCAATCAGAAGGCCTACATACTGGTAGCGATAGATTATGTGACAAAATGGGTGGAAACAATAGATTTACCAAGAGCCACAGAGGAAGTAGTGATTAACTTCCTTTTTGGGCTATTTGTGTAGTATGGATTACCGCGAGAAGTGGTCACAGATGGGAGAAAGAAATTCAGAGGTAACAAAATTACTGCCACCCTCAGAAACCATCATATCACGCATAGGATCACTTCTCTGTATCACCCGTAGGGGAACAAGCATGTAGAAAGAACCAAGATGGTTATAGAAGCAATTCTGACTAAAACAGTCTCAACGCATCGACGAGATTAGACTGCTAGAGTACCAGAGGCCTTGTGGGCCTATCATATGAATTGGAGGAATACTATTGGATACTCTCCTTACCAGCTTGTGTTCGGTAAAGAACTAATTTTTCCAATCGAATTCGAAATAAAGACTCTAAGGATGGCCAAGGAAGTAGGTCTGGACTTAACAGAAGCTCAAACCAAGTGTCTTCAATAGATTAACGAACTAGATGAAGCTCGACTACTTGCTCTGCAACGAACTGCAATAATACAACAACAAAGGGAAAAATGGCATGACAACCTTATCAAGAAGAAAATGTTTCAAAAAGGGTATTGGGCACTTTGTACGATTCCAGGTTCCAAGAATTCCCAGGCAAGTTGCAAACAAGATGGCTCGACCCTTATGAGATTCAAGAAGTGCATAAAAATGGTACTCTTACCTTAACTACCATAGACGGATCTGGCCATTCCTTTAAGGTAAACGGGCATCGAGTGCACCTCTATCATTAACCGCTTACCAAATAATCTTTCTACAAGTAGGTATGCGAGGACCCCTCCAAATTATAGCTGCAGGGAATGATAACCTAGCAGCTTTTTCTTTAAAAAATTGAAATTTCTTGAAAAAATGTAAATAATGTACATACCTTTGTAGGCATTACCACGTAAATATGTTTTTTTTCTTTTTTTTTTTGTGTTTTTGCTGTTCAAATAAGCGAACGATTGTCATTCAAATGATTGAACAACACATTTTTTGTGTTCGTTGTTCAAACAATCGAACGTTTGTCATTCAATTGATTGAACATCACATTTTCTATTGTTCAAACACTTGAATATTTGCCATTCAATTGATTGAACATCACATTTTTTGTTTCTTTCCATTTTTCGCTGTTCAAACAAGTGAACGTTGCCGTTCAATTGATTGAACAACACATTTTTTTTTGTTTTCATTGCTCAAACAATTGGATGTTTGCCATCCAATTGATTGAACAACAAATTTTTTCGCTATTCAAACGAGCGAACGTTTGAACAACACAGTTTTCATTGTTAAAACACTTGGGTATTTGCCGTTCAATTAATTGAACAACACCTTTTTCATTGTTCAAATGAGTGAACACTTGTCGTTTAATTTATTGAACAACACATTTTTTTTGTTGTTGTTTTTTTTCTCATTTTTCATTGTTCAAACAATCGAACAATTGTCGTTCAATTGATTGAACAACACAATTTTCGTTGTTCAAACACTTGGGCGTTTGTCATTCAATTGATTGAACAACACATTTTTCGTCATTCAAACGAGTGAACGTTTTCCGTTCAATTGATTAAATAACACATTTTTATTGTTTTCGTTCTTCAAACAATTGGAAATTTGCCGTTCAATTGATTGAGCAATGCATTTTTATTGTTTTCGTTGTTCAAACAATTGGATGTTTTCCATTCAATTGATTGAACAACACATTTTTTTGTTATTTAAGCTAGCAAACGCTTGTTGTTCGCTTGATTGAACAACACTTATTTCTTATTTTATTTTCGATGTTCAAACAATTGGATGATTGCCGTCCCATTGATTTAATAACATGATTTTCTTTGTATTCTCATGACTGGCATTTAATGGATTGAACGACACATTTTCTGTTCATTAGTTTTCACTGTTCAAGTTATTAAACAACTACCATTCAATTGATTGAACAACATTGATTCTTCTTATTTGTTTTTTTTGTTCACACTATTGAATGATTGTCGCTTTGAACAATGCATTTCTCCTTATTTATTTTCTTTTTCTTTGATTTTTTATTTCGCAGAGTGAACTGCACCTTGTTGCAAGCTAAATGTTGAATTTTTCTCAATTTTTTTTTCCTTAATTATTATATGATGATCTTCTTCTTTTTGCAAATATGCGCCATGTGCATTCATTCCTTTTCTGAAGATATATGGTAATAACAATGTCATTATAACTTCTAAAAACCTTTTGTTGGTTATCTTTATTCATTAAGCTAATATGGTGTATCTTTATAATGGTTGTCTAAACATCTTTTCTTTTGGGACACATCAGGAAATGATTCATTACCTTTAATACATGCTGGCTTATGTTTATACTTCCAAATGGATAGAACTCATTGATATAATGTTAAGGGATAAGAGTATAATACTCCCATTGGAATCTTCTTACTTCTTACACCATCCCTGACTCTTAAGGAGCAAATGAGCCTCCATTTTTACAAGCAAAATTGTAAAAATAAAAAAGATAGAAAAATGCTTATAGCATTGTCCACAGAGGATAGGGGGTCTCATCTTGAGCCAACCTACCACGATTATAAGGATGTAACGGGTGACATTTCGATTTGGCTACCACATCAAGGTAATGATCTTCTTGATAAATAAATTGTCAGAAGAACAGGGGGTCTCATCACGAGCCAACCTAATCATCTTTGTTTCACCCTGGTGAGTGGCACTATGGTTATCTAGTCACCAAGCCAGCATAGTGGTCTCTTTGTGATAAAAATCAAAAAGTAAAAAGGACTCTGGCTCATTTGGGAGGGTTAAAAAGAAACCCTGCCGAGGCTATGAATGCTTGCTGGCAGCAGTGGCTCTACTGTGGTATTGAAGTATTATCTTATATTGCCATATGACATCTACCTCTTATCACTGATGACCCGATGTCTAAATGAAAAATCCCGTTCGGTAGAATTTTTACAAGCTGCATAGCATGGTGATTTTTATCATCCTCCATGTGTCTGTGTATTAAATGACAACCATTAAATATAAACCATCGATTAGGCTGATATGATTAATTCCGCTTATGGTAAAATATTTGACATAATGACTTGATATTGCTATTGTTATTTTTGGCCAATTCACGTCTGACGACGCATGTTTCTTACATGCTTTATTGATTTGTGTGCTGTGTTTTTTAGATTGGTTGCCGACATTTATTTCGCATTGGTTATTTGCCTGTTTTCCATGTGCTGAAAGGACGTGGATGCCCTTCTCTCATCAGGGGGGGGGATGGCCTACGTATGGATAGCACATATTCCCATTATGAATAAATGTGTGATAATCATTCAGATTACCTCTGGAGTATGTTTGCATGATGTGCAGGGATATGTAATAATTGGCAGAAAATTCTTATTGGTCGAAGAATGGCAACCATTATGGCGGGCATGGAAACATACGATCTTGCATTAAGTATGGCTGATAGGATGGACGACTTAACTAAAAACGATAATTCTTATCCAAGTAGAGTCATTTCCTTTATAATCGTTGTGATATACATCGCTGCTTTGTTACATTACAGAGGTAAAACATAGTTGTCTTCAGAAGAACTAGACCCAATTACAGCAACTATGGGTGGAAGAGAAATTTAGAGTGAGCCTCCAGTACTGATGGTGTCGGATCAAGCCCACAAAATATTTAAACGCGCTGGTTGGTTACAATAATTAAACAGATTGCAGGGATTCCATGAAGAGCTAACAATAGAGTTTTTGCAAAATCTACAGAACAGTAGTATAGTGGTTAAAGGCATAAGCATGACAATTTCAGAAGAAGTCCTCACCAAAGTTACTCAACTTCCGGTGGAAGGGGTGAAATGGGTAGACAAATACATCCTTTTATACAGTGCAATTGAAGCCTTCCAGGACCCAGGCGAACAACTGGTATGAATGGGGAAAGGAATTCATCCTTCGGTGTTGCAGCAACCATGGGAAGAGCTGACAGTCATCATCCAAAGATATATCACTTGTGACGGCTAAAGCCTCGAAAACTGAAACTACTAGCCATTTTAAAGAAAAGAATTTCAGTTGATTTACCATTTTATTTAAATTCCCTGTTACATGATATTTCCCTACGGGTAAGGAAAGCCAAGGACCCACATAGTGTAGTCAACCATCATGCGTTAATTAAGTTGATCATCACAAATAGATTGACACAACAATAATTAACATGGGATAGTATCATAAATCCTACCTTGGCTCCACCCTCAGAAAATGAAGAAACAGAGCAGCAAGGGCCAAGAACCCCAGGGCCAAAGAAAATATTAAAACGAAAGAACACCAAGGATAAAGAACAAATTAGAGGCACTTACTAGGATGGAGGACAAGACTTTTGCTCAATCCAAGGCTGGGCAAAAGAAGGTTGAAAATTTAAAGGGTTAGTTGCAGAAAACTGGAGAACAAATGGAGACTTTCTGTTCTCTCTATTCAGACACGTTGTCTTGTCAAGCTCCCGCTACTAATTATGCTTTATTTCTCATGGAAAGATATCTCCTATTAAAATTTAAGGCCATTAAGGCGAGTAAATCAGCAGAAATTAAAACCACTCCTGATTTTATTAAGTGTTTTAGAGAACACAATGAGAAGATTCAACGTCTCCTTTGTGAGCTCTATATGCATAATTTTTTTCTAGAGGATGACAGGAATAGCCACCTTGCCCCTTTCATAGGGGACATTCAATTTCAAACATTCCTTTCCTTTGCTACTAATCAGCTAAAATGGGCCAAGGCTTACAACACATTCAAAAGGCGTGAATATGGCATTGACCTATGGGTCAGAGGAGAACCTACATAGCCACTACTCCTATCTGTCTGGCATAAGTAGTCTATGTAGAAAAATAGTGTCATAGGCAAATTGGGGCCAATCCATACTGATATCATTCAGGCTGAAAATGAATACTTCCAGGATATTAAAGAAGAAGCCTTAGCTGCATCCAAGCAAAGATGGGATGATTCGAATTGGATCCATGAAGATTATCAAGGTGCCATGATTGTATCCAAATAGGACAGACTTCGAATTTATGGATAAAGAGCGATCAATAAAACCTCTGGACAGTGGCAGTTTGTAGCCAGTAAGGAGCGACGAGGACCTCGATCAAAGCGCGCTGATTGAGGCCCATGGAGATCGCATAGGAGGCAAAACTAGCACTTGGGAAGCCTAAATCGAGAAATGAAGGCCATTTCTGTTAGCGCTAATCATGCATCGTTGGGAAAAACCCCTCGAGAAGGAAAGGCCCTGAGTGCTCGGTTACATGGGAAGCCAAGAAACTGTGGGGAAGGCGCTAAGGCGAAAGGCGGGTCTCGCGCTCCAAAATCGGTTGTATATTGGGGGCATCCTTGGGCGGTAAGAGGATTTGGTTGAAAGCGAGCGATTCCATTTAGCACATGACACGTGTCCGGTAGAGGAGAGAGAAAACCTCCTCTCATCGTGCGCTAATGGTTGAGCAAGTCAATCATGCAAAATGAGCGAATGTTGTAGGATCTGGGGGCTCCAGATCTGACGGCGGAGATTGTGCCTGATGGAGGAACCAGATTTGATAGGGGATTAAGCCATGACATAGTGAAGTTTAACGTCCAATTTGACCACTGAGTTGGCGGATGAGTCATTCCACAATGTAACTGAACTACTAAACCATTGAGGACAAGTTGGCACAGTTCGTGAGAGGACAAGTGGCCACTCCCTATGAGATGTTGGCGATGACGCAGAGGTAGGGAACTCCAAACAAATAGCAGCAGGCGATTCGAAGGGGCGGAAGAGGAAGCAAATAGTCAAAGACAAATTGGCTTTAAGCCATGAACAAACAAAAAAGAGAACGAAGATAGAGAGGGTGAGAGAAAAGAAAAGATAGTGAACCAAGAAGCAGAAACAGAGAGCTGAGCTGACCTAAGGCAACATCGAGTAGAAAAAAAGCTTGAGAGGTTCAAGCAATCCCTGAGAGGATTTGTCGAGAATTGAGCACCACAATGGGCTCCTCCCATTAAAGACCAGAGAGGTCAAGATCTGGTAATGAAAAGAGTCTGTGCACTCTAGTGGCTTGGGGAATCCAAGAACAACCCTACCAAGCATTATCTGTTTCAGGAGACTCAAAGTGAGCTCCTCATTGTAAATCTCTACTTTAAAGACACAATAAAAGAAGGCCACCACTGAAAGCTAGACTGGAGATGTAGCCCTGGAGGATAGGGTGAAATCCTTATTAATTGTTGTGTTCTTGTATTTTCTTACTGTGTTTCTCTTACTGTTTTCCGCTTTCCAGTGTCTCTGTATTTTGCAATCTGATCAATTCGTTGCCTAAAATAACATAGACACACACCAGCGCATGAGTCTGTAATACCCTCATTCAATAATTATTTAACCGAGGTCACTCACAAGTGATTTTCAGATCATGGGAAGTTTCCAGTAACACTATGAGGGGTCGGGAGCCGTTTGGATACAGTAACTTCCAAGCTGCCTCGTCCCGTTTTTTGAAATATAGAAATATGATTTTAACATTGGGACCATATTGGATAGGATGTTGCTACAGAAACCCAATCATATGGTACCCTCCTGATCAATACCATATTGATTATAACTTAAAAGATCATGAGGTAACCCAGGCTTTCGCTGTCCTCAAGCAAAAGAATGGTTTCAGGAATTACAGGGAAGAAGTATACCCTGCTTATTCTCTCACCCAGTTGCATTTGAACTATACTCTTGCACAACAATGTGCAACAAGGTAAGATGGGCAGTATGTTGGGATGAGAAAAAGTATGATTTCTCTTCACTTAATGCTTCATTTATCAATCATCCTTATAATATTATCCCTGTTTATAGAATAAAATGTGGAAAATATCAGTCAAAGTTGGAAGAAACTAGTTGGTGATAGAATAGGCGAATTTAGTATGAAAAATTAATTCTTTGCTATCTTTGTATGCAAAGATGCGATTGGGAAAAAGTTGTTTAGTTGGCAGGTCAACACGAGGCCATAAAGGGAAAAGCCACGGCATGTGGGGTAGACAAGGAAGTGGAAGATTAGCTCGAGTACTCTTGTTTTATCATATGATCAGATTTTATATTGTGAAATCCTCAGGATCTCCTGATCTTGAGGATTCGCTGTTATCCAAGTTTCCCTTTCATGTTATATAAGGCCGAAAGGAAACTAGATGACAGTTCAGACTTTTGATATGTAATTATTCTCTTTAGAATAAAAATGATGTTAATTCAGTGACTCTATCAACTGTTAATTTGAAGTTAATGAAAGAAGGTTGCGCTTGATACATCTTTGTATTTTGGGTTTTTATTAAGCAGAGGTTTCTGGTGACTCTTGGCGCAATCACACAAAGTTCCACTACTCTTTTGTGTTATAGTTTACATTCAATCCTTATATTTGATTTCATGTTTAGTTCATTTGCTTATCTTGAAGATTGATGATATTGACCTACACTATTGTTCACTTAGCTTTATACTGAAATTGCAAGATACACTTAAGTAAGCGCTTTGATTAGAATGAGTGAATGTATGGTTGATTGATGTTTGATTGAATGAATTTTATCATAGATCTTGAGAAACAAGACTGAGTAACTTCCACGGATTGCAATATCGAAAGTTTATCATTTAGGAATCTTTTATAGCTGTTGCTATTCATTTACAGATTGTTTCCGATTGTTATTGCTATTTAGTAATACAGATTGATTTGAGTTGAGTGGTGTTGTTCAATAACCATATTTTCTTTACTTGATTAAGTGTGATTAGTATCAAGCCTATTTGGGTAATCCTCCATGTAATTCTCATTTGCATTTAAGTTCCAATTGGTTTAGGAACAAGTTGTATGGAATTACATAGGGTGTTGCGAGCATTCCTTCCATAGATAGTTTCTTTGCAGAGTTGTGTGAATTGGATTGAAGAATTGGACTTTAATAATTGCAATGATTCATCATTAGATAACCTCTACCTTCACTACACATACTGTGTTGGCACTCTTGAAATAGAAAGACTTACCTCAGGTTGACAACTAATGTAGGGATTAAGATTTCCTGTAAAAAGACATCTTAGTGAGCCAACATGTGTCATCCCTTTCAAACCTATATCATGATTGAAAACTGCTTCCATGTGCCCCATTGGTCCTTTCCTCCTGTCGATGAATGATCCTAAGTAGTCCCTATCTCTACAAATCTGAGAAACTATGAAGAATCAATGCATTAACCTCTTCTTACTTTTCCTATTCTCTCAAAAGTCTTTCCTGTGAATCAATGATCTTGTCATTATCTTCCTTACAACTTTTTATTTGTGCTATCAAACTTCTCAATGTATCTGTGATGTCAGGGGAATAATCATCACCATGTTGTTCATCTGATCTGTAGGGAGAATTACGTGAGCTTTAGTCCACCATTTTACTAGGTATATTAATCTTCTACTTCCTGCAAACATAACATGTCAGATAACCAAATATAAACATGATCAAACATACCTTAGTGGATTTTAGGGAAGGCTAATTCATTTGAAAAATCAATCTGAATTAGCAAGGCACATGTATAAATAATGAAATCAACATATCAATCATGATTCAAAATCAACATCATGACACAACTACAAAAATGAATATCACAATGCATGCATAGAAACACATAGAAAACTAGCATGCATGCATGGCAAACACATTCCTCCCATCCTATCCAAGTGCTTGAACCTGAGATCTCTGATACCACCATGTGGTATTAGATATCAACCAAAGAGAATAGAACCCACTCAGGTACCAATATTTAGCCACCCCTCCCACATTTACCCAGTTTTACCATCCTACTAGGGTAACCATGAGATGAGAGTTACTATGACATGACCAAACTTCCTAGCTCTAGTTAAGGAAGTGGGACCTACAACTGACCACTGAATAACAACTCACAACATTCCTTAGGGATACAGGGACACTCAGGGGCCAAAGAACCACCCTAGGTGACCAAACCCTATATTGGGGCTCCTTTCCACACAACTTAACCCACAACTACATGCATGAAAGTGCCTCCATGCGGTTGAAGTCCTCCACTTGCATGCAAAACACTGCTTGAGTGCGGTTGTGACCCAAAATGTCTAATTCAGAGGGTGTGATCATGATATCTAAGCATCAATTCCAAGTCAGCCTACAAAACACTTCCCATAACTTCCCGAGACTTCTAAGAATCATTAATCACATGACAACAAGGCTAAACATACAAAATTCAAGGAAAAATGTGACCTAGACTTCCTAGAACGTAACAAACATTTCGTCAAACACATGGAAAACATGTAAGATATAGGTTATGAATCTGTATATGATCATAAAAGTCTGATATTCATCTGAGAATCACCGAGAAGTCCCTATTCCCTCTCCACATATATGCAACAACACATATTAGTCCATACATTCATCAACCGACCAATAGATAAAAAAATCATGACAAGAGCCATAGAAGATACACATCATATGAACAACATCTAACCATAAAATAACTAGCATATAGGTAGTAGTATTTTTTTTGGAAATGGTGTACCAAAAGACACTTCCTTAGTAGACAGATTTGGTGTTGTTAGTGAACATACTTAGATAAACAAAGCATTGTAAATAGTGAAAAAAATGCATATACAAACATGAACTAAAACAAAGATGATAAATACACAAACAATGCTCAATGGAGCAAACAAGTCAACAAAATAATGGAAAAAGCTCCATTTATTGACTGCTAGTAGTAGAAGTTGAATACAATAGATGAAATTCTTTGAGCTATGGTGCTAAAAAATCCTCAGAAAGGAGGTTCCTTTCCTCAATCTCTTTTCAAGCTTCTCCTCTCTCTCAAAGAAGTAAGAATACTCTCTCAATGGTGGACTCTTCTCCTCTCACTAAGATGATGAATTTCTTAGAAGCAATATGGCTAACATGCTAGTGCTCTTACTTTCTTTTCTCCAACAATGAAATGTTGGGTTGCTCTGATAGAAATTTGGCTAGCATAACATTGTCTCATATTTTGGTTCTCCCATGGCCTATTTATATAGAATTTTTTAATCCATCTTCCCTCTCTTGGTATGTGAATGATAATAACTCATGAGTAGGACAAGATGATTCCATCGAAGGATGCATATCTTCAGGGCGACCTGAATTCAATTTTCCTTGGCTGAGATCCTGTTAGGGAATCGCCTCCAAGTGTGGGAAGTGGTCCCGATTTTGTTGAGATGGCCATTTTCTCAACTGCACGACTTTCGAAGGAAATACCACACAGTGTGCGACTATCAAAGAAATAGCTATGTAGACTTCAATTTTTTAAACTCCATAAAATTTGGACCTTAGGAGAAATTAATTTTTTTGATCTTCATAATGTATTCAGTTGGAAAGTATTCATTTGTACATTCTGCTGAATGACTTTTAGCGTATTCTAGATTGTGAAAACATGCATATGATCTTCTAGTGTTAACAACTACCCCTTGATGTATGAGGTTTGGAGAAAATGTATAGCCAAAATACATCACATTTTTCTTTTTTGATGGAGAATCTAATCAACTTCTTGAGAGAGAGGATAATGTGTTTCAGAGATGAGTAGGGAAACCCCTTGACTGAGTATAAAATATGACCATGCTTTAAAGGAAACTTAAAAAGTAAAAAGTGCCTATACGAGGCCGGCATGTCCCATGCTCATTATGATGACTAGTGACAAGCTATTACAATCATATAGGAAATGGTTCTGTCCATTCAACATTGTGGTGCTTGACATGCTGATGACTGATGATGATAATTGTTGATGCCCTCAAGGGTGTTTCCTCTACCAAATAGACTAAATCTGGTTCCCCCATGCATAAGAAAGATGAAGAACTGCTGAATGAGGTGCTCAAATATGCATGGGTCTTTGACTTTGGGTACCTCCCCTGGATCATGTTGTAAGCATTGTTGAATGTGGTGTTTAGTGATGTGGGGGTCTTGGAATAAATGAAAGAACTACAATGGTCACTAAGTACAGTACCACATTGACATGAAAAATTGTGTTGGTGTCGAATGTGAGGGGGACTAATGACATCAATGGGAAACAATGATTCCCATTGTGCCACCTTAGGATATCCCTTTAAGTGGTGGGGAGGGGGGAGGTATCCAAGGTATTGCCTCAATCCTAGAATATGAGTGTTGAACTTGACAAGAAAGAAGTGTCAACCACCAGACATGTTGATTCAGGGAATCAATATAAGGTGAAAACAGACTGTAATAGTGTGGGTCATTCAAGGCATGATAATGAAGGCTAACAATATGAATGGATGTGATCAATTGGCTAGAGGTCAAAGATTATGCAAATAATGGTAGTTAAAGCACTTTTGCTGATATGGATGGCCCTTGAGTCAATAGGATTTCTAGGGTAGGTGTAAGTATGTTTTGACTGGTGTGAAAATGGTACATGAATGTGGGTAATGTGTGAGCTCTGATCAAGGGTGACTAGAAAATATTGCCAGGTAAAAAGACATGAAAATATGGGTGGGAAGCTTTTTTCTAAAAAATATCTTTATAAACTTGCCAAAAGAATATGAAGGTGGTTTAGATGCACAAATGCGGAGAGAGTTGCCCCATGAGAATGGTGACCTATATGGAGGTATGGTGCTTTTTCTAAGGGCGAGGGACCCATTGGTTGGTATCCATGTTGGGTTGGTGAGGTAGATCAAGTGACACAGATGGTCTATTGTAATATGGATGAATGGTAAGACAAATGTAGAATGTGGTAATGCGCCCATTTTGATCTGTCACCACATTAAAGGCGTTGCATGGAAATGGAGTTGGTATGAAATGACTGAAGAAGAATGAGGTTTATCTTCAAGGCATGCAATCCGAAGTGGTTCTCGGGCCTAGGTATATGGTCATGGATCCAAATAGTATGTTGGGGTCTATATCATGAGGTGATCCATGAGTGGGGAGGATCTATCGAACGATGTGGGAATTTACCATATGCAAGGGGAGGTGATGGTAAACGTGGTCAAGATGATGGACCCTATGGTGCATTTAAGAGAAATAATATCAGGGTATGCAAAGCTTTATGTGAAGCTTATCATGATGAGTGATGAATGATACCTACTATGATACTGGTCACTGGGGTGTTGGACATGGTAGGAAGTTTGTTGATTTGCCTAAAATTTAAAAGCCAATACCCCAAGTGAAAAAATCTATTTTGATAATATCAATAATGTGAAAGCAAATGATCCAGATGAATTAAAAAAGAAGAGAGGGTACACCTGAAGTGGTACCCTGAGTGTGTGGCATGTCTAAACATGAGTTTTGGATTGAAATGGGATGGAGGGTGCCATGATCAAGATGATTTGGTTTTGATCCTTATGTCGCTAACAATTTTGAAAAAAGAGATCCTGACCTCATGTACTAGGTTTGAGAAGATTTTGAAAAGGGTGATATATAGGGCAAAGTGGGCCCAATTCCACCTCATTTTCACTTTCTATTTTGGGAGCCCAAAGTTGATCTAGGAGTTGTTTCTTGCCATTACACTCAGTTGGTGTACTAGGGTAGCATGTGGGGACAAACATGCTAGAACACTAAACCCTTGATTTATCAATTTTTTAGACTATTAGGACTCCGAATTGACCATTTTGACCTTGTATTTTTGCTATAATATTACCCTTTTTCAGTTCATAAGTTGAAAGCTTTGATTACATAATGACCTAATCACCCCAAGGTATGAAGTAACTCTCTGCATAACTATGTGTTTAATTGTTCATTACATATTCATGTTATCTTTATATTTATCTTTGGAAAAGCTAACTAAGTTGCTAAGTAATTGTTGAACTGTCTAAAGTCTGCAGAAATTATAATTCATAGTTGATGTAACACTAGAAACAACAACTACGCAGTTGCTGCAACACCAGAAACAACAACTACGTAGTTGCTACAGCACCAGCAACAGCGACTATCTAAAGCAGGGAAATGTTATTTTGCAAACAACTGGAATACCGAAAATAACAAACAGAAACTATCAGAAGATCGCCAGAATTCCATGCTGACGCAGCATGATCAGCAACTGTCCAAAAAGGGTAAAACACAGTTACAGTTGCTAAAATACCAGGAACAGCATGGGTTTACTAAATCAGCAACCATGGGGAAGCGGCAAAGGATAGTGCGAGGATTCCAAGAAGACGGTCGAAGTTCGGTTACCAGCTGTGTAACAGTAAGAGACCCAAGAAAGAATACACTGTCACACTATTGTAACAGCATCCTGTAACAAGGATGGATTTCTTATTTTTGACAGAAAGGTTTAACTGAATGAACTATGACAGTCTATTGTAATAGATGTCTCCTCTATAAAGAGGAGACATCTACATTAGAGAAGGGGGGGAAAAACAAGTTGTAAGGGAAGTTTTGAGAGACAAACAACAAAGTCTGAACTTTTATTGTAACTGGATCTTTTGGCAGATGAATAGAAAATTGTTCTGAGCACCTAATCCAGCATTTGTGTTCTGGGGAATCTTGTGAGAGGGACAGGGCCCACCTTCTTCACAAGATTCACCCATTTATTTTCTGTCAAGTGTGTAAGTGTGTTTGGTAATTTCTTTTTGCTGGTACTCTGTTTTGGATTCTGTAGCATTACCTCTGATAATTTCCTTTTTGCTGGTACTCTGTTTTGTTAATCGTTTGAAGCTGTAAAAGAATACTTCACCGGTGAATTAGAATTGCAGTGTGTATTAGCAATCTGGTTACAGGGGCAGGTGCTGAACGTCCTTACCTGGAGGATAGGGTCCTGATCCTCTGCTAACAGAGCATCCATCACTTTTCTTTTCAGATTTGTAATCTTAGTTAACTGCTTTCATTTTATCTTTGCAATGCACTGTTATAACATAGCGTGAGAATCATGTATACTACAACTTTTTAATGCTTTTAGAGTTAAGTACATACAGTACGCGGTAGCCTTTGAAATAAAAGACTTTCCCAGGTTGACAAATTAATGTGGTACTTGATTGTTTAATCAATAAACAATTCAACTAGCCAACATTTTGGCGCCGTTGCCGGGGAAGGTGACTAGAGATTTCTAAAAGAATTAATGATTTCTTTTTAAGAATAACAGGTGCATGAGAGGACGCAGGAAACCTAATTTCACAGGCGGCAAAGGCGGAGGAGGAAGAAAAAACTTTATTGATGAAATCATCTCAAAGGCTGAAACATCACAGAGGACAAGTTCCCGGAGACCTCAGATCCAGTATTCCTCACAAACAGATCGACAGACGGAGGAAGTACTGGGACCTGAAAGGAAGCTGGAAGTACCAGAATACACTGAGGAACCAGTAGAAGAACCTGAAGAGACAGAAGATACAGAAGATAAAGTAAGCGATTCAGGAAAAAGACCAATGGAGGATAACAGAGCAGAAGGAAGGGGGGAAAACTCACTCTCTACCTTGGAGTTCCCTATTGGGGAGCTCCCGAGAGGAGCAACCCCTATGAAGAACATTCCACTCTCAGCATTACCCAATTTTCATGGGTTATCCTCTGAAGACCTGGATGAATTCCTCTTTGAATTTGATATACTATGTAGGAGTTATGATTATGTGAGCCCTAATAAGAAACTAAAACTATTTCCAACAACACTGAAAGGGAATGCGTTAAGGTGGTTTATGAGCTTAGGAGCTCAGGCAATCACTACCTGGGATCAGATGAAAGAAAGCTTTTTGGCCAAATATCAAGATTACTGCCGGACAAGGGAAAGGAAGGAAGAATTGTTTAAAATGGTTCAAAAGGAGGACGAGAATTTGGAAGATTTTGTGGAAAGATTGCAGTATAATCTGCAGCGGTCTGAGCACCCTAACATGAGTAAAGATATTCTGAAAACTATATTGCTGAAAGGGGTACAAGATGATTGCTTGGACATGTTGAACATGTTGGGAAAAGGGGACATTTCCAAGGAACCATTTGATGAAATTATCAATCTCTGCATGAGATGTTCAAGAGGAGCAGTAAGTAGATCAAAAAGCAGGGACAATGTATATTCAAGAGTTCAGAAGTCAGCAAGTGGAGGAGCAACAAGGGCCGAAATAGGTAATTTGTTGGAAGAATTTAAAACTGAGATGTTAAGCTCTTTTGCTTCACAAATTGATGCTCTGCAGGTAAAGAAGAAACAGGCAGAAGCAGAAGCTGCCCTAGCTATTTTTTGTTCCAAATGCAGAGAAAAACACCCACTCAGGGAATGCCCACTAGATAAGGTACCAATCTGCACGATCTGCGAAAAGGACCATGAGACCCAGCAATGCCCCTCTCTGCCTGGAATTAAAGCAGCATTGCAGTCAACTGAAGAAGAGGCTGAAGCAGTGTACCTGATGACACAGAGGAGGCAATGGCCACAAAGACAAGGTATGAATTCTAACACAGCATTTAGTCGTTGGAATAATCATTCTCCTTTTCAAACAAATTACCCACCCATGAACCAAATGCAGTACCCACCCTTTAACACAATGAATTTTCTACCTATGCAGCAACCAAATCTTCCTTTTCCTGATCCTACCATATGGAATCCTTGGGCTCCCCAACAACCGTATTTTAATCAATGGAATCCGAACTGGGCAGGCCAATAGATGCCATTTCCTCAGCATCAATAGTCTCTTTCCTTACCATCCAATACTCCTCCAAATAACTAGGCAATTAGACTACAGCTCCCTATGCAACCCAACCCCAACCCAAATAACAATAAAGCCCTGCAAGTAATTGATATTCAAAATCAGCCTGTCTCCCCCATGCAATGTAACGATATCCATATTCGCTCAGGGAGAATTGTTGAATCCATCATTGATGACATTACTAACTCTGATAAAGAGGAATTTAGAAAAGAAAAACCAGCTAACAATAATGCTGAAACAGTCGAATCAGCATCTAACAACAATGATCAAACAGCAGATCCGCCATTCCCTGAACGTCTGGCTCTCACTAAAACACTGGAGCAACCTGCTTTTAACCTTTTAGGTGAACTACAGAATTTATATGTTAAAATCCCATTGTTGCAAGCACTAAGAGATGTTCCCATTTATGCTAGGACTGTTAGAGATATCTGTATAAAAAAACCTGGAAGAAAAGCTAAGGACCCCCTCACAGTTCATGTGATGGGAGAACTGACTGCTTTAATGACAGAAAAAGATCCTCCTGTGAAATATGGTGACCCTGGTCACCCTACAGTAACAGTCCAGGTTGGAAAAACCTTTGTCTCTAAAGTTCTAGTAGATTTAGGTGCTGCAATAAATATTATGACACTTGAAACAACACAATTGCTTCAGTTAAAAAACTTTATTAGGGAAACTCCAACCATCCTAGAGTTGGCTGATCGCTCTACAATTAAACCTGAAGGGGTCATTGAAGATCTAATAATTTCTGTAGAATCCTGGAATTACCCAGCTGACTTTGTGGTGTTACAAACTAAAACAAAGTTGGGGGGTCATCCGCTGATTCTAGGAAGACCTTGGCTGGCTACAGCAGATGCTTTCATCAGCTGTAGATCAGGATCAATGACCATCTCTAATGGGCAGGAAACCAAACAACTTACCCTTTATCCTCATGCTACACCCATGATTAATAATGACAATTCTGTATGGGTAGATTATGAGGATGAAGAAACCCAACCTATCTTGACTATCGGACAAGCTTTAACTTTCAAAGACTCTACCGAAGATGAATTAATCAGCAGCTTCATTTCTGAACCCTCTTCGGTCAGCCCAGAAACGTATAATCACTTCACTGCAATCTTGGAATCTGAATCTCAGCAGAACCTGAAAGATAAAAATTTATTTCAGACAACAGTAGGCAGCCCTTCCAAAAGTACAACAATAGAAATTGAGCCTGGCAAAACATTAAATATAAATCCTAACCTAACTGATAATGAAAAACAACAGTTAATAAAGTTACTCCGGGAAAATAAAGAAGCATTTGCATGGGACTATACAGACATGAAGGGGATCTCTCCTGAGCTATGCACTCACCGTATTTATATTAAAGAAGGATCCCGCCCAGTCTGTCAACCCCAGCGGTGGATGAATCCCAATCTAAGGGAAATTGTGAAGGAGGAACTTCAAAAACTCTTGAATGCAGGATTTATATACCCTATATCTGATAGTGAGTGGGTTTCCCCACTTGTAATTGTACCCAAGAAAAATGGCAAATGGAGAGTATGTGTGGATTACAGAGCTCTGAATAAAGCCACCCAGAAAGACCATTTCCCTTTACCATTCATTGATCAGGTATTAGATAATTTGGCAGGTAAGAAATTCTTTTCATTCTTGGACGGGTTTAGTGGATATAATCAGATTAAGATTGCACCCCAAGACCAAGACAAGACCATGTTTACTAGCCCATGGGGGACCTTTGCTTACAGGGTACTTCCATTTGGGCTATGTAATGCTCCAGCAACATTTCAAAGAGCAGTGATAGGGATTTTTTCTAATATGCTAAATGATTCATTAGAAATATTTATGGATGACTTTACTCCTTATGGAGTGACTTTTCAAGATGCACTGTAGAATCTTGAAAAAGTACTTAAGTGATGTATAGAAGCACACCTTGCCTTAAGCATTGAAAAATGTCATATGATGATGAATCAAGGTATTGTATTGGGTCACTTCATCTCATTCCTAGGAATTCAAGTCGATCCAGCCAAAATACAGGTAATTCAGACCCTCCCTATCCCCAAAACACAAACTGATGTAAGAAGCTTTTTAGGACATGCTGGATACTATAGAAGATTTATTAAGAATTTTTCCAAAATAACTTCTCCTCTATTTGTGTTATTAACAAAGAATGCTGAATTTAAGTGGACTGATGATTGTGAAAAAGCATTTAATGAACTTAAACATCAGTTGTCTACAGCTCCCATTTTGAGAGGACCTGATTGGGCACTACCCTTTCATATATCCTCTGATGCCTCAGATACTGCAATTGGAGCTGTCTTGGGCCAGGAAGAAAATAGTCTTCCCTATGCCATTTATTTTATTAGTAAGAATATGACACCAACTGAACTAAATTACATAGTCACTGAGAAGGAATTCCTAGCTGTCATTTATGCTATCAATAAATTTCGACATTATATTACTAGCTACACTACTTTTGTGCATACTGATCACTCGGCCATTAAGTATTTAATGAATAAATCAGTTACAAATGCCCGAGTCACCAGATGGTTATTATTATTACAAGAATTTGACATCACAATTGTAGATAGGCCAGGAAAAGAAAATGTAGTTGCTGATTTCCTTTCTCGATTAAAAACTGATGAAAATATTCCAGTAGATGATTCTTTTCCTGATGAATATTTATTTGCAGTATCTGCTCACTCACCTTGGTATGCAGACAATGCCAACTATTTAGTTGCAGGAAAATTAGCGTCACACCTATCACACAGGGAAAAAAGAAAGATTATCCAGTAAAGTGCTAGGTACAGCTGGATAAGCGGGTGTATTTTCCACACAGGAATTGATCAGGAAATCCGGAGATGCATTGGTGAAGATGAAATTTATGATGTATTAAAAGCTTGTCACGATGGACCTTGTGGAGGGAATTTTGCAGACAAAAGAACAGCACACAAGGTACTCAGAATGGGTTATTATTGGCCCTCACTCTTCAAAGATGCAAGGAAATATGTGAAGGCCTGTGATAGCTGTCAAAGAATGGGCCAGCCTAATCATAGGGATGAAATGCCACTCAATCCCCAGGTAATTCTTGAACCTTTTGAGAGATGGGCATTAGATTTTATAGGTCCCATTAATCCTCCATCCAATCAAAGAGTGTACATATTAGTATGCACAGATTATATGACTAAATGGGTAGAGGCTAAGGCACTCCTTAAAGCTAATGAAGAAGCAGTACTAACATTTTTATTTGAAGAGATCTTTGTTAGATTTGGATTGCCTAGAGAATTAGTCACAGATGGAGGACCTCCTTTCAACTCTCATGGCTTCAAAGACACACTTCAGAAATATCATATTAAGCACAAAATGACTACACCTTATCACCCCCAAGCAAATGGGCAGGTAGAAAGCACCAATAAAGTCATAGAAGCCATTTTGACAAAAACGATAAAGGAGAATAGGAGGGACTGGTTTCAAAGGTTGCCTGAGGCATTATGGGCTTATCGAACTACTTGGAGGAATACTACAGGCTTTTCACCGTATGAATTAGTTTTTGGAAAAAATGTTGTTTTCCCTGTAGAGTTTGAAATTAAAACTTTAAGAACTGCTTTAGCTGTTAATCTTGACTTGACTGATGCACAGACAGCCAGGTTGCAGCAGCTTCAAGAATTGGACGAGAAGAGACTGGATGCCATCCATCAAACAACCATGATACAGCAACAAAGAAGTAGGTGGCATGACAGAACCATCAAGCAAAAGCAGTTTCAGAAAGGTAACTGGGCTCTACTCTATGATTCCCGTTTTGAGAATTTCCAAGGTAAGTTAAGAACAAGGTGGTTAGGGCCTTATGAAGTGGATGCTGTTTTTCCAAATGGGACAGTCAGACTTTTAACAATTGATGGAAGCAGAACACCACTACTAGTGAATGGCTATCGACTCTGTTTATATCAGCAGCCTGTTTCTAAAGAAGATTTTAAAGCCACTTGCATGGCAAATAAACACTATGCTTCCCTAGGGGAACTTGCTGTCCCTCAAAGCACTTAAATTTCTGTTTATTTATGTATTTTTTTTTTTTTAGATTAGATATTCTTTTTTTAACTAATAATCCCTGCCAAGGGTTGCTATATTACATTTCAGTATTTTGCAGATTTTAGCTTTGGAAAATAGCTGAGAACAAAAGCTTCACTTTGCGGACTTGGGAGCCCTGTTGCTGCAACACCATTTCCCGTTGCTGCAACACCATTTCCCGTTGCTGCAACACCACTTTCCCGTTGTTGCAACACCACTTCCTGTTGCTGCAACATCTTTTCCCGTTGATGTAACATCACCTCTAGTGGCTGCAACACCAATCTCCGTTGCTGCAACACCACTTTCCGATCCCGTAATACCTTTATCAGCATTCCTCTCATTTATAAAAGCACCAGTCTCTCCACTTCAGCCCCCAAAGAAACGAATTTTTATAAAATAAACCATTTCCTATGATGATTACAATACTCCACTATTACTTCCCGTCATTATTATTAAAAATCGCCGGTCCGCTTTAATCATTATGGATCCAGCAAAAGATAAGACAAGACTTTTCGACGCAGCAATCAAAAAGGTAAAACATAAAGGTACGCATGATTATGTATGGACATTAAATAATAGTTAATGTGGAGATGCTGATAGGACTACCGAATGATTGTACTTCCAATCATATCGCTTACGCATAGCTTTTGGGGGGGATTACCAAAGTGCTCTCATAATTGCATAGTACGCCAACTGTCGCCGCCCTTAACTCTCCTGGTAATACGTAAAAGTCATCCTATCACGGCATGTTACCATTTGCAACGGTTTACTCTGAACTGAACTCGGAAGCTCGGCTCTGAACTGAGAATTTTCACTGAAACAGCAGCTATGGGAGGGAATCTCATCACATACGAACCTGGCACAACAGGACTTCTTGAGCTCTATCCCGAGGTTTATCAAATCTTTCTGCAAGCGGGATGGCTAGATTATTTTAGGAGACTCCCGGAATTTGACGCACAGCAAGTCCTCGAGTTTGCATGTAATTTAACAGAGGGATTTTCTGTCGTTCACAGAGTGCAAATCCCAGTCACAGAGGAAGTTATAGCCCAAGTTACCGGACTACCAGCTAATGGCACACGGTGGTTCAGTAGGAAGCACTTGATCCTGAATGCGCAGCAGGATTTTCTTCAACCAGGCGAGCAGGTGGAACCCAAGGGCAGAGGCGTAGCACTTCAGTCATTGCCTCAACCATGGCCGAAAGTTGCTGAATTTGTGAAGCAATACCTGACGTGCGAAGGCCGGTACCAGGTAATTTACCAGCACGATTTCGTCTTGTAGAATCACTTGAGGAATGGTCAGTTGATAAATATGCCATATTATTTATTGGGATGTCTTAAAAAAATGTCACATTACACTGTCAACGCAAACCGTCCGCTTCTTTCCTTGAAACACCACCGTCTAGCTCAATTGTTGATAAATAGAGGCCTCGCCTTAAATAACCCTCCACCCCCCATTAATCCCCATCAAGAGGCAGAAATCCCTCAGCCAGAGCAGGAAATTCCTCAGTAGGGAGAAGAAATTCTTCACCAAGCTGAGGACATACCTCAGCAGAATGAAGAAATCCCTCAGCAAATAGAGGATATCCCAGAGAAAATACCCGAAGAAGTCCCTCAGAAAACAGAGGATATACCAGAGAAAATACCCGAACAAATCCCCTAGCAAACAGACAATATTCCAGAACAAATGCCTGAAGAGACCTTACAGCAAACACCCCCACAAGTTGCTGAAAATTTACAATCGGCAGTAGAAATACCCATAGAAACAATCCCATCTCCCAATAGAACCAACCCATCCATTCCCATACTTGGTATTTCTACCGATGACTCTGATGATAACATCCCTATTACTCTCCTCAAACGAAAAATGCAGCAGAAAAATGAAACCCCACCAAAAAGAAGAAGAACTAGGGCTTCGGCTAAAGCAGCTGCTATTTGCGCCACTGCCCCTATTTTAAAGAAAGCTAGCCTGAAAAGAAAAATATATGAATTCCCTGCTTCTCTACCCAAGCAAAGGACTCGGTCGTCTGTAATAGCTGAATCTCCTAGCCACACCCTCCCCAGCTCACCACCCATCACGTTAAAAACCCGCATTCCCACCAGCCCTGAAAACTCCTCTCCCTCACCCTCGGAGGCTGAGATGCAGAGTGTTCACAGTGTCGCGACATCATTTTTTAAGGCAGCTGTCACACAAGAACCAGCTGCCGACACCCAACGTAATATTGGCCAAGTGGCTGCAACACAAGAAACAACCACTACCCCAGCTGTCACACAAGAACCAGCAGGCTCTCCAGAAATGGTGCTGGAGCAGACAGAAGAACCCGCTGTCACACAAGAACCAGCAGGCTCTCCAGAAAAGGTGCAGGAGCAGACAGAAGAACCTGCTGTCACACAAGAACCAGTAAGTTCTCCAGAAATTGCACAGGAGCAAACAGAAGAACTTGCTGAAACAAAAGAACCAGCAAGTTCTCCAAAAGCTATACAGGTGAAAATAGAACAACCTGCTGTAACACAAGAACCAGCAGGATCTCTAAAAAGTGTGAAGAAAGAACTAGAAGGATTGCTTGTAACACAGGAATCAGCAGGAAATGAAGGAGAAGATATAAAGACACCACGGCCTACCCAAACTGTTATGAAAAAAGAGAAAGAGGTATTGGTTGTAACACAGGAATCAGAAGGAAATGGAGAAGAAGACATAAACTCACCCCGGCCTACCCAAATGGAACAAGAAGAAGAAGACATAAACTCACCCCGGCCTACCCAAATGGAACAAGAAGAAGAAGTAGTTACGCAGGAATCAGTACAGAATGAAGAAAACGTAAAATCACCCCGGCCTACCCAAACTATTATAGAAGAAACAGTAGCTGGAAATGGAAAGGAAGACATCGGATCATCCCGGCCTACTCCAATTATCATAGAGCATAAAATCTTTATTGATGCCTTTACACAAACAGAACCTCCCTCTATTAGTGATGCATACGCAGAGACCACTAGTTTTCAAGAATTAAAAGGAAAATGGTGGAAAAAATATGAGCTGTCACAAGGCAAAGCATTCCAACAGCAAAAAGGGATCTGGTTCAATTATGCATATAAGAACTGGGAAGCACTGGAGCAGTCTAGAGCTCAGTACAAAGAAATTAAGGAACTAAAAGCTAGACTGTCCCATATGTTTGAGTTGTTCCAAAGAATACTTGCCATAAGGAAACCCTCTTTCAACTATGCAACATTTTTAAGGGAACGACTGACATTCTTATAGATAAAGGCAGTTAGAGAAGGTAGACCTCATCAGGTGGTTACATCAGAACAATTTATGCAAACCTTTGCAGAGGCACCCAAAAATGATCAGAATTTGTTGTGCGAGCTTTATCTCCACAATGAAGCCATGTCCGAAGAGAGAAACATGAATATACTACCTGTTGTTGGCGACATACAGCTCAGAGCTTTCATTTCCTTTTTAGCCAACCAACTCACATGGAAAAACGCCTTTATCTCAGCACAACATAATGAACAGAACTGCCTTCTGTGGATCAGGGCTGAACCTCAAAATGCAGCCACTTTCATTGCACAGCACCAAAGAATGTTAAGTGACCCTGAAATGAAGGATCACGTCAGGCAACTACAAGCAGTGGTCCTGCGAGATTGCCAACATTATGTGAGAACCAAGGCACCCTTGGCTATTAAGGCTAACAACCTATTTTGGGAAAACTGTCCCAAGGAAAGGCAAGAGTATCATCCTTATAATCCACCCAATTTACAAGCAGCAATTTCAAGGGTACCTTACTATGTTAGATGTATGGAACAATGTGCTGAGAATTGGATTGGCTACATATTTAAATTTCCACTTCTATGGTTATCTGGTCAGCAATACAAGGGTCAGTTTGGATTATCAAAGAAAGAAGAGGCTGCAGCATGGAGGCAAATACAGACTGTCTGTGGGTTTAGAGACAAGTTTGATGCCACTTTCTATAGCTACTGTCTCAGTAATTTACACTGTTCATCCCAATACTCCGACTCAGATTCAGAGTAAGCATTGCATGAGGACATGCAATCTCTTCAGTTGGGGGGATGTTAGGACTCCGAATTGACCATTTTGACCTTGTATTTTTGCTATAATATTACCCTTTTTCAGTTCATAAGTTGAAAGCTTTGATTACATAATGACCTAATCACCCCAAGGTATGAAGTAACTCTCCGCATGACTATGTGTTTAATTGTTCATTACATATTCATGTTATCTTTATATTTATCTTTGGAAAAGCTAACTAAGTTGCTAAGTAACCATTGAACTGTCTAAAGTCTGCAGAAATTATAATTCATAGTTGTTGTAACACCAGAAACAACAACTACGCAGTTGCTGCAACACCAGAAACAGCAACTACGCAGTTGCTACAACACCAGCAACAACAACTATCTAAAGCAGGGAAATGTTATTTTGCAAACAACTGGAATACCGGAAATAACAAACGACAACTATCAGAAGATCACCAGAATTCCATGCTGACGCAGCATGATCAGCAACTGTCCAAAAAGGGTAAAACACAGTTACAGTTGCTAAAATACCAGGAATAGCATGGGTTTACTAAATTAGCAACCATGGGGAAGCGGCAAAGGATAGTGCGAGGATTCCAAGAAGACGGTTGAAGTTCGGTTACCAGCTGTGTAACAGTAAGAGACCCAAGAAAGAATACACTGTCACACTGTTGTAACAGCATCCTGTAACAAGGATGGATTTCTTATTTTTGACAGAAAGGTTTAACTGAATGAACTATGACAGTCTATTGTAATAGATGTCTCCTCTATAAAGAGGAGACATCTACATTAGAGAACGGGGGGAAAAACAAGTTGTAAGGGAAGTTTTGAGAGACAAACAGCAAAGTCTGAACTTTTATTGTAACTGGATCTTTTGGCAGATGAATAGAAAATTGTTCTGAGCACCTAATCCAACATTTGTGTTCTGGGGAATCTTGTGAGAGGGACAGGGCCCACCTTCTTCACAAGATTCACCCATTTATTTTCTGTCAAGTGTGTTTGGTAATTTCTTTTTGTTGGTACTATGTTTTGGATTCTGTAGCATTACCTCTGATAATTTCCTTTTTGCTGGTACTCTGTTTTGTTAATCGTTTGAAGCTGTAAAAGAATACTTCACCGGTGAATTAGAATTGCAGTGTGTATTAGCAATCTGGTTACAGGGGCAGGTGCTGAACGTCCTTACCTGGAGGATAGGGTCCTGATCCTCTGCCAACAGAGCATCCATCACTTTTCTTTTCAGATTTGTAATCTTAGTTAACTGCTTTCATTTTATCTTTGCAATGCACTGTTATAACATAGTGTGAGGATCATGTATACTACAGCTTTTTAATGCTTTTAGAGTTAAGTACATACAGTACGCGGTAGCCTTTGAAATAAAAGACTTTCCCAGGTTGACAAATTAATGTGGTGCTTGATTGTTTAATAAATAAACAATTCAACTAGCCAACATAGACTAGGCTAGGTAGGCCTGGCAGGGGTGCTATTTATGGCCCTTTCTAGGGTAAAAAAACTTGGACCGTGTGGGCGGCTGAATGATAGTCCCACAGTCTCCATGTATTTCCAAGGAAATCATGTAGATACGTCGTGGGTAAGGGTTTGACAGTCGCAAATTCGGTATGACTGATCGACCCGAAGTCACGACATCGTTGTTTTGATGACGTCGCGGCTTATCCACCCAATGCTACATAGTCTGCACATATGTAACAATAGAATATGCATAGGCGGCAAGTCTACTTAGTGAGCAGAAGTGCAAGACTGGCTATGGCATTGTCATGGGTCATCGCATGGAAGAAACATGCACTGTACCTCTGGTTGAGAAGTAGAAACATGTACTGCACACTTGTGATTTCCATAATCGTGCAGTGATTGGAAAAAAAAATACTACCTGGGAGGTTGATTTTTAAAAATTTTGATATCCTTGATGGAAGGATGGGCATGCTCTGGCGAAAGTGATATTCATAGCCATTGTGGGTAGTGGTCCTAGAGGATCTTGTGGCTAGAAGGAGATTAGTTGGTTGGGGGTTATTGAAGTTCCTTAAAAACCCCTCTTGAGATTGCATGATGAGTTCGTACGATTTTTGGTTCAATTGTGGGACGTAGATCGAAAAATATTCATCATTTGAGGGTCTGACCTGCCGATCAGTGTGGCAGCCAATGCATACTTTGTGACAGGTTTGGTACCTCGAGGAAAGGTTTTTCCACTTCCCCTACTAGCTGGGTAGGTGGTTATTTGGAGATGGGAAGAGGTCCATTGTAGGACCAATCCTATTGAGGATGGGTACATCAAGGTACCATCTATCTTGGATCTCATCGAGAAAGCAACATTATTGATGATCGTGTGCTTGGCAGGTTTGGTGGCCCCACAATAGGTATCGGGGCCCTCAGTCGCAGTGTTACATAGGCTGCAGATGGGGAAATTTTTTGACAGGGCCGATTTTGTGTATAGGGGTATGGCCTCCTAGTTGAAGGAGGTGTTGCAGGGATTGACTCAAAGATTTTTTTTATGCTAGCATATTGTGTAGCATCCTATATTATAGGATTGTGATTCTACGACCTTTTATAGTAGTTCCCCCAGGTCTTACTAAGGATCCTAGGATGAGACGGTAGGTGTCTATGATGCCACAGGCTGGTGGAGGTGCAGCGGGGCATTATTGCAACACCAAGGCAATGGGTTAGTTTATTTCCAACCCTCAGATTATTCTTGATTTCTCGTATCATGGATTCAACTTTATGGGTGATCCAGATATGGGGCTCTCCCTTGGTGATTCTTGGGGGCTAGAAAGTATGTGACTTGTTTTTTTTTTGACATGTATGCTTTATGATGCATTTTTTATATGATTTTGATGTCATGTATTTGTTATTTCATATGTGGGGCTGCATGGATGACCACTTTCCTACTTGGTAGGAAATGATCCATGACGGTTGAGGGTAGTTGGTGATCCTGTTGTATTGCAGTGATGGAGGGATGTTCGGGAGGAGGATGGTCTTGAGAGGTTGGGATAGCACTGATGAATCAAGATTGGTGGTCCCTCTAGGGAGCGAACCATCTCATATGATGTTAGGGAAACAAATAGACTGTTAGAGCATGCCGAGGTAGCAGAGGCTCAGTCAACAGTTTTGGTCAGTGCAGCTTCGAGACTACAAGGATGCCTGGGCAGAGTTGAGGCCTTGACCAGGGGGATGATCGAGGATGTTTGTGCAAGATTGGGGGAGGTGGTGGTGGATACGACAATGTCATTTGATCAAGCACATCGACTAGTTATTTGATGCATCACGATGGTGGTGGCCACCGCTAAGCTGATTTTGGCACCCGATGCAGAGATTGGACATCATGAGAGGGGGGGAGGGTCCCGACCCTGAATGTATATTATAGAATGTATGTACCAGGGCAAGCACACATTATGAGGATGCTCCCATATTTTTTGGGACTTATTTTTCCTAGCCCTGAGTGAGTAGATGTAGAACTAATTTTTGTACTCGTATATTTTTTGATATGTATATACAAGATGAGGTTTTTTAGCAGCTCTTATGATGTGTCTTATGTTTCTATACATTTAATGTATTTCTGCATTTGCGTGAGATGGATATTATGCGTATGGTTAATGTATCTTAATGGTTATATATATGTGATACATTACAGTATAGGACTTGATTAACTATGTGTTCAATTGTATGATTTTGATCCCTTGGTATATATGTAAATGTGATATGATCAAAATTTCGAGCTAACCTATGTGCATGCAGATACTTTTGAAAAAGGTGTGAATCCCTAACTTGAAAGGTCTTGTTCAACTATGATACAACCATCTGGGAATCAAGAAATACATGCAGGTAATGGATACCTAAGTGGGAGGCATCGACCAAGAGACCTATGACAACATCATATTCATCTTGATTGTTGGTGGTTGACATGATACAAATTCCATTAAAGAGACAGGGTGTTCAGTCAAGAGAGTATATGGCCCAGGCTACAACAACTAGGTTTTGTGACCATCAAGAAGCACTATCAGCAAATTCGTGATGATAGGTTGGTGGATGATCCATATGTGACACATGATGAGAGAGTGATTTTAGATTGGGTCAATGATGAAGTGATCGTCATAAAAAAATAATTAATGGTGCATACATGTACATTCTAGGGCTACTCAAGCATTTTTATGGGTGAATTGTTTTTGAGGTAGAGACCATTGATGAGATTTTTTGAGGCAAGTCCCATCAGGTTCTGATAATATGTATGTCCCCTTGAGGAGGCAATGTTTGATAATGTATGGGCCCTTCCATAGTGTCTCAAACTTCTCGAGTCCTACCACCTCTTAGGAAACATCATAAAAAAGGAATAACTCTCCTTCGGTAAATCTCTAAGGAATGATGTTGCAGTCAAATGAGGATTTTACCCTCTTCTTGTGTGCTTCATTATTTTGGAGATATTCTTGTCAACTTTCATCAACAAGCTCTAGCTATACCAACCTTTGCTCCAAATTTTTGGTTTCACTGAGAAGTTTGATGGCTAAGTGTAAGGTAGGGATATCACAGTCAATGGGAAGTACAAATTCGACCCCATATACTAGTTGGAAGGATATGAACCCTACGGATGATTTGATTATTTTGCAGTATGCCCATAGGGATGAAAACACCATGTGGTGCCAATTGGTTTTGTGATTTTTCACCATGTATCACAAAATTGTTTTAAGAACTTTGTTGACTACTTCTACTTGACCATTGGATTGAGGGTAGTAAGGGGATGCAAATTCGTGAGAGAAACCAAGGTGTTGGGATAATTCTTGAAATATTTCATTCTCTAAATGTTTACCATGGTCAGAAAACAACTCCTTGGGAACACTTAACCATGTTATGACATGGTTTAAGAAAAACCATGCATCGATTTCCATGGTGTTATTATATGTAGGCATTACTTTTGCCCATTTGGTGAAATAGTTAATGAAAACCACAATGTACTTATGGTTGTCAAATGACGGGGGGTTACAGGTCATGAAGTCTATAAGCCATTTGTAGAAGGGGTTGTAAAGGATGATTGGATGTGGGGGGGTGGGGGGGGGGGGGGGTGGTGGTGCTCGTAGCTTATGAGCAGATCATTGGAATCACTCACATCTTTTGACTTTGTGTATACAATCATGGAAAAGGGTGGGCTACAAATAAATGACAAAGATGATTTTTTGACCGATGGTCATCCTCGAGAGGTGGTCACCACAAGCCTCATTTTGGAAATAATTTAAGGCTTGCTCAACTTGTTCTTGAGGGAGTCACCTATGAAGAATAGTGTCGATGCCCGATCGATAGAGGAAATCCCATAGAAGAAGGTAAAGGGGGGCCTGGTGGTGTATGCAACTCTGACCATTGCGGGGAAATTAGGGTTTGAACTTTTGAGTTTGTAAAAATATGAGGATATCACCATACGAAGGGTTATCCATTGATACTAAAAATAGATGTTCATCAGGAAGAGAATCATTAACAGGGGATCCTTCCGTCACTGTTGGGAGATCTGTGGTGAACTCGATAAGAATGACTACCCTTTTTCTTTTAGGAGAATTAAACTGTAGATCAAATTCTTGCAAAATAAAAGTCCATCGAGCGTATTTGTGGTTCATCATATAGTGAGTGAGCAGATTCCACATGGAGTTAATAGAAACTATTATAGTAGTGGTCTGAAGGATGATATAATGATGAAGCGTTTATACATAATGTACTATAGCCATGGTAGTATTTTCTTCTAGTTCATACTTCAATGCATGGCTAGATAGGTTCTTACTGACGTAATAAATTGTGTGCTCATTGTCATCTAGTTTGTTCTTGACTAATTCCCCAGCGATGGCTACGTCTAATGTTGATAGATATGGGGTATAGTATTTATTGTGGTTGGGTGGGCTAACCAAAGGAGCTTGAGATAACACATGTTATAAAGATTCAAATTATTTTTTGGCTTGATCATCCCAATGGAAGGGAATATACAGATGAAGGAGGCACAGAAAGCCTTGCATGCAAGTGGAATAATCAGGGAAAAAGAGTTGTAAGAAATTGGCCTTACCTTGCAAGATTTGTAACTATTTCAATGTTCCTGGAGGTGGTACTTCCTTAATAGCTTGGACTTTGAGAGGCTAAACTCTAATACCTTGCTGGGAAACTATAAATCCAAGTAGTCTTCTGGAAATGACATAGAATACACACTTGAGAGGGTTCAAGAATAGGTTACATTATCGACATATGTGAAAAACCACGCAAAGATAATCCAAATGGTTAGTAAAATTATTGGATTGTACTGTAAGGTCATCCAAATAGGCAAGGATAAGATGAGAAAAATCATGGAAGATGTATTTCATGGCCCGCTAGAATGTGGCGCTAGCATTTTTAAGACCAAAAGGCATAACTTGGTATATGAATGTAACCCAAGGGGTTGTGAATGCAATTTTGTACTAATCCTTATGGCGAATCTGGATCTGGTTATACCCAGAGAACCTATCCAAGAAGGATAGGGCCTCATGATTGGTGCAAGCATTGATGAACGGAGTAGGGTAATTTCCTTTGGGACAATCTTTGCTTAGATCTTAGAAATCAGTACAAACATGAATGGTGCCCTATTTTTTCATGACAAGTTGCTATAGGGATTAATGCATGGGTGGTTGTGGTTGGAATGCCCTCGAGGATATTCCTGGGATCCAAGGCAAACCATTCAGATTAACTATAGTTGGCACAAATTAGCATATACATATACATACATACATACATACATATATATATATATCTATATATATATATATATATATATATATATATATATATATATATATATATATATATATATATATATATATGTATATGTATGTATGTATATATATATATACATATATACACATATATATACATACATACATACATATACATACATATACATATATATATATATACATATATGTATATGTATGTATATGTATGTATGTATATATATATATATATATATATATATATATATATGTATATGTATGTATGTATATATATATATATATATACATATATATATATATATATATATATATATATATATATATATATATATATCAATGCATGATAATCAAAGCAGAAAACGAGAGATTAACTCAGATCTTGATCCAGTCTTGCTGGAGAAAACAATGTAGTAGAGTAGAAGACCCCTTTTTTCGCTCCTAGATCAACACCTCATATAAACAAGATGGAGAGTAATACTATAGCATATGAAATATGATCATCAAAACATTAATACATAAAGATATGAAAACGACATGCATCTAAGCTACAGATAAACTATGGTACTAAATCAACATGTAAATAAACACGACATTAGCACCATTGAGTAAACAACACAACAACAAGTCTATATTATTATATATGAAAGAATGATTACAACCATCTGGTCAATCAAGCTTCCTTGATCATCCAACTCCTTTATCTCTCTCTCTTATTAACCTCTTGGTAGCAAAACAACTATATCATGCAAAGTTTTGACAATTAGTCGACAATCCTTCGACCTCTTTCATAATTCCCAAGCCTCCAATATATAGATGATGAGAGGCTTATCATTTCCAACTCTCTCATGAGTTCCCTTAAGAAAAAACTAGGATTTCTCCTTGCTTTATTGCTCTTTCCCCTTCCATTAGACTCTTTTAGGAATAGAAATATCCTTAGACAAGTTAAAGGTAGATGTTTCCTGCTTTTCGGGCTGAAATTTGAGTGAAAAGTGGAATGTCATCTTGTCAACCTGCTCTTTGACCTCCAGAATCTCACAAAACTTGGGTAATTCTATCCATTGGGAAAAATAGTGAGTTATCGTAGGGACTAATGCCCTTGGTTCATGCATAGGGAGTGTTCTAACTCTTCTTGCTAGTTCCTGGGAGTGTTATGTTGGAGAATAGGCCTGTGAATTAGGTCATGTCTTTAACCAGTCTATGTTTCTCCTTTGAGTGCATGAGGAGGTCATTTTCCTATATAACAGATGCCCCCTAAAGCGTGAGGTTAGAGATGAAGATGATGGCCAAAATACTTTATAAATTGGTGGAAACAAGAGAGAGAGGATTGAAGCTTTGGGATTACGGGAAACCTGATACAAACCACATATGTTAAAAATCTTAAATCATGTCCTTAGTTGGGCATTTCCATGCTTAGTAGCTCTGTGATAGTGATTTCTCAAAAGAGGTACGACAATCATGTCCACCAATAAGCACAATGTGGAGCTGTGTCATAGTATGATCATCTTGATGAGCTGTCTCCGAAAACAATATATGCAACTTGGGAGAGGAAACAAGGTTTAGTCTTTAATCCTCTTGTTGGGAACAGAATCCCCCAAAGGGCATTTTTGGGGCTAAAAGCCCATGTTTGAGTCAAATTTTGTAATAAAGTGGTAAAGACTTCGCATTTTGTGGTTGTGGAGTGCATAGGTGTTATAAGTCATAAAGGGTTGTCTGCCCTTAGTTTTGTAAAGTAAAGTCGATTGTAAGAGATCTACCCATGGTCCACGGACCATGGGATTGTATAAAAAGAGCTAAGCTCTAAGTAGTTAGAGTCATCAATCATGTAAGAGAGTCGTAGCTCTGAAGTAAGAAGTCTTAATTTTGGGTCATAGCATAGGTAGAGGCTTTGTAGCTAAGTGCGTAGAGGCCTAGGGTGGAAGTCCGTAGCTGAGTGCGTGGACCCCTACAGTTGTGTGCACAGGTTGAGTAGAGTCTGTAATCACTTGGAAGATATCAATAAAGAGAAGTATTTTGCAATTTCTGTGTCTTTGTTGTGATTAATGCATCTTATCATTTTATGTATGAATGCCCTTTATAATTCTTATGTGATGCACGAATGTGTATGATTATGTTGGATAATTGAACGCATATAAGAATATCTGCTTACGCGGTGCTAACTATGAGTAAGTAATAAGATAAGCAAGACACTTGGACTAGTTTAGGAATTTACATGGTACACTTCCTTTGCAGTGCGAAAGGGTCTAGATCAAGGGTTAGGGCTGCATGAAGGACAATGAAATCCTTTCGCAAAGGTATTCAAGGATGGAATAGAGGGCTTGTCTGGCAAGCCCTAGAGCGAAGTGACCTGCGCAAAGGAAGGAATAACGGGAATAAAATGACATCACAACCATATTAGGGTGCAAAAACTTGGTTCTAGCATCCCCCCATACTACTTTGGGTGAGACTTCGATTCGCTCTCCGCGGGTTGATGCCGAAAGGGCCAGTAGTGTAGGGATTTGTTTGTCTAACTAACGCTGAACCCAAGCCAGGCCCCCTCAAGCCAAAAAATGGTTCCGTTGCCAAGACCGGAATCTGCATAAGAGATGTGTGATGTCGTATCACTGGAATCTGAGTAAGAAAGAGATTGGAGACTGGTTGGATAGGAAGATCCACGAATTCACAGCACATGAGAACAGAAACTCGTGAATGACAAAAGAACAATGGTTGGACAGGTACCTGTATATAGAGATCCATAAGATATTTTTCTGCTCCTTTCCGATTCAGCTATACGAGTGGATTGGGAAGCTAGCAGATAGCCAAGGAAGGTGGAAACTTGAAGGTCCTATTGTGTGGTCCCCGGAGCTAGTGTGAAGGTTGGAAGCATTGGAGGATAAGATTGCCTGCACTGTCGATCATTGGCTTGATCGCATCATAGGAGGATTTGCAACTGAATTTTTGGTCGACACCTTAGTCATCTACAATGAGGCAAGGCGGTGCTTTTTCAAAGGACTGCGAGGTAAGTACATGAAATATTTGAATACCTAGATTAAAATGTTATTGCGCGAAACATGGGTTATGCAGCTACCTTGATGTTTGGGGCTATGTGAAGTGGAAAAAATTATAGAAACAAAGGAAAAAAGGGTCCTGAATATAGTCCATTTATTTCACCTCTGCGAGGTGATGAAGAGGGAATAACACAGGTTTCTCTACAAAGTGCTATTCAGTTCATAAGGCGAGGATTCTTGCGAATACCACCTCTACCCACACCACCTCCAACTTCACCACCATCACTTGTGAATTCAATCATACCGCCTCCACCCACACCACCTCCAACTTCACCACCATCACCTGTGACTTCACCCGTACCACCTCCACCTCCACCATAGTTTAGTATGGAAAAATCAGTGAAGCTGCCTTTGTTTAAAGGCTTGGGGAATGATGACCCGGACCAATTCTGATTCATTGTAAACGTTGTATGGGAACCTTAGGGTGTTACAGATGACAACATGAAGAAGGTAACATTGGTTAGTGCTCTGCAAGATCACATGCTAACCTAGTATATCAAGTATGCCAATGATAACTCGAATGCTGGAGTGGCAGACATCCAGATGACACTGAATAGAGAATTCAGTAGGCCTAAGTTTAAAGCATAGTCTATTTTGGGGTTCAAATAAATCACGATACAACCAAGTGAGAAAACCTGGGAACACAGTCAGATGTTTAAGTGTACAATCCGTGAAGCTAACATGAATGTAATGGATGGACAACATCGCGAGTGGTTTGTAGCTTTGATCCTACCACACTTAAGGGTTGCGTTGTCGCAGCAGAAGATAAAAACTTAGGCAGAGGCCTTGGACATCACAATTAGGCTACATGAAACACCGATGCAAGATCCAAATCTGGGGGTTCAATAGATCCATGCATAGTTGAAAAATCGCTACCTTGAGATGCAAAGTTTGAAGCAAGACAAGACAGTTTGACTAAAGGTGTGCAAAGAGGTATGGTGTTTGAAATGCAAGAGTCAGGGTCATGACAAAGAGCATTATCTGATATTTATGAACTACCTTACATGAGGAGGACATATGCCTTTGAGGTTAGAAGCTTAGGTAGGACCAAGCGCAGGGCTTGCATTATGGTGTGCTATATGTTAGGTAGTAGGAAAACATGCCATGGATAACTGTCATCTATTGCAGAAGTTTGTACAGACACCATAACAACTATTTTGCAACTTCTGTAGGTTAGTAGGGCATGATGAGCATAACTGCAGGAGCTATTAATTGATGAAGATAGATCTCCTACCTATATAGTTTAGGCAGAAATGCGGCCCCTTGACCAGAGCGTAGGGATGGCATAGACAAGATTTCAGGGGCACTGACAAGGCTGAGGCAGAGGAGGACCTAGCAGAGGTTAAGGACAGTTGATATGCTACAATTGTAGAGGGCCAAGACACTATGCCCATGATTGCACTAATCTAACACATCCGTCGTGTAAGTATTACACTCTGTTTGATTATGAAACAGAAGATTATCCGACGCTGATAGCTAGGATATGTGACAAAGGGGTGCTACCACCTCCACCAACTCAGAACCTGCAGATGATGATGTCTAAGTCATGCGAAGAGGATCCAAACATGAATATAGTGCTCTAGAGCAGAATCAAAATAGGAGATGACAAGGGGAAACAACCAAAAGATGGTACATGGGTTCGCAAAGCTCTACCAAAGGAAACTGAGTTTGATTTGGAGAACGAATGTGAAACCTTCATGGCAGTGAGGAAGAGCTTCACTGAGGCCTCCACCTCAAGAAGCAAGGATAAGCCTGATCATGAGATGGACCATTCTATGCTTATAACTTTCTTGGAAACCTGTATGAAGTTACTGCGCGATAGAAAGACTATGAAGGGGCTACAAGAGCCCATAAATATATGTATTGGAAACACCATGACTGAGCCATGCGTAGTGCGAAATATAGGTAAGCATAAAAAAAGGACAGGATGAGAGATGAGACTGACCACACAGATAGAAGAGTATGAGATGGATCAGGTTATTTTGGACCTGGGGTCAAATGCGAATGTCCTACCTAAACAGACTTGGGAGCAGATGGGGAGACCCACATTATAATGGTCTCCAATTCAGCTAAGGATGATGAATCAACAGAAGATCATCCCCATGGGGTAGCTACAAGGGGTGACTATGGATATTCAAGGTGCAAGCGTGCTGGCTGACTTTGAAGTAATAGAAATTCTGGATGACATCAACCCCTACCTTGTGCTCCTTGGAATTGATTGGGCTACTGATATGAATAGGGTAATCAATCTAAAGAAGCAAAAGATGATATTTGAGAAGAAATCACTACGTGTAATAGTACCCGTAGATCCTGCTGACGGATCATGCTATACTGAACCAGTCCGCGATTATGAGAGCGATGATGATCTGGACTATATCTATATGATAACAGCATGAGACCAAGACTGGGTGAATCCAACAGCGTATGGACGGATTACATGGGATCGTGAGAGTTCATGCACCTTGGACTCGGATGAAGAACTAGAGTGTTGGCAGAATCAGTTACACGAAGTAACTACACTGAGATGTAACATCATGACCTGGTGGCTACATTGTGTGTCATCAGAGGTAAGAAATATGCCTAATTATGATGGCCTGAATGATGTAGATATTCTTCTGGATGCATTTGAGAGGGAGGTACCAAAAGAGCAGTGCTTCCAGGCATTGGATTGGGCACTGTGCGCTACACTTGCAAGGTGGTTGAGTATGCAAAGGGAAGATTCGATGATTGGCACGAATGTAGCAGAATGATGAGAACTCGCTTTGGGAAGCTGAAGATGTGAATGAAAGACAAGTATGATGGGAATGATGATCTGTGCACACACTTGGACAAATGGGCCCAGGCTTATAGAGAGAAGCCCCAACCTAAATGGGTGCACTTCTTCTGTCATACCCTGGATATTGTCTTGATGAACTGGTATGTAGAAATAGAGCTCCACCATGGGAGAGGTGAATGGGATATTCTATGTGAAGGATTCATGATGACATTCAGTTTTGAAGATGGGTTTGACAACATTGATGAAGCGGTACAAGAGGTGAAAGCAGCAATCTTTAGAATACTGCAGGATCCTTTAGACCTCATTCAGCCTGAATGGGCTACTCAGCTGAGTCACGCTCTAGAATGTTATAATGTAGCTACTGAAGAAGAGGATGAGGATCCACAAAAGATTAACATCCTTGAAATGGAAGGTCACTGCGAGATTGAAGGACCACAGGTCGAGAATCCTGATATAACCGCCCCGCTGAAAACAAAACAAGTAAACATTCATACGAAGGCAGAGCCCAAATTCATGACAGACAATTTATTAATAAAAGAAAGAAAATTTACGTAATCTTCTCTCATGAACGGTCACCATACAAATGAACCTCCACGCTATTTAAATAGAGAACATGGACCAATTTGGTGTTAAGCCACGAATCATGTTTTGGTAATACCGAGGAGAGAATGAACTGTCAGATCACTTCATGTCTAGAACATATCATGACCGTTGGATTATAAGTTACAAATGTACATAGTAAAGAAACACACTTTACCTAACTCTACACTAGACCAAGTTATACTTAACTATTTCCTATGTGTCAGAATATCCTAACAATTAAAGAAGGGGTGAAGTCATTTCAACAAAAGCTTGGGAAATTTCATCGAACACTTGAGCCCCTTATCCAAAAGGAATTAAGGAAGTTGTTGGATGCTTGGATCATTTTTAAGATCATACATTCTACTTGGGTTTCAAATTTGGTCCCTTCCAGGAAGTACTCTTGTGAGATAAGGTTATGTGTCGACTTGCACAACCTCAACTGGGCATTAGAAAAAAAAAATTATCTAGCATCATCTATGGAACAGACCCTCCAAAAAGTATCTGGGTTTGAAATGTTCTCACTACTAGATGGTTTCATTGGTTACAATCAGGTGCTAGTGGCAGAACCAGACTACCTCAAAACCACTTTTAGAACCAAGTGGGAAACTTTCCCCTTTAAGAGCATGTCATTCAGGCTTATTAATTATGATTCTACATTTCAAAAAGAAATGAACATTGCATTCCATGGCCTAATCGACCAAAGTGTGGTATTCTATCCAGATAATGTAACTATATTCTGTAAAAGAAGATCATACCATATGTGTAATCTAAAATAGATATTTGAGCGATTTCACAAGTATGGTATTTCTCTCAATCCAAAGAAAAGCATATTTGGTGTATCAGAAGGCACCCTCTTAGGACACATCATTGCCAAGAGTGGAATCAAAATTGATTTAGAAAGGGTCAAAACTATAGCCCAAATCTTGTTCCCTGTAAATAAGAAGGCTATGCAATCTTTCTTGGGGAAGATTAATTTCCTGTGTAAGTTCATCTTTGACTACACTCAGAAGTTAAAGCATTGTAAGAGATGATAAGGAAATATGCAATATATAAATGGGATAAAAGGGAAAAGGATGTATTTTCTCGTATGAAACAAGCTATTGTCGATGCACCTGTATTTTTTACTCCTACTTATGGTACATATTTCGTACTTTACAGTTTCACCTCAGATTCATCTATTTCGGTTGTACTGATGCAAAAGGATGCTGAAGAAAAAGAATGACCCATTTATTTCATGAGTGTTGACTTACAGGTGTCAAAGCTAAACTACCCTTTCATTGATAAACAAGCTTATGTTGTATATAAGGTAGTCAAGAATTTTAGGCCCTATCCCCTTAAAACTCACATGATCATATATGTGCCTATATATTGTACAATAGGAGTTTAAACTAGTTCATACTATTAAAGGACATGGCCTCTGTCAACTTGCAACATGAGCTAGAGATGCTACAGAACAAGATCTTTCTGGATGGGAGCAGGAAATAGATGTGTATAAAATTGTACAAGTTCCCCAAACAAGCTTAACAATGCCATGGTATTAAGATATATGAAAATACTTAGAGCATGGCACCTTGCCCACAAATTTATTAAACAAGCAAAAGAGGGTAAGTCACCTTAAACCTCTATCTTATCAACTCGTTCATGGAGTTATTTTAATAAATCACCATAATGGTGTCTTGTTGGGATGCCTAAAGCCTCAAGACACAGATAAGGTGTCAAGATATTTGCAGGATGGACTGGTAGGATGACATTACGCGGGAAATACAACTGCACATAAAGTAATGAGGGTTGGTTATTATTGTCCCACCTTATTTAAGGACTCTCATGCATACTAATCTAGGTGGATATTGGTGGCCACCCACCAATTCCATGTGAATCTCCACCATTTCTTCTTTCAATTTTTCGGTTTCCTTAATTATAGCAAAATTTACTATTTTTAGCATTTTTTCGGGTCCTAAACTTCCAGAGCCGTTTTGAGGCCCTAAACGACATTTTTTTGGAAATCTACCACCATCTATTTTTTGTTTAAAATTGTCATTTATTGTCGTAGTCCCCGGAGAGATCTTTCCAACGGGTTATCATGCGCATCAAACGGAGATAATATGACCAAGTCACGACCCTGGGAAGTTGGCTGTCTAACTCACCCCAACGGGGCCCATAAACCCTTGGTGTTACATCTCCTCGAGTTAGGGTTTTGGTTGTTTAGGGTTCGCTCTTATTGTTCAATAATAAAAAGACCCTTGAGCCTCATTGTAAGGCAATTCAGAGGCATGTAGCCACCACATCTCTAATTAGAGATAAGATACCATCGCCCTAGCTTATTTGTTTCCATTTCTATTTGTAAGCATATTTCAGTATTTTACATTAATGAAATGAAGTATTATTTCTGTTGCATCTCTATGTTTATGGTTATCTCTGTAATTTGTTGCAATCTTGTTTAAATTCGGATTACTGGTATCAGGGAAATCTGATTTTTTTTTCTCTGTTTTTCTTTGCATGTCCCCAATGAGGTTGAGATATAAGAAGTTAGGGCTTGAACTGGTTGAACCTTTGCAACACTAGCCTCGTAAATCCCGACGGCCTCTCATGGCAGATGAAAAGAAAGATGAGGGGCCACGGGATCCTATCAAAATCTTGCTCGAAGAAGCCCTCAAGCGACAAATGAATGCGATGTTGGACAAATTTGCCCGGAGCCTTCAGTGGTTACCTAGGGGTGATGCATCGGCTTCCAACAGCTACTCTAGAATTGCCACACCATTTAAGGTACAAGTTAATTTTGAAATCCCCCTATTAGAGGGTCATATAGACGTAGATGTCGTCGATAAATGGTTAAATATGCTAGAGGGTTATTTTTCTGTTCATGATTTTTCTAGACGGGAAAATATTATTTTCGCTCTTCTTAAAGCAGCCCCTCCATGTCAAGGATTGGTGGGAAACCTACTACGAGCAGAAGGATGAAAGTACAGGCTCACTATTTTTAGCCACACCCACTTGGAATTCATTCTGGGATACCATCAAGGAGTAGTACTACCCTGTCAGAAGCTGAGAGGATGAATAATCTATGTAAACTTTGAAATGGGAATTATAACTCAAAACGGGAACTTTGGCCAAAAAACCCTGAAAAAACATCAAAAACAACGCTAAAAATGAAAAGTGTGTATACTGGAACGATGATTTTATTTTTTAGGGGTCAATTTTGAACATGTTTTAAAAATGGCAGTGACTACGAAATTTACTACAAAATTTTCATTCAAAATATAGCTTCAAAACGAAAGTGATGATATTGGAACAATGATTTTTTTTTTAGGGTCAATTTTCAAACTTTTTAAAAAAATTTAGTAAAACCAAATTTTTATGTGCCAAAGAAAGTTATTCATGAGGAAAAAAACACATTAATATTTTTGGTAGAATATCATTTTTCTTTCCTAAGTATAAATTCAACATGTTTTCAACCATAACATGTTAGATACAAAAGAAATTGAATTTTTTTCAACTATAAAATTAAAAAACCATGACATTATGAATGAATTACATCACAAAATGAATTCAAAAGTCATTATCTGTATATTGAATAAAACATACATTATATCTCTAATTTAATATTTCATTGTAGATATTTTAAAGAATAAAAATTATCATAACTAAGACATATAATCCAACAATATAAAAATGCCTCATAACTTCTCATTTAACACCATCTGGAAATCATTAATTTTATTTCAAGATACGATGCATACATCAGTTATATAAACTCTCTTAAAAAATTATTCAAAATCACTCATATTTTCTTGCACACCATTTCGAATTCATATCTTCAGATGAGTGACTAGATGCTAACGACGATGTTCCATATTCTTCTCTTTCATCAACTAGTGCCCCATCTGAGTCCACATGCATGCCCAACACCTCAGGTTTCAAAATTCTTCTAGATCTATGACTAGTTTCAGCAGACTCCCATCTCAGCACTGTTCCTTCTGGTAACAACCTTTTCAGAATCTCTATCATCTTGAAGTGAAGAGTTCCTCTCTTTGTTAAATTGAAGTCATAAACAAATATGTCAACAACCTCCAATTTTAATATGTCTATGCGGCGACGATTTATATTTGTACCCTTTCTTTTTCTCTTTCTGCCATTTTTTTGTCAAATACCATCTCTGGCTTATACACACCATTGAATGGGTGTGTATTTGTGGCATACCAATGTACTTCAACACTTGTAACATCCTCATTTTCTGTAAAGACCTTTATAACTTTAGCAACCTAGAATAGATAACCATTTGGATCTCCATCTGCTAGCACTGCAATCATCCAACCCTCCTTAATATCATGTACTGAACCCCTGTAAAGGTCTTCCATGGCTTCACATTGTGCATGAGATCTTTTGGAACCAATGTAAATCTCTCTTTCCTCTGCCTGTGAAGAATTAATAATACCTTGAGATTGTTGTTGTTCAACAATGTTTATTTCCTCATGTTCATTTGACACATTTTGTGGCCAAATAAATGGATTTTTGAAAGGTATATCTTCATTTGTTTTTTTTGAAATGATATCACTTTGATTATTGAAAAATGACTCCCGCCAAACTGAATTAGCAATGTCAAAGTACTCATATGTATATCTAATACATTTTTTAATTTCTTCCAGGCAATCAAAATAATTTATATCTCTATTTTGTCTGCATGCATTCTAAACTTCACCAACTGATTGTAATAACAATATTTTTGATGCAAATATTGGATGATTTGGAATGAACTTCAAAAATTGCAAACCCGATGATGGTGCCCATTCTGCAGTAGTTGAATACTTCTTGCCCCATATTAGTGTTTTCCCATCAATTTTTTTGATACGAAATTGATGTTGGAAGCTAATGTCATTAAGTTGTTCAATGCATTTCCCCTCACCATATGATCCCAGAATAAACCTTCACATGTCAACAATTTCTTCCAACACATCAAAAGTAGGCTTTGGCATGTATGATTTCTTAAGACATTCAATTAGTGATGGCAAGCTCCCAACTTGCTTCCTCCTCAATTTGATTGAAAAGCAACTGAACATCTGATCAATATGGTCATGAGTGTGCCCAACAAGAAGGAAACCAACCTTTACCTTTTGAAAAATTCTCAATTCAACAAGCATGTTTAGGTATCTAAAAACAACTTGATTTTGTTTTCACGGCAAGTGTTGTCCAATTGTAGATACAAAACTTCAGGAAGAGTACCAGACCAATGAGAAATCGCATCATGAATTATGGTTATGGTGATATTTGCATCATTATGAAATGGTGTTTGAAATGCAAGAGTCAGGGTCATGACAAAGACCATTATCTGATATTTATGAACTACCTTACATGAGGAGGACATATGCCTTTGAGGTCAGAAGCTTAGGTAGGACCAAGCGCAGAGCTTGCATTATGGTGTGCTATATGTTAGGTAGTAGGAAAACATGCCATGGATAATTGTCATCTATTGCAGAAGTTTGTACAGACACCATAGCAACTATTTTGCAACTTCTGTAGGTTAGTAGGGCATGATGAGCATAACTGCAGGAGCTATTAATTAATGAAGATAGATATCCTACCTATATAGTTTAGGCAGAAATGCGGCCCCTTGACCAGAGCATAGGGATGGCGTAGACAAGATTTCAGGGGCACTGACAAGGCTGAGGCGGAGGAGGACCTAGCAGAGGTTAAGGACAGTTGATATGCTACAATTGTAGAGGGCTAAGACACTATGCCCATGATTGCACTAATCTAACACATCCGTCGTGTAAGTATTACACTCTGTTTGATCATGAAACAGAAGATTATCCGACGCTGATAGCTAGGATATGTGACAAAAGGGTGCTACCACATCCACCAACTCAGAATCTGCAGATGATGATGTCTAAGTCATGCGAAGAGGATCCAAACATGAATATAGTGCTCTAGAGAAGAATCAAAATAGGAGATGACAAGGGGAAACAACCAAAAGATGGTACATGGGTTCGCAAAGCTCTAACAAAGGAAACTGAGTTTGATTTGGAGCACGAATGTGAAATCTTCATGGCAGTGAGGAAGAGCTTCACTGAGGCCTCCACCTCAAGAAGCAAGGATAAGCCTGATCATGAGATGGACCATTCTATGCTTATAACTTTCCTGGAAACCTGTATGAAGTTACTGCGCGATAGAAAGACTATGAAGGGGCTACAAGAGCCCATAAATATATGTATTTGAAACACCATGACTGAGCCATGCGTAGTGCGAAATATAGGTAAGCATAAAAAAAGGACAGGATGAGAGATGCGACTGACCACGCAGATAGAAGAGTATGAGATGGATCAGGTTATTTTGGACCTGGGGTCAAATGCGAATGTCCTACCTAAACAGACTTGGGAGCAGATGGGGAGACCCACATTACAATGGTAACCAATTCAGCTAAGGATGATGAATCAACAGAAGATCATCCCCATGGGGTAGCTACAAGGGGTGACTATGGATATTGAAGGTGCAAGCGTGCTGGCTGACTTTGAAGTAATAGAAATTCTGGATGACATCAACCCCTACCTTGTGCTCCTTGGAATTGATTGGGCTACTGATATGAATAGGGTAATCAATCTAAAGAATAAAAAGATGATATTTGAGAAGAAATCACTACGTGTAATAGTACCCGTAGATCCTGCTGACGGATCATGCTATACTGAACCAGTCCGCGATTATGAGAGCGATGATGATCTGGACTATATCTATATGATAACAGCATGAGACCAAGACTGGGTGAATCCAACAGTGTATGGACGGATTACATGGGATCGCGAGAGTTCATGCACCTTGGACTCGGATGAAGAACTAGAGTGTTGGCAGAATCAGTTACACGAAGTAACTACACTGAGATGTAACATCATGACCTGGTGGCTACATTGTGTGTCATTAGAGGTAAGAAATATGCCTAATTATGATGGCTTGAATGATGTAGATATTTTTCTGGATGCATTTGAGAGGGAGGTACCAAAAAAGCAGTGCTTCCAGGCATTGGATTGGGCACTGTGCGCTACACTTGCAAGGTGGTTGAGTATGCAAAGGGAAGATTTGGTGATTGGCACGAATGTAGCAGAATGATGAGAACTCGCTTTGGGAAGCTGAAGATGTGAATGAAAGACAAGTATGATGGGAAGGATGATCTGTGCACACACTTGGACAAATGGGCCCAGGCTTATAGAGAGAAGCCCCAACCTAAATGGGTGCACTTCTTCTGTCATACCCTGGATATTGTCTTGATGAACTGGTATGTAGAAATAGAGCTCCACCATGGGACAGGTGAATGGGATATTCTATGTGAAGGATTCATGATGACATTCATTTTTGAAGATGGGTTTGACAACAATGATGAAGCGGTACAAGAGGTGAATTTAGCAATCTTTAGAATACTGCAGGATCCTTTAGACCTCATTCAGCCTGAATGGGCTACTCAGCTGAGTCACGCTTTAGAATGTTATAATGTAGCTACTGAAGAAGAGGATGAGGATCCACAAAAGATTAACATCCTTGAAATGGAAGGTCACTGCGAGATTGAAGGACCACAAGTCGAGAATCTTGATATAACCACCCCGCTGAAAACAAAACAAGTAAACATTCGTACGAAGGCAGAGCCCAAATTCATGACAGACAATTTATTAATAAAAGAAAGAAAATTTACGTAATCTTCTCTCATGAACGGTCACCATACAAATGAACCTCCATGCTATTTAAATAGAGAACATGGACCAATTGGGTGTTAAGCCACGAATCATGTGTTGGAAATAATACTGAGAGGGGGGGGGGGTGAATCAGTATTATCAGATCAGATAAAACTTTTCAATTTCATATTCAGAAACATATACGCGACTTCAGTTAAGTGAACCCGCGTGTACACGCGACTGTGTCTAAAGCAACTAGCGTATATGCAGAGATCTTATGATTCAGTTAATCTTATCTTCAGTAAATGCATCAGGATATTATTAAGCATATTAACAGTAAACAGGTGCAGTATAACAGAATAGATCATCACACAAAAGCCACACACATGAACACCATGATATAAGGTGGAAACCCAATGTGGGTGAAAACCACCTGCTGCAATTTGTCTCTTTCTTCTTTAATGAGAAACTTCTTTTACAATGTACTGGTGCAGTCCTTTACCAGCACGCAGGCTACAACCTGCAGAGGGCTACAACCCTCTCTCGTTTTCCAACTACTTTTGGAAGGGAGCTACAACCCCCTCAGCTCTTGTACTAGCTGATCCATTTACTAGTACATAGGTGCTGACCCTACAACCTTCAGGGACCACGTTTCATACATTTTCATACTGGATCCAAGAGTACAAAGCAAACATTACCGCAATACAATCATCAACTTATACTTGCATCATAATTCATTAAACAACCCAATACCGAATCACTGAAACCCTGTCATCAAGAACACAGAACCCAAACCAGAATCTAGAACTCTGCAACAACCACCAGAATCAGCAGCAACCTGAAATATTAACACTTATCATGCATACGCTACTTCACTGTACCAAAACCGCGTGTATACGCGCTTTCTCCAAAGGCAACCCGCGTGTAGATCTAGAAATGATTACTTCTGCCTTTGCTGTCAGATTCGACCCTTGCCAAGCGTCCCGAACAGATAACCAGCAATACCAGATCTTCTCACTGCGTCAGACACCCACAATCCATACTTCTTTGCCTAGTGATCTTCTCCTTATATAGCCTTAGGCCTTGTTCAATACCAAGAGCCAAAACCATAGAAACACAATACCATCAACCTCGAAACTAGGGATCAACACGTCCGTCGAGACATAATGGTCCGAAACCATAGGCACAACTTCCAAGGACTAACCGCCATGGACCAAAGGTACTTTTCCACATACACGCGCTTTTTCTGAAGCCAACCTGCGTGTACACACGACTTGGTCTCAACAAACCTGCGTGTATGAACTTCCTTGGCAAGCTGTACTAGGATCTGTCTTCTGATTAAGTTGCCATCTCCTGTACCAACTTCTGAGCATCTGTACCAACCTCTGAGTGAGTTGCCATTAAGGACAACACTTGAATCATAATGCCAACAATCTCCCCCTTTGGACTTGATGGCAACCACCACACCAAGTCACTCTCCCTCTTTGACATCAAGGGCAAAGGGTGGACCAAGATATTCTCTTCTTTGGTATACCCTCTCCTGTCCATACTGCTGTCCATACTCCCCCTGAGTACATGCTGAAATCTCCAAATGTGCTCCCCCTTTGTGTATGCCAAGGTGTACCAATCTGCTCTTGCTGAATTGTGCTGTTCATGCTCCCCTTGACTGTAGGCAAGATCTGCAAAAGATGTTCTTCAAGAAGAACAAAGGCTTATACATCATAGAAGACCTTCCTATCACCAAAAGACTCAACATACATTCATCACCCAACCTAGTGGGGATATACCAATATTGACTCATCCACCTAACCATGTGAAGATACATGATAATACATGAACATTTCATCATTCATCCCAGGCATAGTGGGGAAACCAACATAGGCCGTTACATGACCTTGACATCATAAAAGAGATACATGACATAGTGATGAAATATCTAGACCAAGACTTATGAACGCCACCAACAGCATCATGATCTGTACCATAAGCATCAGCCTGCAATGCCATTCCTAAACAGTAAGATGTATCATTTAGCTTCATAGACTTTATCAACACCTTCTAACCATAATGCCAACAATGCATTATTTGAAGAATATTCTCCCCCTGAGTGTAAGCCAACCATGTCTGAACCATTTCCTGAGTCTGTTCTGCCCCCTGAGCCTGAGCCAACCATGACTGAACCTGGGTCTGTTCTGCTGCCCTTTCTCCATATACGCGACTTTACAGCCTGTAACTCGCGTATATACGCGACTTGTCTTCATTATATAAGCGTATGCAGGATGGAATACTGAATTTCATTTTCAGATTCCCCTGTGTCTGTTATGTCAGCTGACTGAGTTATCCCACACCTTTCTGTCTCTGTCTTCTTCAATTCCTGCAACTGTGATGATGTATGGTCCTTTTGTCTTGAATTTTGAAATCTGCTCCTGCATTCCCTTGCTTTATGCCCATAGTTGTTGCATGTATAGCACCTTATATTTTTCATGTTCCTTCTATCACAATCAATTGCTTTGTGTCCATATGCATTACAGGCAAAGCAATACCCTCTGAAGTACCTGGGATGCGATGATCTTTCTTGAACCATTCTACTTCTGCATCTGGCTGCAACATGTCCAAGATTATGACATACATAACACTCAACATTATTCAGCGGAGGAAATAATCGTCTATCACGTCCATAGTTAGGAGTAAAGGATCTTCCTTGAGGAATTTCTTTCCTTGGTTGTTCCTTGAGCATTTCAGATTTCTCATTAGAGTTTCTTGTCTCACCTTGTGAACTAGATTCACCTTCAACATATTCATGAAAACCAAGACCAGTCTTGATAGCAGGAGATCTTTGACTATTAAGAATATCATCCAAGACTTTAGAACTATCTTGAAATCATAAAAGCTTATCCTTTTCTTCTAGTTTACCTTTCAAGATATTTACCTCAACTTGATGTTGTTCTTCCTTTTTCAGATACTTCTTCCTTAGGTCTTCTTCAACTTTTCTCCCTTCTTCCACTTGTCGCTTTAGTTTGATCACTTCATGTTCTTGATCGCTTTAGTTTGATCACTTCATGTTCTTGATCTTCAAGATCTTCTTTTAGAGAGAGGATCTTTGATTCAAGTCTCTGAATAGTTGTGCTTTGATCTTTTTCTATATCCTGCAATTTCTCCCTTACCCTGGTTTCTGTCTCCAATAGTTCTTTTAGTTTGGCAACTTCTTCAGTTTCTGCATTCTTCTCTTCATGTGCCATGAGACTTTTAATATCCTCGCTATTATTGGATGAAGCATTCTTCTTCTTATGTGCCATGAGACTTCTAATATCCTCACTATCATTTAATGAACTTTTAATATGGGTATAATAGCTTCTACCATCTTCTTCATATATCTTTTCTTTGTTATGAGGACATCTAGCAGCATAGTGACCAACTCTACCACATAGAAAACATTTGAAAGGTAGCTTATCTTTGAACCGTCCAGATCCCCGTTCAAGATTCTTGACAAAATTTACCTCATCTTCTTCCTCTGACACTTCGAATGCGGCCTCTGGTGGTACCTCTTGTCGCATTTCAAAAGCAGTTAAGATCCAGTGAAGCTGTGACATGGTAATTTTCCGCACATTCTCCTTTTCTTCTATGGCAGATACTTTAGAATCAAATTTAGTAGACAAAGATCTCAAAACCTTTTGAACTAAGACAACTTCCTCAAATTCTTCACCCAGATCCCTCATACAATTCACAATCTCATCCATACGCAGGAAATAATTAGCTACGCTTTCATTACTTCGCATCTTAAGAGTTTCATATCGGATTTTGAGAGTTTGAAGCTTTGCTATTTTTACCTGATCATCTCCTTCGTAGCTTGTAACGATTTTGTCCCATATTTCCTTAGCTGATTTGAGATGCATGATCTTCATAAATTCTGATTGAGTCAAAGTACTCAATAGGACAGTAACTACTTTGGCATTGAGCTCATATTGCTTTTTCTCTGCTGGATCTGTAGGAGTTGCTGATGGGAATTTGTATCCTCCTTCTACGATTCCCCAATCTTCTGCTCCAAGCGACTGTAGATATGCAGTGGTTCTTATCTTCCAGTGAGTAAAATTGTTCCCGTCAAAGACTAGTGGCCTGATGTGTGCCTCTCTTTCTGGATTAGCCATTTGATGGATTTTTTCCTTCAAGCGATCAAGCTTTCTCTGAAGGACCTGCTCTGATACCAATTGTTGGAAATAATACTGAGAGGGGGGGGTGAATCAGTATTATCAGATCAGATAAAACTTTTCAATTTCATATTCAGAAACATATACGCGACTTCAGTTAAGTGAACCCGCGTGTACACGCGACTGTGTCTAAAGCAACTAGCGTATATGCAGAGATCTTATGATTCAGTTAATCTTATCTTCAGTAAATGCATCAGGATATTATTAAGCATATTAACAGTAAACAGGTGCAGTATAACAGAATAGATCATCACACAAAAGCCACACACATGAACACCATGATATAAGGTGGAAACCCAATGTGGGTGAAAACCACCTGCTGCAATTTGTCTCTTTCTTCTTTAATGAGAAACTTCTTTTACAATGTACTGGTGCAGTCCTTTACCAGCACGCAGGCTACAACCTGCAGAGGGCTACAACCCTCTCTCGTTTTCCAACTACTTTTGGAAGGGAGCTACAACCCCCTCAGCTCTTGTACTAGCTGATCCATTTACTAGTACGTAGGTGCTGACCCTACAACCTTCAGGGACCACGTTTCATACATTTTCATACTGGATCCAAGAGTACAAAGCAAACATTACCGCAATACAATCATCAACTTATACTTGCATCATAATTCATTAAACAACCCAATACCGAATCACTGAAACCCTGTCATCAAGAACATAGAACCCAAACCAGAATCTAGAACTCTGCAACAACCACCAGAATCAACAGCAACCTGAAATATTAACACTTATCATGCATACGCTACTTCACTGTACCAAAACCGCGTGTATACGCACTTTCTCCAAAGGCAACCCGCGTGTAGATCTAGAAATGATTACTTCTGCCTTTGCTGTCAGATTCGACCCTTGCCAAGCGTCCCGAACAGATAACCAGCAATACCAGATCTTCTCACTGCGTCAGACACCCACAATCCATACTTCTTTGCCTAGTGATCTTCTCCTTATATAGCCTTAGGCCTTGTTCAATACCAAGAGCCAAAACCATAGAAACACAATACCATCAACCTCGAAACTAGGGATCAACACGTCCGTCGCGACATAATGGTCCGAAACCATAGGCACAACTTCCAAGGACTAACCGCCATGGACCAAAGGTACTTTTCCACATACACGCGCTTTTTCTGAAGCCAACCTGCGTGTACACGCGACTTGGTCTCAACAAACCTGCGTGTATGAACTTCCTTGGCAAGCTGTACTAGGATCTGTCTTCTGATTAAGTTGCCATCTCCTGTACCAACTTCTGAGCATCTGTACCAACCTCTGAGTGAGTTGCCATCAAGGACAACACTTGAATCATAATGCCAACATCATGTTTTGGTAATATCGAGGAGAGAATGAACTGTCAGATCACTTCATGTCTAGAACATATCGTGACCGTTGGATTATAAGTTACAAATGTACATAGTAAAGAAACACACTTTACCTAACTCTACACTAGACCAAGTTATACTTAACTATTTCCTATGTGTCAGAATATCCTAACAATTAAAGAAGGGGTGAAGTCATTTCAACAAAAGCTTGGGAAAGTTCATCGAACACTTGAGCCCCTTATCCAAAAGGAATTAAGGAAGTTGTTGGATGCTTGGATCATTTTTAAGATCATACATTCTACTTGGGTTTCAAATTTGGTCCCTTCCAGGAAGAACTCTTGTGAGATAAGGTTATGTGTCGACTTGCACAAGCTCAACTGGGCATTAGAAAAAAACAATTATCTAGCATCATCTATGGAACAGACCCTCCAAAAAGTATCTGGGTTTGAAATGTTCTCACTACTAGATGGTTTCATTGGTTACAATCAGGTGCTAGTGGCAGAACCAGACTACCTCAAAACCACTTTTAGAACCAAGTGGGAAACTTTCCCCTTTAAGAGAATGTCATTCAGGCTTATTAATTATGATTCTACATTTCAAAAAGAAATGAACATTGCATTCCATGGCCTAATCGGCTAAAGTGTGGTATTCTATCCAGATAATGTAACTATATTCTGTAAAAGAAGATCATACCATATGTGTAATCTAAAATAGATATTTGAGTGATTTCACAAGTATGGTATTTCTCTAAATCCAAGGAAAAGCATATTTGGTGTATCAGAAGGCACCCTCTTAGGACACATCATTGCCAAGAGTGGAATCAAAATTGATTTAGAAAGGGTCAAAACTATAGCCCAAATCTTGTTCCCTGTAAATAAGAAGGCTATGCAATCTTTCTTGGGGAAGATTAATTTCCTGTGTAAGTTCATATTTGACTACACTCAGAAGTTAAAGCATTGCAAGAGATGATAAGGAAATATGCAATATATAAATGGGATAAAAGGGAAAAGGATGTATTTTCTCATATGAAACAAGCTATTGTCGATGCACCTGTATTTTTTACTCCTACTTATGGTACATATTTCGTACTTTACAGTTTCACCTCAGATTCATCTATTTCGGTTGTACTGATGCAAAAGGATGCTGAAGAAAAAGAATGACCCATTTATTTCATGAGTGTTGACTTACAGGTGTCAAAGCTAAACTACCCTTTCATTGATAAACAAGCTTATGTTGTATATAAGGTAGTCAAGAATTTTAGGCCCTATCCCCTTAAAACTCACATGATCATATATGTGCCTATATATTGTACAATAGGAGTTTAAACTAGTTCATACTATTAAAGGACATGGCCTCTGTCAACTTGCAACATGAGCTAGAGATGCTACAGAACAAGATCTTTCTGGATGGGAGCAGGAAATAGATGTGTATAAAATTGTACAAGTTCCCCAAACAAGCTTAACAATGCCATGGTATTAAGATATATGAAAATACTTAGAGCATGGCACCTTGCCCACAAATTTATTAAACAGGCAAAAGAGGGTAAGTCACCTTAAGCCTCTATCTTATCAACTCGTTCATGGAGTTATTTTAATACATCACCATAATGGTGTCTTGTTGGGATGCCTAAAGCCTCAAGACACAGATAAGGTGTCAAGATATTTGCAGGATGGACTGGTAGGATGACATTACGCGGGAAATACAACTGCACATAAAGTAATGAGGGTTGGTTATTATTGTCCCACCTTATTTAAGGACTCTCATGCATACTAATCTAGGTGGATATTGGTGGCCACCCACCAATTCCATGTGAATCTCCACCATTTCTTCTTTCAATTTTTCGGTTTCCTTAATTATAGCACAATTTACTATTTTTAGCATTTTTTCGGGTCCTAAACATCCAGAGCCGTTTTGAGGCCCTAAATGACATTTTTTTGGAAATCTACCACCGACTAATTTTTTTTTTAAATTTTCATTTATTTTCGTAGTCCCCGGAGTGATCTTTCCAACGAGTTATCATGCACATCAAACGGAGATAATATGACCAAGTCACGACCCTGGGAAGTTGGCTGTCTAACTCACCCCAACGGGGCCCATAAACTCTTGGTGTTACATCTCCTCGAGTTAGGGTTTTGGTTGTTTAGGGTTCGCTCTTATTGTTCAATAATAAAAAGACCCTTGAGCCTCATTGTAAGGCAATTCGGAGGCATGTAGCCACCACATCTCTAATTAGAGATAAGATACCATCGCCCTAGCTTATTTGTTTCCATTTCTATTTGTAAGCATATTTCAGTATTATTAATGAAATGAAGTATTATTTCTGTTGCATCTCTATGTTTATGGTCATCTCTGTAATTTGTTGCAATCTTGTTTAAATTCGGATTAGTGGTATCAGGGAAATCTGATTTTTTTTTCTCTGTTTTTCCTTGCATGTCCCCAATGAGGTTGAGATATAAGAAGTTAGGGCTTGAACTGGTTGAACCTTTGCAACACTAGCCTCGCAAATCCCGACGGCCTCTCATGGCAGATGAAAAGAAAGATGAGGGGGCACGGGATCCTATCAAAATCTTACTCGAAGAAGCCCTCAAGGGACAAATGAATGCGATGTTGGACAAATTTGCCCGGAGCCTTCAGTGGTTACCTAGGGGTGATGCATTGGCTTCCAATAGCTACTCTAGAATTGCCACACCATTTAAGGTACAAGTTAATTTTGAAATCCCCCTATTAGAGGGTCATATAGACGTAGATGTCGTCAATAAATGGTTAAATATGCTAGAGGGTTATTTTTCTGTTCATGATTTTTCTAGTCGGGAAAATATTATTTTCGCTCTTCTTAAAGCAGCCCCTCCATGTCAAGGATTGGTGGGAAACCTACTACGAGCAGAAGGATGAAAGTACAGGCTCACTATTTTTAGCCACACCCACTTGGAATTCATTCTGGGATACCATCAAGGAGTAGTACTACCCTGTCAGAAGCTGAGAGGATGAATAATCTATGTAAACTTTGAAATGGGAACTATAAACTCAAAACGGGAACTTTGGCCAAAAAACCCTGAAAAAACATCAAAAACAACGCTAAAAATGAAAAGTGTGTATACTGGAACGATGATTTTATTTTTTAGGGGTCAATTTTGAACATGTTTTAAAAATGGCAGTGACTACGAAATTTACTACAAAATTTTCATTCAAAATATAGCTTCAAAATGAAAGTGATGATATTGGAACAATGATTTTTTTTTAGGGTCAATTTTCAAACTTTTTAAAAAATTTTAGTAAAACCAAATTTTTATGTGCCAAAGAAAGTTGTTCATGAGGAAAAAAACACATTAATGTTTTTGGTAGAATATCATTTTTCTTTCCTAAGTATAAATTCAACATGTTTTCAACCATAACATGTTAGATACAAAAGAAATTGAATTTTTTTCAACTATAAAATTAAAAAACCATGACATTATGAATGAATTACATCACAAAATGAATTCAAAAGTCATTATTTGTATATTGAATAAAACATACATTATATCTCTAATTTAATATTTCATTGTAGATATTTTAAAGAATAAAAATTATCATAACTAAGACATATAATCCAACAATATAAAAATGCCTCATAACTTCTCATTTAACACCATCTGGAAATCATTAATTTTATTTCAAGATACGATGCATACATCAGTTATATAAACCGTCTTAAACAATTATTCAAAATCACTCATATTTTCTTGCACACCATTTAGAATTCATATCTTCAGGTGAGTGACTAGATGCTAACGACGATGTTCCATATTCTTCTCTTTCATCAACTAGTGCCCCATCTGAGTCCACATGCATGCCCAACACTTCAGGTTTCAAAATTCTTCTAGATCTATGACTAGTTTCAGCAGACTCCCATCTCAGCACTGTTCCTTCTGGTGACAACCTTTTCAGAATCTCTATCATCTTGAAGTGAAGAGTTCCTCTCTTTGTTAAATTGAAGTCATAAACAAATATGTCAACAACCTCCAATTTTAATATGTCTATGCGGCGGCGATTTATATTTGTACCCTTTCTTTTTCTCTTTCTGCCATTTTTTTGTCAAATACCATCTCTGGCTTATACACACCATTGAATGGGTGTGTATTTGTGGCATACCAATGTACTTCAACACTTGTAACATCCTCATTTTCTGTAAAGACCTTTATAACTTTAGCAACCTAGAATAGATAGCCATTTGGATCTCCATCTGCTAGCACTGCAATCATGCAACCCTCCTTAATATCATGTACTGAACCCCTGTAAAGGTCTTCCATGGCTTCACATTGTGCATGAGATCTTCTGGAACCAATGTACATCTCTCTTTCCTCTGCCTGTGAAGAATTAATAATACCTTGAGATTGTTGTTGTTCAACAATGTTTATTTCCTCATGTTCATTTGACACATTTTGTGGCCAAATAAATGGATTTTTGAAAGGTATATCTTCATTTGTTTTTTTTGAAATGATATCACTTTGATTATTGAAAAATGACTCCCACCAAACTAAATTAGAAATGTCAAAGTACTCATATGTATATCTAATACATTTTTTAATTTCTTCCAGGCAATCAGAATAATTTATATCTCTATTTTGTCTGCATGCATTCTAAACTTCACCAACTGATTGTAATAACAATATTTTTGATGCAAATATTGGATGATTTGGAATGAAATTCAAAAATTGCAAACCTGATGATGGTGCCCATTCTGCAGTAGTTGAATACTTCTTGCCCCATATTAGTGTTTTCCCATCAATTTTTTTGATACGAAATTGATGTTGGAAGCTAATGTCATTAAGTTGTTCAATGCATTTCCCCTCACCATATGATCCCAGAATAAACCTTCACATGTCAACAATTTCTTCCAACACATCAAAAGTAGGCTTTGGCATGTATGATTTCTTAAGACATTCAATTAGTGATGGCAAGCTCCCAACTTGCTTCCTCCTCAATTTGATTGAAAAGCGACTGAACATCTGATCAATATGGTCATGAGTGTGCCCAACAAGAAGGAAACCAACCTTTACCTTTTGAAAAATTCTCAATTCAACAAGCATGTTTAGGTATCTAAAAACAACTTGATTTTTGTTTTCACGGCAAGTGTTGTCAAATTGTAGATACAAAACTTCAGGAAGAGTACCAGACCAATGAGAAATCGCATCATGAATTATGGTTATGGTGATATTTGCATCATTATGAAATGGTGTTTGAAATGCAAGAGTAAGGGTCATGACAAAGACCATTATCTGATATTTATGAACTACCTTACATGAGGAGGACATATGCCTTTGAGGTCAGAAGCTTAGGTAGGACCAAGCGCAGAGCTTGCATTATGGTGTGCTATATGTTAGGTAGTAGGAAAACATGCCATGGATAACTGTCATCTATTGCAGAAGTTTGTACAGACACCATAGCAACTATTTTGCAACTTCTGTAGGTTAGTAGGGCATGATGAGCATAACTGCAGGAGCTATTAATTGATGAAGATAGATCTCCTACCTATATAGTTTAGGCAGAAATGCGGCCCCTTGACCAGAGCGTAGGGATGGCGTAGACAAGATTTCAGGGGCACTGACAAGGCTGAGGTGGAGGAGGACCTAGCAGAGGTTAAGGACAGTTGATATGCTACAATTGTAGAGGGCCAAGACACTATGCCCATGATTGCACTAATCTAACACATCCGTCGTGTAAGTATTACACTCTGTTTGATCATGAAACAGAAGATTATCCGACGCTGATAGCTAGGATATGTGACAAAGGGGTGCTACCACCTCCACCAACTCAGAATCTGTAGATGACGATGTCTAAGTCATGCGAAGAGGATCCAAACATGAATATAGTGCTCTAGAGCAGAATCAAAATAGGAGATGACAAGGGGAAACAACCAAAAGATGGTACATGGGTTCGCAAAGCTCTAACAAAGGAAACTGAGTTTGATTTGGAGCACGAATGTGAAACCTTCATGGCAATGAGGAAGAGCTTCACTAAGGCCTCCACCTCAAGAAGCAAGGATAAGCCTGATCATGAGATGGACCATTCTATGCTTATAACTTTCCTGGAAACCTGTATGAAGTTACTGCGCGATAGAAAGACTATGAAGGGGCTACAAGAGCCCATAAATATATGTATTGGAAACACCATGACTGAGCCATGCGTAGTGCAAAATATTACTAAGCATAAAAAAAGGACAGGATGAGAGATGAGACTGACCACGCAGAAAGAAGAGTATGAGATGGATCAGGTTATTTTGGACCTGGGGTCAAATGTGAATGTCCTACCTAAACAGACTTGGGAGCAGATGGGGAGACCCACATTACAATGGTCTCCAATTCAGCTAAGGATGATGAATCAACATAAGATCATCCCCATGGGGTAGCTACAAGGGGTGACTATGGATATTGAAGGTGCAAGCGTGCTGGCTGACTTTGAAGTAATAGAAATTCTGGATGACATCAACCCCTACCTTGTGCTCCTTGGAATTGATTGGGCTACTGATATGAATAGGGTAATCAATCTAAAGAAGCAAAAGATGATATTTGAGAAGAAATCACTACGTGTAATAGTACCCGTAGATCCTGCTGACGGATCATGCTATACTGAACCAGTCCGTGATTATGAGAGCGATGATGATCTGGACTATATCTATATGAAAACAGCATGAGACCAAGACTGGGTGAATCCAACAGCGTATGGACGGATTACATGGCATCGCGAGAGTTCATGCACCTTGGACTCGGATGAAGAACTAGAGTGTTGGCAGAATCAGTTACACGAAGTAACTACACTGAGATGTAACATCATGACCTGGTGGCTACATTGTGTGTCATCAGAGGTAAGAAATATGCCTAATTATGATGGCTTGAATGATGTAGAGATTTTTCTGGATGCATTTGAGAGGGAGGTACCAAAAAAGCAGTGCTTCCAGGCATTGGATTGGGCACTGTGCGCTACACTTGCAAGGTGGTTGAGTATGCAAAGGGAAGATTTGATGATTGGCACGAATGTAGCAGAATGATGAGAACTCGCTTTGGGAAGCTGAAGATGTGAATGAAAGACAAGTATGATGGTAAGGATGATCTGTGCACACACTTGGACAAATGGGCCCAGGCTTATAGAGAGAAGCCCCAACCTAAATGGGTGCACTTCTTCTATCATACCCTAGATATTGTCTTGATGAACTGGTATGTAGAAATAGAGCTCCGCCATGGGACAGGTGAATGGGATATTCTATGTGAAGGATTCATGATGACATTCATTTTTGAAGATGGGTTTGACAACATTGATGAAGCGGTACAAGAGGTGAAAGCAGCAACCTTTAGAATACTGCAGGATCCTTTAGACCTCATTCAGCCTGAATGAGCTACTCAGCTGAGTCACGCTCTAGAATGTTATAATGTAGCTACTGAAGAAGAGGATGAGGATCCACAAAAGATTAACATCCTTGAAATGGAAGGTCACTGCGAGATTGAAGGACCACAAGTCGAGAATCCTGATATAACCGCCCCGCTGAAAACAAAACAAGTAAACATTCGTACGAAGGCAGAGCCCAAATTCATGACAGACAATTTATTAATAAAAGAAAGAAAATTTACGTAATCTTCTCTCATGAACGGTCACCATACAAATGAACCTCCATGCTATTTAAATAGAGAACATGGACCAATTAGGTGTTAAGCCACGAATCATGTTTTGGTAATACCGAGGAGAGAATGAACTGTCAGATCACTTCATGTCTAGAACATATCGTGACCGTTGGATTATAAGTTACAAATGTACATAGTAAAGAAACACACTTTACCTAACTCTACACTAGACCAAGTTATACTTAACTATTTCCTATGTGTCAGAATATCCTAACAATTAACAAAGGGGTGAAGTCATTTCAACCAAAGCTTGGGAAAGTTCATCGAACACTTGAGCCCCTTATCCAAAAGGAATTAAGGAAGTTGTTGGATGCTTGGATCATTTTTAAGATCATACATTCTACTTGGGTTTCAAATTTGGTCCCTTCCAGGAAGAACTCTTGTGAGATAAGGTTATGTGTCGACTTGCACAATCTCAACTGGGCATTAGAAAAAAACAATTATCTAGCATCATCTATGGAACAGACCCTCCAAAAAGTATCTGGGTTTGAAATGTTCTCACTACTAGATGGTTTCATTAGTTACAATCAGGTGCTAGTGGCAGAACCAGACTACCTCAAAACCACTTTTAGAACCAAGTGGGAAACTTTCCCCTTTAAGAGCATGTCATTCAGGCTTATTAATTATGATTCTACATTTAAAAAAGAAATGAACATTGCATTCCATGGCCTAATCGGCTAAAGTGTGGTATTCTATCCAGATAATGTAACTATATTCTGTAAAAGAAGATCATACCATATGTGTAATCTAAAATAGATATTTGAGCGATTTCACAAGTATGGTATTTCTCTCAATCCAAAGAAAAGCATATTTGGTGTATCAGAAGGCACCCTCTTAGGACACATCATTGCCAAGAGTGGAATCAAAATTGATTTAGAAAGGGTCAAAACTATAGCCCAAATCTTGTTCCCTGTAAATAAGAAGGCTATGCAATCTTTCTTGGGGAAGATTAATTTCCTATGTAAGTTCATCTTTGACTACACTCAGAAGTTAAAGCATTGCAAGAGATGATAAGGAAATATGCAATATATAAATGGGATAAAAGGGAAAAGGATGTATTTTCTCGTATGAAACAAGCTATTGTCGATGCACCTGTATTTTTTACTCCTACTTATGGTACATATTTCGTACTTTACAGTTTCACCTCAGATTCATCTATTTCGGTTGTACTGATGCAAAAGGATGCTGAAGAAAAAGAATGACCCATTTATTTCATGAGTGTTGACTTACAGGTGTCAAAGCTAAACTACCCTTTCATTGATAAACAAGCTTATGTTGTATATAAGGTAGTCAAGAATTTTAGGCCCTATCCCCTTAAAACTCACATGATCATATATGTGCCTATATATTGTACAATAGGAGTTTAAACTAGTTCATACTATTAAAGGACATGGCCTCTGTCAACTTGCAACATGAGCTAGAGATGCTACAGAACAAGATCTTTCTGGGTGGGAGCAGGAAATAGATGTGTATAAAATTGTACAAGTTCCCCAAACAAGCTTAACAATGCAATGGTATTAAGATATATGAAAATACTTAGAGCATGGCACCTTGCCCACAAATTTATTAAACAAGCAAAAGAGGGTAAGTCACCTTAAACCTCTATCTTATCAACTCGTTCATGGAGTTATTTTAATAAATCACCATAATGGTGTCTTGTTGGGATGCCTAAAGCCTCAAGACACAGATAAGGTGTCAAGATATTTGCAGGATGGACTGGTAGGATGACATTACGCGGGAAATACAACTGCACATAAAGTAATGAGGGTTGGTTATTATTGTCCCACCTTATTTAAGGACTCTCATGCATACTAATCTAGGTGGATATTGGTGGCCACCCACCAATTCCATGTGAATCTCCACCATTTCTTCTTTCAATATTTCGGTTTCCTTAATTATAGCACAATTTACTATTTTTAGCATTTTTTCGGGTCCTAAACATCCAGAGCCGTTTTGAGGCCCTAAACGACATTTTTTTGGAAATCTACCACCAACTATTTTTTGTTTAAAATTGTCATTTATTGTCGTAGTCCCCGGAGAGATCTTTCCAACGGGTTATCATGCACATCAAATGGAGATAATATGACCAAGTCACGACCCTGGGAAGTTGGCTGTCTAACTCACCCCAACGGGGCCCATAAACTCTTGGTGTTACATCTCCTCGAGTTAGGGTTTTGGTTGTTTAGGGTTTGCTCTTATTGTTCAATAATAAAAAGACCCTTGAGCGTCATTGTAAGGCAATTCAGAGGCATGTAGCCACCACATCTCTAATTAGAGATAAGATACCATCACCCTAGCTTATTTGTTTCCATTTCTATTTGTAAGCATATTTCAGTATTTTACATTAATGAAATGAAGTATTATTTCTGTTGCATCTCTATGTTTATGGTTATCTCTGTAATTTGTTGCAATCTTGTTTAAATTCGGATTAGTGGTATCAGGGAAATCTGATTTTTTTTTCTCTGTTTTTCTTCGCATGTCCCCAATGAGGTTGAGATACAAGAAGTTAGGGCTTGAACTGGTTGAACCTTTGCAACACTAGCCTCGCAAATCCCGACGACCTCTCATGGCAGATGAAAAGAAAGATGAGGGGGCACGGGATCCTATCAAAATCTTGCTTGAAGAAGCCCTCAAGCGACAAATGAATGCGATGTTGGACAAATTTGCCCGGAGCCTTCAGTGGTTACCTAGGGGTGATGCATCGGCTTCCAACAGCTACTCTAGAATTGCCACACCATTTAAGGTACAAGTTAATTTTGAAATCCCCCTATTAGAGGGTCATATAGACGTAGATGTCGTCGATAAATGGTTAAATATGCTAGAGGGTTATTTTTCTGTTCATGATTTTTCTAGTCGGGAAAATATTATTTTCGCTCTTCTTAAAGCAACCCCTCCATGTCAAGGATTGGTGGGAAACCTACTACGAGCAGAAGGATGAAAGTACAGGCTCACTATTTTTAGCCACACCCACTTGGAATTCATTCTGGGATACCATCAAGGAGTAGTACTACCCTGTCAGAAGCTGAGAGGATGAATAATCTATGTAAACTTTGAAATGGGAACTATAAACTCAAAACGAGAACTTTGGCCAAAAAACCCTGAAAAAACATCAAAAACAACGCTAAAAATGAAAAGTGTGTATACTGGAACGATGATTTTATTTTTTAGGGGTCAATTTTGAACATGTTTTAAAAATGGCAGTGACTATGAAATTTACTACAAAATTTTCATTCAAAATATAGCTTCAAAACGAAAGTGATGATATTGGAACAATGATTTTTTTTTTTAGGGTCAATTTTCAAACTTTTTAAAAACATTTAGTAAAACCAAATTTTTATGTGCCAAAGAAAGTTGGTCATGAGGAAAAAAACACATTAATGTTTTTGGTAGAATATCATTTTTCTTTCCTATGTATAAATTCAACATGTTTTCAACCATAACATGTTAGATACAAAAGAAATTGAATTTTTTTCAACTATAAAATTAAAAAACCATGACATTATGAATGAATTACATCACAAAATGAATTCAAAAGTCATTATCTATATATTGAATAAAACATACATTATATCTCTAATTTAATATTTCATTGTAGATATTTTAAAGAATAAAAATTATCATAACTAAGACATATAATCCAACAATATAAAAATGCCTCATAACTTCTCATTTAACACCATCTGGAAATCATTAATTTTATTTCAAGATACGATGCATACATCAGTTATATAAACTGTCTTAAACAATTATTCAAAATCACTCATATTTTCTTGCACACCATTTAGAATTCATATCTTCAGATGAGTGACTAGATGCTAACGACGATGTTCCATATTCTTCTCTTTCATCAACTAGTGCCCCATATGAGTCCACATGCATGCCCAACACTTCAGGTTTCAAAATTCTTCTAGATCTATGACTAGTTTCAGCAGACTCCCATCTCAGCACTGTTCCTTCTGGTAACAACCTTTTCAGAATCTCTATCATCTTGAAGTGAAGAGTTCCTCTCTTTGTTAAATTGAAGTCATAAACAAATATGTCAACAACCTCCAATTTTAATATGTCTATGTGGCGGCGATTTATATTTGTACCCTTTCTTTTTCTCTTTCTGCCATTTTTTTGTCAAATACCATCTCTGGCTTATACACACCATTGAATGGGTGTGTATTTGTGGCATACCAATGTACTTCAACACTTGTAACATCCTCATTTTCTGTAAAGACCTTTATAACTTTAGCAACCTAGAATAGATAGCCATTTGGATCTCCATTTGCTAGCACTGCAATCATGCAACCCTCCTTAATATCATGTACTGAACCCCTGTAAAGGTCTTCCATGGGTTCACATTGTGCATGAGATCTTCTGGAACTAATGTACATCTCTCTTTCCTCTGCCTGTGAAGAATTAATAATACCTTGAGATTGTTGTTGTTCAACAATGTTTATTTCCTCATGTTCATTTGACACATTTTGTGGCCAAATAAATGGATTTTTGAAAGGTATATCTTCATTTGTTTTTTTTGAAATGATATCACTTTGATTATTGAAAAATGACTCCCGCCAAACTGAATTAGCAATGTCAAAGTACTCATATGTATATCTAATACATTTTTTAATTTCTTCCAGGCAATCAGAATAATTTATATCTCTATTTTGTCTGCATGCATTCTAAACTTCACCAACTGATTGTAATAACAATATTTTTGATGCAAATATTGGATGATTTGGAATGAACTTCAAAAATTGCAAACCTGATGATGGTGCCCATTCTGCAGTAGTTGAATACTTCTTGCCCCATATTAGTGTTTTCCCATCAATTTTTTTGATACGAAATTGATGTTGGAAGCTAATGTCATTAAGTTGTTCAATGCATTTCCCCTCACCATATGATCCCAGAATAAACCTTCACATGTCAACAATTTCTTCCAACACATCAAAAGTAGGCTTTGGCATGTATGATTTCTTAAGACATTCAATTAGTCATGGCAAGCTCCCAACTTGCTTCCTCCTCAATTTGATTGAAAAGCGACTGAACATCTGATCAATATGGTCATGAGTGTGCCCAACAAGAAGGAAACCAACCTTTACCTTTTGAAAAATTCTCAATTCAACAAGCATGTTTAGGTATCTAAAAACAACTTGATTTTGTTTTCATGGCAAGTGTTGTCAAATTGTAGATACAAAACTTCAGGAAGAGTACCAGACCAATGAGAAATCGCATCATGAATTATGGTTATGGTGATATTTGCATCATTATGAAATGGTGTTTGAAATGCAAGAGTAAGGGTCATGACAAAGACCATTATCTGATATTTATGAACTACCTTACATGAGGAGGACATATGCCTTTGAGGTCAGAAGCTTAGGTAGGACCAAGCGCAGAGCTTGCATTATGGTGTGCTATATGTTAGGTAGTAGGAAAACATGCCATGGATAACTGTCATCTATTGCAGAAGTTTGTACAGACACCATAGCAACTATTTTGCAACTTCTGTAGGTTAGTAGGGCATGATGAGCATAACTGCAGGAGCTATTAATTGATGAAGATAGATCTCCTACCTATATAGTTTAGGCAGAAATGCGGCCCCTTGACCAGAGCGTAGGGATGGCGTAGACAAGATTTCAGGGGCACTGACAAGGCTGAGGTGGAGGAGGACCTAGCAGAGGTTAAGGACAGTTGATATGCTACAATTGTAGAGGGACAAGACCCTATGCCCATGATTGCACTAATCTAACACATCCGTCGTGTAAGTATTACACTCTGTTTGATCATGAAACAGAAGATTATCCGACGCTGATAGCTAGGATATGTGACAAAGGGGTGCTACCACCTCCACCAACTCAGAATCTACAGATGATGATGTCTAAGTCATGCGAAGAGGATCCAAACATGAATATAGTGCTCTAGAGCAGAATCAAAATAGGAGATGACAAGGGGAAACAACCAAAAGATGGTGCATGGGTTCGCAAAGCTCTAACAAAGGAAACTGAGTTTGATTTGGAGCACGAATGTGAAACCTTCATGGCAGTGAGGAAGAGCTTCACTGAGGCCTCCACCTCAAGAAGCAAGGATAAGCCTGATCATGAGATGGACCATTCTATGCTTATAACTTTCCTGGAAACCTGTATGAAGTTACTGCGCGATAGAAAGACTATGAAGGGGCTACAAGAGCCCATAAATATATGTATTGGAAACACCATGACTGAGCCATGCATAGTGTGAAATATAGGTAAGCATAAAAAAAGGACAGGATGAGAGATGCGACTGACCACGCAGATAGAAGAGTATGAGATGGATCAGGTTATTTTGGACCTGGGGTCAAATGCGAATGTCCTACCTAAACAGACTTGGGAGCAGATGGGGAGACCCACATTACAATGGTCTCCAATTCAGCTAAGGATGATGAATCAACAGAAGATCATCCCCATGGGGTAGCTACAAGGGGTGACTATGGATATTGAAGGTGCAAGTGTGCTGGCTGACTTTGAAGTAATAGAAATTCTGGATGACATCAACCCCTACCTTGTGCTCCTTGGAATTGATTGGGCTACTGATATGAATAGGGTAATCAATCTAAAGAAGCAAAAGATGATATTTGAGAAGAAATCACTACGTGTAATAGTACCCGTAGATCCTGCTGACGGATCACACTATACTGAACCAGTCCGCGATTATGAGAGCGATGATGATCTGGACTATATCTATATGATAACAGCATGAGACCAAGACTGGGTGAATCCAACAGCGTATGGACGGATTACATGGGATCGCGAGAGTTCATGCACCTTGGACTCGGATGAAGAACTAGAGTGTTGGCAGAATCAGTTACACGAAGTAACTACACTGAGATGTAACATCATGACCTGGTGGCTACATTATGTGTCATCAGAGGTAAGAAATATGCCTAATTATGATGGCTTGAATGATGTAGATATTTTTTTGGATGCATTTGAGAGGGAGGTACCAAAAAAGCAGTGCTTCCAGGCATTGGATTGGGCACTGTGCGCTACACTTGCAAGGTGGTTGAGTATGCAAAGGGAAGATTTGGTGATTGGCACGAATGTAGCAGAATGATGAGAACTCACTTTGGGAAGCTGAAGATGTGAATGAAAGACAAGTATGATGGGAAGGATGATCTGTGCACACACTTGGACAAATGGGCCCAGGCTTATAGAGAGAAGCCCCAACCTAAATGGGTGCACTTCTTCTGTCATACCCTGGATATTGTCTTGATGAACTGGTATGTAGAAATAGAGCTCCGCCATGGGACAGGTGAATGGGATATTCTATGTGAAGGATTCATGATGACATTCATTTTTGAAGATGGGTTTGACAACATTGATGAAGCGGTACAAGAGGTGAAAGCAGCAATCTTTAGAATACTGCAGGATCCTTTAGACCTCATTTAGCCTGAATGGGCTACTCAGCTGAGTCACGCTCTAGAATGTTATAATGTAGCTACTGAAGAAGAGGATGAGGATCCACAAAAGATTAACATCCTTGAAATGGAAGGTCACTGCGAGATTGAAGGACCACAAGTCGAGAATCCTTATATAACCACCCCGCTGAAAACAAAACAAGTAAACATTCGTACGAAGGCAGAGCCCAAATTCATGACAGACAATTTATTAATAAAAGAAAGAAAATTTACGTAATCTTCTCTAATGAACGGTCACCATACAAATGAACCTCCATGCTATTTAAATAGAGAACATGGACCAATTGGGTGTTAAGCCACGAATCATGTTTTGGTAATACCGAGGAGAGAATGAACTGTCAGATCACTTCATGTCTAGAACATATCGTGACCGTTGGATTATAAGTTACAAATGTACATAGTAAAGAAACACACTTTACCTAACTCTACACTAGACCAAGTTATACTTAACTATTTCCTATGTGTCAGAATATCCTAACAATTAAAGAAGGGGTGAAGTCATTTCAACAAAAGCTTGGGAAAGTTCAACGAACACTTGAGCCCCTTATCAAAAAGGAATTAAGGAAGTTGTTGGATGCTTGGATCATTTTTAAGATCATACATTCTACTTGGGTTTCAAATTTGGTCCCTTCCAGGAAGAACTCTGGTGAGATAAGGTTATGTGTCGACTTGCACAATCTCAACTGGGCATTAGAAAAAAACAATTATCTAGCATCATCTATGGAACAGACCCTCCAAAAAGTATCTGGGTTTGAAATGTTCTCACTACTAGATGGTTTCATTGGTTACAATCAGGTGCTAGTGGCAGAACCAGACTACCTCAAAACCACTTTTAGAACCAAGTGGGAAACTTTCCCCTTTAAGAGCATGTCATTCAGGCTTATTAATTATGATTCTACATTTCAAAAAGAAATGAGCATTGCATTCCATGGCCTAATCGGCTAAAGTGTGGTATTCTATCGAGATAATGTAACTATATTCTGTAAAAGAAGATCATACTATATGTGTAATCTAAAATAGATATTTGAGCGATTTCACAAGTATGGTATTTCTCTCAATCCAAAGAAAAGCATATTTGGTGTATCAGAAGGCACCGTCTTAGGACACATCATTGCCAAGAGTGGAATCAAAATTGATTTAGAAAGGGTCAAAACTATAGCCCAAATCTTGTTCCCTGTAAATAAGAAGGCTATGCAATCTTTCTTGGGGAAGATTAATTTCCTGTGCAAGTTCATCTTTGACTACACTCAGAAGTTAAAGCATTGCAAGAGATGATAAGGAAATATGCAATATATAAATGGGATAAAAGGGAAAAGGATGTATTTTCTCGTATGAAACAAGCTATTGTCGATGCACCTGTATTTTTTACTCCTGCTTATGGTACATATTTCGTACTTTACAGTTTCACCTCAGATTCATCTATTTCGGTTGTACTGATGCAAAAGGATGCTGAAGAAAAAGAATGACCCATTTATTTCTTGAGTGTTGACTTACAGGTGTCAAAGCTAAGCTACCCTTTCATTGATAAACAAGCTTATGTTGTATATAAGGTAGTCAAGAATTTTAGGCCCTATCCCCTTAAAACTCACATGATCATATGTGTGCCTATATATTGTACAATAGGAGTTTAAACTAGTTCATACTATTAAAGGACATGGCCTCTGTCAACTTGCAACATGAGCTAGAGATGCTACAGAACAAGATCTTTCTGGATGGGAGCAAGAAATAGATGTGTATAAAATTGTACAAGTTCCCCAAACAAGCTTAACAATGCCATGGTATTAAGATATATGAAAATACTTAGAGCATGGCACCTTGCCCACAAATTTATTAAACAAGCAAAAGAGGGTAAGTCACCTTAAACCTCTATCTTATCAACTCGTTCATGGAGTTATTTTAATAAATCACCATAATGGTGTCTTTTTGGGATGCCTAAAGCCTCAAGACACAGATAAGGTGTCAAGATATTTGCAGGATGGACTGGTAGGATGACATTACGTGGGAAATACAACTGCACATAAAGTAATGAGGGTTGGTGATGAGCCCCAAAAATGTACAATTATTTGGGCTCATTCAACCTCTTAATTTGGCTTAGTCCACCATTCTCATTTGTTTATTGCATGTTTTTGATTATTTTTATGTTAATAGAGTGAATTTGGTTAGTCATTATGCCAACAAGTCTAATGGGTGCTTTGTGTAGCCTTTTTGGTCAACTTGGAGACAAAATTGAAGGTCTTAATGAGCACTTGGAAGCCAAATTCGTGGGAGAACAAGCTAGAGGATTTGTAGGAAGGTGTCCCCCTCATTTATGGGCCCTTACCTCGAATTCTCCACCATCAGCTCGGAGTTCAAGGGCCACCGAATCAATCAGCTCAAGGGCAGCCAAGCAAGTCAAGTTGGACTGCTGTTAACTACAAGTCTTGGGCAGCCAAGTCCCTAAATTTTAGGAGGACTGTTGGGTCCTCAAATTGTATAAATAAGAGGGCTTAGGGTCTCATTTGGGGTTAGCTAGTTGTTAGTCATTTTTGGGATTAGCTAGTTAGTCAATTTGGTTAGCCAATTAGTCTTTTTGTAAGCCAGTTTTGGCATGACATTAGATTTTTGATTATAAATAAAGGCAAGCAGATTTGGATCTAATTCTGAGTTTCTAAGGGAGCTATAGCTCTCAGGTTAGGGCCCAACCTGAGAGCAATAGACCTCCTCTGTTTTGTAGTGTTATTTGCCTTTCGTTCCAGCACTTTGTTTCTTTCCTTTGACATGCAATTCGAAAATACAATCTGCTGATTTGTTTTTTTATGTGATTAAGTAGGATTAGCTTATGGTTAGATTGCTTTCAGTTGCTTAGATCAGAATAGGAGAGTTGTAACTCATTGGAGCTCCAGAAAAGGTTGAGAGGACCTCACTGCCATCTCTGTTAGAGATTGGGGTGCAGTCTGAACCAACCACCAAAAAACGCAGTCTTAGGCTTTCATGCAAGCTGCCACATAGTTATTTTAATTATAGATCCATGCATGCACTCTTTCTCCACTTTAGTTCTCTGTTCCTGAGCCATCACAAGCCTCATTTCCATCCTACCTATTCACCCATACACTTCCTCCACTCCTCCATCACCCAAAACTCCAACCACAGACCTTCCTGTAGAAATTCCTGAGTTTCCTGTAGGATCCCCTGCAGACATCCTGTAGAAGCCTGCAAACTCGGTTTCCGAGCACCTGAACGTTGTGGACTTCTGTGGACTGATGCTAGGGATCCACTGGGACCTCTCCTAGCCCCCCTGACCTTTCCCAAGCTTTCTCTCCCTTCGTACCACCTTTGCACAACCAAACCCTAATAAGAAACAAAATCATCATCACTCCAACCATTTAAGCAAAAATACAAAAACATGTTCTTTTCAATAAAAGTAGTTTAAGTTCATGCATTTTACATCATTAGAAGTAATGGCATCATTTCCAGATGCTTGCACTCCACCCATTGCATCCTAGAGGTTAAGCTAGTCAGATTAGGGTTTACTAGGGTTTCCATGTTTTGGTTGGCTTTCAGTTCATTTTTGCAAAATAGATTAATTTCCTTTAAGATAGCCTTCATCCATCATTTAGCAAGCTTCTTCTGAGAGCATATAGAAGTTGGCTTGAGCCCTAGCGGACTTGTGCCAGCTGACCAAGTGACAGCTGCGACAAGAGCTAGTACTTGTGCATACAGCACCGTCGCTTCCAAGTTTGTACGAACTACCGAGTTGATAAATTAGAGATAGGAAGCTCCAGGAGTTGTAGCATTATTGCTACAATACTGGAGCCCACCAGTTGGTTATTATTGTCCCACCTTATTTAAGGACTCTCATGCATACTAATCTAGGTGGATATTGGTGGCCACCCACCAATTCCATGTGAATCTCCACCATTTCTTCTTTCAATTTTTCGGTTTCCTTAATTATAGCACAATTTACTATTTTTAGCATTTTTTCGGGTCCTAAACTTCCAGAGCCGTTTTGAGGCCCTAAACGACATTTTTTTGGAAATCTACCACCAACTATTTTTTGTTTAAAATTGTCATTTATTGTCGTAGTCCCCGGAGAGATCTTTCCAACGGGTTATCATGCGCATCCAATGGAGATAATATGACCAAGTCACGACCTTGGGAAGTTGGTTGTCTAACTCACCCCAACGGGGCCCATAAACTCTTGGTGTTACATCTCCTTGAGTTAGGGTTTTGGTTGTTTAGGGTTCGCTCTTATTGTTCAATAATAAAAAGACCCTTGAGCCTCATTGTAAGGCAATTCAGAGGCATGTAGCCACCACATCTCTAATTAGAGATAAGATACCATCGCCCTAGCTTATTTGTTTCCATTTCTATTTGTAAGCATATTTCAGTATTTTACATTAATGAAATGAAGTATTATTTCTGTTGCATTTCTATGTTTATGGTTATCTCTGTAATTTGTTGCAATCTTGTTTAAATTTGGATTAGTGGTATCAGGGAAATCTGATTTTTTTTTCTCTGTTTTTCTTTGCATGTCCCCAATGAGGTTGAGATATAAGAAGTTAGGGCTTGAACTGGTTGAACCTTTGCAACACTAGCCTCACAAATCCCGAAGGCCTCTCATGGCAGATGAAAAGAAAGATGAGGGGGCATGAGATCCTATCAAAATCTTGCTCGAAGAAGCCCTCAAGCGACAAATGAATGCGATGTTGGAAAAATTTGCTCGGAGCCTTCAGTGGTTACCTAGGGGTGATGCATCGGCTTCCAACAGCTACTCTAGAATTGCCACACCATTTAAGGTACAAGTTAATTTTGAAATCCCCCTATTAGAGGGTCATATAGACGTAGATGTCGTCGATAAATGGTTAAATATGCTAGAGGGTTATTTTTCTGTTCATGATTTTTCTAGTCGGGAAAATATTATTTTCGCTCTTCTTAAAGCAGCCCCTCCATGTCAAGGATTGGTGGGAAACCTACTACGAGCAGAAGGATGAAAGTACAGGCTCACTATTTTTAGCCACACCCACTTGGAATTCATTCTGGGATACCATCAAGGAGTAGTACTACCCTGTCATAAGCTGAGAGGATGAATAATCTATGTAAACTTTGAAATGGGAACTATAAACTCAAAACGGGAACTTTGGCCAAAAAACCCTGAAAAAACATCGAAAACAACGCTAAAAATGAAAAGTGTGTATACTGGAACGATGATTTTATTTTTTAGGGGTCAATTTTGAACATGTTTTAAAAATGGCAGTGACTACGAAATTTACTACAAAATTTTCATTCAAAATATAGCTTCAAAACGAAAGTGATGATATTGGAACAATTATTTCTTTTTTTTAGGGTCAATTTTCAAACTTTTTAAAAATTTTTAGTAAAACCAAATTTTTATGTGCCAAAGAAAGTTGTTCATGAGGAAAAAAACACATTAATGTTTTTGGTAGAATATCATTTTTCTTTCCTAAGTATAAATTCAACATGTTTTCAACCATAACATGTTAGATAGAAAAGAAATTGAATTTTTTTCAACTATAAAATTAAAAAACCATGACATTATGAATGAATTACATCACAAAATGAATTCAAAAGTCATTATCTGTATATTGAATAAAACATACATTATATCTCTAATTTAATATTTCATTGTAGATATTTTAAAGAATAAAAATTATCATAACTAAGACATATAATCCAACAATATAAAAATGCCTCATAACTTCTCATTTAACACCATCTAGAAATCATTAATTTTATTTCAAGATACGATGCATACATCAGTTATATAAACTGTCTTAAACAATTATTCAAAATCACTCATATTTTCTTGCACACCATTTAGAATTCATATCTTCAAATGAGTGACTAGATGCTAACGACGATGTTCCTTATTCTTCTCTTTCATCAACTAGTGCCCCATCTGAGTCCACATGCATGCCCAACACTTCAGGTTTCAAAATTCTTCTAGATCTATGACTAGTTTTAGCAGACTCCCATCTCAACACTGTTCCTTCTGGTAACAACCTTTTCAGAATCTCTATCATCTTGAAGTGAAGAGTTCCTCTCTTTGTTAAATTGAAGTCATAAACAAATATGTCAACAACCTCCAATTTTAATATGTATGTGCGGCGGCGATTTATATTTGTACCCTTTCTTTTTCTCTTTCTGCCATTTTTTTGTCAAATACCATGTCTGGCTTATACACACCATTGAATGGGTGTGTATTTGTGGCATACCAATGTACTTCAACACTTGTAACATCCTCATTTTCTGTAAAGACCTTTATAACTTTAGCAACCTAGAATAGATAGCCATTTGGATCTCCATCTGCTAGCACTGCAATCATGCAACCCTCCTTAATATCATGTACTGAACCCCTATAAAGGTCTTCCATGGCTTCATGTTGTGCATGAGATCTTCTGGAACCAATATACATCTCTCTTTCCTCTGCCTGTGAAGAATTAATAATACCTTGAGATTGTTGTTGTTCAACAATGTTTATTTCCTCATGTTCATTTGACACATTTTGTGGCCAAATAAATGGATTTTTGAAAGGTATATCTTCATTTGTTTTTTTTGAAATGATATCACTTTGATTATTGAAAAATGACTCCCGCCAAACTGAATTAGCAATGTCAAAGTACTCATATGTATATCTAATACATTTTTTAATTTCTTCCAGGCAATCAAAATAATTTATATCTCTATTTTGTCTGCATGCATTCTAAACTTCACCAACTGATTGTAATAACAATATTTTTGATGCAAATATTGGATGATTTGGAATGAACTTCAAAAATTGCAAACCTGATGATGGTGCCCATTCTGCAGTAGTTGAATACTTCTTGCCCCATATTAGTGTTTTCCCATCAATTTTTTTGATACGAAATTGATGTTGGAAGATAATGTCATTAAGTTGTTCAATGCATTTCCCCTCACCATATGATCCCAAAATAAACCTTCACATGTCAACAATTTCTTCCAACACATCAAAAGTAGGCTTTGGCATGTATGATTTCTTAAGACATTCAATTAGTGATGGAAAGCTCCCAACTTGCTTCCTCCTCAATTTGACTGAAAAGCGACTGAACATTTGATCAATATGTTCATGAGTGTGCCCAACAAGAAGGAAACCAACCTTTACCTTTTGAAAAATTCTCAATTCAACAAGCATGTTTAGGTATCCAAAAACAACTTGATTTTTGTTTTCACGGCAAGTGTTGTCCAATTGTAGATACAAAACTTCAGGAAGAGTACCAGACCAATGAGAAATCACATCATGAATTATGGTTATGGTCATATTTGCATCATTATGAATATTTGGAGCTGTGAAGTACACCCTTGGCAACATTTTCTCGTTGAAGACCATACAACCGACCAAGTGAAACTGAATAAAATTTTCCTCCTGTAAATTTTTGGGTGTGCGAACAAAATGTGGTAAAAGTGTTTTCTTCTGGTCCATACCATCAATTATCAAACCCAAATATTTATTTGGATTATCATAACACTTCTTTCAATGCTTGTACAACTTCTTCCTTTCGTTTGTTTTTTGTTCATGATGATCCTGAAGTTCTTTGACAATTAAATATACACAACATAAAATAAATGCATTAAGAAATATGTTTTCATAGTTGATGACTATACAGTTTTAAAAGTTAAATTTATGAATGCTTACCTCTTTCTGACCCTTCACATTTGTCCCTTTTTTATTTTAGGGAAGCACATGTACTGCAAATCTCCATCCTTGTCTTCTTAGGAATACAGACATTGTTGAATTCTTTCTTCCATACTTTCACAAAATATTGATATGTAATAAACTGGCCATGTCGCTCAGCACCTTCTACATATTCTTTGTATAAATTCTAGATTTTTTGTCTTGAAAAATTATCTGGAATATGTATTGTCTCTCTATTTGGCATACACTCTCCATGCTTTGAAAATAAATCTTTCATCCATGACATTGCAGTATTTGATAATGGCCCAAACTATCTTTTATGACGTACTTCTGAATAAAATGTGGGATCCTTTTCCAAATTTTCTTGAATTCTCGAGAGACAAAAATTACCAATTGAATGAAATATTTTGAAAGTTTTTCTACAGATAAATAAAGTCCCAATATGATAATCATAACCTGACAATGTAGATTGCATGCACCCAACTAAATATGAATTTTGCATGCTTTTATTCATTGACAAATATCTCTTCCTGCTTTCTAATGCAAATTTGAAATCCATATGTTTCAAGCAATATTTTTGGCAACATTCACTTGAAATGAGAGCACTGATAGAACTTCTTCTCGTCAGATATTCTGCTCTACCCCTTGTATAACTAGAACAACTTGCATTGATACGAAAAGGTCTGCTCCTACTCCTTGATACAATATTTCTTGGCAACATCTCCATCATTGGATCATCATTTGTATAAGGATTTTCATCATCATTAAGAGGAATGTTATCCACACTATGATCAGCTCTGCTGTTCAAATATTGACTTGGAGGATATTCTTCATGTTCTGCTTCTTCAGTGCTACTATCATAGTCCTTAGAATTCGGACTGAATGGAAAATCTAACTCGATGTTTAATGGATATTCTTCCTCATGTGAATTGTCAGTGCTACTCTCATAGTCCATAGAATTAGGACTACGTTGAAAATGTGATTGTTTACTTATTGAAGATGCTACATCTTGTCCTTTGTCACTGCTACCTTTATACTCATTAGAATTAGGACTAAGTGCATCATCCTGTCCTTCATCGCTATTTATCTCATAGTCCTTAGAATTAGGACTAAGAGGACACAGTGACACTCCATTCTTTTGAAATTCATCATCCCGCTCTTCATAACTATTGCTCTCATAGTCCGCAGAATTAGGACTAAGTGGACACTGTAACACTCCAATCTTTTGAAATTCATCATCCCACTCTTCATCACTGCTGCTCTCATAGTCCTTAGAATTAGGACTAACTAGACATCGTGACACTCCATACTTTTGAAATTCAACATCATGCTTTTTATCACCACTGCTCTCATAGTCCTTAGAATTAGGACTAAGTGGACACTTTGACACTCCATTCTTTTGAAATTCGTTATCACGCTCTTCATCACTGCTACTCTCATAGTCCTTAGAATTAGGACTAATTGGACACTGTGACACTCCATTCTTTTGAACTTCACCATCATGCTCTTCAAAACAGCTGCTCTCATAGACCTCAGAATTAGGACTAAGTGGACATCGTGACACTCCCTTCTTTTGAACTTCACCATCATGCCCTTCAAAACTGCTGCTCTCATAGTCCTTAGAATTAGGACTAAGTGGACATCGTGACACTTCGTTCTTTTGAACTTCACCATCATGCTCTTCAAAACTGCTGCTCGCATAGTCCTCAGAATTAGGACTAAGTGGGCATCATGACACTCCGTTCTTTTGAACTTCACCATCATGCTCTTCATCATTGTGTCTTTCATAGTCCTTAGAAGTAGGACTAAGTGGAATCTGTGACTCTTTATTTATTTGAAATTCTCCATCCCCTCTTTCATCAGTGCTGCTCTCATAGACCGTAGAATCAGGACTAAGTGGAAGAATTGACTTTCTATTCATAGTGGAAGAATTCCCGCTATATGCATCAATATGAATAGAGTTGTTACGCGATGAAGATGTTGATGGTGTATAAATCGAAACTTCACTATCAGAACAATCCATCCCTTTCAAATAGAAGATATTGAATGATACAAATGGAGAGTCTCCTAAAGACATTATATAGCTTAAAGAATGAAATTTTCCCTCCAAAAAGTTTCGCGAAAATATTTCCCTCCAAAAAGTCTGTTAGATTTATTTACCTTCATTATTTTGTTCGACAATTTATTGAAAAATGTAAACTAATTTTTTTTATGAAATAAATCATTAAAATTAAAATTGTAAACTACAACTTCTACATTAATTGTCTTAATAGTTAAAGTATATAATATTTACTAAACAATTGAATTTTTTTATTTTTTTTTTAATAATATATTCTAAAACAAATTATCCCACATTCAACCCATTGTAAAACAATTCTACAATATTTGCTTTATAATATTTTAAAACAAATTATCCCACATTCAACCCATTGTAAAACAATTCTACAATATTCGCTTTATAATATTTTAAAACAAATTATCCCACATTAACCGTACGGTAAAACATCTCCGTAATTTCACTTATATATTAAAATTTCATTATCACTATTACTCACATCACATCCAGGCTTTTTGAAAATCATTGAAAGACTCGTGAATTTGTGGAGCAGCTATATCGCTATCAACAACATATTCAATGAAGAATTCTCGCAATTGAAAGGTAAGTTAAATTTTTTTACTTGAAAATTTTCATATTAAATTTGTTTAATGAAATTTTTTATTTTATTTTTATTTATTTTTATTTTTATTTTTCAATTAATAATTTTTCTGAAACAAAATAACAATTACATCTATCGTGAGCATGGTGGGCCTGATCAAACTCAATCACCTAATACTCGTGGGTGGACCACCATGGTGTCGCGGGGTGGGCAGGGAGGTCGGGCGAGTGGGTGGGGTGTGAGGGCATGGGGGGGTGGTAGGGGGTGTGGGGGCAGCCCAGCGGCTTGCCCGCCTATCGTGGGGTTGGGCAATTCTCAGAATTGCCCAATCCCCATAGCAGGCGAGCGAGCTACCAGGGTGGGCCCCACAACCCGACTCGCCCCCTACCTCTAACCCCCCCTCTCAACACCCTCACTCCCTTCACCCACACCTCACGCCCCTGCCCCCTTAACCCCCTCAATGCCACCCTCATCCCTTACCACCAACCCCCCAGATCTGGCCCCCTCCCACACCCATTCCTCCCTCACACCCCTCTCTCACCTCCCCCCACCCCACTAGGCGCCCTCACCCCTCCCGCTCCCATCCTTCCCTCACCTCCCCCCATGCCCCCGGATGCCCTTCCCTCCCTCAGCCCCACTGGCGTGCCCCCCACCCGGGCACCCTACCCTCTCCCCTCGCCCGGGCACCCGACTCCACCCTCCTTCCCACCCTGCCTCCCTCCCCCGAGTGCCCCACCCCACCCTGCCTCCCTCCCCTGAGCGCCCCACCCCACCCTGCCTCCCTCCCCCGAGCGCCTAGCACCCTCCCCCTGCCCGAGCACCCCACCCCGCCTACCCCGCCCTCCAGGTGCTCCACCCCACCCCACACCCGACTCCACCCTCTTTCCTCCCTCCCTTCCCCCCGGAGGTGACCTGCACCCTCCCCCCGCCCAGGCACCCCACCCCACCCTGCCTCCCCCCGCTCGGGCGCCCCACCCCACCCTACCTCCCCCACCCGGGCGCCCCACCCCAGCCAGCCACCCACCAGCACCCGCCCTGCCCTCCGGGCACTCCACCCCACCCCACCCACCAGAGCCTTCCTCCCTCCCTCCCGGCCAGCACCCGACCGGCGGCCGCGTGCCCCTACCGCCTGCCGGGCGGGGGCGCGGGCCGCCCAAGTGGCGCTGGCCTCGGCCATGCCACCTGGGTGGCCCACGACCCTGCACAACAGGCAGCAGGGTGATTCCCGAAATAGCCCTGCTTCCTACCGAGCTGGGGTGCGGGCTGACCGAGTGGTGCCTGCCTCGGCCGTGCCACCCACGGGTCGCCAGTAGGGAGGGAGGGAGGGAAGGCATCGGTGGGTGGGGTGGGGTGGAGCACCCGGAGCATGGGGAGGGCGGCGGGCACCCAGAGGGTGGGGAGGGCGGTGGGCACCCGGAGGGGGAGGAGGGCACCAGTGGGTGGGGTTGGGCGCTTGGGCGGGCGGACGGAGGGTGGGTTGGGGCACGCAGGCAGGGGGAGGGTGTGGGGCACCCGGGAAGGGGCTTTTAGGTGAGGGATGGGCGCTCGTGGGGGGGTGCTGGTGGGTGGGGTGGGTCGCCTGGGTGGGGGGAGGGCGTGAGCTGGTGGGTGGGGTCGGACACCCGGGCGGTGGGAGGGCACAGGCCGGGGGTTGGGGTTGGGCGCCCGGGCGGGGGGAGAGCGCAAGCCGGGGGTTGGGGTTGGGCACCTGGGGGGCAGGGGGTTGGGTGGCGTAGGGCACCGGTGGGTGGGGGGGCGCACGCCCGGGGGAGGTGGGTGCCTGTGGGTGGGGTGGGCCGCCCGGGCGATTGGGTGGGGGTTCGGGTGGAGCACCCAAGGGGGGACGGTGGGTGGCGTGGGTGCCCGTGGGTGCCCGGGGAAGGGGGTTGGTGGGCTAGGGCCGCGGGCGCCTGGTGGTGGGGCGCCCGGGCGGTTGGAGTGGGGCGAGTGCCTGGGCGGTTGGAGGGAGGGGGGGCCGCTTGGTGGGTTGGTGGCGGGGGGGGGGATGTGCCGCCCGGGGGGGCAGATGGGGTAGGGCGCCAGTGGGTACGGTGGGGCACCATTACATATATTTTTTTTTTGTACTTATTAAAAAAATCATACATTTAATATATATATATATATATATATATATATATATATATATATATAGTTAATTTGGGAATGTTTTATTCATGATTTTCTTTTTTTACACTAGAATGTTAATGCATACCCTTTTAGAATGTGAGGGGTGGTGGGTGAGGGAGAGGGAGAGGGCGTGGGTAGGTGGAAGGGTGGTTGCGGGGCAGGCGGGTGAGGGCAGCGGCATTTGCGAGGCGATTCTGATCATACAAATAAAAAATTTATGATATATTTTCGTTGTTAATTTAAGTTAATATGTTTTTATTATTTACTGATTTATGTGTTTCTATTTTTTAGGAAAATGGCATCAAAAAAAATTTCAGTGAATGTTTCTAGACCAAAGACTCTTAAAGGTGCATCTTTAAGAAACATTGGTGAACAAAATCCACCTGAGCTCATGACTACAAATCTTTCAAGTGCCTCAAGTGATAAGAAGATGATTTCAGACTGGAAGAATTCGAAAGAGGTGAAGTTTCTATCAAGAGTCTGGTATGTGAAAGAAAAAGAAAGCACAAATATGAATATATATCTATATATTGATATACCGAATGATAATGGAATTTTTGATGTGATGGGAAGAGTCATAGATATGTGTTTGGTACTAGACATTGAAGTTGTTTACATACTTACAAAAGCTCCCAAGTCACATGAAAGGGTTAAATACCGATTATCATATTCATTGTATGACACGAGAGAGGTATCTACAAAGTTGTGTAAACAAATCGTAAATGAGATGACACAAAACATCATAAGTATTGTTATTTATATTTGTATTTTTCATTATTGAAAGTGTCTTGCTGTATTTTTTAACTTTGTTTTTTATTGACATATGATATTTTGTTTGGCAGAATTTTGTTGAAAGTTATTCAATTAGGTTGGGAGGCATTCATTTCATAGAGCATGATATCATGAAAGTTGTCAGCAGTTTTTACTCAGTGTCAGAAGAAGATATGGAAAATAAGAAAAATGTAGTAATTGATGATGCTACAAAACTACATCCAAAGAATCAGAAAAAAAGGCCTCTGGTGAATAAATCTAGCAAGGGTAAACAAGTTACTTTTGAGGACGATGAAGTTGAAATTGATAGTGAAGCATATGTTGCCATTACTGAAGATGACATTGGAACTAAGAAGAGCCATAAAAGACCAAAAGTAACAATGCCCAAGAATAAATCTGTTGGGAATGTTATGACCAAGAAAAGTAAAGTTGAAGATTTTGTAGCAGTCATTACCAGTAGTCAAGAACCTAGTGAAACTTCAAAAGAAAGCAGAGAAATCATTACACTAGGAGCTGATTTAGAGGATGGCATTATCAAAACAAAACAAAATTCCATTCGAGATAATTGGACAAAGAGAAACTTAATTGATGGTGGTCGTACATTTCAGCTTAATGTTAGGTAAACCTATAAAGCAAGTGAAGGACAATATCAATATCAAGTTAGAAAGCCACATCATCTACATGTTCACAACTTGAAGACATTGATGAGGTACAATCCATATGCTTATGTGGTTAGTTATGTGCTTCTTATTGATCCACTTCAAGTTCCCAACAAAGAAGCATTTGATAAGTCAAAATATTTTGAATACAATTATTATGTGCTTGGGGGGAACCATTCTATAGAAGCTCAAAGAAAATTGATGGAGGAATATCCTAATAACCCATGTTTTGAAACAATGAAATGTATCATTTATGCTGGTTTATCAGATACAGAAGCAAAGTCAGTGGCTTGGGAACATAATTTAGATAATGAATATAGGATGTCTATGACTTTCATCCAAAGGGTTAGATCTATTCATAGTGAATTTGAAGAAAAATGTGGTGGGGATAGGATAAATGTTACTGCAGATTTCCGAAAGGAATGTTGTATGGAAATAGGCTATCAAATTGAAGAGAAATCCAATTCAAAAGGTGGAAAAGGCAACAAAAATAGTGATTTATTCATAGGTGTTGATAACATTTTCCAATTGACATTTAGAACTGGAGATGTTTGGAAGTTGATTGATGAGATTTTTAGCATGTGGGAAGACATTTCCATTAAAAACTAGAGGATCAAAAAGTCTAAGCCATTGATATGTGGCAATAGTAAATCAGCTCCTGAAATGAAGCAGCTTCCAGACGATATGACTATCACACCTTGGAGGGTGATGCAAGGAGTGAAAGATGAAAAAATTGTCAAAACAATATTATCTCATGTGAGGTTAGGGGAATTATCATTGAAGGAAATGTCTGAAGAATTTCCAAAGTAAGTTTGTTGAATTATTTTTATTTATTTCTAGATTATAATTATATTTTAAATAAAACATGTTGTTCTTGGTAGTATTTGTTATACATATCATTATACTAACTTCTTGTTACTTTATCTATGCAGTCACAAATTTTACATGAAAATTCAAGAACAAATGGTTAGATTGTTGAATGAAGATAGTTGGGATGATGTTGTACGCAACTATGCAGATTCAAGTTCTACATCAACATTAAAATCTTTTTATCTTGCATTTAAAAAGGTATCTTGATTTACACATTCATTTTTATTCACCTATGTACTATTTTTATTTTATAACTTACACATATATTTGTTTATTTTATAAAAGATGAGGAAGGATGATAATGGAGTGCTAGATAGTTTCAAAACCTTTATTGAGAAAATAAAGATTGAAAGACTGAGGAAGCAACATATTAAGAATGTTCAACTTGATCCAACTCTTAATCATTTCATTTGGAATGGGCTAGACACTATTCAATATCAAGTAATATAAGGTGATTGTGAAGACATTGCTAAACTCATACCTAGAAGGGATTATGCCCTAGTCATTGCAGATATTCCCCATGGTTTTAATATTCCAAACATTGACTATGATAGTGACCCTTATACTTATCAAGATCTTAGTAAAGTGGTTGCGGGATTTGTAGAAGTCACGTCATCACCGTTATGGAGATTTGTGACATTTCATTCAGACACACAATTGGCAATGATATTGTCAAGCTTCAAGGGGAAAACAAATTCAAGGATGTAGCTTACATGGAAAGACGTTTAAAATGTATATTTGATTAATGTTGAAAAATTTATTTATGTACAAGTTAATTGAACTTTTACTATTTCATGTTACAGGAAAAAGTCAAATCTTCTTAACAATGAAGATCAACAATTTATAAATGATTGTGAGTTCATTCATATTGATAGTTGGGCAAAATATGATAGCCATATGTTTATGATTTTTAATCGGGTAGACGGAAAGAGTCATAGCCAAATATTGACTTATGATGTTGTTGTGAGAAAACTAACATATGAAGACAAAGAAACAAAACCAGAGATAGTTAACATTTATCAAAAACCACAATTATTCATTATCTATCTTATAGACATTTGTTCAAACGAAGGAGATTGGGTTCTGGATTTATTTTCTGGCTCAGGTAAGTTTTATTATATGGAATTGAATTTCAATATGTTATTTTTTAATTAATATGTCATTGTACTAATTTAGTTCGTTATTTCTTTTGTGCTTGATAATTAGGTACAACACTAGCATGTTGCCTTCAAAAAGAAAGAAATTGCATTGCAATTGAAAAAGATCCAGTACAGTGAAATTTCATTCAGCAAAGAATTAATTCTCTTCAGTTTCTTCCAGATGCAATGCAAGAAATTGGGTTGAAGAAAGGGGACTTTAGTGAATCACGTGTGGCAAAAAAGGCAAAGGAACCGCAACCACCATTACATGGAATGTTTGGAAAGACATACATTGGGAGATTCGCAGACATCAAAGATCCATTAGAAGAGGAAAATGAGCAAAAGGAAACAGAAAATATTGTGTAAGAAGACAATGATGAAACTCTAGAGGACGAAGAGTTTGGATTACGTGACATTGTTGATTAAATTTAAGTTATGCTTGTAAATCAAGCTTTGCAATGTTTTGACTTTGACATTTTATGAGAAGAATAAACACTCAATTAGGGTTGTTATATGTTCAATATTTGTAATATGTCATTTTTGAATTGATTTTTAAGTTAATCATTATTTTTTGAAAAAAAAGTGATTATTATTATTTTTTTGACATGAAATTCATAAAAAAAAACTATTATTTAACCATTTTTAGTTAAAATTATCGTATAAAAATTGTGATTTTGACATGTCAATTCTAGCAAAAAATGATCAAAACATGTATTTTTTTAGTTATATTTATGTTAAAAATGGTTATTTTTATGTCCATTGTTAAAAAATATTATTTTTTAGAAACAATTATTTCATGTGGATTGAAAAATTAATTAAGGATGTATGAATATGTAGAATATCAAAAATTCTAAATATCGACCTTCTAATTTAAAAACGCAAAACAATAAAAACCTCAATAAAAAAAATAAAAAAATAAAAATGAAAATAAAAAACAAGAAAGTGTGAAGAAAACAACCACTTCAAAAATTATCAAATTTACAAAATAATTATTTACATTTTATACATTAGAAAATTTAAAGCCAAAAAACAGGTCTTTAAAAAAAAGGGTGTGATGCAGAATACTCACTTTTTTAAATAAGCATGAAAATCACTACCATTCTAAAATGTAATGTACATAAAAAAAATTAAAGTGCCAAAAACTATGCTCTAAAAAAAACATATGCGTTCTGCATCACCCCTTTTCAAAATAAGGTCACTTTTTTGCTATCTCTACGAAATGGGTAACAGTATCAGTTCCCGTTTCAAAGTTTACATTGATAATACATAAAGTGGACCAAGCTACGACAGGGAAGGGACCAAGACGTGTCGGAGTTTACCAATATTTTCCATACCCTTCGCACAAAGTTGGGTATCAAGGATTCAGAGCAACATTTGGTACTCAAATACCATGGTTTCCTGCACAAGTACATCTAGGAAGAAATAGAATTCCTGAACATCTCCTCGCTCGGCATGGCATACCCATATTCCGTCAAGGTTGAGAAAAAGTTTAAACAGAAGATGCGAGACTTTGGATCTGTAAATCTGAAGCAAGGGAAAGGTGCCCCCAAACCGCAGAACAAAGGACAAAGCCAAGGCGGGGCGGCCCAAGACAACCTGCCAAATATGCAAGCAAAGAACAGCGCAGCGAAGCCGAAAAAGGACATGGGGAAGTGGTGTGAGTTCCATAAGAGCTCCACTCACAACACAGGTGAGTGTCGGGCCAAGTAGCCACTGGTGGCTGAGCTAAAGGTTTCAGAATCAGATGCATGTTCCGACTTTGAGTTAGAACTCGACAAGGGGAATGACAAAGGGAAGCAAATTATTGATGCGGAGCCCAATGCCATCATTGCCACCATGAAGATCCAAAAGGAGGAACCCAAAGATCCAAAGGAGGAGGAGCATCTCTTCCACTCCTATATGTGGGTAAAGGGCTCCCCGCTATAGTTCATTGTCGACAGTGGGAGCAAAAAGAACCTCATTTCGACAGAGGTCGTGAAGTGACTGGGCTTACTGAACACAGCATATCCATAACCGTACACCATCAGTTGGCTTCACCAAGGATGAGATCTTCATGTGAGCTAGCAATGTTTCCTTCCATACAACATCAGGCCCTTCATGGATGAGGTATTGTGTGACATTGCTCCCCTTGAAGTTTGTGATGTATTATTAGGACAACCATACTTGTGGAAGCAACATACTGTGTATGAATGAAGGCCCCGTGCTATTATTGTTACTTTGGGAAATAATTTGTACAGGATACTGGAGGTAGCACCGCCTACCACCATCTATTTAGTTATTGTAAAAAAATGCAATAAGCTCATTTCCAAAACCGGGAAATTTGTTTTCCTAATGATATGCCCTCAAGGAAAGAAGAATATGGTGGCCATGACCTCTAGACAGTGCCCCTCTGCACGACAACTACAGATGGACAAAGTCATGGAGGAGTATGAGGACATCTTCACCTCTCCCGCAGGGGCTCCTCTACACTGTCAGGTCAAGCACTCCATCAATCTGACCCCAGGTCTGCCGCTGCCTAATGGACCAATCTATCGGTGCTCCATTCTAGAGAACGATGAAATCAAGAGGTAGATTTAGGAGCTGCTGCAGAAAGGTCACATCCATCTGAGTTCATCGCCCTGTGGGAGACCGATCATTTTGGTACAGAAGAAGGATGGGACTTGGAGACTCTATATTGACTATCGGGCGTTGAACAAGATCACTGTCCGTAATAGGTACCCAATCCCACAGATTGATGACCTCCTAGACCAACTGAAGGCGGAAAATATTTAACCAAGATCGATTTGAAGTTAGGATATCACCAAGTACCAATCAAACCCTCCAATGTGTGGAATACTGCCTTCAAATCTGAGGGCCTTTTCGAATGGTTGGTTATGCCTTTCAGATTGAAGAATGCTCCTACAACCTTCATGAGGCTAATGGATGACACCTTGCGGCCATTCACTAACTCATTTGTAGTGGTATGCTTGGATGACATCCTGATCTTTAGCCAGAGTTGGGAAGATCAGCTCCACCACATCTGACAGGTTCTCCAAACACTATGGCAACACAAGTTATGTGCCAATTTGGAGAAATGCACTTTTGGCATGATCCAGGTTCAGTATTTGGGATACATTATTGATGAATAGGGGGTGCATGTGGATCCAGCCAAGATCCAATTCATTCAGGATTGGCTATCTCCAACCACTCTGACAGAGCTCTGCAGCTTTCTAGGTCTTGCAAACTTCTACTGCAGGTTCGTGTTGGGATTTTCTCATATCACTTGGCCCTTGAGTCAAGACACCAAGGGAGGAGAAAAATAAAAATTCTTTTGGTCTGAATCTCAATATAAGGCATTCACAGAGTTGAAATATTGTCTCTACTCAACACCAGTGCTCACATTACCAAACTTGCAACAACCATTTGAGGTCGAGACAAATGCCTCTGACTATGCTATTGGGGCAGTCCTTACTCAACATGGGCATCCAGTGGCATATCATAGTGAGACACTTTCAAACACAGTCCGGAAGTATCCCACTTATGACAAAGAGATGTACTCCATTGTTCAGGACTGTTGACAACGGAAGCATTAAAGTTTGGGGAAGGAAACAGTCATCCACACAGACCACCAACCCCTATAGTTCATACAAACCCAAGGGAAATTGTAGAATGATCGCCATCAAAATTGGTCCACGTACCTGCAACAGTTCCATTTGAATACCAAGTATAAGAAGGGAAACACCAATAATGTTTTATATTGCCTCAGTTGACCACCGATCATGGCATTAACCACTGTGCTCAACTCTTGTGGGTACGAGACTTATGATTGGCCACTTCTCTACAAAAGTGACACAGAATTCAACCACACATACCAGACACTCTTGGAGGGTCAGCATGTTGTAGATTTTCACCTCCAGGATGCCCTGTTATGCCACCTAGGTCACCTTTGTGTTCCTTCAAGCGAGTGTGCCAACATGATTTGTGAAGCACACCACAGTCGGGCTGCTGGGCATTTCGAGGTCGAGAAAACAGTGGCAGTACTGCAGAAGTATTTCTATTGGCCGAATCTTCGACGGGATGTTGGGAAGTACATCAGATCATGCACTGTCTATGCCATTTTCAAACTGACCATCAAGAAGCAAGACCTCTATACCCCGCTGCCTACCCCTAGTCGACCTTGGGAATCCATCTCCATTGATTACATGCCAGGCCTTCCTTCCACTAAGCATGGAAACGACTATGTTTTTGTGGTCGTCAACAGGTTCTCAAAGATGGCCATTATGGCAGCCTATAAGAAGAATATCATAGCCAAAGCCACTGCTAGAATCTTCATTGAATGAGTGTGGGTACACTTTAGGATCCCACTGTATATCATCTCAGATAGGGACAATAAGTTCCTTAGTACATTTTGGTCCAGTCTCTGGCCAATGCTAGACACCAAACTCACTAAGTCCACATCCTTCCATCCTCAAACTAATGGCCAGACAGAGGTTGTCAACAGGATGATCATACACATTCTACACATGTACAACTCAAAGCATCCATGCACATGGGATGAGAACCTCCCCTATGTTCAACATAGCTACAACCGGGCTCTCCATAGCTCAACTGACCACAACCTTTTTCAGGTGGGCTTGGGATTCTAGCCACTATTTCCCATTGATGTGGCCATGCCATTTGCAGCTACTCACACATATTTGGCTCATGTCCAGTCCGAAACAGATAAGGCAAACAGATTCATTTAGCAAATCCAACATATTCGCCAGTAGGTCCATGACATTCTGGAGAAATCAAATGCCAAGTACAAGCAACGACATGATCAACATCAGGTGCCACACAAGTTTCAGGTGGGCGACAAAGTCTAGTTGCATTTGCAAAAGGAATGCCTTACCGAAGCCTATCGGAAACTCATACCACTCCAATATGGTCCTTACACCATTACCAAGGCTATGGGAGACAATGTGTTTGAGCTCAACATTCCCCCATTCCTTGGCCTACACCCAACGTTCAATGTGGACCACCTTCGACCATACTTTCCACCATTACTAGACACATCCGACATTGTAGAACAGCTCATAGCCATAGAGTTAAATCCAGATTGCATGTAACAAGCTGCAATTGATTGGATCATGGAGACACAAATCAAGCACACTCACCAGCAGAATATCCAACTGTATCAAGTTGTCAAAGTAGGCCAGCTCCTTCACCAGGGACCAAGTTTAGCTGAAGTTTCCTCATCTCATGGAGGAACTCAACGCAATGGGGACCATTGCTTCCTAAGGGGGGAGGAATGATCCAGGTGGATATTGGTGGCCACTTGCAAATTCCATGTGGACCCCCACCATTTCTTCTTTCAGTTTTTCAGTTTCCTTAATTGTAGCACAATTTACTATTTTTAGCAGTTTTTCGGGTCCTAAACTTCCGGAGCCATTTTGATGCCCTAAACGACATTTTTTTGGAAATCTACTCCTAGCGAATTTTTACTTAAAATCATATTTTTTGTCGTAGTCCTTGGAGATATCTTTCCAATGGGTTATCATGCACGTCAAATGGAGATAATATGACCAAGTCACAAACCTGGGAAGTTGGATGTCCAACTCACCCCAATGGGGCCCATAAACTCTTAGTGTTACATCTCCTCGGGTTAGGATTTTGGTTGTTTAGGGTTTGCCCTTATTGTTCAATAATAAAAATTCCCTTGAGCCTTATTGTAAGGTAGTTCAAAGGCATGTAGCCACCACATCTCTTCTCATAGATAAGCTACCATCGCCCTAGCTAATTTGTTTCCATTTTTGTTTGTAAGCATATTTCAGTATTTTACATTAATGAAATGAAGTATTATTTCCACTGCAACTCTGTGTTTATGGTTATCTATGTAATTTGTTGCGTTCCTGTTTAAATCCGAATCACATACCCCCATAAATTCCCATCTTGTCAGATATGTGCCAGTCGAGACCCTAAGTCAACCGCTCCACTGCTACTAGTAGTATTTGAGGAACAATTCCAACAATAGGGACTACATGTTAATGGATAAATATTTCCACATTCATCAAAGCAACATCAATACATTTTAACAGTGATAGATTTTTCACTTGGTGGACCAAAGTAGTTCCTTTAAGATAGTTCAATGACCAGGAAGTCATCCAATTGCTAAAGTTGAAAATCATAACCAAGTTTGGCATTCCAACGTCTCTTGTCATTGATAATGCAACATATTTTTCTTTGTTGAAACTTTAATATTTTGCATTATAAAATGGTATCGTATTAAAAAATGCATCAAATTATTACCCATGGGGAAATGGTTTAGCAAAATTAACAAACAAGAATCTCATTTGATTAATAAAAAAAACCATTTTCTATAACAAAGGAATTAGCACAATTATTTGGTAAATTCATTATGGGTTGACCGTGTGACTCCTAAAACCTCTCTTGAAGCCTCACCATACTTCCTTGTATACAATAAGGAAGTTATCCTTCCACCCAACCTGTATCTCGTAGTATGACAACTCTCAGATGAGTTCGAAGGAAAACCATGCCTTCTGGTTTAAAACGAGATAGACACCTTGCTTAAACTTGAGGAAGAGAGGTTCAAATCTAAAGAGATATTTTCCATACACGAAAATCATATCAAGAATTTATTTGATAAGAAATCTATAGGGACTAATATTTCCATGTGGGTGAATCAATATTAAAGTGGGATAAAGCCCATGAAGAGAAAAAAAAACACATGAAGTTCTAAGCTCTGTGGATAGGTCCTTACACCCTTGAAGAGAAACTTGGCCATAATGCCTCCAAGCTGAAATATTTAGATGGGAGGACTAACCCTCTTCACATTAATGGCCTAGACTTGAAACATTATTTTCAGAAGAAACTCTAAGTTATGTTCCCTATACAATTGTTTCTTTATCAGTTTTTTTGTCTTATGTTTGTCGTGTTGAGTCACATATTCCCTTGTTTTTTGTTTTTATCCTTATACATAAATAAGACTTTGTTTGAAATAGTGCATGGCTTAGAAAGGGATTTGTGGTGGAGTAAATAGGGAATGTTACAACCACAATTCTTGGCTATTTGTTAGTTATTATTCTTTGTTTGGGAAGATGTCATAGGTTGATCTAAGTTTTGATAGAAAAATATCATCCATTCAAGAATAAAACCTTGAGAGGACCTATATGACCTGCATCTTTTCTAGTATCCTAACTCCTCAACTTGGTGTTAAATCTGCTCGGCGGTTTACAATCTTATCCAATTTAGTAGAGAAAGGATAAGGGGAAAATCTAAAGTGAAGAAACCAATATCAATTGTTATATTCATACTTCTTTGAAGGAGCAACCTCTTCTGCTTTCAATAAGTTGAGATCAAAGACCCTTTGGAGGGAAAAGGAATCAAAACAGTGAAGTTGCATGTAGGATTGAAGACACGAATGGTAGCATTGTCACCTCTCAAGAAAGTCCATGTCATCAGTTGCTATGAGTCCATGTCATCAGTGTTAGTGACTTGTCATGTTGCCATCTTATGATGATATGGAAATCATGATGTAATTATGTAATTATTGTAAAGACAAACAAGTGGAAGTCCAAGAGTCCTATAGAAGTCCAAAGGTGATTAGAAGTTGGAAATTCATATGAGAAACTCAAGAGTCAAGATGATATGAAAGGTCATGCCTCTAGTTATAAAAGAATCCTCTTCTCAAGTAAAGGAATTTTCACCTTGGATTCTCCCACAAGGCAGCAAAGAGATGGAGATAGTACTTTTGGGGAGCAAGTACTGGATCTAACACTCCACTATTGGAGCTAGTGATCTTCATTGTACTAATGTATCTTGGAATCTTTCCTTAATACTTGAAGCCATTCGACCAACACATTTTCATGCATGGATCGTGGATGTTTTGATACTAATCTTCTAATGTTTTTGGTTTATGTTGGCTTTCACATGTACTAAATTAACTGAACTATTTCAATGACTTTGGTGCTCAACTTGTTGGAAATTTGTTGTGATGATTTTAATGATCATAAAATCTATGTGACAATTTTTGTTGATGTCTAACGATCCTTCCTTGTTTACGTGTTGCATCTTTACAAGATTAGTACAACTAATTTTATTTTAGAGACTCACTTTTCTTCCTTGCAGTGAAAGAACCTTGATATGTTTAAAATAAAACATTTCACATGGCACACTCTCTTTCTCATTCAAAAACACATGTGTGCTACTCTCTCATGCTAATTGCTTGAGCCAAGGAAAATTTTTAAAATAATGGAAACCAGGCCATTTTTCTGTATGGGACTCCTATACCAAATAGTGTGAGGCCTAATTGGGAGCTCATATAAGGGATATCCCTTGTATGTTGGTGAGTTCCAACACTGAAAACATTTTGGCACTAGAAGGAGGGAAACTAGTTTTTTATCGCTGATAACTCATCACATCCCAAACATCCATATTCATGGCAAGGGAGTAATATCCCGAGTTCCACCCCAACTCCTATTCTTGAGGTTGGAGGGTCTTCTCAACCTAGTCTAGATTTAGTCTATGAAGTTCCTTATAATCAACTTCAAGCAATTCAGCCTATCACCCATCAATTTGCGAAAGCTATCATTTTTTTTCTCGTTGCTCAATCTTCCCCATCACTCCAATAAGAAAGAAAAAAATCATACCGATGTATTGGTTACATTGGTGGAAGATTTAGTTTTTTTCATTATTGAGCAATTAGTAGTCTTCTAATGAAACAACTCATTGAGATCCTCTTCCACCTATTAATGAAGAGTATGAGGAGGACATTGTTCTTTCCAATGGAGAACAACTGACAACTGATTTTGAGTTTAAAGAAGGCTTGAATGATGAAGGAGAAGCCTTATCAGATTCATAAAAGGAGGAATAAGGAGATGAATACATGGCTAATAAAAAACTAGATTGGATGGCCCAAGGAGAACTCAGTCTTCTAGATAATCTTCACAGAATACCTAAACATATGAATAAGTTACTATGAAAGTTTTTTCCTAACAAGAAGACTAAGAAAGGGGGCCATATTGATGATTTATACATGCATCTACGAATGTTAGTGGTAAGATATGTTGATGGTTCTTTTAGACTATTTCCTTTCACTCTAGAAGGTAGAGAAATAGTATGGTATCATAGTTTGTCTATTAATTCAATCCATGGTTGGAGGGAGTTTAAGAAATTGTTTTTGGAGAAATTTGTCAATGCCAAAACTCCACCCATGTTGTTAAAAGAGCTCAGAAATATTAAGATGGGGGAAAAGGAGAAATTCAAAACTTTAAATCAAAAGTTTAATGATATATTGAATAAGTTCCCTCCAAACACATAACCTCATGATTCTATTACTATAGATTATTATACAACTATCTTTCCAACAACCGTTTCGTTTCTTATTAATAGAGTTGCAAAGGAGACACAAGCTTTAAACTTTGTAGAAATAATCACCGTGGAGAAATATTTGCATGCCAATGGAGCTATTACAAATGATGAAGAATCTAGAGACTCTAAGGAGACTTGAAAGAAAAATCAATCATATTAAAATAAGCCGAAACAAAAGGATTTTCTTCATATTAAAAGCTTGACTAAAAAATTTAAAGTCACTCACTAATGAAGTCTCAGAATTAAAGAGAACGTCAAGTGAGGCTTCTACCAGTAGCAAGCCCCCTAGGTATTTCTTATTTATAAGGAATAACAATAATCAGCTGCTTAAATATTCTTAGAGCTCAAATGTTTTGTTGAATGTTGAAAGTATAGGCATGTATAACTAATTATCCTTCCATCATGAATGACATTTAGAGAAAACTTGCCTGTAATGGAACGACAACATGACTGCTTTGGCAGCTCATATTGTTGATACTTTACTAGTAGATAAGTAGTATGAGTAGTTAGAGGAAACACATGAGCCTACTATGGCTGAGGAAAGTACACGTATTAGACACTCATTTAATGCTTTTGATTCCATTCTCAATATTGACAAGAAAAGTGTTGAAGGACTTCCTGAAAGTGAAGCCCCCACTCACAATCCAACCAGTCATTATACTTTGAGGAGAAAAGGGGTCATTTCTGAATAGGAATTGGAAAGACAAGATCTAAAGAAGGATCTCACCACCAAGCTATCCTTCTCAGAATGTAGAAAACAAGTCTCGAAATGATATTGTTCCTAAGAACACTTTCACTAGTAGTTAAAACAAGTCTATCACTCTAGGAGTTTCAAACAAAGCTACACCTCCAGACACTACACCACCACATGTTATAAATGAAAGCATTGATTAAAATATCATTGAGTACATGAAAATAACTCATGCCAACATTTATATCTATGAGCTTGCAAAAATAGCAGGCCAACATGAGTTGGTTGTGTAATCCTTCTCACAACCTTTGTCAGGTCACAAAGATTCTACTTCTCAAATGGTGTCCAGCGAGTCTCTTGGAAGTCTCAAATATGTGGTTAATGATATAAATTTAGATACTAACACTCTATACCCCCTATTTTTGTTAAATTTTGAAATTAGAATGTCCATAATTGTTTGTTGATTTGGGTGCCTTTGTGAATGTAATGCCATTATCTATCTCTAAGAAAAGCAATGCTAAATGGAATAAAATTGATCCATATTCATTTAGTTGGATAGAACACTTACCCAAGCCATAGATGAACAAAGGAATATTATTATCTATTTTTCATTAGACCAAAGGGTACACCAATGCATAAACATTGTAATTATGGGCATCCTTAAAGTCTATGTCTTACTCTTGAGTATAGACTGGTCTAGTAAGTTACAAGGGTATTTTTCAATAGATTGGTCACACTTATGGCTTCCATACAAGGGTAGAAAGAATCAGATTTGAGTGGAAAGTGAGCCCTACATGAAATATACTATGACACCACTTGGGTGTCATAATGAGTTTGTTAGCTTTGTAGACATCATCTTTTGAAATTGTTTCCTGGAAATTGATCATGGGTGTTATCAAGCACAACCATCACTCATCCCACGAGATACGTAGTTAGAGTTCCTTCCTTGTAGTCCAACTAGTGCTAATGAATCTTATAATATATATGTACATAGTAATAATAGTATTGGAAACAATTTAGTAGTTGATAATATTTGGACTTTGTACTTTGATTGTTCAAAAACTTGGGATGGCTCTCAAGTTCGTTTCATTCTCATAGACGCACATAATAAGAAATACATCCTATCATGTTGTTTGTAGTTTGAGTGCAAGCACAATAATGTCAAATACAAATTAAGAACTTGTTATTGGATTAAAGAAAGCCATTGACCGTAAGGTAGAGTTTCTCAAGGTAATTGGTGACTCATAAGTGGTTATTCAACAAGTCCAAAACACTATCCAATGTGCTTCACCAAGTTTTAAAAACTACCAATAGGATGTATGATGACTTATTACCTATTTTAAATATTTTAATATTATTTTGTTTCCTAGAATTTGAAATGTCATAGCAGACACATTAGTTAATGCAGCTACTAGAATTTTACCTTTGAAAATTGGTTTTTCTTTAGAGATTATATATAAACCATTTGTGCCCAATAACGTAACTAATTTTCATGTTTTCAATGACAACCAATGGATACTGCATTTTATGGATAATGTGGACGTGTTCAAAGATGTAGCCATCGAAGAAGATGAGCACGACAAGGAAATTGATGCAATGAAAGCTAATACTATGCCTAAGGGTGTAGTTTCCCTGGAAAAACTATATGACCTGCAAAACCAGTTCAAAGGACCGATTAATACTAAGACTAAAAGCTCAAAGCTGTCATATGGACAAGCCAATATGGGAACTCAAAGCGATCTGAAATATGTAAACCTTGGTACGTGTTGTTCTCCGTAAGAATGACAAACATTCATTTTCCTTTTCAAATAGTATTGTTACATGTTTGCATGGACTTACAATGATTTAAAGACCAATTATACTCATGTTATCCAGCATGTCATTCCCATTAAAGAATGGGTGAAGTCATTTCAACAAAAGCATATGAAATTTCATCCAATGCTTGAGCTCCTTTCTAAAAGGAATTAAGGAAGTTGCTAAATGCTCGGATCATTTTTAAGGTCAGACATACTATTTAGGTTTAAAATTTTATCCCTATCAAGAAGAATTCTAGAGATATAATGTTATGTGTCGACTTTTGCAACCTTAACTAGGAATCATACAAAGACAATTATCTGGTTCCAAACATGGACTAGATCCTCCAAACAGTATCTGGGTCCAAAATGTTCTCGCTACTATATGGTTTCTCTATATACAATCAAGTGCTAATGGCAGAACCAGACTGTCTCAAAACCACTTTCATAACCAAGTGGGGAACTTTCACCTATAAGTAACAAAGTATATTTGCATATAAGGAGGCAAATCAAGCTTAAATGCATTGTTACCAATCTTTTCTAGAATTTTAAAAGGACCATAATTGATTGGCTTAAGCATTTTACATTCCCCTTGAAGTCTCTCTTTGCTAATATATAACCAAACTTTGTCTCCAACTTGAAATTTGTGATCAACCCAATGTTTTTCATGCCTTGCCTTGTAGCTACTTTGACTCTTTTCCAACTGTTCCTACACTGTATGGTGTATAATTTTCTCTATGAAATTCCTTGCCTTATCGATGTCACTGTGACCATCGATGGTGACATATTTCTCAAATACAAAGTCCAATGGTGATCTTGGAAAGTACCCAAAACATGCCTCAAATGGTGATGTGTTTTTGGAAAAATGATTTGCCCTGTTGTATGCATGTTGTATGTAAAGCAACTGTTCATCCCACAACTTGGTATGTTTGATGCAATATCCTTTAAGAAGATGAATGATTATCCTATTGACCACCTCGGTTTGTCCATCTATTTGTAGACGAAAGGTTGTACTCTTCTTCAACTTTATGTCCATCGTGTCCCACAAATTTGATAAAAAATTCCCAACAAATCGAGAATCTCGATCACTTACAATGGAAGTAGGAAGACCAAAATGAACCCATATATTTTGGAAGAAAAGATGAGATGTTTGTTCAGCTACAATTTTCTTTTCACATGGTGTTAGTATACACATTTTTCTGAACTTGTCTACATCTACATATAAGTAATCATGACCTTTCCTTGACAATGGAAGACCTCCTACAAAATCCATTGAGATACTCTCCCATGGACTTGAAGGTACCGAAAGTGGAGTGTACAATCCTAGTTTTCTATTACTAGGCTTACTTTTTTCACACAAAGAAAATCCTCTAATGAAATGAGATACATTACCAAACATGTGTGGCCAATAACAATACCTTTGAATATTTGCTACTATCTTTCCTACACTAAAGTGTCCAACAATCAATGAAGTGTGTGCCTCCCTTATGATAATGTTTCTTTCTCCCCATGGAATACACAACTTGCCCAAGTGATACAACAAACTGTTATGTACATGATAATCCAACTCTTCAATTTGTTTTCCCTGACTCAAGCTTTCATACACATCTCGAAAGTCATTATCATATGCAAATTTCTCAATGTAACTTTCATGAAAAATAGAATTATGCTTGAGTATAATAGATGAATTTACAATAGGCCTCAAGAGCATATCAACTACCTTATTGCAGATTCCCTTTTTGTACTTGATAACCAAATGAAACTCTTGTGGAAAAACCATCCATCTGAAATGTCGTAACTGCTACAACTTTGACTGCGACTATGAGTACTGCAATGGTTGGAGGTTGGTATGGATAATGATGTCCTTTCACATAAAGTAGTGCTTCCATTTTTTGACACTTTGTACCAATGCACAACGTTCTTCTTCATAAGTGGGGTAGCTAGTTACAACTCCATTAAAAATTCTAGAATGAAATGAAATGGGCTTACCATTATACATAAGAACTACTCCCATGGCATAATCACTAGCATCCATTTGAATCTCAAATGGTTGTCTAAGATCCAAAAGAGCTAATACTAGTGCTGAACTAATCTTTTTCTTCAAAGCATCAAATGCTTTCTGTTGTACATCTCCCTAACGGAAGACTTTATTGACACTATTCAATGCATGTAATGGAGTTGCAATGGAAGAAAAATTAGCAATAAATTTCCTCCATTATTGTGTTTCCCCTAAAAAGCTTCTTACCACTGTAACTGTATTGGGCTTGGGCCAATTCAGAATTACCTCAACCTTAGAGGGGTTGATATTCAGTTCACTTCCTCCAGCAATGTGTCCCAAATACACTAAATAAGTCTTGCCAAATTCACCCTTTGACATTTTTAAAAACAACTGTTCTTTTCTCAAGACATCAAGTACTTTGTTTACATGCATGACATGTTCATCTCTAGATTTGCTGAATATGGGTATATCATCTAAGTACACAATGAAAAATTCATCTAGAGATGGTCCCAATACATCATTCATTACTCTCATGAAGGTAGCTGGAGCACTTGTAAGACCGAAAGGCATAACAAGCCACTCAAACAATCCTTATTTAGTTTTAAATGTAGTTTTCCAAATTTCCTCTTTAGCTATTCTAACTTGATGATAACCACTTCGTAAAGCTAACTTAATGAAATAATTTTCATACCTCAACTGATCAAGCAAATCATCAATTCTTGGGATTGGATGACGATTCTTTACCATGATTTTGTTCAATGCATGGAAATCCAGACACATGTGCCAAGTCCCATCATTCTTTGGCACTAAGACAATGGGCAAAGCACATGGTGAAGTAGATGGGCATATGATATCTGTGTTCATCAATTCTTGAATTTTCCTCTTGATTTCCATGCTCTCCATAATTGACATGTGATGCATGCTAATGTTTGGGAGTGGAACATCTTGCTACAGTTGTATCTCATGCTGAATTCCCCTCTTTGGAGGTAACCCCTTTGGTTCCTGAAACATCTCGCCATGATTTCTTACCACATCAAATAGATCAGATTTCAATTTGTCATCACAACCTTAAGAATATTCATAATCAATATCATTATTTTTCTTGATCATGAGAAGCACAAAATTTTTACTTGCATTTACTCGTCTCTTCATCTGCCCTGCATTAACCAAAGAAATGTTCATATTTTTGTGACGAGCTCTCACAATGTACTCCACCCCATTCTTGAGAAATAAGTATTTGTTTTCACGTCGATAAAATACTGCTTTCCTATCATACAAATAAGGACTACCCAAAATGATTCTTGAGATGTCAAGTGGAACTACATCTAACTCAACTTCATCAATGAACTTTTCAGTAATGGTAAACTTGAATAAACACTTCCTTGTAACCTGTAAATTTTCATTATTGACTATCCAACCCAATGGATATAGCTTATCATGAGGTACAGTTTCAAGGTTAAGCTTTTTGACCAAGTCTTCTGAAATTAAGTTTGATTGTGACCCACTATCAAATAATGCATCAATCTTTGTATGATTTGAAGTTACCCTTACATGAAACAACTATATTCTTGATTCTTCATTTGGAGTGTTGTTTTGACTATGTGAGGAACTAGTGCTTGCAACAACTTCTTTTCCTTTTGTAACCATCGCTGAATCCAAGGCCATGTTGTGTGGTAGTGGTTTTCTTTTGTTTTCCCTTGTTGTTTTGTTTCTTAGGCCTTAGTTCGGGATGTAATTTCCAGCAATGGGCTTCATCATGCCCAACTTTGGAACAATGTTGGCATATGTTTTTCTCCCCTTATTTCTTCACACTTGCATTCTTCTTTCCCTTCCATTTTACTCCCTTCTCTTTCTCGTTACCCTTGAAAGACTTCTTCTTACTACCCTCTTCCTAAATGTTCTTTCCCCTTGCTTAAAGGTGCGTGGCTTGCACACATACCTCATCCAAATTTCTTTAATTGAACATAAGGATAGTATGTTTCAAATAGGAATGTAAACCCCAAATATGTTTCAACAATGTATCTTGTGAATTCAAGTTTACTCCTAACAACAAAGCTTTCTTTCTAAACTTGTGGGTATAGTCTTGGACTGTTTGGCCTTTAAGCTGCCTAAAATTCTGCCAACTCATAAAGGATCTTTGCATATATGCTAAAGGGTAAAATTGTATTTTAATTGTAGAAAAAAATTCAACCCAAGAAATGGATATATTACCATGAATTTGCATTTCCTCTTGAGTCTTTGCTTCCCACCAGACTAATGCTACTCCTTCTAGCCTCAATGAAGCCAACTAGATCTTTATGTCATATTCTTGAAGGTTATGAATTCTGCAGTATACCTCCAATTGTCAAATCCAATTTTCTAACTTTTCTACATTCACTTCACCATTATACATGGGAAGTTCATACTTAATGTCCAATTTGAGTAACGAAGTTTTTCCTTTTGGGGTTTTGGAATATGGCCTGACCCAGGTTCAGAAGAATTATTTAGCCAAGCAAATCCCATAGCTACCGGCCCTTTCAGCAACAGCCCACGAAGGGCGGACTAAGGTCTCACCTGAGGTAGCAGGGGAGGTTGCTGGAACCAGGTTTCCGCACCCTTGGGATGTCTAGATGTGGTCTGAGAGGCTCACACGCTGTCCTACAGCTTTGCACTGCGCTAGATCTGCACAAATCCCGATAATCTTAGCTTTCTCTTACCATGCTGATTACAGATCTAATTTTTCTGTTTAAGTATTATAACCTAGATCTACTTAGAGAGGCCCTTAAGCAAACATTTATTACTTTCATTTAGTTCGCATGTTAAGATTAAACCCGATTCATAAGTACTAAATAAGCATATGCACGTAGATCAACACTGTTTCATTAACGATAAAAGAACAAAGTTGCTATAGTTCAGAATTAACACAGAATTCAGAAGAAACTTATCTTTATTTCTACTTATCTCCCTTACATCAAAATGCGCCCTGCGCACTCAGCTGTAGGGCTCTGTGCACACAGCTATGGACTCTTCCAAGCCTCTACGCACACAGCTGTAGAGCCTCTATCTCCTACCCAAACCCTCGACTCAGACTTACAGACGCTTTCAGAATGCTTCTGCTCAGACACCCATTACATATTAGACCTCCAAAATACTACCAAAAACTTAACTACTCTACCCATAGAGCCTCGTTCTATTTATACCTTTCTATGGACCGCAATCCATAGGCGAGTCGACTCAACTTACATTTATTTACATAATTTTTGGGCGGACTACCCTTTTCACTTTGACTTATTACACATCACGCTCCACACATCTCGCAGAGTCTTTACCCTACTCTTACCCAAAATTGCGGGCTTCATGCCCCGTATTTGTTGCGCAGGGCTTCCACTACCCAACAGTCCCCCAACACAATCATTGTGACTCGTCCCGAGTCACTCAGCTGGTGCATCCATCTTTGCGCTTAGATTGGTTAGCAAATTCTGTGCATCGCTTGTGCTAGCAGCAAATTCTTCTGTCATGCATTGCATCCATTCCACATGTGTTGCTGACACCTTAGTCCCTGTCTCTGTTGTCTCCATAGTGGCATACTCAGCCCGCATGTAGCCTTGTGCTCTATGGTGGTTGAAACCACAAATGCCTCATCCAACCACAGCTAGAGATGAGCTTTAACCACTACTTCCTTTTGTCTAGCAGCATCGGCTTGGATTTTCATGTCCTGCACCTCCCTCATCTTAGCCAAGGGCTGCGTGATAGCAATGGTCTACGCGGTCCCTTTGAGATGATCATAAGCTTGCTAGAGCTCCTAGGCCTCGGATTCCAATCGATGAAGTGTTGGATCCTCTTGAAGGGTGGTGATCGTAACAATCAATTGAGTTAACAACTCGGTACATTCCACCATTGACCATGTGAGCATCATGCGCCCCATAGTAATAATGTTCCTGCATTGCTCTAGGATCTTTGGTGGTGTCGATTGTGGAACCTACAGTCTTAAGTCCACAATTTGCTCGTTGAGCTCTAGCTGGATCCGCGTGGCCTCCTCCTTTGTCTTTTGGAGCTTAGTAGCCAGTGTACAGATCTGTGTCTCAATGGACAAGTCCTCCACAATTTCTAACTCCTGGGCACTCGAACAGGCTTCTACTACTACCTTCTCCATCTGCTGCTTTTGTGTCACTACTTCATTGTGTTGGAGCCGCAACTGCTCGATATTAATTTTCTGATCTTGGAGTACATGGTCAACATGGTCGACTCTAACGTGGAGTTCAACTGTGCTACTGTCGTGTAGTTGTTGCAAACTTTCGTGTGGTAGAGCAGCCACGTTTAGTCCCAGTCCTGTAAGTTGTTCTAGCATAGCGCGGTCCTCCGTTTGGGTGGTGAGCAACGCGCCTACTGAAATCAGGATAGAATAAGCCATTTGGGCTTTTAACAATGGTTCCATGGCTTCCATACTAGAAGCCCCTAGAGTAGCGTTGGTGCCTACCTGCACGATTCTTGATCCCAGCTCATGTAGCTATGTGTGAAGTTCCCCCAACACAATCTGTTGCTCCAACATGGCCTCATCGACTGCTTCCCGAGTGGCATCTCGAATGGTGTTATCAATGTCCATTAAGTCTCCTTCTGTTAGCATGGTCACTCCGCTGTTTGTTTTAGATGCCTTTTCCTTCTTCTGTGGCTTCGGCCACTCTGATGGCGCTGACTGCTTCAGTGGTGAATCCACACCTATTGCTGGTGGTTCATCTACACCCATTTTAGGGGTTGCCTTCTGACTGCCCTTGTCTATTGTTGACGCTGCCCATCCTGGTGGTGTCTTTCCTGTTGTCGTCCAAGCCACCTCCTGTGCTTCCTTAACTTCCACAACTAACTGTTTATTGTGCTTTTGCTGCATGGCCTACTTAGCTTCCTCCTTTTGCTGCCTGATAGCGGGCCCGTTGCACTCTACCACCGCTAGTCCATGCCACACCGGTGGCCAAGTATCCATAATCCCATCAATAACATCATCAATAGCGATAAATCAGAGTGAGGTCCATGCCTAGGCCAGGTCCTTAGACACCCTAATGTAGAGACGATGCATTTCTACCTTAAATTCAGCAATATGCTTCATGCTTTCATAGATCCCATTAGACAAGTGGGGTAAGGCAGTAATCCACTGATGCACAGTCGTGTCCATTAGTACCCAAAAGATTTTGATATTTCAAATTCATCCCGCATCCCTTGTTGCCCAAAGGGAAGCATACCGAGTGGCTTCCATCCATTCTGAGTCCAAGACAGGAAACTGGCTTTCTTCGGGTAGGTCGGTGGCAACCAAGATGATGGATAGGAGCAGCCATGCATAATGGAAAGTTTTTCCCTCCTCTTGCACTTCACGGAAGTTGGTCAAAAACTCTTCACAGAGAAACTAGGACCAATTGAACCGTATCCCGGTGGTGCATTCTTCAACGAGTGCAATCACAACTCCTGGAACCTCAGTGCCACGACACTTCCTCATTACTTTTCCTACTAGTAATTGAGTGGCGACATGAACTACTTTATCTGAGATACTATCAATGATGAACCCCAGCTACCCTCTTGTAAGCTTATACTTCTTTTTTAATTGTTCTATCATCTCGACATAGTTACTTTGATCAATAATTTCTCGAGGATCTCTCCCGTCCCAGGGAAGGTGCGAAACTTGATGAAAACGTTCAGGTGTGATATTGACGTGTTTACCGACCCATAATATTTCCTCATGAATTAGATAAAGCAACTACTTTATAACCAATATGGCTATTGGGGGACGAGGGAAGTGGGGAATCGACAAGAGACAGAGTAGCCCAGCTTGGTCCACCTTCCACAACCACTCTTTGGGCTGGAGCGTTGTCACCATCCCTTCTACAGTCTGCTCCATCAGTGCGTCCGTCGCCAAGTGGGAAAATTTTACTATATCCGCAAGATCCCAATCTTCGAATTTCATTGCCGCCACATGGCCAACCACCGAATTTTCTACTGGGACTTCTTTTGGTAGAGTTGGGGTAGTGATGACAGTGTCAACTTCATCTAGGTTTGCAGGTACTTTCACCTTTCCCTTGCTTGGAGGCACATACTTGGGTCGTCATACAGGCTGTATAGGATCCTCCTCAGGGTTGACTTCTTTGACATATGTGGGAGAGTCTTTGACTTCCATATCGCTGTCAATGGTAACAAATTTACCTTTTTCCTCCATTGTGAACTTGCGAAAGTGCAGGTGTCATGGTGACCTCCTTACTGATTCTGGGATCTGAGGGTCCTTCCTGGTCCTTGGCGTTTGAGGTGATTTAGGGAGCTCGGCTGTTGGTGGCGATGCTTGCTGCAGGTTATCGGTGGTAAGATTGTGTGCTTTGAGGATTGCTTCCTAGTAATGCTTCGGCAATGCCTTAAACCACAGACTTTCTTTGAATTGCTCATCACTCGTCTTGCACTTGCTCCTAACCCACGACGACTTTCTAGTAGGATGGTAAGAGGTGGTTGTGTGATCCTTACTATGATTATATACTATTTGGAATTTGAGATTGGCTTCTTGCCCTTGCGGAAGCTCATCAATGTGATTTTGACAGTTATTCTTTTGCCTTAATTGCCCGTCGCTCGCTCCATGGTGCTTTAAATGGGTCATCATGTCATGAAGAGTACTTGAAACGGTCGCTTTCCACCTTTCCTTCATGGCCGCGGAACCCCAGGATCGTAATTACGGTTTTTGTGTGTATGATGAGGTCATATCATGCAACTTCGCAGTAGCCTGGTTTATAGTCTCATGCCCTCTTTCAATTGTGGGGAGAGCTGGGACTAGACCTCCTATGGATAGTCAGGTGGGAGAATCCCTCATGTGGATCTTCTGTTTGCCAACTAACCCATGCTGTGAGCACCTCTCTATGTTCCCTTGATTCTGCTAACAAGTTGCAGTGTGTGTGGTCTTTTCCTTTCAGGTGCCAATGCAACCATGCTAGCGGGGTCACTGCTTATGGCAGAGTAGGAGAGCCAGCCCTGCCTGGTTCCTTTGTTTGCTCCTTTGCGTGACCCATGTAGGCGGCTTCTATTTACAATTTCTTAATAGCTTTATCCAGCTTCACACTTTGTGTGCAAAGTCTGGCCCTTATTTCTTCTAACTTACCCAACTGCACCTTACCGTGCCAAATGGCTGCCCAGAGCTGCTAAAATTTGTCATGGATAGTGTTACTATTAGAGTGAGCTATATCCAAGAGACTTCCCTGTCCAGATGTGTGAACCTTCATTCTGTGCAGATTTGGTTGGGTTGATGGTCGCCCAGTATGCATTCGGACCCTTCGTCATTGATGACAGACTATTCTTCCAATGCGTACCTAGAACCGCTTCCTCGATCTTGGCTTCTGCGGCCCGCCTAGTACACACAACTCATTTTTCGACCCATCATGATGTTCCTATGTTGTGTCCATCATGCCATGCTAGATGAGCTTCCCTCCATTGGTGGTGGCGCTCTCTATTGGTTGTTGTCTCTCTTCAGTGGTTACATGTCGCAGTGACCGAATCATATTGTAGTTAAGCATCGTAACTTTCTACAAGCAGTTTTTCCATCGTTCAGTCTCCTCCTCAGAATCCATTGTGCAAGTGCTATCGCATTCCCATGAGATTCTTCCACCATCCATGAGATGCACTTGATCCTGGTCTTGCACTGTTATTTGATAGATGCAATCTAGCTCGTCATCACTTTCCTCATCGCGCATAGGCTTGGTGTAGCATTCTCCTTCCGTGAGGTCCAACAGAACTACTACCCGCAGTGATTTCTTTTCAAACGTCATTTTCTACATTTTTAAGTTAATAATCCCCTTCATGTCCGTTGCCCAATCAATTCTGAGCAATGCAGGGTAAGGATTATTGTCATCAATAATTTCTATAACTTCAAAATCGGTCGGCGTACTTACACCGTCAATATCCACAGTCACTCCTTGCAGTTGACCCATTGGTAAGATCTTTTGTTGGTTAGCCATTTGTAACTGAATTGGGGACCATTGCAATGTAGGCTTGCCCATGCACTCCCATGTCTGTTTAGGTAATACGTTCGCATCTGAGCCTAAGTCCAAGATGACCTGATCCATTTCATATTGACCGATTTGTGCTGTTATTCTCATTTCCCGTCCGGTGTGCAGAGCATGCATCCTTATTTTTCAGACTACCCATGGTTCGCTAGATCCGGTGCACCTGGTGATCAGTTCTTGCAATCCTCGAACGGCCTTACTATCACGCAGTAATTTCATGTAGGTTTCGAGAAAGGTCGTAATCATGGAGGGGTCCAACCCTGACTCTACTTGATCCCTTCTACCCAGGGTAGAAGCTTCCACGCTGCCCTGCTGAGCTTCCCTCGGGATCATCCTTCCCTGTTCTGGCTCAAAGTCATGTGCTTTTGTAGGTATATCGTACCCCTTACATTCTTCTTTCGGATGACCTCCTATATTTGTGCCACTTCTTAGTACCATATTTATATTGGGATCCTCTTCATGAGGCTTTGCTTGCATCATCTAAATATTCTGGGATGGTGGAGGTTGGAGTGCTCCCTTTTCGCGCAGTTGGGCAATTAAGGTAAGACAGTCTACCATTTCATGATCAAATTGTTCGCAGTAGGGCACGAAGTTCTGGATGGGTTAGTGCAGTCATGAGTGTAATTTCCCGGTCTGGCACAATTATAATAGATTAACGGTCCGCGGCCCCTCATGGGCCCCATTCCTCTTCCTCGTCCACGTCCTCGAAATCCTCCCCGCGCTTTAGTTTGCATTTGGTAAGCTAGTGTTATTTCTATCATTAAGTCATAACTTTGAAATGTTCACTCATCATGTCCCACCAATCGACAGAAGTTACAATACAACTGTTACGAGATCTGGGTATACTTTTATAGTAGGCGGCAGTTATCTATTGTGTGTTTCCCACCCACCTAACAAATCACGCACTAGAGCGCGGGCGCAGCACTCGGTCCTACTTGTACTTCTACCTTTAATGGCATCAGGCCTCCCCCTACTAGATAGTTTGCAAAGATAGGGCAATGGTCCTTATCGTGCACTTGGCTCTTGCATTTGATGCATCCCTCCTCTGTACATACCTCTGGTCGAGATACCCTTTCTTTCTTCAAGCTCTATAGTTCTAAATTCAAGTTTTGAAGTTGCGCATGGATTTGCTGAACTCCCAACCTTGGGTTCAGTATTGGGGTCTCTTGTATCCTCATTGCTATCTCTAGTGCCTTGACTTGGGTTGAGATATTTTGTTGTGACAGGGCTGTCCTCTGGTGTGGTGTCAATGACACCACAAACCACGCACAGTGTTGCTCATCTGTCAGTGTCATGTTGGCCTCGCAGATAGCACTTTTCAATGTCTGATCCAAATCGAACAGAGTTTCTCCAGGCATCATCACAATATCTTTGAACCCAATAACCGACTGGACCCTTGACTTTGGATGCCTGAATTCCTTATTTAGCACCTCCTGGATTGCGGTAATGCCTTCAGTTGGGTGATCACTGGAATACTTCATGTACCAAGTTAGTGTGCGGTCCTGAAACGCACTAACTAGGGTAGCCTTCTTGATGTTATCATCTGTGATACCCTAAGCGTCCCATACAGATTTTATCACAAACCAGAATCATCCTGGTTCCTCATTCCTCGCACCTTTAAATATCGACAGCTTAACTGAACTTGCCATCCTAATATTTGAGGCTGTTGGAGTTGGGGATGGGGTTGGTGTTGGAGTGGATGGATTGGATGTTGGTGATGCATGTGGTGGTGTGGACGGAGGTGGTATCAGGGGGAAGTGCTCTGTGATAAACCGGACCACACTTCCTGGTGAGAACCTCGAGAGATCTTCCTCTCTTTCCCAGGAAATGGAAGCTAACAGACTATTCTCTATTCCTCCCATTCCTTGGTGACCTCTTCCACTCTGCATTACACTAGTCATTAATCAACGTGCATAATCTGTTTTTCACATAACAACATCTTAATCCATGTATTCAGTGATTTGATATACCTACCTCGCAGTCCTTGAAGAAATTGCCTTTCCACCTCGATATAGTTCACGGTGGTATCTATCGCAAACTTAGTGATAAATCCTCCTATTACCCAATCTAGCCAATGATCTACTGCACACGCGATCTTATCCTCGGTGGTGTCTAGCTGGCACACTAGTCCCAAGGTCCACACAATAGGCTGGTCCAATCTATACCTTCCCACGCTATCAGCTAGCCTTGCGATCCACTCATACAACTCTACCAGGAATGATGCAAAGATGATCTCGTGAATGTCTGTGAATATATATCAGTCCGGCCAATCTTCTTCCGATATTTGCCGTTTCTGTTTTCTTGAACTGTGAACTCATGGAGTTTCAGATCCCACCACTCTTCAATCTCTTTCTTTGTAGGATTCCAGTGTTCCCACATCAAACACCCCTTAGGCAGATCCCAGTCCCAGCAATGGAACCATTTGTTGGCTTATATGGGCTTGACCCAGGTTTGGAAGAATTATTTAACCAAGCAAATCCCGCAGCTACCGGCCCTTTCGAGAACTGCCCGCGAAGCACGGACTGAGGTATCACCCAAGGTAGTAGGTGAGGGTGTTGGAACCATGTTTCCGTACACTTGGGATGTCTAGATGTGGTCTGAGAGGTTCACGCGCCGTCTTGCAACTTCGTGTTGTGCTAGATCCGCGCAGATCCCAATAATCTTAGCTTTCTCTTACCTTGCTGATTACAAATCTAATTTGTCTGATTAAGTATTATAACCCAGATCTACTTAGAGAGGTCTTTAAGAAAACATTTATTACTTTCATTTAGTTCGCATATTAAGATTAAACCCGATTCATAAGTACTCAATAAGCATATGCGCGCAGATCAACATAGTTTCATTAACCATAAAAGAACAAAGTTGCGATAGTTCAAAATTAACACAGAATTTAGAAGAAACTTATCTTTATTGCCACTTATCTCCCTTACATCCAGATCTACCCTGCGCACTCAGCTGCAGGGGTCCACACACACAGCTGCAGACTCTTCCAAGCCTCTGCGCACATAGCTGCAGAGCCTCTATCTTCTACCCAAACCCCCGACTCGGACTTACAGGAACTTTCAGAATGCTTCTTCTCAGACACCCATTAAATATAAAACCTCCAAAATCCTACCAAAAAATTAATTACTCTACCCATAGAGCCTCGTTCTATTTATACATTTCCATGTACCGCGATCCATAGGTGGGCTGACTCAACTTACATTTCTTTAAATAATTTTTTGGCGGACTACCCTTTTGACTTTGACTTATTACACATCGTGCTCCATGCATCTGGCGGAGTCTTTACCCTGCTCTTACCCAAAATTGTGGGCTTTATGCCCCATACTTGTTGTGTGGGGCTTCCTGTTATAGACATATTTGGGCACTTCAACCCCAATCTTATATGTCAATAAACTAGGGCTTTTTAACCCCTAAAAGTGTTGTTTCATACTCTAAAAGATCATGGTCAACTAATTACATCATTCCCCAAAAGTTCCACCTAAAAAACCATCCAGAACTGGCCAAAACAGGACCATACTAATTGCTCCACTATCAGGGTGTAATGCATACTAACTTCTACACTAGCCAGGTGTGATGCATAATGAAGAGGCCTTCTGTGGGGTGTGATGAGCGAGGATGGACAAATGTCTGAGACAGTTTGCTAAGTGGATGCTCATGGAATCTTCTAGAAACTTCTCCTATGACACTTGCCTCTCTGAATTTGCCCAGGAATAAGTAAGAGATCCAAGAAATATCCAAGTGGAACCAAGAAAAACAAGTGGAATGACACTAATCAAAAACCCAGAGATGACTCACACCCTTGCATACATCTATAAATGGATCCCTCATCTGAGAGATCTAGAGGCTGGAATTTTGTAATTTGCAAGGAAGTGTTGATATTTTGTGTCTCAGAAAGAGCATTATATTGTTGGGTGATCTTGTTTTCGATGAGGTGAAGAGGGTTTTGATGCTGGATCAAATAGCTAGGTTGTAATTCTCCCTTCTATTTTAATAAAGTTCTTTGAGTTTTCCTCCATAGAATTGCGTATTTGTGAATGCCATTGTATGTTAATTGTATTTCTGATTCTGCAATGCTTATGATATAATAGATGAAGATGCTTTGATGGTGTTTTGTTACTTTGTTTCTATAGGTATTCTCTAAGTGGGATAAGTAGGAGAGGAGTTGCAAGCTCTATCAAGGGGGAGAGAAATCAAGCAAGCAGTCAAGTGGAAGATGTAGGTTGGTTCCTTTGCTTCTGTCTTATCTATCATACATAGAAGAAATCCCAAATTTCTTTGATTGTTTGTTTTCTAGGATAGTTGCCAATCCTAGAGGGCTAGCAGATCGAAAAGACACTAGTTTTCCTAGAAACAAAATGGCGACTCCACTGGGGACCAAATATTTTGTTTGTTTGTTATTGTTGTTTGTTTTATAAACTATAGACGGAGCCTGAAGTTATCCAAATAGCCTTCGAACTGCTCTTGCTCTGCAATTGCAAAGTAGATGAATGTTGCTTCAGTCAATCTCTGGTTTAGTTTATGAATTGAACATCTGACTTACAAGCAATCTAGATGCCCTATTGGTAGCTCAGTAACCTCTCAAGATCATACCTCTATACTTTTCTTTTTACTGTCCATCATAGATCAGCTTAAATCACTGAAATCAGCTGTAAATTTGAGCCAAAACCCACTTCAATTGCGCTCTCTGGCCCATCGCACTGTCTGTCACTGTTAACTAGTATGCATCGCACTTCCCAAGTGTAGCAGGTGCAATTCATACTTGTTTTTGTGAAGCATAGGTGCGATGACTGACTGAACCTATTTCCATTCTTGAAAGTTGGGTTTTTTTTTTCCTTGTCTTCAGTTCTGTTTAGTTGATTTGATGCTTATGAACAGTGTCTCATTACTAAAGCCTACTTGCACTACATAGATCAGCCTCCATTGATTAGGATTAGTAAATGTTTTTATGTATTTTTCCATCATTTACAATCCTTTGTCAAAAAGTTGCCTAAATCGATCTGTCGTTTTGGTACAAAAAGTGTTATAACTGTCGTTTTGTGCCAAAAAGAGAAGTGTCGTAGAGTCTTCCTTCCCTGGATAGTCGATTGAACTTTTTGTCATGTATTTGATTAAATTTGTTGATATTTGAAGTGTCAAAAACATTTTCTATTCGAAATTGAAAAGTGTCGTTTAGTCTTCCTTTCTATTTTGAAAAAGAAATTGTCAAAAATGTCGCTTTGAAAGAAATATTTCATATCTTTGCTACATTTAATTTTCTTTTTTGGCATTTTTCACATTAAAGAGAATGAAAAAAAAAATACATGCATTTGCATTTGCATTTAGACTGTGTGCGAAAAATGATTTAGGAAAGTGCATTAGTGTGTGCTATTTGCTCTTTTTTTTAAAGAATCGTAATCTTCTTTCCTTAGTAGCTAGGATTTCCATTGCTAAAATAAACAACGATTGTTTATCATTGTAGATTGCATTTTTAGGAATTTCAAATAGCATCACGTGGTGAACCATTGAAAGGAAAACTTCTAAACAAGATCAAATCTAAAATAAATTTTAATGAACTTAACAACGCTTTGGAACCTAACGCAACACATCTAGAGGTCTAGGCTAGAGACGTGTTCCAGCATCATAAAAACTAGTAACCATTGTTTTCATCAAAGGTTGGGTGATTCCTTCTCTTTGATACGACAAGTGCTAGCACAGACTTGTGCTCCCTATACCATCGAGTATATATTGGGAGAACACAATAGGCTTATATCCTTTATCCATTGGAAGTCGTGTCTGCCACCCTATCGATTGCAATGTACTGAACACAACATTCGGAAAGATTGACTGTCGTACATAAGTCCTTGATAATTTCTCTTTAATTTATCGCTAAGGTGTATTTTGTAGTTTTGCGATTGGTTTGGTAATCCCTCTGTCTACATTTCCAGAGTAGTCACTTTCGTTCATTTTCGACTCCTTAAAAGAAAAGGTCCATCTCAGCACATGTCACTTCAAGCTCATTAAAAATCAAAGGGGACTAGAGTCATCATTAGCTTTTTCTCGACTCTTAAAAATTGAAAAAGCAAAGTTGTGTCAAAGTGTCATTAAAATTTATTCAATTTGAAATAACATTATTTTCTCCTTAATTTTGAGTTGATCAAGTAATCCGCAATTGTGGAAGAAAGTCAATCAAAACCCTGTCATTTGCGGAGACTAGCGAGTCAACCATCTTTGACTCTAGAAACAAAAGCATTCCAGGAAAAAAAATCTCGTTTAACTAAGTCCAATTCACCTAATTTATTTGAAACTTGTGTTTCAACATCGTTAGAGACTACAATTACTCCGATCATTTATGGTACATCTGCCTTTAGAGAAGAAGTTCCGTAGTTACGAGAGGACATTAGAACTGATGTTGGTGTAATGATAGACACCTCTATACCTGAAATAGCTCCATCTAGAGTTGATCCAGAGGCTGAAGTTTACTTACCTAAACATCTGGAAGTTGAGTTCTAGAGTTCAGAAGGTGTCACCCCTCCGGTATCTATCACTGCAGAAGCAATACCTTCTTTCGCTCCAAAAATATTTTATAGACCTGATGGTTTACCTCTTCCACCTAGATTGATTTCTCTAGAGGAGATAATAGAGGATCTTCCATCCAATACACCATTACATTTTGTAATTGGGATCCACTTATATCCTTCTACTACTGAAGTTAGTTCTTTTAATCATCCTTCATCTCAAGTTCCTGTCGAATCGCTAGGAAATATTTTGGATAGACTAAATATGTCTGAGCAACCATCAACATCTAGGACTGCGTCGTTTGATATAGCTACGGTAGAGCTTCCTGTTGCCATTCCTACAATGTTTGCTAGTATACCATCTGTCCCAACTAGTTATCAATCACTAGCTGGAGTCCACTCAAGGACTGTTTTAACGACATGGTTTGTTCCTATTTGTTCATCTGAAATCCCATTTGGTATTTCTTATGTTGAAACTCAGCAAATTGATCCTACATGCTAGTATCAATTTGGGCAGTCTAGTCTTCAAAGACCGATATATCCTTTAAACACTGGATTGCTGCCATATGGAGGGCAGTATGCTTTTTCATTGTTCCCTCCTGGAGAACAACCATATGAGAGTTCACAACAAAATTCAGGTCAAACTAGAATTACATCCAGCGGTTGGGTACCAATACTGCCTCAACAACCAAGGGTTGTATATTCAATGCAACCGGTCCAACCTGTGTCGAATATTCCGACTATACCTACTATTGTGACTGTGTTGTAAATACAAACGCTGCCTGTTGTGTGTCAACCTCAAGTCTCTCAAGTTACAATACAACAGCCTCTTGTCTCTACATCTCAATCACAACCTCAAGTTAGTGCTTCTTTACCTAGAATGACTCAGGCTCAAACGAGTATTATCACTCCACATCTTGGTCAATCTTCCAGTATTGGGCAGCAACAAATGGTCCAACAACCATGGCTAGTATAATACCAACAACTGCAATTCCAGCAAACCTATCAAGGACCTGAGCAACATGGCTTTGTAGGTAATAGACAACCACATTTTCAAAACGGTTATCAACAACCACACTATACTAGTTATGTCTGACAACCTTATCAAAGTTACCAGCATCAGATACATTATGTTGGTATGCAAAGACCTACTGCTCAGGTGATTCCATCTTATCTTAGGTATGCTTCACTTAACCTAAATCAACAGTTTCCTTTTGTAGCAACTGTAGAATTACCAGATTTGAACCGACTGATAAATGATCCAATTGCATATGCCCCTTGGTGGCCTGTGATTCCTCATAAACTTCCCTCCGATATCCCTAAATTCATTGGAAATCCAGGTGAAGATCCATTGAATCACGTAATGACCTTTCATTTGTGGTGCTCGTCTAACACCCTAAATGATGATTCAATTAGGCTTCACCTTTTCCAGCGAACGCTAATTGGTCTGGCAGCAAAATGGTATATTGAATTGCCTAGAGCTTTGTTCGATAACTTCAGTGCCCTTGCCACTACTTTTCTAACCCACTTTCAGTTACCCATAAGGTACGAAACGGGAATATAACTCCTTGCCAACTTTAAATAGACCATGGCCACTCACATATCTGATCATATTCATGTATGGCAACGCTGTCATCGAATGGTAAAGATGTATGTTCCTGATCAGCTTCTAGCTGAGTGGTTTATTAAGTCCTTATTGACTTCTATTACTGAATTTGTGGCAAAGGGAGGAGTTGTCACTGAAGAGAAAGTCATTGCTCGTGCACAATATTTAAACTTGATCTATACTCAGTCTGGCACGCTCTACGACAAAATCCCTGACACTCCTAGACTAGAACTTTCTGTTCCACCTGCTCCTAAATAAAACAGGAACTCTCATGCCAGTGATGGCGTGATCGGTACCTCAAGCATGCAAACCACAAAGGCTCCATCTGGTAAAACCCTAGCAGTTTCTAGTCAAAAAGAAAATGACAAACCTCTTGCCTCAGAGATTAATGCCGTGTCATATAACAAGGGCAAGAATACAAAGCAACCAGGGGGCAAGAAGAAAGGGAAAAATAATAAGAAGAAACAAGATAATTCAGCTCCTAAAAAATATTCTGATAACCCTACTGGGCAAAAGAAACCACGTGATCAATGCTACATATGTAACGAGGACCATTACATGAAGAATTGTCCTCATCGAGATGAGGTTATGAAATTGTAAAAAACTTCAAATACCTCAGCGATGTTGACTGATCCATTTTCGAACCCAGAAACTAATCTGGTTGCTATCGATCTTACTTCCACATCCCAAGTGCTTATGTTATCCATCGCGAAACAGCAAAATGATTCTTTGATATCAACAAGGAATAAAGATTATGGGAATCCACAGTTGTCAAACAACAAGACTACAGATCAACCTAGTAGTTCGACAAAGACTTCGCAAGAAGTTGTTCCACCCATTATTCCTTAATTAACTATAAAGCCGCCAAAGGGAGTCCTACATAAGTCGAAATTTAATCCTTGTGCCTGTGCTACACATTCACTCCTAGACTAGAGCTTTCCATGGGGCACATTCGCATACCGTAAACTACCTTTCGGTTTGAAGAATGCAGGGGCAAATTTTCAGAGGGCAATGAGCTACGCCTTCCATGACATCAAACACATCATTCAACTGTATCTCAACGATCTACTAGCTCATTCGCAAAAGAAAACTGATCATTTGCAACATTTGAGAGCTATATTTCTACATTGCCGACACTACAAGATACGACTCAATCCACACAAGTGTGTGTTTTGTGTTGGTTCCGGTTGATTACTTGGTTTCGTAGTTTCTAGGGATGAAATTCAACTCGACCCATTTAAGGTTCAGGCAATCCTTAACATGTCTCCACCTTCAAATTTGCTTTAGATTCAAAAACTCCAAGGGAAAGCTAACTTTCTGAGGAGGTTCATTCCACATTATGCCGAACTTGCTAAAGGTTATACGTGTCTTTTGAAAAAAGAAGTACCCTTCAACTGGGATCAGGTTGCGCAAGCTTCCTTTGATGCTTTAAAAGGTTCCCTGATAAAAGCATCATTAATTTATGCTCCTGACTATCAAAAAGACTTTAACCTGTATCTCGCCGCTATAGATACAACCATCGCTATGGTTTTAGTGCAAGAAAATGATGGAATAGAACATCCTATATATTATTTAAGTTTCAACTTAAATGATACAGAAAATAAGTACTCCTATATTGAAAATTTGGCTTTATTAGCTTTTCAAGTAGTACAAAGATTTCAACACTATATACTCTTTCGCAAAACTACCATTGTGTCAGATTTCAACCCTATGACCTACATTCTGTCGCGTCAATTACCGGGGGGAAAATATTCCAAATGGATAGCCATTTTGCAAAAGTTTGATCTGGAATTCACCAAATCCAAATCAAAGAAGTCTCTTGTCTTCACGGAGTTACTTTGTGACCTTCCATCATCATCCAAACATTTAACATATAAAGCATCAATCATGGATGAGACTCTTTTTCTAATATCGCCAAGTGATCCGTGGTATGGAAATATACTGGTCTATCTCCAAACCAAGACTTTTAGGCCAAACACCTCTCACTCTGAACAGCGGCATATTCGATACCAAGCCAAAGACTACATGATCGTTAGTGATACACTTTATCGTCGTGGTGTCGATACAGTTCTGCGAAGGTGCCTCACACATGAGGAGGCCGAAAAAGTTCTGAATGACTGTCATTCAGGTGCATGTGGCGGGCATCTATCTAGTTACGCTACTGCACAAAAGATCTTAGGAGCTGGTTACTTCTGGCCCACTATATTCAAAGATTGTATAATTGTAGTCAGAAGTTGCCATGCTTGTCAAATTTTTAATCGAAAAACGAGATTACCACCTGCACTGCTACATCCAATAGTTGCTATTGGGCCATTTACTAAATGGGGCATTGATTCCATGACATGTAACACCACCTCGACCAGGGGGCATGGGTATATTATAGTCGTTGTCGACTATTTTACAAAATGGGCTGAGGCGATGCCTACATTAAACAACAGTGGTGAAACGGTTGCTCTTTTCTTTTTTAATAATGTAGTCTCTAGATTCGGTGTTCCATAGGCTATAGTCACAGATCATGGATCACATTTTCGCAATCACATGATGGTTGAATTGGCTGCCAAATTAGGACTATCCCATGATAGTTCTACTCTATATTATCCACAAGCTAATGGACAGGTTGAGGTAATCAACAAAATCCTTAAGCGCATGCTACAGAGAATGATTGGAGTCCACAAACGGAATTGGCATTTAATCCTGTACTTAGCTCTATGGGCATATAGGACTTCGGTGAGAAATGCTACTGGATTTATGCCTTTTCAGTTGGTGTATGGTCTGGAAGCTGTCTTACCAATTTAGTGTGAAATTTCATCTCTCAAGCTCGCAATTGATCTACTTCCCGAGCATAGTTTCCACAAGGTTTGAGCTCATTAAAAAATGAACCCACACTCCTCTGAGCATGGTTTCCGCAAGGTTCAATCTCATTAAAAAATGAACCTGCAGTCCTTCGAGCATAGTTTCCACAAGGTTCAAGCTCATTAAAAAATGAGCCCGCCTCCAACAGAGCATATGTTCCCCCAGAGTTCAAGCTCGTTAAAAAATGAACCCACCTTCTATAAATAACCTTTGTGATCGCCATACTATCAGCATTTTGAGCCTTGGTTGTGTTCCTGGCATCATCTCCATTCTTTTGGCTGATCATACGCTTCCACCTAGTTGTTTACCCTTTTGAGGAACATTTGTGATGATTGGTCTTGTTAGCCAACCTCTTCACATCACCATGTTTTGAGAAGTTCCAAGCTTACCCGGAACCAGTTGCTACCCTAAATGCCACTCGTTCCTCAAAAATGAGTCCCCTTTAAACTCTTTTCAGACTCATTAAATATGAAAATATTGTCGAGCTGTTGGCCTTTCCAGCTTGTTAAAGTAATTGAAAGTGCCATCCCTCCTATATATTTTAAACTTTTTTAGACCTGAGGGATTATCTCATGAAAAAGTTCGAGCGCTTGTCTTTTCGGCTTGCTAAAGTTATCGAAAAGTCATCCCTTTTGTATTATTTTATCCTTTTTCGAACTTAGGGGATTATGCTACAAAAAAGAACTACTGGAGTTTCCTTTTCATCCCTTTTCAAACTCTCTAAACATGAAAAGGACCGAGTTATCCTTGTCGTTAAACTTGTTAAAACAATAGCGAAAAACTTGTCCACCTAGACAAGAACAAGTTTCACTGTTGCTAGGCTCGCTAAAACATAGCGACATGTTTGCCTGAAGGGAAAATTATAGGACAAGCATATGTTATCCTCCTCAAGCTTGACAAAAATAAAGAGGTACTGGTCAGCAATGACTAGAAAAAGGGAAGAAAACTTAAAGAATTTTATTGGTAGCAGGTCACTCTTGAACATAACACTTTCAATCCATCGCCATGATTGAGTCGGGTTGGGTTATTCCGTTCACCGGTCATATCACCATTGGTCCTCCACACCATCCATTTTTTTGGGTTAACGCTACCAATCCATCTCAGTGTCACCGATATGTTCAAGAGAATTCATTCAGAGAATTCACCATCCAGTTAATGCCTCATCCATTGCAATACCTTCACCCTCCATTTTCATGACCGCCATTCCTAAACCTTGTGTCGTCAGATCGTTTTGACCTCCAGAAAATCATTTGCTTCTTTTCGTTTCGTAGATGTGGGATACATTAAGGCCCTCCTACGATGGGTCACTTCTTGTTGACATCAGCTCATTATCTAAGAAGTTGACTTAGAAACAACCCTTTCAGTACTTTGAAGCTTGCATACCTCAATGGCAAGTTTCTCACTTCCAGCGACAAGTTGACATCAATGGCCTTCGACTGAAAGATTTTGCGTGGCGTTCGACATCTAATCATATATTCACACCATGTGAATTTTACTATAGTACCTTGAGGGTCATTATCACTATCGGTGATTCCTCTCGCGTCTATTAACAACGTACATTATTGGCTAGTAATCAGGCGATGTCTTTCAATGTTCGACTTCACAACATCTTTTCACATGGATAAACTTGTACAACGGGTGAAGATTGAACGAGTTTGAAGACCTCGGATCTACTTTAATCCATCTGGGTTGTGATATATTCAGGGATATAAAGACATCAAATGTACACAAAAGCTACACAGAATCACCAGTCTACAACTGTAGACGATTATCTGTTCTATGTACATGAAATGAATTTTTAAAGTTGAGCATGGGAATGCCTGCTTCAGCTAGATCATGAAAATTATATTGTGATAATGTATTGTATTGTATCTTATATAGTTCACCTTCCATTTTTGAAAACCTCAGATCCTCATGTGAAAGCATTTCACCCAACATAAAAAATTTATGACTTCATGCTTTAGGGGGCAACTGTTAGAGATATATTTGGGCACTTCAACCCCAATCTTATATGTCAATAAACTAGGGCTCTTTAACCCATAAAAGTGTTGTTTCATACCCTAAAATATCATGGTCAATTGATTACATCATTCCCCAAAAGTTCCACCTGAAAAACCATCCAGAACTCGCCAAAACAGGACCATACTGACTGCTCCACTATTAGGGTGTGATGCATACTGACTTCTACACTAGCCATGTGTGATGCATACTGAAGAGGCCTTCTATGGGGTGCGATGAGCAAGGATGGACAAATGTCTGAGACAGTTTGCTAAGTGGATGCTCATGGAATCTTCTAGAAACTCCTCCTATGACACTTGCCTCTCTACATTCGCCCAGGAATGAGTAAGAGATCCAAGAAATCTCCAAGTGGAACCAAGAACAACAAGTGGAATGACACTAATCAAAAACCTAGAGATGACTCACACCCTTGCATACATATATAAACAGATCCCTCATCTAAGAGATTTAGAGGCTGGAATTTTGTAATTTGTAAGGAAGTGCTGATAGTTTGTGTCTGAGAAAGAGCATTATATTGTTCGGTGATCTTGTTTCCCATGAGGTGAAGAGGGTTTTTATGCTGGGAGGATGATGTTGGATCAAACAGCTAGGTTGTAATTCTCCCTTCTATTTTAATAAAGTTCTTTGAGTTTTCCTCCATACAATTGCATATTTGTGAATGTTGTTATTTGTGAATGCCATTGTATGTTCATTGTATTTCTGATTCTACAATGCTTATGATATAATAGATCAAGATTCCTTGATGGTGTTTTGTTACTTTTTTTTCTACAGGTATTCTCTAAACGGGATAAGTAGGAGAGGAGTTGCAAGCTCTATCAAGGGGGGAGATAAATCAAGCAAAGAGTCAAGTGGAAGATCCAGGTTGGTCCCTTTGCTTCTCTCTTATCTATCATACATAGAAGAAATCCCAAATTGCTTTGATTGTTTGTTTGCTAGGATAGTTGCCAATCCTAGAGGGCTAGCAAATCGAAAAGACACTAGTTTTCCCAGAAACACTTCCGCTACCCAATGATGAGTATGGATAGTTTGTGTGGTGGAAGTGTAATATGTTTGAGATGTTGAGGATGATGAAGATGATGAGAAAGATCATGAATATGGTGGAGATGGAGGAGGATTTCCTCCATTACCCTTTGAATCCTTATTGTCATCTTTTTTATCTCCTGAGCTTCCTTCTCCATGTGGAGGGTTAGGACTCTCTCCAACCATTCTAGTGTTCCTCTCTTCATAGAGGACTCTAACCATATTAGTCAAGTCATAGAAAGCTTTCTTGAATGCTTCCTCTTCTGAAAGAACTCTAGTCTCTCTTTCTCCTGACATGATGGTTGTGGATTCAGGCCCAGTTTCTAGTATTACTTATACCACTTCAATCTCAATTGAAGGAAAAACTTGAGGTGTTTCAAGTGCAGCTGGAATTGGAACTTTGGGTGGTGGAGATTGTGGCCTTGTGGCTCTCCTTCTTTTGGTCATTACCTTAGGAGTTGCAGCTAACAGTTTCCCTTCTCCTCTCTGTAGCTTTAACCTTGTAAGCATCACAATTTTACAGCCTTTAAAACCCTACTTGCAAAAAACTCAAGCAATCAAGAAAATAAACCTTTGCTCTGATACCAACTTGATCTGTTATTGAATGTTAGTTTTGTTGTGATAATTTTAACTATAGATTTATAAACAACTTCTTGTCCATTTCTTCCTATGCATGGTTATATTATGGTGTTTGTGATTGTAAACAGGTAAATTCTTGTCAAGTTTTAAGTGAAAGACATGAGAAAAATAGCATCAAAAACAAGTACTGAACATCAACCATTCAAAGTACAAAAAACTGTCAATAAGAGCACTTAACACAGTGTTTTGATGAAGGAGTTCACCCCTCCTGGGCTACATCTCCTTGGTTTAGCTTCTGTTAGTGTCAGTCTTTGAAACCTTCCTCCAGTGATCAAACATGCTCTTACAAAGTGATTTTATGGTGTCAAGGTCAAATTTTGTCATTTTAGTGTGTCTTCAAGCAAAATTTGGTCACTAGGTATTAGGTCTAGGGTTTGTTTTCACTCCTTTAAAAGTTGTCCAAATGTCGGTCCATGTCACCATTCAGCTTAGTGTACCATCATTCAGAGGGTTTTAATCATCATGTCAGGTTCCAATGGGTCATTTTACACCTTGTTCATGCTTCAGCTGTGCCTAGGTAAGGTTCATTTCCCTCTCCTAGGGTTTTGAAGGTAATTTCTCTTGGATGGTCAAATCATCAGAAAAACTTGTATCCTGATGTCCATACACCTTCCCCTATCCTTAAAGTACCTTATTAAACACTTCCCATCACTGATATCACTCAAATTCCTCATTTTCGCACAAACCCTAGTTTCTTGCTACAATTTGACAATTTTCTAGGCTAGAATTGTGTTTTGCCATTTTGGACCCCTTCCCCTCACTAAATCTTTGAAATTCCACTTTTCCCTGCTTCCTAACATCCCTCCCTACTTCCCAAAGTTTTCTCAATAATTTAGAAGCCCCTTATCCCCTTCATTTCACTTCATTTCAAGAAATCCCATGTTCCACACATCGGGATAGGTTTTACCCCAATGATGTTTCTGAGAAAGAAAAAATGAATTTGAAAAATCTGAGAGATTTTTTGTCCACAATAGGCCAAGGAAGAAAAACCTCCTTCACTTTTTACATAGGTGTCATGGTTTTAGAGAAATGTCAAAAATACAATTACCTCAGGATAATTGATGCACCTCTAAAGTGACCCTGCGAAAATCAAGATTTCTCCTATCTTGGTTGGCCACATGACTTTCTTGATGAGTAAAATGATAACTAGACACAAAAATCTTTCCAATTAACTATCATGAGCTCAATTTGGGGTTGAGGAATACCTTCAAAAGTTGACTGCAATAGCACTCTGCCTTTAGGCAGCTTCATTTTGTACGTTTTGACCAGTCTTGGGAGATTTGATTTTTGATAGGTAAAATGAACTCCAAATTGAAACATTCAAGTTGTGTTGGAAATTAGACTCATTAAGTTTTCCAACGTGCTATCCCATGCCCAATTTGGACACCGGTAAGGCCTCCAAAACTGGTCTGAAAAAAGGCATGGCGCACCTAGGTAGTGGTACGACACACCTGCCTGCTTAGCTCAAATTTCACTCAAATCATCTTACAAAGCTCCCAAATCTTGCAAAACTCATTTCACAAGTTATTTTAACATTCCTAAGTTCCATTTCAAGGGTTTTAGTTATTTTTCATGGTGTTTCAATAGGTGAAAAATAAAACCCTAGTTCCTTGCACAGTTTCATTGAAAATTTGCCTAGGGTTTGCAAAATTGCTATTTTTTGTTGTCTTATTCTTCTCTACCACTTTCAAATCCTCTTCACTACATTTCACTAATTTCATTTCCCATTCCCCCTCTCATTTCCACTCATCCTACTCCCCTATCCCCAAAACCTTAAAACCCTAGCTTCTAGGGTGAAACCCTAGTTTTCTTCATTGCACTAGTGGTTGTATACCCTATCCCCTTAATCCCACTCCCCTCATACATTTTCTCCTTAATCCAATTCTCCACATATAATTTCCTAAACTCTACACTCCCCAAACCCTATCCATATCCCTAAACCCTACTCACATTCCTAAACTCTTATTCCCATCCCTAAAATCTATTCACACATACATTTTTACACTCTCTTCCATACACTCTACCCATTTCATTCCTCCACCATATTTTCACACTATTATCCACACAACCATCCATATACAACCACATTTTTCAAAACCAAAGGAAAACAATGGAAAGAGACAGTGATCATTTGTTTGAGCAAGAGATTGAACATGACTGGGAATCTTGGCTTGAGAAGGCAAACATGCACTTGGAAAAGATGATGGAGAATGCCAACAAAGAGGAAAAGATGTTGAGGAACATGGCTTATCACTATTGGTGAGAAACAAAGTTTGCAAAGCGAGAATTAGGACTTTGAAGGCCAAGTTGAGGAAAGCTTTGAGGAAGAGAAAAGAGCAAGACAAGCTCAAGATTTTGGCCGAGGCTTCCTTAGACCAACATAGCACTTGATGAAGGACACTCAACCCAAATTTCAAGAAATTTGGGATACTTTTTGTCAATTTTGAATTTTTGGAGAAAAACATAGGTTTCTCTACCTGGTGCATCGCGCCACCTGGCGCGCGCTTTTGCTAGGGACCTCCTTTGGAGGAAAACTCAGCATTTTTGGATTCCTCATGCAAAAATATGAATGCCCAGAAATGGCCAAGAAATTCTGTCAAGTTTTGAGCTTCCAAAAGGGTCAAAAACACCTCAAAAATACCTTTTTTGCCCCTTTTTGGCCACATAGAAAGCAGTGTTGGGAGAACTCACTTTTGGAGGGGCAAATGGACACAAAATTTAGAAATTCCACCTGTTCTAGAAAGTAGATAGATAGAAATTTCCAACAAGCCCACTTAGAGCAAATTTGGTGCATGGGAAGGCCTCCAAAATCAGCTGCAAAAAGCCATGATGCATAGGGACATAGGTGCGGTGCAGAGGATGAAAAATTGACTTTTTTGCCAAAAAACTCTGTTTTTTCGCCTAGTTTTTTCTCAGTTTGACTTTTCTCTCTCTCATATTCAAACTCATGATGTAATTTGTTGTAACTTGATGGAATTTTATGTAAATATGATAAAATTTCACTCATGGAGGTAGATACATCATGAAAAGGTAGTTTTTAACTGAATGAATCAGTTTCGTAGGTTTTAGAGGCAAGCTGTTCCACTGCCTACTTTTCAATTCTTAGTTTTGATCTTATTGAAACAGCTCCTAAAATCATGAATTCGACCCCTAAAGCCTAGCATGAGTTTTTTGTTGCCTATACCTAGTAGTTTTTCAGTCATCTGTAAGGGTTGGACTCTTGTGAATGCTTTGAGCATTATTGTACATTCATCTCTGCAGTTTGGCAAAGGAATAGACCAAGGTTTGCAGTACTTTGTGGGATTCTTGTGGCAACTTGATTGGGTATTGTGTTTCCTTCTGTAATGCAAGTTTACATGTTTTTATGCATGTCATCATCTCTTTTTGTTTAGCTTAACTAAATGAATCAAGGATAAAGGTAGAATTCATTGAAGTTCCAGTGCTTTACCTAGAGTTTGTTTAGTTATTTATGTTTTCAACTGTTCGAAGAGGATCCCTGAGACTTTCATGCCCTCTCCAACTCCTCACCAGTCTTAAGACTCTCCATCTCACTTATTTCAAAGTACTAAACCATTTGCCTACCTCGCCCCATAGAGATCTCTGCAAGACTGTGTCCATTCCCTGGACCCAAATCTGCCTTTCACATTTGAACCAGCAAACCAAAATTGAATTCAATCAAACTCCTCTGAGCATATACCTAGCCTAAAATTAGTCTTTACATCAGTCATCTCAAGCTTTATTGGCCATATTTTTCCAAAATTGACAAGGAGAGAGCCCTGTCCTGACCTGGTAGGGCTAGCTACCAGGTTAAGTGTGGTTTGATGTTACCCTAGATGCTGCCTTTCTTAGCCTAAGGTAGATTTAGGCCCTAACAGCTTCTATGGATTGGGCCTCTATATTAGCTTAATGTGGTAATAATTATCTTTACAAATATCTACTACTCCTAAAACCTATTCCAATGTGTTTAGAATGTCAAAATTATCTAGGAACACCTTTTCTTGAGCTCAATTTGGTCGAAAAATGCTCTAGTTATGACTCAAACTGTTTTTCCCTAGAAAAGCTCCTCTAAAACTGGAGGAACTCCAGTTAAGTTCACTAAACTTGGAGAAAAGGCCGAAATTGGTGGGTTCCGCTAAAAGTGCCGCTGAATTAAATTGAAGTTTAATTAAATAAAACTCATGTTAATTAATAGTTAACTATACTTAATTAGCACTAATCCAGTTTTAACAGATTTTACCGCTAACCATTTGAGCTAACGGTTTTGGGTGGACACATGTCTCGCATTAAATGTCGTAGTTTGTTGGGTCGTGTTATCTTCCAGAACTGACTGACCACCACCTAGCCCTAACCACCAGAATTCAGAGCATTCATATGGAATTAACTACCGCAGTCATGGTTTGTGTTGGAGCTGCCAGAGGTTGTGGTAACTGTGACCACCATGTTGATTGGTGTTCACATGGGAGCGTTGGCCCTCCTAACCGCCCACTCCAAAAACATTAAAGTTTAAATATATATGAAGCACTATACAGTTAAGAACCAATGTGTAGCGGAGATGGTAGAAAGCCTTGGTTATGGAGGGGTGGTCGTAGGGTCGAACCCCCAAGCACTCCATAACAAATTTGGTAAAGCCCCAGCCGGTCCTTTGGGGAGGGACACATGGCAGCCTTTGGGTTTGCCACTTTTCCCCTCCTCATTGGACCTCCATTAACCAATGCAAATGTGCCACGTCACCACCTCTAACAACCAATAAGAATCTCAAACTTGGTGAGCTCTGATTGATCTGTTGACCCTGCCTAGTCACTTGCCACGTCAATAGTATGGACCGTTGACTGTGCAGTGACTAGTTTTTTTTTGGTTGCAAAATTTCGCATGTTTATCAAAGCAAACAAAACTCAATAACTTCCTCATTGGAACTCAATTTTTAGTGAAACGAGTTGCGTTAGGATCATTTTTCAGAGATGGACACGGTCATTTAGGTTTCAAGCCACTATGAGAACTTTGTTTTTTTAGCTAAATATTAAGCACCTGATCAAATAAAGCAAAAGACAAGTCTATAAATGCCACTGCTTCTAATAACACTTCCACTAGTAGTAAAAACAAGTATATCACTTTGGAAATTTCAGAAAAAGCTACACCTCTAGACACTACAACACTGCTTGTTTGAAATCAAAGAATTGATTAAACTTTCATTGAGGACATGAAAAGAGATCCCACCAACAATTCCATCTATGAGATTGCTAAAATAGCAAGTCAACATGAGTGAGTTGTCCAAACCTTCTCACAGGCTTTGTTAGGTGACAAAGCTTCTACTTCTCAAATGGTGCTTGGCAAGTCTCTTGGAACTCTTGAATCTATGGTTAATGCTGTAAATTTAGATACTAACCCTCTATTGCCCCCATTTTTGTTCATTTTTTAAATATTTAATTACAATGTCCATAATTATTTAGTTTATTCAGGTGCATCTATGAATGTAATGCCATTATTTGTTGCTAAGGAAATTAATGTTAAATGTGATAAAACTAATGTAAAAAATCATTCAGCTAGATAGATCACTTGTCCAGGCCATTGGTGAACTCAAGAATGTCATTATTCGTTTTTCATCAAACCAAATGGTACAATAATGCATAAACATTGTAATTGTGGACATCCATGAAACATGTGCCTTACTCTTGAGTAGAGACTAGTCTAGTAAGTTACAGGGGTATTTTGCAATAGAATAGTCACACTTATGGCTTCCATACAAGGGAAGAAACAACTAAATTTGAGTGGAAAGTGAGACCTACATGAAATATATTGTGACACCAATTTAGGGTCATAATGAGCCTATCAGATTTACAAACATAATATTTGAATTTTTTTTCTTGGAAATTGATCACGGGTGTTATCAAGCACAACCATCACCCGTCCCACTAGATACACAATTGGAGCTCCTTCCTTGTACTCCAACTGGTGCTAATGAATCTTTTAATATAGATGTACATAGTAATAATAGTATTGGAAATAACTTAGTAGTTGATAATATTTGGACTTTGTACTTTGATGGTTCAAAAACTCAGGTTGGCTCTGGAGCTAGTTGCATTCTCATAGACCCACATAATAAGAAGTACATCCTATCATTTCATTTTTAGTTTGAGTGCACAAACAATATTGCCGAATACGAAGCACTCATTTTTGGATTAAAGAAAGCCATTGACCTAAAGGTAGAGCTACTTAAGGTAATTGGTGACTCGGAGGTGTTTATTCAATAGGTAAATAACACTATCCACTATGTTTCAACAAGTTTAAAAAACTACCAATAGGAAGTATGTCAACTTATTACCTATTTTAAATATTTTTAATACTATTTATGTTCCTAGAATTAGAAATGTCATAGTAGAGACATTAGCTAATGCAGTTGCTAGTATGTTTCCTTTGAAAAGTGGTTTTTTTAGAGATTATATATAAACCATTTGTGCCTGATAACGTAACTTTTTTTTTGTTTTTGATGATGACCAAATAATACTACATTTTATAACTAATGCAGACATGTTCAAAGATGTGGCCATCGAAAAAGATGAGCACGACAAGGATTTTCAAGAAGAAACTCATGCAATGAAAGGTAATACTATGCGTAAAGGTATAGTGCCCCTGGAAAAAATATATTACCTACAAAACCAGACTCAAAGCTCGAAGCAGTGGTATGGACAAGTTGATCTAGGAACTCAAGACGATTTGAAATATGTAAACCTTGCTACATGTTCTCCACAATAATGAAAAACATTCATTCTCCTTTTCAAATAGTATCATGATGTGTTTGCATGGACTTCTAATTATTTAAAGAGATATGATACTCATATTATCTAGCATGTCATTCCCATTAAAGAAGAGGTGAAATTGTTTCAACAAAATCTTAGGAAAGTTCATCCAACAGTTGAGCCCCTTATTTAAAAGGAATTAAGGAAGCTACTGGATGCTCAGATCATTTTAAAGGTTGGAAATTCTACTTGGGTTTCAAATTTGGTCCCTGTTAGGAAGAAGTATAGTGAGATAAGGATATATGTTGACTTTCACAATCTCAACCAGGCATCAGAAAAAGACAATTATCTATTTCCATCCATGTAACAAATCTTCCAAATAATATCTAGGTTTGAAATGTTCTTGTTATTAGAAGGTTTCTCAAGATACAATTAGGTGTTAGTGGCAGAACTAGACATCTTCAAAACCACTTTCATAACCAAGCTGGTAACTTTCTCCTTTAAGCGAATTCTTATGCCTGTAAATTCCCATCTTGTCAAAGATGTGTCTGTTGAGACTAAAAGTTAGCAGCCACACTTATACTAGTATCAGTTGAGGAATTATTCCAATAGTGGGGACTAGATGTTATTAGAGAAATATTTACATGTTCATCAAAGCAAAACAAATACATTTTAAGAGTGACAAATTATTTCACTTGATGTATTGAAGCAATTCCTTTAAGACAAGTCAATTACCCAGAAGTCTTCCATTTCCTAAGGCAAAACATCATAACTAGGTTTGGCATTCCAACATCTCTTGTCTTTGCTAATGTAATGTATTTTTGTTCATTGAAGCTTTATGAGTTTTCATTACAAAATGGTATCGTTAAATCATGCATCAAACTATTACCCATGGGAAAATGGTTTAGCAGAATCAACAAACAAGAATCTCATTCATATAATAAAAAAATTGTTTTCTAAGAACAAAGGAATTGACATAATGCTTTGGTAAATGCATTATGGTTGACCTTGTGACTCCTAAACCCTCACTTGAAACCTCACCATACTTCCTAGTATATGGTAAGGAAGTTATCTTACCACCTAACCTGTACCTCCCCGCCTTGCAACTCTCAGAAGAGTCCCAAGGAAAACCATGCATTCTAATTCAAAATAGGATAAACACCTTGCTTAAACTTGAGGAAGAGTGGCTCAAAGCTAAAGACAGATTTTCCATACACCAAAACCGTATCAAGTGTTGGTTTGATAAGAAATCTGCAGGGACTAAGAGATTTGATGTGGGTGACTTAGTATTGAAGTGGGATAAAGCCCATGAAGAGAAAGGAAAACACACGAAATTCCAATCTTTGTGGGTAGACCCTTATACCATTGAAGAGAAACATGGCCATAATTCCTTCAAAATGAAGTTTTTATATTGGAGGAATTACCCTCTTCTTGTTAATGGATGAGATTTGAAACATTATTTTCAGTAGAAGGTCTAAGTTGCATTCCCTATATAGTTTGTTTCTTTATCATTTGTTGCTAGTCTTATGTTTGTCATGCTGATTCATGTCCTATCCTATCTTTTGTTTTGGTCATTATACATAATTAAGACTATTTGTGTGAAATAGTGCATGGCTCAGAAAGGGCTTTGTGGTGGAGTAAAGAGGGAATGTGACAACCACAATGATTGGCTATATGTTAGTTATTCTTCTTTGTTTTGGAGGATTCCATAGGTTTAGCTAAGTCCCGAAGGAAATTATGATCCATTCATGAAAAGGTCGGTATAAACATACTTTTCGTATGAAGAGAACTTGATAATTTTGTAGATCCTCAGCTTTCAGGGTTTCTCAAACCATGAAAACCTCACCCAATGTCATGAATGCATGATCTTTGGCGAAAACCCCCAATACAACTGTCTCCCAAATGATTTGAACACATCAGATGTTGAAAGTAGAAAATTGTGGTGCGAAGAAAACCAGGAAATGGAATTGGGAGTTGAGGGAGGGGGGTTGGTTGTAATCAAAAACTATGCAGGGTGGTCTTCTTTTGACCGAGCACTGCCACATCTTTTTGTTGGGTTGTTCAAAACGACAAATCATGGAACCCCTCTGCACTGAATGTCGAACGAGCAGGGCAGGTAGGGGGATCCAATTTTCATCTATACTTGTTGATTCTTAAGCATGAATCGAGGCCATTGAAATAAACATGTGCTTCAAGAAAAAAATGCTTTATTCATTTGCGTAAAAAAACCTTAGAAAATGATATTAAACTCTAAAGTAAATTTTATTATATATCTATATATATATATATATATATATATATATATATATATATATATATATATATATATATATATATATATATATATATATATATACTTTTACAATGTGCAACAAAAAAAATATTTTCAATATTTGTTGAAAAAAATTGACAAGAAAATGTTACAACATTGGCTCCATCTAGGGACTACTTCCCCTTGTGGGATGCAGATAACTATAGACCAAGTGCCTTTAATCATTTTTCCATGGATTCATGCCATTTAAACTAATTCATATCAATTCCTTTTCTCTTTCCCTATAACATATAAACTGCAGCTTCAAGTTGAAATCTATAGCTTGGAAATTGTAACTTTCTCTACTAAAAATTAAACAATCCACATACTGCAAACTCAATTTGTTGAAGCAGAAAATAAAATAGTGGTGCCTAGTCCACTAGGCTATGGAGTCATTATTTAACTGATCTACTGTACATTGACTGATAAAAAAGAAATATTATTTAATCACACACCCCTACTTTATTCAATTGAAACTCTTCCATGTTCAGTGTAATTAGACTTAAAATGTAATCAAGCAAGGAGTGGATTATCTAACACACCACCTTCCATACAGATGAAAATATGAGAATAATTTACACGAAACAAAAATTCCATTAGCAACTTATACATATAGTTGCAAATAAATATATTGTTGAAAGGTGAACCATTGAATAGATTTGAAGACTCCACCCTATGTAGGTATCTGAAGAAAAATATAACTTTGAATGTAAAATTCATTTTGATTAACAATACTAATCTCTGAGCAAACACAACAGCAAATACATATGACATCTTGAACTAGTGGAATCTTCAGCCCATAAAATTTCCAAATAGAAACATAGTGGAGTCCTGTGGGTGAACAATGTGTAGCCAGTAATAATGTCTAATATATGTTCACCATCAAAGAATAGGTCTAATAAATTATCATCCTAGCATGGAAATATATCTTTGTTCCTTTGTTCCTCAACAATGGTACCAAATGTTGTATCTATTTCTTGAAGACAACTTTTGGCTAGGAAATTGTGCCAAGAAATCAGCTTAACCTACTTTAGGCACAAGATGGCCCTTGAACTAGAGGGGTTCCCTCAAATGTTACGAGGCTAATTGATTGTTCATGATAATGAATAGTAGCCTTTTAAGAACAGTGGCCATATCTAGGGGTTTTTTGAGAGGTGGTTTCTTAGGGTTTCAAATCCATGCTTGAACAAATAAATCCCTCTCTTTTAGAGAGCCCAAAAAAGGTTCCAACACACAATCATGATAGAATAATGACAACCTTAAATGTGAGGAAATGGGACTAAGGAACATATTAGCTAATAGTCATACTCACTCTGAATATATAATCCAACCAATAAGATTAGAAAGGATAAATAACTAGTTTCAACAACTCAACAATAGCACAGATTGTAATCATATAGAAGGAAACAATCGTCAGATGTAGAGGAACTAACATAAAAATATAGTTCATTTAGCTTGCTCAGTAAAGAATATTACTCTATCGAGGGAACTAAGGTAGATTGATACTTAGCCTAGACTCTCCTTAAGATCTATACAACTTCAAATTGTATGAAGGAAAGATAATGAACACATAGGAAAGCACTTATAGGGTAAATAAAGTATGTCCTAAGGTAAATCCAGAAGCCTTTAATTAAAATCTGAAAATATCAGGCTTCTACAAAATACAAGCATGGGTTTTTTACACCAAAATCGAAGCTCTATTACATTTGTGGCTGAATTATTTATAATAAATTATAAAGCTATAAATTGTTACAATATTTTGGAAATAAAATCTAACAATAAAGTAAAAATGAGTAAAATATATTATCAGTTGTAAGAGATATGGAAAATATTTCTTTAATTGTTGAATGTATGCCTTCATTCCTAGGACTAGTTGATTAAATGTTGCCTCAAAATATTACTTTAAATATGAACATGATTCACTAATGTTGATCATGTTCCTTGAAATATGGATCTGATTTTTTGAATCCCACCTATGTTAGCCATCTGTCATATAACATCTTCTTCATAGATGTTTGATATATCATCAAACATTCACTTTGAATTTCAAATAATAACCTCTAGAATTTACAGATTATGTTTAAATAATTTACTTCAGTGTACATTGGATCCCTCAATATATGTTGTCAATTAACTTTGGATGTTATGAATAATTCCTTTAACCAAGTTGTACACATAATGTGGCAAGATTGAAGCCCTCTAGTGTAGGTTTTAACCCCATACAGAAATTACCCGCATATGAATTCTAAAACACAGAAAATAAACAATGCGAGATCATAACACATAAAATACATTTACACAGAGATTTTCCCCTGGATCCCAAAACCGGGACTACCAGCTTGATTTTTCATTGTGTTCCTTTCAATGTTACAATACATATTTATACATGCCGAAGCATCCAATACCATGGACTGAAGACCATCACGTCCAATACCATGGACAGAAAACCATCGCGTCCAAAAAACATGTGTGAAAATCATGTCCAAAACCATAGGTGGGTCCGCCCAACCTAACATAGGGTCCAAAACCAAAATTTTCCAAGGCGCTGCCCCGGACCACATAAAGTGGGGTTATGGGTGCCCTTCAAACCCCCTATTAACTACATGGAAAGAATATAACACAACCCAACATTCTCCCACTCGTTGTTTTCTTTCCACATGGGGCCACAAGAGAGCTTAGTCATTTTCCCAGCCCTGAAATGCCCATTGTCTCTCTACACCAAGAGAACTTCTCAGAGCTCACAAATTTTGTCAATGCACCTGCAGTATTCTTCAAAGTGTCCACCTTTACACGCAAAACCTTTTTTTCTTCTATCATATCCCTCACAAAGTGATACTGAACATCAATGTGCTTTGTCTTTGAATGATATGAAAGGTTCTTTGCCAAGAAAATTGCACTCTGGCTGTCACAGTCTATCCTTATAGCTTCCTGTACTAACCCCATACTTGAACACAATCTCTGCAACCAAAATTCTTCCTTGCTTGCATGAGTGGCTTCCATGTATTCTACCTCTGTAGTTGATAGTGCCACTACAGATGTTTCTTACTCATCCAACTGACTGCACCTCCAAATAGGTTAAACACATACCCACTTGTAGATCTTCTCTGATCCAGATCTCCAGCCTAGTCTGCATCAACAAAGCCATGAATATACAACACTCTATCCAATCTTGGTCTTCCTCGGTAGCATAGACCATAATCACTAATGCCACACAAATACCTGAAAACCCGCTTCACTACTGTCTAATGCTCCTTTCTTGGTTTTGACATAAACTTGCTCAATACTCCTGATGCATGTGCAATGTTTGGTCTAATACAGACCATTGCATACATCAGGCTACCGACTGCACTTGCATATGTAACACGGGACATGTCCTCTTCCTCTTCTTGTGTCTTGGGACATTGTTCAGCAGATAACCTCACACCTACAGGAATAGGAACCTTCACTGGTTTACTATCCTACATATTAAACCTTTGCAGTATTGTCTCGACATACTTCCTCTGGTTTAACCAGAGCTTCCTCTTTGCCCGATCTCTTTTGATTTCCATGCCCAAAATATAGTTTGCAACACCAAGATCTTTCATGTCGATTTTGGAGGGCAATTGGGTCTTCAAATCCTAGATAATTTCTTTGTCATTTCCAACCAGCAACATATCATCCACATACAAGACTAGATAAATAACACAGTCACCAATTAATTTAAAATACACATAGTGATCTGCTTTGCTTCTAGTGAAGCCAAGTCCCCATATAAATGTATCAAATTCCTGATACCACATCCTTGGTGACTGTTTTAACCCATACAGAGACTTCTTTAACTTGCATACTAGTTCTTTCTTACCCTTCACTGCAAAGCCTTCAGGTTGCTTCATGTAGATTTCCTCTTCCAGATCCTTATGAAGAAATGTTGTCTTCACATCCATCTGTTCAAAATCAAAAGCAGTAGCAACAGATAAAAGTAATCTAATAGAAGTTACCTTGGAAACAAGAGAAAAAATATCACCAAAATCAATTCCCGACACCTGGGAATAACCTTTTGCTACCAACCGAGCTTTGTATTTCTCCACTTTTCCTTCTACATTTGTCTTCTTTTTGAACACCCATTTGCTGCCAATGGGTTTCCATCTAGCCAGCAACTCCACCAGATCCCAAGCCTCATTTTTGTGCAAAGATGTTATTTCATCAACCATGGCCTCTTTCCAGAGTTTTCCATCCTCTGAATCTACTGCTTCCTTCACAGTTCTGGGATCATCATCAGTAATAGATAAAGAAAAATTTGAACAGAAAGCAAATGGAAGATACCTTTCAGGATACCTTCTTTCTTGAACTAATCTTCTCAAAGTCGGAGTTTGTGGCTCTTCATCTTCTGATTCCTCCTCTGCTGTAGAGTCTGATTCTTCCTCCTTTAGCTCAAACTCTATATTCTCGGGTTCCTTTGGTTGGATTTCATGTTTAATAACATCTTTCACCTCTCTGAACACCACATCTTGGCTGTACAAAACCTTTCGTGTGACTGGGTTCCAAAGCTTATAACCCTTTAAACCATCCTTATACCTAATAAATATGCACTTTCAGATTTACTATCCAACTTGGTTCGTTTCTCCTTTGGAACATGTACATATGCATCACATCCAAATACCCTCAGATGTGAAAGAGAGGGTTTCTTACCAATCCATACCTCTTGTGGAGTCTTATCCTCCAATGCTGATGAAGGTGACTAGTTGACCAGCTAACATGCAATATCCACCGCCTCTGCCCAGAATTCTTGTCCTAACCCGGCACCACTGAGCATGCTTCTTACCCTTTCCATCAATGTCTTATTCATTATTTCTGCAACTCCATTTTTCTTAGGTGTATATGGAGTAGTATTCTGTCATGCTATACCACACTTGTTACAGAATTCTTCAAATTCCTTACTGCAAAACTCTCCACCGTTATCTGTCCTCAGCACCTTTATCTTCTTCTCTGTCTGGTTTTCCACCAGAGCCTTAAATTCTTTAAAACTATCAAAGACTTCAGATTTCTTCTTAAGGAAATATATCCATGTATTCCTTGAGAAGTCATCTATAAATGATACATAGTACACAGACTTACCCAGTGATGGAACCTTCACAGGTCCAAACACATCACTGTGCAGAGGTTCTAATATCTATTTCGCCCTCTTACTACCAGAGGGGAGACTCACCCGATTCTGCTTCCCATATACACAATTTTCACAAAAATCAAAATCCAGAGAGCTATTACTCATACCTTCTACCATACCTTTACCATGAAGTATCTGAAGGCCCTTTTCTCCAATATGTCCAAGCCTTTGATGCCACATCATGGTCTTCTCTCCAGAGACCACTAGATTTTTTGCTCCACTTTCAAGAACCACAGAACTATTGCACCCATCAATAATAGTTCTACCTTGCAGCTTGTACAGAGTTCTAATCCGAACTCCCCGCATCAATATCAGTGCTCCCTGAACCATCTTGTAGGTATCCTTCTCAAACATTATTTTTACAGCTGCATCATCGAGCTTGCTAAAAAAAATCAGATTTCTGGCTAATGCAGGAATATGTAGAACACCTTGAAGCATTCTAATCCTTCCACCTTGCAACTTCAACTTTAATTTTCTGCAACCAAAAATTCTAGCCTTCCTGTCATCCCTATTACAGGGAAAAGTGTCTATACAGAACTGCTTATCCCACTAAGGTGTGGTAGCTACCTTAGAAACAAACAAAGTAAAGCTACTTTCATTTTTCCTTTATGAAATATAGATGAGAGAAGAACAAACGATACCAACCTCTGTCTTGCTCTTATCTCTTAGTTCGATTCCTCTCTCTCTCTGATAGTCCTCCGCTACTTGCTTCCTTGTACGCCCAATAGAGTACCTGTAGGATCAAAGTAGCATAACACTATACAAGAACATGGATCTATAATCATAAACAATATAGGATCAGATGTAAATTGACCATACAAATGCATAAAACATAAATGACACAAGAGTATGGAGGAAAACTTGAATAGCTTTTATTGATAATCAAGAAAGAGCCAAGGGAGTTACAACCAGTTTTTCTGACCCAGCATCATCCTCTCAGCAAGTAAGCCCTTCTTCACCTCATAAAAAGCTTATATCACCCAACACTATGATGTTGTCTCAAGAAACCAACAACAATTCCTTACAAGATGGAAAATTCCAGCCTTTGGATCTCTAGGATGAGGGATCCATATATAGATATCTGTAAGGGAGATGAGTCAGCTTGTGATTTGATTAGTTTCTTCCCTCTGATAGTTCTTGCTTCCACTTGGAGATTGATGATCTCTTACTCATCCTTGGTCGAATTCAGAGAGGCAAGTGTCACAGGAGAAGTTTCTGGAAGATTCCATGCCTCTCCACCTCGCGGATTGACACTGCCATTTGTCACTTCTCGCCCATCGCACCCCATAGAAGGGCTTTTTGAAATGCAACGCACCCACGGAGTGTATTTAGGTGAGATGCAACGCACTTTGCCTATGGAGCAGCTGAAATGATCTTGTTTTGACCAGTTCTGAGCAGTTTTTCATGGAGAACTTCTGGGAGAAGCTGTAATCAGTTGACCTTGTTCCTTTAGGGGTTAGAACAACACATTTAGGGACTTAGGAGTCCTTGGTTTATGGACATTTTATGCTTGGGGTTGCAGTGCCCAAAAATGTCTATAACAGTTGCCCCCTAAAGCATGAGGTCATTAATCTTTTGATGTCGGGTGAAATGCTTTATTATGAGGATCCAAAGTTCTTTCAAGCTGGGAGGAGACCTGTAATAAGATACAATACAATACATTATCTTCATAATATTTTCATGATCTAGCAGGGGCGGGAATTCCCATGCTCAGCTTTATAAATTCATTTTCATGTACATAGGACAGACAATCGTCTGAGTGTAGACTGATGATTCTGGTAGAGCCATCATCCCTTTGATTGGATGATTATCTGTGCAGCAATGATGTACATTTGATGTCTTTATTTCCCTGAATATATATTGCAGCCCAGATGGATGAAACTAGATCCATGTGAGAGATGTTTTAGAGTCGAACATGGAAAGACATCGCCTGATTACCAGCCAATGATGTAAGCTGTTAACAGGCGCGAGAGGAATCACCGATAATGATAATGACCCTCAAAGTATTTCAGTACAATTCACGTGGTGTGAATAAAGGACTTGGCATCGAACACCACGCAAAATCTTTCGGTCGAAGTTCATTGATGTAAACCTGTCGCCGGAAGTGAGAAACTTGCCATTGAGGCATGCAAGCTTCAAAGTACTGAACGGGGTGTTCCTAGATCGACTTCTTGGATAATGAGTTGATGTCGACAAGAAGCGATCCGTCATAGGAGGGCCTTAATGAATCCCACATCAATGACATGGAACGGAGCAAATGATTTTAATGGAGGTGAAAACAATCTGGTGATATAAGGTTCAGGGTGGCGGTCATGAAAGAATGGAGTGTAAATGTATTGCAGCGGGTGAGACACAGGTGAATTCTCTGAATGACTTCTCTTGAATATATTGGCGACACTGACGTGATGGATTGGTAGCATTAACCCCAAATGTCGATGGTGTGATGGGACCATGGTGATGTGACTGGTGAATGAAACAACCCAACCCGACTTGGATGCGGAGTGAAAGTGTCATGTTCAAGAGCGACTTGCTACCAACAAAGTTTCTTCAAGTTTTCTTCCCAATTTTCCCCAGTCATTGCTGACCAATACCTCTTTATTTTTGTCAAGCTTGAGGAGGATAACATATGCTTGTTCTATAATTTTCCCTTCGAGCAAACCCATCGCTATGTTTTAACGAGCCTAGCGTAGTGAAACTCGTTCTTGTCTGCTATGGACAAGTTTGTCGCTATTAGGTTTTAACGAGTTTAACGACAAAGATAACTCGGTTCTTTTCATTTTTAGAGAGTCTGAAAAGGGACGTAAAGGAAACTCCAAAATTCCTTTTTCGTCATCTAATCCCTTAAGTCCGAAAAAGTATAAAACAATATAGAAGGGATGAATTTTCGATACTTTTAACGAGCCGAATAAAACAAGCGCTCGATATTTTTGTGTAATAATCCCTTAGGTCCAAAAAGATTAAAATATAAAGGAGGGATAGCACTTTTGGTCCCTTTAACGAGCTGGAGAGGCCAATGGCTCGGCAATCTTTTAATATTTTACGAGTCAGTTGAAAAGAGCTTAAAGGAGACTCATCTTTTGAGGAACGAGTGATAAAATTGGGTAGCAGCTGATTCCAGGTAAGGTTTGGAATTTTCCAATCATGGCAGTGTTACAAGGATGGCTAGTGGTATCACTCTTCGCAGCTATTCCTCAAAAAGGGGTAAACAATCAAATGGAGGTGAATGATCGGCCAATACAGAGTGGAGGTGATGATGAGAACATGACCAAAGCTTTAAAGGCTGAAGTACTACATTCACGATGGTTATTTACCAGGAAATAGTTCATTTTTTAATGAGCTTAAACGCGGGGAGAAACATTTGCTCATGACTTATGTTTATTTTTTAACGAGCTTGAACTATGTGCTAAAACTGCTTGATACAACGGTCATTTCTTGACTTTACCATAAATAGCTTTGTTCTTTCAAAGATTGTACTGCATTTTCAATTGCTTCATCAAACTAGTTAGAAATGAACAATATATGTTTGAAAAATGAGTTAGAACACTAATATTTTACTCGAACTACGTAAAAAGTAATGTAAAAGTGCTTTTACCTCTCATTTTACCATTTCATTTGAAATTTGGTTTTTTGGAGCTTCGGAGGTGCTTTTCCCCCCTTGATTTTCATTAGCTGATTCAAGGAGATTCTGTGGACGATTCTCAGCACCGTCTGGACCAGGTAGGAGCTAAACCTGAGCTCTTTCATTTAATGCTTTCCATTTTGCATTCTGAGCTTGATTCCTGGTTTTTCTGAGCCTCTGGGGTTTGAAAAACTCGCCTTGGCTTCAGTGCACCCCTTGTGTATCGAAAGGTGCGTTGGATGTTAGCCTGTCTACTGGCTAACTGACATGCAACGCACCCAAAACACTGCTGTAGGTGCAATGGGCGCAAGGAAGGAAGTTTATGCACAGTTTTTGATGGAAATTTTGCCTGTCTCTTACCAAAATCAGGATCTAACTCTTCTCTTGTTTGTTTTCAGATAATTTTGGAGCAAGATGACTATTACATGGTGAGAACATGAGCATGAAGAAGGGGACATGCTTGCTTTACATGATCCAGTTACACTAAACGTACTGTGGAACTGTGGTTTGCTGAAGTTTTTCTGCATTTCTAGCATGAGACAACAAATCAACTTGCTGCAGTATTTGCTCAATGCTTGGGATCCTACCAGCCAGGTGTTCTAGATTAGGGGCAAATCCATCCCCTTGACTGTAGTGGACATCTATTTCTTGACTGGCTTGTCGAGGCGGGTTGCCCGCATCTCTTTATCAGGTTCGGCCCGAGGAGGTGAATCTGTGAGAGATTATGTTCACCGGTATTGCAGAGAGGGATCTCAGCCAAGTAAAGACGGCAAGATCATCATCCGTGATGTCACTGACAGGTCCCTCAGGACTATTTTGTTCACTTTTGGTAGGATGGCTGGTGGTGCAGCTCTTCATGTAGCCAACCGATCTTATATGCAGTATGCCTTGGAATGTCTCCAACCGAAGGTGTTCAACTGGTGCTACGCAGTACTTCTTGTGATGAAAGAACAGTTGACCAAGGTGAAGAGTGGGAGATTGAAGAACTTTGGGTATGGTTCTATCTTGACTGCCTTCACCTTGGAAAAGATACCATTGATGCAGCCGCAGTATATTGCACTCGATTTACCTTCACCGACTGAACCACATATGCAGAGATGGGTCGACCATATGTCTAGGCATGCTGGTCAGTCTCATATTTCCTTTTCTGATACCTTCTTCGGGTGGTTTGATCATCAGGAGATGGTTTATTCCGAGTATCCATATGCTGGTATGGACTTCCGGGGTGACCCAGATTTAGTACTGCCGGCTGGCGAACAGTGGGGTGCCATTGGTAAATTCTTTGACCATATTCCTATTTATCGTTTTTCTTTTATAATGTCCTTGTGCTTTATTCTATCAAGACTAATCAAACTCATGTGTTCATGCAGATGTCGGTCCCATTCGGCCAGTAGTACGCCTGAGAGTGCCAGTTGCTACCCCAACAGGAGAGGCTGTTAGAAGGGCTATCCTTCGCGACCTTGATGTGGCCGAGACTCTCACAGCATTACAGGACCAGGTCGAGGGCCTCACTCTCGATATTCCAGATGTGAGGACTGACGAGCTACCCTTGTGGTTGCAGCGGCATTCTACTGGTGTGCCAAGACGATGGACTCGGCTCTTACGCATGATCGCACAGGCTGTGACTTGCTATTACGAGCACCATTAGACTAGGGTGCCCCCTAGTGTTTTGAGTTTTGGGTCATTTGACCAATTTTGTCTTGGTTACAGAACATTATGTGTAAACCATAAACAGTTATATATATATTTTTGATTTTCGGAGTTTTATTTTGGTTAAGTTACATGATCCAAATGCAAATATTGATGGGATTCTTCTTTTTATAAATGTTGCAAATGTCTATCTAACACATAATTTTCCAATGAGTCAGTTAATGTGTTTAAGCTTCTGGAAATATGCTGATATTGAATAAAATTAAATTGCCTTTCCAAAATCTTAACCCTTAGGAACATGCGATAAATAGCTGGATTTCGAACAGAGTAGATACGAGTGAGTTGTAGTATGACAAGTTGTGAGTCTAGCCTGACAATCAGTCGGCATATACCATGTGTGATGGCATCAGAGGGAAGTTCTATCAACGTGCTATATTCAGCGATGTTATAAAATAAACATAAGTTATGAGAAAATGTTTCTCCCCGCATTTAAGCTCATTAAAAAATGAACTATTTCCATTTTGTTACAGGGAAAAGTGTCTATACAGAACTGCTTATCCCACTAAGGTGTGGTAGCTACCTTAGAAACAAAAAAAGTAAAGCTACTTTCGTTTTTCCTTTATGAAATATAGATGAGAGAAGAACAAAGGAGACCAACCTCTGTCTTGCGCTTATCTCCTAGTTTGATTCCTCTCTCTCCTGATAGTCCTCCACTACTTGCTTCCTTGTACGCCCAACAGAGTACCTGTAGGATCAAAGTAGCATACCACTATACAAGAACATGGATCTATAATCATAAACAATCTAGGATCAGATGTAAATTGACCATACAAATGCATAAAACATAAATGACACAAGAATATGGAGGAAAACTTGAATAGCTTTTATTGATAATCAAGAAAGAGCCAAGGGAGTTACAACCAGTTATTCTGACCCAGCATCATCCTCTCAGCAAGTAAGCCCTTCTTCACCTCATACAAAGCTTAGATCACCCAACACTATGATGTTGTCTCAAGAAACCAACAGCAATTCCTTACAAGATGCAAAATTCCAGCCTCTGGATCTCTAGGATGAGGGATCCATATATAGATATCTATAAGGGAGATGAGTCAGCTTGTGATTTGACTAGTGTCTTCCCTCTGATATTTCTTGCTTCCACTTGGAGATCGACGATCTCTTACTCATCCTTGGTCGAATTCAGAGAGGCAAGTGTCACAGGAGAAGTTTCTGGAAGATTCCATGCCTCTCCACCTTGCGGATTGACACTGCCATTTGTCACTTCTCGCCCATCGCACCCCATAGAAGGGGTTTTTGAAATGAAATGCACCCACAGAGTGTATTTAGTTGAGATGCAACGCACTTTTCCTATGGAGCAGTTGAAATGATCCTGTTTTGACCAGTTCTGAGCAGTTTTTCATGGAGAACTTCTGGGAGAAGCTGTAATCAGTTGACCTTGTTCCTTTAGGGGTTAGAACAACACATTTAGGGACTTAGGAGTCCTTGGTTTATGGAAATTTTATGCTTGGGGTTGCAGTGCCCAAAAATGTCTATAACAATCCCCCAATTAAACATCACCACCATCATATTTCTCATACTCACATAACCACTCTCTATGGGGAGTGAAGTGAAAGGATGCACCTGAGTCAATTAACCATGCCTCATGATCTACATGTGTACTTGAAGAAGCCAAGTACACATCTTGACCTTCATTTGAGGTGGTTTTCGCCTGTGAAAAAGAAGCCTCATCAGATCCCTTTCCTTTTTCAGGAGCTTTAGATTTACAGTCCCTTTTTTAGTGCCCTTCCTTTCCACATTTCCAGCACACCACCTTTACAAGTTTTCCTAGAGATTTAGATCTCCCACTCGATGACTTATTTTTGTTTCTATTCTGGGTCTATCCTCGTATAGACAAGGCATCACCATTTTGGCTCTCCATATTTTTCCATCTCATCTCCTCTGTCAGCAAGGATGAGACTATTTCATCAAAATGCAAGGCAGTTGCATTGCTACCTATTGCAATAACTAGACTATCCCACGAATCTGGTAGAGAACACAACAAACTGATGCACTTATCTTCATCTGAAATTTTAATATCAATAGATGTTAATTGACTTACCACAGTTCTAAATGAATTCAGATGCTCTGTCACCGAGTCTCCATCTTTCATCCTCAGGTTATACAGCTTTCTCCGCAGGAACAGTTTATTCACCAGAGACTTAGATTGGTAAAAAGTCCCTAACTTGTCCCACAAAGCCTTCGTCGTAGCTTCCCCTGATACATTCAACAATACTGAATCTGAGACACACAATCGTATTGTCCTCTTTGCCTTCCGATCCAACTTCTTCCATTCGTCATCGGACACTCCCATCGGTTTAGTACCCGGATCTACTGTGATCCACTGGTCTTTATTCACCAACAGATCCTCCATCTTGAGTTTCCACAACTCAAAACTATTAAATTTCTTGATCTCTATCTTTCCACTGCTAGCCATCTTCTTTCACCACCAGAATTGATCTCACAGATCTCCCACTGAATAGGGTCTACCATAGGCCTGAGCAAAACCCCTTAGCAACAAAGGCATCCCCTTGAAGCCAAAACAGCTCCGATACCAAATGTAGGTTTTAACCCCGTAGAGAAATTACCTGCATTCGAATTCTAAAACACAGAAAATAAACAATGCGAGATCATAACACATAAAACACATATACACAGAGATTTTCCCCTGGATCCCAAAACTGGAACTACTAGCTTGATTTTTCATTATGTTCCTTTCAATGTTACAATACATATTTATACATGTTGAAGCATCCAATACCATGGACCGAAAACCATCGCGTCCAATACCATGGACAGAAAACCATCACGTCCAATAACATGGACCGAAAACCATCGCGTCCAAAAAATGAGTACGAAAATCATGCATAAAACCATAGGTGGATCCGCCCAACCTAACATAGGGTCCAAAACCAAAATTTTCCAGGCCGCTTCCCTAGACCCCATAAAGTGGGATTACGGGTGCCCTTCAAACCCCCTATTAACTACGTTGAAAGAATATAACACAAACCAACATGTTATCCATTTGTAATACAACAACTTCTTCATAGATGTTTGATATATCATCAAACATTCACTTTGACTTTCAAATAATAACCTCTAGAATTCATAGATTATGTTTAAATAATTTACTTCAGTATACATTGGATCCCTCAATATATGTTGTCAATTAACTTTGGATGTTACGATAATTCCTTTGACCAAGTTGTACACATAATGTGGCAAGATTGAAGCCCTCTAGTGTATATCCAGCTTTTTTCAGACACCAAATAAAGTTCTGTGTTTGGAAACCTGAAACTTTATTAGCATTATAACTAAACTCTATGTAAAGCTTAAACACACAATCAACAATAATAGACCATTTGCCTCCCTGAAGTAAATTATGTTCACTTTGCAACTCTCAAATATGAAGATGGTGGTAGTGTAGGAACCCTCTTTGCCTTAGTGACTATGGTTTGTGAGATATTCAAAGAATCAAACTTCAATTTGATCACAAGGCTGTCACAAAATCTACAAAGTCTAGTTTGAAGAATGTTTGAAGGCAATTTTGCAACTACATATGTAACAAATTTACAATCTTCACTTAAAGCTAAATCGTTTGAATCTTTAACTGCAACTGAATCTTAAGTAGAAAAATCTTATATTGTTGTACTTCCTGTTAGTGTCAGTCTTTCCAGCCTTCCTCCAGTGATCAAATGTGCTCTTACAAAGTGGTCTCAGAAGTGTCAAGGTCAAATTTTGTCATTTCAGTGAGTCTTCAAGCAAAATTTGGTCACTAGGCATTAGGTCTAGGGTTTGCCCAAATGTCAGTCCATTTCATCATTCATCCAAGCCTATCATCATTTAGAGGGTTTTCATTATCATGTCAGTGTCAAATGAGTCATTTTACACCTTATTCATGCTTCAGTTGTGCCTAAGTAAGGTCATTTCCCTCTCCTAGGGTTTTGAAGGCAATTTCTCTTGGACGGTCAAATCATTGACAAAACTTGTTTCCATATGTTCATACACCTTCCCCTATCCTTCATGTACCTTATCAAATGCTTCCCATCCCTTAGATCCGCCAAATTCCTCATTTTTGCATAAACCCTAGTTTCTAGCTACAACCTGGCAATTTTCTAGGTTGGGCCTGTGTTTCACCCTTTTGGACCCCTTCCCCTGACTCAATCTCTGAGATTCCACTTTCCCCTACTTCCTAACATCCCTCCCCACTCCCAAAAATTTCCCCAAGAATTTAGAAGCCCCCTATCCCCTTCATTTCGCTTCATTTCGACAAAGTTCCTTGTTTCACACATCGGGACAAGTTTCACTCAAATGATGTTTCAGAGCAATCAAAGATGAATTTTTGGAAACTTAGAGAGTTTTTTGTCCAAAACATGCTAAGGAAGAAAAACCTCCTTCACTTTTTGCACAGGTGTCATGGTTTGAGAGAAATGTCAGGAATACTGTTGCCTCAGGAGAATCAAAGACACCTCTGAAGTGACCTTGGGAAAATCAAGCTTTCTCCTAGCTGGGCTGGCCAAATGATTTTCTTGATGGGTAAAATGATAACTAGAAACAAATATATTTCCAATGAGCTATCATGAGCTCAATTTGGGGTTGAGGAAGACATTCAAAATTTGACTGCAACAGCACTCTTCCTTGAGGCAGCCTCATTTGGCACTTTTTGACCAGTCTTGGGAGATTTGATTTTTGATAGGTCAAATCAACTCCAAATTGAAAAATTCCACTCTTTTTCGAAAGCAGACTCAAAGACCTTTCCAACGAGCCATCCTGCGCCCGATTCTGACACTAGGAAGGCCTCCAAAAGCCTCCTACAAAAGCGCGACCCGTTGGGAGGTGCGCGACCCGTTGAGAGCCCTCCTGCAGTGTAAAAAATCAACGTGCGCGACCCGTTGGGAGGGGCACGACCCGTTGAGGATTTCTCCACAAAAAATTGCCAGTGAGCTGCCAAGTGACCACAAACTTGCTCAATCTTCCTCCAAATCATCAAATTTGTTTGAGGTAGGCCTTCTACACTTCAGTTGGTGGTTTGTCATGATTGATGGCTCTCGTGTGCAAAAGTTGAATTGTGCAAGTGGATGAAATTTTAAATGGCTCCTCAAACATGTCAGACACTGAAACATATGAGCAGAGTGATGACCATTCATCATCTTCATAGGTTCAAGTACAGAGGAGGCCACATAGAGGTGGAAAAGGTGGCCATCACAGGAGAGAGGAGCCTACTTCTTTGGCAGGTCTACAAGCTTGTCCTTTGGCAGTTTCTTGCTTTCAATACATGTCCTGTTATGAGTTTTGTGAGAGGATCTCTCGGATTCAACACCACCGAGAGTTGGCCCGCCTCTTTGTCTTGCACTTGCATGAAGGACATGTCAACCTTGCCAGGGTGGATTTCACTTTGACACCCGAGGTGATTGCACAGGCTACAGGGATTCCAAATGTTGGGGAGATATGAGAAAGTCCTTGATGAGCTATGGAGGATTCGAGGAGACCGAATCTTGAAAAGAAGGAGGCCCGGTGACCTATTGCTTGCGGAACGAGAGTCCATGCTCATCCAGGTGAATGCACACTTAGAGAGGCTGTTGGCTAAGGCCAACCAAGAGAAGAAGCTGCTGAGAAACATGAAAAATCACTATTGGGCAAGGATGCATGTTTGCAAGGCTAAAATGAAAGTTTTTCAAAGGAGGTTGACCGAGGCACTAAAACGGAGAAAAAGGCCAAATCCACTCCGTATCTTGGATGAGGCATCCCTCAAGGATCATGGCACTCATTAGCATCAGCTACAGCACAAATCCCAAAAATTTTGGAGAATTTTGGGTAATTTTGGTATTTTTGGGAAATTTACAGGTTTTGGCTTCTCAACGGGTCTCACCCCCGGTGAGACCCTTTGTCATCGTAGCTCTGTTTTGCAAAAACTCAACATTTTTGGATTTTTCATGCAAAGTTACACATGCCTATGGATGGACTTGAGTTTTTATGGAGTTTTGGGCCTCCAAAAGGTCAAAATATAGGTAAAATTTGACTTTCTGCCCCTTTTTTGAGTTGCAGAAGTAGTCTTGGAAGAATTGACTTTTGACTAGGCAAATGACCTCCAAATCCAAAAATTCTAGTTGAGTTGGAAAGTAGACTCAGCGACCTTTCCAACGAGCTATCCTGCACCTCATTCTGACACTGGGAAGGCCTCCAAACAGGGCTCCAAAGTGCGCGACCCGTTGAGGAAGATGTGCGCGACCCGTTGAGGGAACTTTGCCAGATTTGACCAGTTCAGCCCAGTAAACGCAGTTTAGCTCCAGTTTGACTTTCTGAGGTGGATGGTGATCCTCTTGAATGTACTTGTGGCACTTTTTAGACACTTTTACTCTTCTTTAACACTTCTAGAAGTTTCTTGAATGTAAATGGTAAATATTTAATGTATGGATAGGTTTCCTAGCTTATAGAGGCAAGTTGTTTTGACTGCCTATTATCTAGTGCTCAGTTTAGAAGTAGTTGAAACAGCTCCTAGGAAGGGGAGCTCGACCCCTAGAGGTGGGGAAAGAGGTTAGATCATCTATATTATGCACTGTTTTGCTCATTTTCATGGTTGGACTCTTGAGGGAGAAGTTATCACTGTATTATTTCACTTGTATCTCTGCAATTTTTGGCTAAGGAAGACCAGGGTTTTGCAGTCATCCTTGGGATTCTTGTGGACTCATGTGTTGATGGTGTGTTTCTTCATGTTCTTGTAAGCTTTTTTATGTGATTCATTTCCTTTCTTTACTGCTGCACATTAAACAAATGAAGTGTTAAAGTATGAATTCATGCTAGCCATGCTCTGCTTTTAAGTTTGTTTAATTTCAATGTTTTCTTCTGTCTAAAGAGAATTCAAAGTGATTGTTTGCTCTCTTTAGCTCCTCATCTTTCATTCCTGACCATTCATTTCAGTTAAAGACATCAATACATGCTCCTACCTCGCCCCAAAGACCCCCCTGCAGAAACTGTGTCAAATCCCCGCACCCTAAATTGCAGCTCCTCAATTTGCCACCAAAAAACCCAAAAACCCCCAAAATCAACCTTTATAACCAGTTTACTAGCCTAATATCAGTGTTACCTTGTTGGTCATCTCATCCCATTGAAGATCTACCGAGATTGACCGGAGAGAGCCTTCTCCTGCCCCGTAGGGCTAGCTACGAGGCTGAATGGTTTGATGTAGCCTTGAGGTTTACCTTTCTCAGCCTGAGGTGAAATTTCAAGCGCTAACACTTCCTACACAACATCAATAAATATATAAGCAACAATGTATTTTCATTCTATTTTAACCATTACTGGCCTAAGAATTAGATTGAGTTATTAACCTTGTAGCTAATTCAAGCTTCCTTTTAAAAAACAACATCATAATTGGGAAAAGCTTCAGTGTAGGTTGTAGGGTTGCATAGTCCAACATTTTGACATCACCAACAAACCACAAGAACTTCTTCACCTAATTTTCCAAATATTCGGGTAAAAATCTTGATGTGGACATGTGGAAGATGGAATTCACTCTGATTGCAATAGTTTCCATTTTGAATGTTTTTTTCTCCCAGTTGTTGTGGGATTATTGAATCTATCTTCAAACCCACAAAAAGAGAAAGAGGAACCCGTTATCACTTCCATATAGCATCATCTCTCAATCTAGTACCATTTGGTAATGAAATCATGTGATAAAACTTTAAATGAAGATCAGGTGTTGCAATTAACTTTCTACTCACTTTCACACACACTCTAGAATACTCAAACCTTCTACTCTAAAATGGGAACCCTACAAATATGTATCAAAATTATTTAGAGGTTACAAGAAACACAACAAGAATAAATAGCTACATGCATACTACATTCCCCCTCTCTATAAATCGTAGCAAAAACAAACATTGGGAGTTCTATTTTTCCAGCTGATGGTTGTAGCTAAAACTCTAAGAAAAAATGCCCTCAAATCTATTGTGATATTGGGCTATTTTATCTTAGCAAAAATATAGATCAATTTCAAAAAAATCTTGTCCCTCTTGTCTAGAAATTCATGAGGCCTTTATCACTCTAAATTAATCATTTTTTTAAACTTAAAAATGTGGTTCTTTTTTTCAATTTTGTGGCTTTTATGGCCAGAAAAAGTGTGTACCTTTTGTCTGTAAAGGTCAACATAAACATAATATGCCTATCTAGAGTGCTTGATAATGATATAGATTTGTAGTTGTCAAGGTTTTTTGAACCATGGAAACCTCGCCCAATGTCATGAATACATGATCTGTGGTGATAAACCCTAATACACCTATCTCCCAAATGATTCAAACATTGCAGATGTTGAAAGCAACAAACTATGGTATGAAGAAAACTAGGAAGTGAAATAGCCCCTCGGGGGGGGTGTTTGTATTCAGAAACCATCCAGGGGGGCCTACCTTTCAATAGTTCTTGCCACGTCCTTTTGGTGGGTTTTTCAAAACAACAAATCATGGACCCCCCATGCACTATATGGCGACTAAGCGAGGGGGGGTATGCTTTTCATCTATACTATTGGGTGTGGAGCCTAATTATCTTCATTATTCAGAGGTATCACCACATTGGACCCCAATTCGTAATGTGGCAGCAACACCGCCCGTAATATTTGCGATGCAAGGGGGGCCTAGGGGAGGCGGCTGCGATCTTTGGCCATAAAATTTCCTTGTAAAATGTTGTGATTTCATAGTCAATATGGGTCGTTCATTAGGCAGAGATTTGACAGTAGAATTTATGTTTAATTTAGGGTTTTTTTCCCTATAAGGCAACCCCTCGCTATATATAAGGGAATTGTATTGCGTCTATGAAGAGTTGTATTCTATGTGAGAAAGAGAGAGGAGATTGTGTGAGAGAAAAGAGGGAATTACAACAAATCTTCTATAGTTTGTATCTTTTCAGTTTGCTGGATAATATAAAAGGAAGGATTGGTTGTTTCTCCATGGACGTAGCCCAAATTGGGTGAACCACGTATATATGTGTCTCTCTTGTTTTATGTGTTTTCTCTGTTTATATTTCTGCAATATATTTTAGGTGTTCCATTGCTCTGTAATATATAATTTTTTAACATATACCCTTTGATACTTCAACATGAATTGAGGCCCTTGAAAGGAACATGCACTTTAAGAAAAAAGCGATTTAGTCATTTATGTAAAAAAAAATTAGAAAATGATATTAAACTATAAAGTGAATTTTATTATATATAGTGCTTTATTTATAGGAAAATTTTATACATATAAACTTTGACAAAGTGAAACGACAATTAATTTATTTTTTTTTGGAAAAAAAAATTGACAACAAAATGTTACAACATGTTACCTAAGGTTGAGTACGATTAGTAGATGCATTCTTCAATAGCGTGTGGTATTATATTGACTGCGACATAATGTGATGTATATTGATGAAGTATTTTGTGCATTGGTGTTGTTAATATAATGTTTATTCGGTTATTGTGAATTGATTACATCAATATACTTTGTGATCAGCTCAATCTAGAGTGTGATTAGGAGCTTCATAATGATGGATGTGGAAAGTATTGCCTATTGTGTGATTGCTATGCAAATTAATTACAAGGTAGAATGATGTTGTGCACATCAGAAATGTGCATATGAGAAGAGCCAAGATTGCATGAGCAGCTGTTGTGAGTTGCATCTATGAACATAGTCTATGATTGTCGAAGTTTTCTGCACATCGATTGATCAAGTTTTCCATTGAGAATAGGGGATTACAGTATTGATAATTGTTGAGGCCAAATGCTTTGATATGCTGCCAGTTTTTCAATTAGGTTATGTATTTCGAGTTGATCTTGTGACGAGAAGTGGGTGGATGTATGTATGTTTCTTGTTTTGATAGTGTGGTGCTACTACTTGTGTTAGTTTGAGTGACATTATTGTATGTTGTTGAGTGTTAAAAAAAAAAAATTGCGTTGATGTACTTGTATTGATGAGTTGTTTGGAGAGAGAGAAGATTATTTTGATGTTGTATTTCAGGTCTAATTTTAAAATTCATGAAAGGGCGGTCCATAGTTATTGAGGATGTTGGGGAGTTCTCCAAGTGGTGGCTTGCCAAGATAGGGAGATCAGGCTTCCTAGCCAATAATGTTCAGTGAATAGATGTATAGGGAGTAGGGACTTCCTAGTTGGTAGTGGCCAACAAATAGTTTCAAAGGGATTTAGATATTTGTAGTTGGTAGGGGGCATTTAAAAATGTGTAGGGTTTGATGATTAATGAAAGAAGAAAGAGAAGAAACAAAAAAAGAAGGGTGGTTTTTCTCCCCTTTAGGGTGTCTACTAGAAATATTGGTGTCTCATGTGTATGATTATTTTGATTCTTATGTGTTAATTAATGTTTCTATTTTTATATATATTGATGAATGTTTAAAAGAGAAAAATGTTTAATAATTGTGTGACTATTGATTCACCCCACCTCTCTGTAGTCACTCGATTACCAACAATTGGTATCACGGTCGGTTACCTAAAGTGTAGCTTGACCAGTCGAGGGTAGATTGAGGACTATGGAAAGAAGTTATCTTGTAAAAGAAATCATCAAAATCATGAGAGAAATACTTAAGATCCAAAAAAAATCCTCTTTTTGCTAATCAAGGAAGCTAATGACAGTCATGAAGGTTGATCAGGTATTGCATTTTGCTTCAATTGTAGACATGAATGTCATTACACATCAAGATTCCCATTTCCTGGTACAAACAACGATGATGATGTTCTTGAGAATATCAATCTAGAATATTATAATCAATTATTTTAAAAACTTTCTCCAAGTGCAAAGGCAGTTGATAATCAGTTGGAAAAATCAAGATCATAAAATTATGAAGATGAAGAGAAAAGCATAATAGTGGCACTTGAAGCCGAGATTGAAAGGCTCACAACTGAGAACAAAATTCAGTAGAAGTTATTGAGAATTGTTTTGGAGAAAGAATGTTCCTTCAAAGAAGAAATAATTAGATTAGAAATTTAGATGGAATAAAGAAGGAAAGTTGAAGAGGCAATAAGGAAGGAGTATAAAGAAAAATAAGATTAATGTGAAAGACTAGAAGTTGAAGTGCTTTCATTAAGAAGTGATCTAGAGCAGGAAATCCCTCGTATGAAATTGGAAAAGAGTAGCCAAAAATCTCCCTTGTCAAATCATATCTAAGCCTTCATAAAGGGGAAATAAATTCAGAATTGGCACTCAAAAATCCTATAGAAAAATATGGTAGTGGTGAGAGTAGAAAGAAAGGAAGCCAGTAGTAGAATCGATAGCCAAGAAAGGAGCCAGGAAAGGAGCCAAGAAAGGAGCCAAGAAAATTACCTTTATCAAGAAAATATTGTGTACTTGTGTTAAGAGATGTCAAGTGCTTCAGTTTTCATAAATTTGGACATATTGTAGCAAATTGTAGAAGCAGAATGAGCAAACCATTCCACCAAAATATGTAGCAGAAGATGAAACCAAATAGGAAGCACCATTAAGAAAACAATCAAGGAAGATTTCACCCATTGAGAATATCATCTACAATCAAGTATAACAGTTCCTTTTATGGCTATTGTTACTAAGGGCACTCAATATTACACCAAGAATGTTGAAAACCTGAGGGTCTCAACTTTATTTATCAACTTGTGGTTTTTACAAACTTAAGAGGTATTAGTGCTATTTGTGCATCATGCAATGCATTATTATTTGGTTGATCTGATGCAACTAAATATAAACTAAGTTGTACAGAGACCACTTCTATTATCTAGGCTATGAGAGATTCTCAAAAATTGCAAGAAAGCAAAGAAAAATAAGTAAACCTACTCTTGATTTCCAAAAATGTAAAGGACATAAAATAGACCTACTCTACTTGTATAAAAGTAAAAGACAAAAGTTAAACCTACTCTACTTGCATAAAAGGGAAGAACAACAAATAACCTAAGTATAATTGTAGGAAAAGAAAGGACATCAAATAAACCTAATATAATTGCTGGAAAAGAAAGAAAATCATTTCAAGAAATATGAAACAAAGTAAAGTCTATTATATTATGCATGGTAAAACAACTTGCAACTAAAAGAGAATGTTCCAACAACCATCCCTAATTTATAGGAAAGAAAGCAATTTTTCTACAACTAATAGATTAAGGATTTTAAGGGGTGTCTAATCTTCTAAACTCCATATTAATGGTATGGTTGGAGTTGTAATGTGATAATTAATGATAAACAATCTTTGAGCAAAAATTTGGAGGTGTTCTAATGCAATCGGTGATATGCTACAAGATGCCCTTGTTTTTCTATAGGAAATAGACCCAAGCATAGTATTAGGTGTCCTACATGTGGTTTGAGGGGTGAAGACGGTGAGGGAGGGATACATAGAGGTGAATAATTCTTTCCCAAGCTTAGGTATCTTTAATGGATCAATTCATGAAACAAATAGGCAAATATTGAGTTTACTATAGCTCATCAAGACAAAAAATTATGTACTAGCATATTGTAGAAATGTGTAACAATGAGTAGAAGGATGATGATCTAGGTGAGCTAAGTGCACAAAGAAAATACTGACTATGCCCAAGAATTATTATCTAAATTAAGCACTATTGTCTAACTAAAAAAATAAATGCATGAATGACTAATAAACTAATTGCCTGCAGACAATTAAACAATAGAAAGAATGAGTTGAATTACTAAATGAGAAGAGTATCAATCATGAAAGAAACTATTTCTAAATTCATCAGAGAAAGATACATAAACTAACTTAGAGAGAAGCTTATTCACTGGCCCTACAAAGTCAATATTTTCAATGATGAGATTTGTATAAATGCATGACTAAACTAAATGCATGGAAAGTAAAGATACAATAAGGGGGCTTGAGTAGCTAGCTTTAGGCCCTAACCCAAGGAGACTCAGGTCCCTTAAAGGAAAATCAGTCAGGAATCTAAAGCATTTTTTTCGTTAATCACGAGATGTGTCCATACATGAAATATGAAAGAATTGAAATATCAAGAAAAATAATTTCTCTACTGCTAACTATATTTCTTTAAAAGTTATGAATCCTAATGGGATACTCAAGCCCCTTATTTATACAAAAAATAATGATTGAGGGGAAACCTCCTTGAAGAGAGGACTACTTCCCTCCCAAAATGCTATAAAGTAGGATTTGGTTCCTTGATGACTTTGCAACTACAAGTAGGTGGTAATGACCTCGATCCAACCAAGTTTTGAGTATCCTTCAATAGGGGACAAACCCCATATTTTTCTCTTGCTAGACTCTTGTGTGATCTACATCAAATATCCTCAATATCCTGCATAATAAATGCATTAGGCACACAATATATGGAAATAATTCCTTAACCCTCCTAAGAACATATTAAATCTTAAAAATTCATTATTAGGTGAAGAAGGAAAGGTTGAATGTGTCAAGGAATCATTAGATGGGCCTTAAGTTTTACCTATTTGGGATACCCATTAGTTATTCATGTAATGAATTTGATCGTAAGGCTATTGGTTGAAGGATTTATGAAAAGATGAGTAGAAATATGAAGCAAGTTACCAGCAGAAGACATGATACCTTTCCCCCATTCCTTGGTCACATAAGGTGTTATGTGTGTGACAATCTTGGCTGTATGGATAAATATTGCAAGCTACCTAGTTTCTTTAAGGAATCCAATCAAAAGGTGAAGGTCGGTCAAAGCCAACCAGACAAGAAGCTAGAAAGAGATGTGCATGTGAGAGATCGTCCCATCAAGTTTTGCAAGAAGTAAGAGAATAAAGAGACTTTTAGGAGAAACTAAGGCTTGTATGGTCTTAGGGGGACCATATGGTAGTCTCTTGAGATTGCATGAAGAATCATTGAAAATGTAGCCATAGAAAAAGTAGTGTGTGTGGACATATTTGCATTTTATGGAGGTGTAAAAGGTTTTAAGTATTTCTTTTCATTAATGGTTTATGTCTTTTTTAGTTTTACAACTCTTAGATCAACCATATATGATTTTTGATAGCATTGGAATAGTTTTCTTTTTGAAACCATAACAATGTTTCTAAATACGTGACAACCAAGCATATGATCCCATGTGCATGTTTGAGGTTCTAATATGGTGTGAGCTGGTGTGATCTTGAAATCTTTGTTGGCATTATGATTCAAGTGTTGTCCTTGATGGCAACTCTCTCAGAGGTTGGTACAGGTGCTCAGAGGTTGGTACAGGTGATGGCAACTTAATCAGAAGACAGATCTTAGTACAGCATGCCAAGCAAGTTCATATACGCATGTTCGTTAAGCCCAAGTCGCGTGGACACGCTAGTTGGATTCATAAAAAGTGCGTGTATGTGGAAAAGTATCTTTGGTCCATGGTGGTTAGTCCTTGGAAGTTGTGCCTATGATTTCGGACCATTGTGTCTCGACGGGCGTGTCGATCCCTAGTTTTGAAGTTGATGGTATTGTGTTACTATGGTTTTGGCTCTTGGTATTGAGCTAGGCCTAAGACTATATAAGGAGAAGAAGATCATTAGGCAAAATCATCTTTTGACAAGGCTTGAATATCTAAGAGAGAAAGAGATCTGATATGCAGGTTCTGGGTTGCTTGATCTAAGCCAAGGAGAGATCACATCGGTTGATGGAAGACTAGATCTAAGGATAGATCGGGATCTAATGGTTTGAAATGCACTATCATGATATGGTTGATTATGCATATTTCTAGATCTGCATATTGTCGCAATGTTATATTCTGGGTCTAACTAATGTCTGGTACAGCTGCAAATTGAGAAAGTTTATTTTTAGATCTGTACGCAGGTTGGCTTCGGTAAAAGCGCGTGTATACGCGGCTTTTGCTCATTGAAGTAGCGTATATCTTTTGAAGCTTGATTTTGGGTTTACAGTGGGGTCTGACTGTTATTGCAGAGTTCTGTAGTCTGCTCTGTGTTCTGGTAACTGGTGATTGACAGGGTTCAGTGGTTCAGTGATTCAAAGTTTGGTTGTTTTATGCTTCAATGATCTGTTGTGGAAATTGAATGAATTGTGGTCTTCAGATTGTAATGTTGTGCTTCAGGAATATCCAAGTCTGAAAATGTATGAAAAGTGATACCTGAAAGAAAGAAGATTGTAGGTCAGCACCTACGTACTAGTATCTTGGCTAGTACAAGAGCAAAGGGGGTTGGAGCTCCCTTCCAAGGAAGTTTGGAGAACGAGAGAAGGTTGTAGCCTTCTGCAGGTTGTAGCCTGCGTACTGGTATAAGGCTGCACCAGTACAAAAGATTGTAAACTGAAGTTTCATATTAAAGAAAGATAGAGACAACTTGCAGCAGGTGGTTTTCACCCACATTGGGTTTCCACCTTATATCTTGGTATTCATGTGTGTGGCTTTTGATCTGTTCTGTTATACTGCACATGTTTACTGTTAATGTGGTGAATAATGTCCTGATGCACTTAACTGAAGAATAAGCTAACTAAATTGTGAGTTTTCTTCTTATACGTTGTTTTACTTAGTCACAGTAGCGTGTACACGCTGGTTCACTTAACTGAAGTAGCGTATATGTTTCTGAGCATTGAAAAGTTTGATTGATCTGATAATACTGATTCACCCCCCCTCTCAGTATTATTTCCAACAAACCAGACAAGAAGCTAGAAAGAGATGTGCATGTGAGAGATCATCCCATCAAGTTTTGCAAGAAGTAAGAGAATAAAGAGACTTTGAGGAGAAACTAAGGCTTGTATGGTCTTAGGGGGACCATATGGTAGTCTCTTGAGATTGCATGAAGAATCATTGAAAATGTAGCCATAGAAAAAGTAGTGTGTGTGGACATATTTGCATTTTATGGAGGTGTAAAAGGTTTTAAGTATTTCTTTTCATTAATGGTTTATGTCTTTTTTAGTTTTACAACTCTTAGATCAACCATATATGATTTTTGATAGCATTGGAATAGTTTTCTTTTTGAAACCATAACAATGTTTCTAAATACGTGACAACCAAGCATATGATCCCATGTGCATGTTTGAGGTTCTAATATGGTGTGAGCTGGTGTGATCTTGAAATCTTGTTTGATGTAGTCAATACATGTTGTAAGATTTCTCTAGGTATTTGATATTGTATGCTGCTTTGATTTGTGACCAGATTGTGGTAGATTTTTGCATTTCCAAATATTATGTCATTTTGGTTTCTTGATGGTTATCATTTTGATGTTGGTTAAATGTTGCAAATATTTTTAAGTTACTAATGTTGAATCCGCTAAGACTATTGTGATTGGGTTGATGAAAAAATGTTTTTGAATGAGGAGTTGTAGATCATGTTCTTGAAACAATGAAGAAATGGCTCATGATTAGGGGGAGCATTTCATAAGAATTCAGTGGACTAGAAAATTGTTGGAATTATGATCTTATTAGAGGAGCTCGTTATATTCCTCGTGCAATATTCGGCATTGCTTTATTGCAGGAGTTGTCAATTCTCCAAGAGGTTGAATGTATGCTGGTAGAGGAAATAATGGGTCTATGATGATGCTTCATATGGCCAAAGCAAGGGAGCATGTGGTTTGGGTTTTGTACAACTAGGAATTTCATGGCTTATGTATTATCTCATAGATTTGTATGAGTTCATATGTTGTTTTGTTGTATTTTCTTGAGTGGTGGTTTGTATTGCAGCTTGATGATATGTTTTGCTGATTTTGAGAGGTGACATCTATGCCATGTATTTTTGTTCATTCCATATACATATAGATGTATGATAACATGTTTCCTATGGTGTATTGGTCATAGTGATTATTATTTTATTGTTGTTGCAGTTTCAATCTGTTGACCTTGATAGCGTGAGGTCAAAGGTTATGATAATATTATGAGTTGTTAACAATGATATACTAATGACAAGGATTGTTGAAATAATATGTATATGATGCCACCATTGTGTTATTATATTTGTGTCGCTACTATGATATCATATTATTATTTTGCAAAGGTTTATATTGAGTATGGTGGCTGTTTGTAGAATTTTTGAACAAGTATATTGTGTTATTTCCATGGTATTGCTATAGACGACTAATCACTAGTCTTGATTAGCTTGATATGTCGTTAATATGAGTTTTGTACCAATGTTGTTTTCTATTGTGTTTTATTGTCTTATGAGGATTTTCATATTACGGAGACCCTTCATTAATATCATGTTTGCATTTTAAGTTGTAATCCTCCAAGTATTGCCATGTATTTGTTGTTAAAGCCTTGTGATATGTTGTTGCTAAGACGTTAGACTATGGTTAAGGTGTTTAGAGTCTGTCATGTGTTATCATTTTCTACATACTATCATTATATTGATACAGTTGTGAAGAACACATATTGTTGCTTATGGATTCCTTGTATTTCTACCAAGCCATGTAAAGATAAGTGGGCATCAGAGTACGAGTTTCAAATGATTATTTTATTGAGAGTGGATAACTTATCATTATTAGGCTAGATTCCTTGTTGATTTTTTAGACAAAGATGGTTGAGTATGATCTTGGAATGTTGGCTTCTAACCAGTATTTTATAGGCGAATGTTGGCATATTTGGTCCAACTCACAGATAGTTTCCCTTTTCCATTGATATCAAAGGGGGAGAGACAAAGATTAGATGGTATGGTGTTTACAGGAGGTTACCATCAATGCCAAAGGGGCAGATTGTTGGGATTATAGTAGGTTGGAATGTTGGCATTGATGTCAATCTGGTGATGGATCATGGTCCTAATGAATTTATGGTGTTATAGGTGTTTAGTGGTTATATCATTGATTTTCTTGAGATGTACATTTGTTGAGAAAGGTGAGGGAGGATGCCTTGAAGCTTTGGTTTTCAATTAGGGCATAAGTTTTTGAGTTTACCACATTTACAGTGATTGTCACGGGCTTCCATTAGTCACCTAGTGGCACTACCTAATCATTGTAGGCTTGTCACACTCTACACATGGAAATATTCCCAGACTCCCTAGCTTGTGACTGCAACAATTTCTGTAGGTGGTGAAGAGAATTACCTCAGACTAATCTAGTGACTTTCTCATGGCTTCCTCATGTGATTAACTCCAATTTATGATGCTTTGGTCCAAAATGGTTATTTGATCAAGTCTCTAGCAAAAAATAATGGAACACCTATAACGAATTGATGTGATCAATTTTCTTAGCTCTTAATGCATTGTTTTATTTGGCCTTTAATGGTTTGAACGCATTGATCAATCTAGTAGAGGTTTAGTGGTTGGAATCGTCCAAATTGGCATCAAGAGAATTGTTTAATGGTTCATTTCATAGTTAAATATGAGGTTACACAATTAAATCATTTTGGCACACCTGTAGCAAACGAAAATCATTGAAGGAATGCTCATGGACAAAGGAAACATCTAGCTCCCATCGATTGTGCCAGTAGTTGAGCGCTTTTGGTTGAATGTAGAGTGATTGAAATATCATAACCTATGCAATAAATATGTAGGAACATTATTAGAATTTGTTTGCATGATATATCTTAATGTGTAAATAATTAGATTGTGAGATAAGACATGGTGTGTGTGTGAGCAATGTCATGCAATGGCTATGTGTTACTTGAGGTTGAGTGCAATTAACAGATGTATTCTTCAGTAGTGTGTGGTCTTATATTAGCTGAGACATAATGTGATATAGAGTGATGAAATAGTTTTTATATTGGTGTTGTTAGTATAATTTTGATTTTCTTGTTGTGCATTTCTTACATCAATATATTTTGTGATCCCCTAAAACCAGAGTGTGATTAGGAGCTACATAATGAAGGATGTCGAATATATTTCATGTTGTGTCATTGTTATGTGAATTAATGCCAATGAAGAATGATGTTATGTGTACGAGAAGTGTGCATATGAAAATAGCCAAGAGTGTGTGGGTCTTTGTTGTGAGTTGCATCTATCAACATAGTATATGATTTCCAGAGTTCTATTTGCATAAACTGATCAATTTTTGTGTTGAGAAAAATGGATTATGTTGTTGATTATTGTTAAGGATAAATTATTTGATATGCTACCAGTTTTTCACTAAGTTTATGTATTCAAGGTTGATTTTATGATGAGAAGTGGGTGAATGTATGTATGTTGCTTGTGTTAATAGTGTAGTGCTACTCCTTGTGTCAATTTGAGTGAGTTTATTGTATGTTGTTGAGTGTTTACTAACAGAGTGTTTATTATTGATGAGTTGTTTGGAAAGATAGAATATTATTTTGATGTTGTATTTGAGTTTGAGTTTTAAAATGTATGTGTTGTCACAAAAAGTGTACACTAGAATGCAACAATGCTCAGGGAAGGAGTTGCCACTTTGATCTTGACCCTCTCTGTTTAAGTTGACTCCCTATAGAAAGATAAGGGGGTAGTTCCTACGAACTGGATGATGATTTTGGGAGACACAACTAAATGGCCTAGAAACTTGGTCAAGGATAATTGGCAACTTCAATTATTTTGCACAACTTGATTAGATTTGTTGAAATTATCAATTAGAGACTAGTTCCTTAGAATTCAATTTACTTGGACAATATAGATTAAATTCTAAGTTACCTGATGGACAGTTTTTGCTAGGATGAAGAACTATCATGTATGAAATACAACACCTAAAAATAAGTGATATACAAGCACTTGGTTAATTTTAGTTATAATTTCTATTCTACATGAATCCCTTCTATCAAATGTTTTGAAGTTAGTCTCAAATGTAGGTTGCAGAGACAAGTCCTAGGGAATGAGGCTAAGAACTCATTAATGATACCTCCCATGGAATTATAACCACCCAAGTGCCTCATTTACTACAGTGGATTGCCTGCAAGAGAATTGCAAGGTCACCTGTGTTAACTAAAAATGATGGTCTAAACTTCGCAAGTTGGGTGAGAAAGGTTTTCCTAACTTCTTACAACCAAGCTTGTTCTTGGAGGTATATTTTAAAAATGCACTACTAATCCTAGAATGATATGCAAGATACGAGTGTTAGCTTTAAATGTTGTTATTAAATGACTTTTAAGTACTTCAATTTAAATTAGTTAAGATTCAATGCTTATGATGTAATGAAGTACTTAGATAGAAATTACAGGAACAAACTCAACTAAAGAAATGTGCCAATAAACCACTTGATTTTCTAATTAAAGTACTTCAAAATAAACCAGTTCAAGATTTATCCAATGAATTAACAGTCCCAATAACACAAGTTCTCTAAATCAATATCTAATGACAATGGAGAGAAAGGAGCACAAATCTATCAATGGATCCTTCACAACTTGATGTGCAAATTAGGAAAGAAAACAATGGACAATGCCAAAAGTGAGACGAGGCTTTGAATACAATTGGTAACTTCCAATAGGGATTATTCAATTATAACATTTGAGTGAAGTCACCCTTAATGCCATAATATTGGTTATAATTCGAAATTCATCTTAATGCTCCAAACATGATCATGATATTAGCTTAAAATATGATGCTTACAAGATATTATAAAGTGATATTATCAATTAGCAATCTCAATGCTCTTTAAATGACAACAATAAGGAGTGAGAGCAATCTTATGTCACTTTAGCAATTAGGAACAATAGACTACTTTGAAATTATGCTCTTTAACAAGAAAATTCTCTAATACTCTTTAATGGTAACAAAAGAAAGAGAGAAAGATACACTTATGCAATACCAAGAGAACTTATTAGCATTAGCAATCATTCAAGCTTCTTACATCAAGATATGCAATTAGATTTACTTCTTAACAATGAGGTTGATTTTTAGGGCATAATTTCCTTAATATTTTTTATAAATTATTGAGAACTTATATGCAATCTTGAGATGCAAATGGAGACAAAAGTAAAACTATGCCAATGATGCAATGCAAGGCATGGGAAATGCAAGGAATGACCAGCAAGACAACAATCACTTTTCTTTCACTATATTCCACAATAATTACAAAATGAAAAGAAAACTTAGAGCAGCCCACTTAAATCACTTTTCCAATAACTTGAGATAAGAGAAATGATGCTTCAAAGCCTCAAAATGAATTCTTATGAATTTAGAGGCTCCTAAGATGTCCTTTTATCACTGTTATGACTTATATCAGAGTTATAAATGGATATATCAGAGCTTATAAACCATATAACAGTCCTCCAAAATCACTTAGAACATAATAAATGAAATGATATAAATATTTCTTATCACTTCAGATTAAATGTGTGACGATTATAGGCTTATGTTAATGCGTTTTAGGACTTGTTTAGGATATGTATTTAGAGATTTTACCACTGTTATGAGACAACTTCAGATCTGGACATGTAAACAATGAGGGAGATAGGAGGAAAGAGAGTAAACCACTAGCCTTAACGCCTTGTGATATGGCTAGATGGACTTCCAAAATACACTTAGAGTCTTCCAAACACTTGCATCACCAATGTTATATCTATAAACCTCAAACCAAGCAATGGATCAACCCTTTAATGAGGACGACTAAGATTTTAGGGTTGAGTGATGGACTAATGAGACCTCAAGCCCTCGAGTCTTGAATAACAAGTATTCAAAACCAACTATTATCATGGAAAATCAATGGATCAATGGAAAAATAATCTAGAAATAAAACTTGAAACCATTACCAAACTTACCATGACCCTACAACCATAGATATTAGTGCCAAAACTAAGTGCCAAACTCAAAAATATGCTAAAAAATGACTGTAGATAAAGGGAACAAGGCCAAATAGGCTTGTGTCTAGGGATACAAGCCCACCTAGGGTAGCGACTCACAAGTAAAAGTCCCTAGAGGCTTGTAGCTACCCAAAACATGCTTGCAGAGGGGTTGCCAAAGGGGAAGAAATTCCCTTAGGGGTTGTGGCTCACAAGAGGGAGGCCTCAATGGCCTATTGCATAGGGAAAAGGGCCATAAATGGGCTACAACCAATGAGAAAAGGCCCTACAAAGCCTATGGATAGCCCTCAAGGGCTATGACACCCCTACAATAAGAGAATCAACCCCAAAAAAGATGAAATCCTCCTCTAAGAGTTGTGGTCATACTTTATGAATTAGACGATGAGAAAATGTGACTTGGGAGGCTAAGATATTATCCTCTGGGGCCTAGATCAACCCTATTTTCTTGATAAATTTTCCCAAAAGGCTAGCTAGTCTGCTTTAAGGGCTTAGAAACCCTCAAAACCTTATCTGTTTAAGCTAGGTGACGCTAATGACTTCCCCAAAAATAAAATCTTTTCAAATTCTTGAGTCCGTGTACCTGAAAAATAATAAATAGAGAGCTAAGAACCCAATATGTACAAAATACCCAAAAAATATAAAACCACAATAGCTATACAAAATGAAAAATGGGTTAGTTTAAAATACAAGGACTAGTGGAAAAATAATTTAGAAATATTTACAAACTAAAATTTTCTCTCATTAACGTAATAAAACTTTATGGCAGAAATAAATAAATTTGAAGATAGTGAGAGAATATTTTTTTTTTTTTTTTGCAAAGCCCTCCTACATAATATTTTCGTTAGATCAAGACTTGGAGCAAAACTAGGGTATGATCCCCTCATAGTCTATGAACTTGGAGGCCAAGGGATAGATAAACTTTAACTCAATGCACTTAAAATGATAGATTATTAAACAAAAGGGGTTTGATTCACACAATAGATCTATAAACCTGAAGATTCCTGCTAGACTTCACTAGATCTAGAATGCTTACTCTAGCCCAACACCTAATGCAAGATACCAGTACCAATAGATGTTCCTACTACTAGAAATTGAAATAATAATAAATGTTATAGTTCAAAGCATATCAATAAAACATACAACACATACCACAGATCAACAAGTGAGAGACACCTTGAATTGAACCACAAATAATTTTTATTAAGTGCAAAGAAATTCCAACAAAGCCCTCCTCAATACATCAGATAATTGTTACATCATCCAAAGATGAAATGAGGAGCTTGATAGCTTCCTTATATAGAAAATGAGAGAAGAAAACCCCTCCAAGTGGAAAATAATGACTAGTTGGCTTGATCCTCATCAAAATAATCATAGCCATCAATTTTTATTTTGAAATAACTTGATCTCCACCGTCAACTTAATTTTATTCTTTTATGTTGAGGAAATTTTCGAATTTCTCTTAAAATATCTTTTTTCTTAGTCCAAAAAATAATATTTTGGACCTTTATCCTAAAAAAATTCACTTTGACTTAACCACCAAGGTCGAAGGGCTCAAAAATTATTAAAAACACCATATTTCCCTTGGTGGAGGACCTCCAAAATTTAATGTTTTTTTGACCCATGATTTTTTGATGATTTTCCACTTGGAGAGAATTTAATTTCTCTCAAATTATTTTTTGACTAGAGAATAATTAATTTTTTGCCTAATTATTTTCCTTTTAGTTTTTCCAAAAAAAATAATTAAAAGACTGAAGAGGGGAATAAATATGTTTTCCACCCTCTAAGTGTGTCTATAATGAAATAATTTATCTACGGTGTCTAAATATTAGAAACCATGCACTAAATTATTCATAGATACACTTTTACATCAAAATTTACATTATGAACCCTTCGAAGGGGGAATACACATTCGACATATACCCTCAAGAATTTACCCAATTCTGTGACAAGACACATGAGTCAATATCAAAAATACATAAACTGGATAAACACTAGGGCTCGCCTAAGACCTTGTCAAAGAATTTCACCGTAGCTTTGGGGTATATCTGAGAGAAAAAATCTAAAAGTTATTCATGTTTACAAACACACATAATTCGGGGAGGTTAAAAAAATCCTTAAGATGAAACCCTTTGAGAAGAATCGTAGGCTTACCTAGGTTTTATTACATGGATTAATAGTCATACTAGAATCATTTACAACATAAACTTGCAGAAATTGGGTTTGCAATGATAAAAATGATGTTGAATGATGACACTAATTTTCGAAAAAAATTGTTCACTGCTTTGTACTCTCCGTTTCAAACTATTGACATGTACATGGTCAAAATTTATCTCTACATGGGGACACTTTGCTTCGTTGAAGGAATGTGAGTATCCAGAATTGTGTATTCCAAAAAACAAAGTAACATCATGTAAATATCCACTCTAAATCAAAATTCATCATATACATATCAAATATGAAATCATCTGCTGGAATAGAAATCCTATTGTAACAATGAAACATAAATCATGAAACATAAATGTTGAAATAATATTATCTAATGGCATACATAAAATTTATCTAAGAGAGTATGGTTAGAGATACAATACAATAATTCCTTGTGGCATCAGATGTCATCTTTGTGGCTCAATCCGAAGAAGCTTCCTACTAACAAGTGGATCCATTGGCTACTTGTCTGATGTCCCCTTTTGAATCCTAGTACTTTTGGGTTGACAAAGATTCTCAATGTTGTACTGCAAAGTATCACCAACTCTCTTCTTATTTCCCTTTTTCCTTGTGAGACGAGGTGAAGTAGAATCTTGGATAGGTTGAACAAACTCTATTAAAACCACACTATATTTGGTAGGATGTCCTTATGTTTCAATTTCTTCAACACCATTCCTTCTTGGATTCTCAACATGATGCCTTCTTTCAACTTCCCTGTATAATATGACCATACCACACTCAACTATAGGAATATTAGCATAGGATATATCTAAATGGATGCATCCTCCAATATCACTTGCAAACTTTCTTGACAAAAGCATCCCCCATACATTAGGAACATCAATAACAGTGATATCCATAGCGATAATCATGTATGGGAAGTTTGCTAAGAAGACCTAGAATTCCTTAATCACACAAAGAAATTCAATCTTCTTTGTATCCATGGAACATATATTATGATAAGTCCTAGATATTCTCAAGTTCAATTGGTCCATATCCTTCTTAGTCATGACATTGGTTGAAGCTTTGGAATCTAACATAGATTTGTGCAACAAACAATCATTTACCATCAAAGTCAAGAATAAGGGTTGATGATATTTGTTTGTCATATAACATTGGAGATCATTTAACTTGATTTCCTCATCCTTATGATCATCATCAATCTTATCTTGCTAGGCTATGTTTATGGCCTTTAGAAATGCAGCTCTTTGAGATGGAATAATTAGTAGCTCTAGGATCAAGACAAATTATTTTGTGTTATTTATCCAACTTCTTCTCATCCATACTCTTTATTTGCTAATCCAAGTTTCTTTAGACCACTTCCAAAGTCGGTTTCTAAAGTCACTCTCGGTTCAAAGAAAGATAATGGATGATAAGAAGTTGGAGGAGGAAAGTTTATAATACTTGGAGTTTTGATTAAACTTTCCACAGAAGGAGAAATAGAATAGGGCACAGTGGTAACTGGATTGGAGAACAAAGTTGCAGATTTATAGATTTCAGTATTTGGCTTTTTCTTCAAAGTAGCTAAATCTGAAGAAACAGTTTTCACTTGTCCCTTGATAAAATCTATATTTTTATTGAGTCTAACAATCTCTCGTCCATGAGCAACTGCTACATCATGGATCTGCTTTTTGGTCTTTAAAGACAACTTGTCAAGACTCTGTGCTATAGTATGATCATTCTCAGCTAAGGTCTTCACATGTTCATTTAGATACATAGTATTGTAATCTTGCTTTTGCAAAATTCTATCCAGAAGAGCTTTCATTTCACTATTTGCTTTTTCTAAATTATCAAATTTAGCTTTAGCAAATCTTTCTAGGCTGGATAAAGCAAGATTAGTCCAATTAGTAGCGGCTATCATTTCTTTGGCTGACGAATTTAGATCATCTGGATGGGAAGGTAAAAGTTTGTACAATTTCCCATCTTGTCCTCTAATGACCATATTTTTCCAAGGAGGAAAATCATTTTCTGTCTCAAAAATATTTCTATCAAGGAGCTCCTATTTATGCTTTGCAGGGGTTCCTAATCTTATCATGTTTATTCTAAGATTAGAACAAAATTCTCTTACTAATTCTTCTCCTTTTTGTCTAATATAAACCAAATTTCTAGGGGTGTTTGGTTTACATATCATTTTTTGAATTTTCTGATCAAATTCTGGGATCTTTAGAGGAGAAGGAATTACTACAACATTTTCAACCATTTTTTCATCAACAAAATTTTCTGGATCACTCAACCTTTTCTGCTTTGCTTGATTTCAGAAGGATTTCATTAAGGCATCTTCTACCTGATTAATTGAAGGATAATACCATTCATAGAATGATATCCACTGATTATTAATAGTCATCCAGGCTTTCCATGCCTCACTATTTTGCTCATTAAGTTTCCTGCGATCCTTTTTCTCTTGTAGCAACATTTCTTGCATATAGAGATGCTCTTTTTCATGAGTAAAAATATCCCAATGGAACATTTTCATTTTCCAAGGATCAGCTGGGTCATAAGGGCCAATTCATTTAAATATTTTCAGAAAAGAGAGGATTTCTTCATCAGATGGAATCTCTACAAACTTTGGAATCTTGTCTATAGGATATCTTCTATATTTTGGAATTTGAGAAGAATGTACAAAACCTAAACCTAAAGTAGAGGTTGGGCTGCATAGAAAATTTTAGGGGCGAATGTTCGCCCTTTGGCGAAATTAAGGAGTTTTAAATTTTTAGTGGGCGAATATTTTGTATCATAGTACATTTTTACAAATCACCTCAAATAGCCCACCTTATTTTAAGGGAGAGTGTAAAAAAGGTAAATTTAGCCCTTGAAATTAGGAGTTACAACCTTCCATTTGCCCATTTTCAAGAATAGGTTTTATTTAAGTGAATCCTATGGGCCAAAAGCCCAAATACCATATTTATAAAAGAGGTATGGTAAATTAATTAAAATATAAATAAATGAGAGGTATGGTAAATAAATAAAACATTTTTTGTATTTACTCCATAAGTCACCTTATATACATGCAAGGGTGTAAACAAATAAAAATATAAGTAAAGTGGAGGTATGGTAAATAAAAAAACGTTTTTTTATACTTACTCAAAAGGTATGGTAAATAAATAAAAATATAAATAAACTAGACGCATGGTAAATAAATAAAACCTCTTTTTATATTTAGTCCATAACCCTCATTTTATTTATGAAGGCTCAAGAAAGAGGTTTTATTTAAGTGAATCCTATGGGCCAAATACCATATTTGTAAAAGAGGTATGGTAAATTAATAAAAATATAAATAAACGAGAGTTATGGTAAAGAAATAAAACATTTTTTTATATTTACTCCATAAGTCACCTTATATTACGAACACTCAAAAAATGCATTATATTTAGGTGAAACCTATGGGCAAAATACCATGGGACAAATACCATGGACTAGATTGTTATTAATACCATGCAAAAAAACATTATTAACCCTAATATTAGTATTAATAAAATAAAAATGGCACATGGTATTGACCCATGGTATTCACCAAAATGGCACATGGTATTGACCCATGGTATTCACCTAGAATGTAGCCTATGTAAATGGGGGAATTAAACCAACATAGATCCATCTTTACTCTGGATCTACTAACCCCCCAGAGGTATCAAATATCGTGATATGCAAACTAGCATAGAGTGAAAAAAATATTTGATCCAATCTTGAGTAAAAATGGATGTTGTAATTTAATGTATGTTAAACATTTTAGCTTGGTTAAAATAAAAAATAAAATAAAAATCAACTATTAATTTTATTAATTTTTATAAATCACTAATAGTAATTTTTAAGATCCAGGTTTATGATAACCCATGGTATTGACCCATGGTAATACCATGGTATTCATGTGAGCATAGACTATTTAAAGGGGAAATTCTATCATCTTAGATCCATCTTAATTCTGGGTCTACCAAGTGCTCAGAGGCATAAACAGATTTCATCCCCCTAAGAGTGGTAGATGTGGAGTTAAGATGGATATATGTTGGTTTTTATGATAATGAAGATATTAATTAGACTTAGGAAATTATATTGTAAAAACATCTTAAGGTGAATGGTTAAAGCATAGACATTGCACAAGTATATTTGTATACTTCTGTTTTAAACTGAAACAAATCTAAGGCTAAAAGGAATGGATTGATTGCACTAGTCATCCTTCTATAACTTTCCAACATATGCTGGAGTAAACAGATTGTAACTTGGGTAATTTTTCTAATTGCAAATAAGAACATACTTGTGTATTGGCAGGGTGGTTACAAGGTCCTTGATGACTATAACTTTCCAACATATGCTGGAGTAAACAGATTGTAATTTGGGTAATTTTTCTAATTGCAAATAGGAACATACTTGTGTATTGGCAGGGTGGTTACAAGGTCCTAGAAGTGATGAATTTGAATTTTTCTTGGTTTTATATATAGTATTAGGTTTTTTTGCATGCTTTCTGTGAATGGCACGGGTGAATTTTATCCTACACCCACTAGGTTATCGATATGTAATTTTGGTAATTTTGATTTCAAAAGATATTTTAAAGAAATGCAATGATTTCATTTGTGTATTCAATAAACACAAGATTTTCTAATTGAGTAAAATATTCGCCATGCCTGGTGAGAGATTCGCCAAAAAATTATATATACATATCATATTATTGATAAAATAGCCTTCCATTTTTCCTATATACCATGGAGATTCGCCCATTTATTATACATGTAAATTTAGGGGGGGTTCTTAAAATTTTCCTTGTTGGGCTGACTGACTGAACAAGCATTTCTTCACAAGGGTTGAAGAATGCAACTTTAGTATAACTCTTATCAGAACAAGCTGAATCTTCAGCTGATATAAACTTGATCATACTGATATGAAAGTCTTGAGATGATTTTCCATGAGGGTTAGGAGGGTCATTTGAAAATTGACAATATGTCTTTGAACAACGAGGATGGTCACAAACTAAAGATAAAGCATTCTGAGAAGATGAAGGTTTATTGAACAGATTTTTTAAGGCTTCAAAAACAGCAGGGTCAATGACGATCTGCTAAGGATTTTGTACAGAAGGAATGCTATTTGAAGGATTTGTATTTACAGTAGGTATAGAAGTGACAACAGTGTCAGAAGGATTTGATCTTGGAAATCTTGTGACAACTTTGTCATCCATTTCGGTTATTACAGATTGAGCAGCATGTACTGTCTTTTTTGCAGGTTTTTTTCCAGTTAGTAACCCAATCATCTGGGGGACACAGACACTTTCTTGAAACAGAAACTGGGGCAAATGGGTTACAGGATGAATCATCTTGAATAAGAGTAACTTTTCCATCATACTTGTCTGGAGTATGCAGAACTGCAGGAATAGTAGTATTGTAGAACCAGATACAAGTGATATAGAATATGGCTAGATTTTTGGATTTAGACTTAAAATTTTCATAGCCTTGTGTCTGTATACCAAGAGTTAAACATTGTAGAATATTTACATCATCAAGTGCAACAGAAAAATTTGGAAAAACATCATACTGTACAGGGCCATCGGACAAACTTGTTTATATCCCACCTATCAAGGCTTGTGTAAAGGATGACCATCTATTATCAAAGAGGGTTGAGAAAACATAGGCTTTTTGGCCTTTTCGATGGAGTGCATTCAGACCGACTCTCACCATCCCTAGACGGGCATATTGATAACCTGCCTTGTGGGCTGCTTGAATATGGCGAATTTCAAACATAGGGATTGTCATCATAGTATTGAGGTTTAGCTCAGTCTTTATGGATTTTTCTTTAATCTTTATTTTATTGTACGCGCGGAGATTAAAAGGAGTTAATCCGCATTAAACCTCAGAAGGAGAGACAGGAGGAAGTCTCCAATTGACAGAAGGATTTGGTTCTTCCTTTTCTATAAGAGCAGAATTTGCAGGGGTTTCTTCTTCAGAACAAATATTTAAACCACTGTCCAATTCATCTTCATTTTGAATTTTCTCTAGATGCTTAGAACCAAATCGTCCCATAAATGCAGAAGAACTAGAACTTGCAGAATCCATTTAAGAATATAAAGAGAAATACCTGTAAAATAATTTCACAAACACGAGTATTGCTTGCTGATTTCTGTGAAGAAATTGCGGCTTTCAACTACGAACAAATCGCGGCTTCCTCAACTCTAGCTCTACGCCAAATGCTACCCTTCAAAACCTTCAGTGGCTCCACACGAGCTTTACGCACTATTCATGGCCTCAACGAAACTAGTGATCCACTCAGATGATATGTTACCAGTAATATTCCTCTCAAACAATATCTTACCAATAGAAATTTTAAAACAACAACTCAGGCTCTGATACCATTAATACAGGACCATTAACACAATTGCGGAATAGATGAAAATAGCCAGAGGCATTGATTTATATATTCTCAGAAATAAGATTCGAATACAAGGAAAATCTCTTCCTCAGGTCGACTGCTGGAGCATTTAGTAGATATGAGTTAGCCGAAGCATAACAAATCTACAGGCTACCTGGCATACCAGCAAACTGAGTCTCAAGATTAGAACAGACTTACAGACTCAATAGATAAACTAAGAACCGACCACTTTAGGTTCACACTGGCTTTGAGAACCAATGCGTAGGCTTCTCAATTCTCCTAAAGACTTGAGCTCTTCCCATGATGCAAGCAGGTCAGATTGTATATCCGCAGATGCAGAGCAGGAGAAAAACTAGACTCTAGACTCTAACCTCCCAAAACTAGAATGCCCTTTCACTCCGAAGTTCTCATCAATATATAGATCTTGGAGGGAACAAACATCCGTGAGTGGACTCTGTACAGACTGACAAAATCAAAAGCAAGATGCTTTGAAAGAACCAAATCCGGGCATGAGCGAACTACTCATGTTATCTCATCCCTATTCCGATATGGAAAGCCAGAGGCATATGGGGACCAGATTTACTTTATGTTTACACAAAGGAGATTCGTACAGGGGAATCCTCGAAAGACTGAAAAGATGAGATTTACACATCTCATTATTTACACAGTAGATATTCTTGATTGGGGAATCTACGTAAGACTCGTCCAACTCCATTGTTGGTTGGAAAGACTTTACAGCATGGTGTAATAATCTACTTGAGGCCAGCTGTAGTACTGGAGATTCCATCGTTCAATCAAGTAATTTGAAAAGTACTGGACCTATATCTCTTTCTCTGTTTCCCAAATATTCATATCATGAGGGTTTGGTAATTCCAAGTAGACAAGATGAAGAAATGGATTGTGTGTTGGATTTATCTGCTAATGAAAATCTTCATAATTGGAATTATTGCTGGTACAAAGTATTCTTTCTTTGTAGTGATTCATTACGAACCAGCACACATGGCCACATCTTCGTACTCCTTGTAGAAAATCAAGATCACTCAGATTGACAAGATCATTGATTGTTTTTCTTAAGACATCCGTCAGGCATGGTGTCTGCGGAGTAAAGTTAGGAATCTTCAATAAGGTGAAGGAATAAGGTTTTAAGATTAATGGAGATAATCCATAAATCTTCCACCAGTCCATGAGCCACTCTGGAAGTGGATCTTCTTCTTCCATATCTTCGACTGACATGTGCTCATACCAAAAGGAGAATTGCACAGAGTAAAACAAATTAGTTACAAAATTTTGTAATCCCATACCTGTGTAGAATGCCTGTTCTTGTCGTTCTTCATCAAAGTTGTCTCGATCCAGAAAGTTGCAAAATCTTCTTAGAGTAATGTGACAACTAGTGATCCGAGTACTATCTTCTTCATCTCTTTCTAGCCTATAGGCTATACTTCCAATATGTCTGAGATAATCAAGAGCTTCTAAGGCTTCTTCATTCATTTCATCCTGAAGTGAATCTGTCCATTTGTATGGTATACCAACTCTCTGTCTGATTTCTTTGATTGGGATCCAGTTATGCTCATGATCTAACAAATTCTTCTGTAAATTGAAAGAAACCCATCCAGTTGATGTTTCAATTTCTATTTCTTCTGGATTTCTTCAGATAAAATTCAGGGATAAGGCATGCATTGAATGTTCTTCAAGAAATTCTCTTCTGAGCATGTCAGCAAAGCTATTTTTATCGCCTTTGACAAATTTGATATCAAAAGATTACTGGCTAAGTTGCATTACCCAGTGCACCATGGCTGCGTCTCCAAACTCACATTTCTGAATAGCAAACTTCAGGGCTTGAAAGTCTGTTCTTACTATAAAGTGTGTGTAAATGACAAAGTCTTTAAACTTGGAAATGCCAAGGCATACTGCTCGCAGCTCGTTCTTAAGGCTAGACTAGTTCAACTGGTTTTTAGCCCAAAGACCAGAGGAGTATTGACAAACCTCTAGTGCCCTTTTATCTGTGGGGTTTTCCTGACATAAAACTGCACCCAGCCAGCATGGCTTGCATCTATCATTATGATCTTTTTCCATTCTTCTTTGATAGGTGAGAGAGGCTGTATATTTCTCACTCTTTCTTTAATTATTAAAACTGCTTTAGTGCAATCTTTATTCCAGGGAATAGGATCTTTTTGTTGACGCTTATTTAGCAACTTCCTTTCCTAAGCACAATGTTTCAAGAACTTTGAAATGTAATTTAAACTGCCTAAGAATCTCTCTAACTGATTTTTATCAGTTATCTCATCAGGAAAATGATCAACAAAATTGAGACTCCTTTGTATCACACTGTAGGAATCATACTGAATATTGTATCCAAGGAAGTCTATCATGGTTTTGAAAAGCTTCATCTTGGATGTAGAGAGGACTATTCCCATTTCTTTTACTCTTATATAGAAAATCTTTAGATGCTTGATATGTTCAGGAATGTTATCAGAATGAATCAAAAGATCATCTATATACTTCTTTAGAAATTCATCCATACCTTCGAATGTTTCTTCCATAATCCTTTGGAAGGTGGATGGAGCATTGATAAGGCCAAATGGCATAATATTCCATTCAAAATGACCTTCAGGAACAGAGAAAGTTGTCTTCCGTTTGTCTTCTTCTTTGATCCCAACCTGCCAGAATCCAGACTTCAAATTGAACTTAGAAAAGATTTTTGATTTGGAAATTTGTGCCAAGATGCTTGATGGTTTGGGTAATGGATAAGCATCATAATCTAAAATAGAATTCAGGGGCTTATAGTTAACAACTAGTCTTGGTTTACCCCGGGCCTGTTCAGCATGATTATTTACATAAAATGCAAAGCAAGCTATAGGGCTCTTGCTCTTCCTTATTAACCCCTTTTCTAAGAGATCCTTGATTTCTGTTTTGCATGTCTTTAGTTGCTCTTCATTCATAGCAACAGCTTTAGATCTTCTGAGCTTGCCATTAAAATCTTTCTTGAGTGGCAACTCTACTTCTTGCTTCTTTATATGCCAAAATGAATTTGGATCATCAGAGAAACATTCTCTAAATTTGGATGTTATATCTGCAATTTCTCTGGCGTATTTTCCATTGTTAAGAAGTTCTTCTATTTTTAGAACTTCTTTCTTCACCTCCATTTTGGCTAAGAGGTGTTCCATCCTTTCAATCCTAGATATTCTATTTGGAGAATTAGGATTAATAAAAGGAAAGAAAATTTATTTTTCATCCAAGCTAACAAAATAACCATACCTTCCTGATGTTCGATCTAGCTTGGTACCATGCTTCTCAAAATTTTTGAAGAAGGGAGTCCCAAGGTACATGGCACAGTCTATTCCTGGGACTATTGGACAGACAAGATGAACTCCCGTGGTTTCTGTCAAGAATATATTTACATCTACTTCATGCTTTGTAGGAATAGTTCCACTTGCAGTTATTACCTTTGGACAGTCTGTAGGTCTCCTTAGATGTGCTGGAAAAACTGTATCGCTGATGATGTTTAGGCGAGATCCAATGTCCATCAAAACTTTCCAAAACTTTGTGTGATTGCCAACTTGTACCTTTAGTTTGACACAGTACATTACATCTTGGTTTACATAGTGGCAACTCAAACCCGATCTTTCTACTTCAGACTCATCATCTGATTCTTTCTTTTCAGGACCAGGTTTAGCAATATAAGTCCAGTTTTCTTCTTTCTTGGAGGCTTCTAGTTTTGAATATGAAGTAGAAGCTTTATTTGCATGAAGTAATCTGACAGAAAGATCTCTGTGATTTTCTATGCATAGTATTTTATTCTCTTTTACTATTTTTCTCAGTTATTTAATAGCCATATGCATAGCAGGTAATGTTTGTGGTAGATCTTCACCAAATTCTTCATTCTTGAATTGTCTCGTTAGTGCTTCTACTGAAAATAATGATGCAGGGGGAGCATAACCTCGATTTGAAGATGACTTTGAGGTTTTCTTTGAAAGGTGATCTGTTAGCATAGATGTGATCTGTTAGCATAGATCTGTACATTTATTTTAGCTGCTGATCACTTTCTGCCATCATCTGAGTGAATATATTCCTGCTAATCTCATCATCTTCACTTTTCATCATACTTATCATATTGCACTTGCAAACATTAGGGTCACTACATTCACAACCATTGCAATTTGTGCAATAGGGGTCTCTGCAGTATTCTTCTTCTGAGGAGGAGGAGTCATCTGCAAAGTTCAATTCATTCTTTGATTCTGAATTAGAGGAGATTATCTCATCACAACTGCTTGGAAGGTCAAAGTAATTTACTCTACCTTTCTTGTTCTTATAAGCAACTTTCTTTTTAGAAAACTCTTTCTTCTTCTCAGGACATTTATTAGCAGTGCGTCCTTTCTTCTAGTAGTTGTAACAAATTATTTCTTTGGGAAACATTTCTGTTTTTCTGTATGGCTTCTGTTTTCTATGTTGAACATCTTTTTTGTGGTGAAGTGGGGAATTCTTCTTGGAAAATATCTTTTTCTTTCTTCTCATCCCTTTAGAATTGCCAGCTTTGCCCAAATGCCATTGTTTACATAGCTGCTGATAGCCATGTGGCTTCTTAGGATTGGTGGCGGCGCATGCAATATTCATCTGAGAACAAAGTTCAACAATGACTACCTTAACTGCTTGACGGATAATGCCAAATTTGTAGTCTCCAATTTTTCCAGGGAGTTTAGCCAAAATTGCTGAAGAAACCCAGTTAGGTAGAGAGGCAACAAAAATCTCTTTCCATTTTGGTTCAAGAATTAAATCAGGAGAAAGAGTATGGAGACGATGGAGATATTCATTGAAATATTCATCAAAATGTTGCATGTTGTGTAGTTTCATTGCAAGCAGAGTAATAACAGTTATATCATTGGTGATCTGTGGAAATCCAATGAAATTAACTGTGATGCCATAGATCAAACAACCAATCATATTACTTATAGGAAGTGTAGTAACAGGGTCCATATAAGTAGTGCCATCTGCGTTTAGAATAACTAATTGTTCCCATTGTGAAAGCAGAGTAGGCAACTTCAAAGTCTCAACTTTAAGCCAAGAATCTAATGTACCTTCAAAGCTAGCTATTATCCTTCTTGTAGTATTTATTGGACCAATGTCATCTGCAAGATAAGTGTGATAACATACAAGCATAGAATGTAGAACAGACATGACTTCAACTTCGGTACAGTTGTCAATGTTCCATGAATAAGTGGAACTTGCTGACCAATCCTTATGATATTCTGATTTCATTAAATCACGATGGTCAGGAGCAGGGTTCCAAGTTGAAGTCCAGGTGGACCTAGAAGTGGTAGCATGGACTTGCTGGTCAATTTCAGAAGTCTCTATTTGTTCAGAAGGATTTAATGCTGAAATACCAAAATTTTCTTTATCCTGCTGAGAGAAATTATTTATGCAGCTTTCTAGCTCTTTAGGTTTAGGTGTATCATCTATCTTATTGACACTGGTAATTGCTGCATCTAATTTTTCTTCTTCTTCATCATGACAAGATGAAGCAAAGAATTCTGAAAAACAATCAATATTCAATCTTGACTGATAAGTCTTAGATACAATATATGGCTTGTTCTTATTCTGATATTTATTTTTATTTTGATATGTATATCCCTTACTTTCAGAAATCTCTAAGATTTACTCCCAATATGGCTTTTCTTCATATATTTGTATATTGGATCATTTTCATCACTAAAATAGTTTATGGTGAAGTATTGTTAGTATGAAAAATCCTAGTTTGTGTACCAAAAATTATTCACTTAAGTCACTGCTGACAAGTCACCTTAACAACAAGATATGGTTGTTTACACTTCATATCTGCAATGACAAAATAAGAAAACCATGCAGTAAAAAGATCATATGTAGCCCAAAACATAGAACAACAAGAAATAACTAGTGTATTAACCCAATATAAGCTTTGAATGCATAATATTTTTATTAGAAAACACCTGACAAAGAGGATTTACAACATGGTTCTGAAAAATCCCCTACCATGCGATGGGTCCTTTAATTTCCTTCTGCTTCAACGACCTGTTTCTCACTCTCAATATGCAGACAACCAAAAAGCAAGACGGAACTCAAGTGGGAGCTCAAATGTTATGAGATGATAATGGTTACGATGATAATGATCATGGAGAAGAATGAATGGAAAACCCTCTTACTTATAACAAAGTATTGGGATAAATTAGGAATTGGAAAATAATAAAATATTATTGACCAAATCAAGATCTAACCATTAGGAATACTTTATTATATTTTTTGGAGAGGGAACAAATATTCAAAATGGTCAAATATATTTATTTAGAAATTGGTTGAAGTAATTAACAAATAAAATGATTTATTAATCGCTTTGTGAGGATTAGGAAAAGTGTGAATTCAAAATAATTATTAAATAGTGATTTAACAATTATTTGAAAAATAAAATTAAGGGATAATCAAAACAGTGATTTATTTATTTATTCCAAGGTGATTTTGTCAAATGTGACAAGGAATAATTATCAAATAATTATTTAATAATTGTTCCTAGAGAAAATTAAATAAATAACAATTTATTTAATTATTCTCATGGGGTTTTTATTTTAAACAAAAATAATTTAGTAAAAATGGTTTACTAAATTATTTCCTATGGTGAAAGTGATTTTACTCTGGTAAAATTAATCTTACATGGTATATTTCGATCCACCTAGTTAGAAATGGGTAGGTGATCATTTTTCAGGTGAAACAAGAATGAAGAGATCATGTTCATTAAACAATCATCTCCTCCTGAAGATGAGTCAACCTCTCCACTAATTATATTAATTTTCTCGCTTTTTCCTTCATCAAGGATCCTTCTCGCAAAAGCATAAGATCTTTATTCATGAAAACTCTCACATATATGAATAAGTGTACATGCTAATCAACAACATTGGTGGATTTAAGAAGATTAGGAGGCCTCTGCTCATCTAGAGGATTCTTCTTTAGCCATGCACTGTTATTACCCCTATTATTATTGTTATTCCTTGGATAAAATGTTTGAGCCTGAGATTTTTTCATTTGAATTAGCCTAGCTTGCATGGCATTCATGTCTCTAACATGTTCAATTTTCATATATTTAATAAATTGAGTTAATTCCTTGATAGGATCACATTCAATTTTCTTAAATTCTTTAGCCTTAGCCTTAGTTAGACTTCTTTCAAAACCTAAAATCTTAGACTTTCTAGATGCCTTTTCATCCTTTTCTAACTCTTCAACTATAGTTTGAGAAACCTTTGAATCATTTAATTTAGCACTCGTTAGCTCATAATAAGTGTCAACCATGAATGCATCTAGATAATATTCTAGTAAACACTTATCCATTGATTTATAATATTGATGCATCTCCTTGACAATGGAATTAAATTTCGTATTAAATTCTTCAATCATTTCATTTTCCTTTTCCTTGATATCACTTATAGCTCTGAGTAAATATATCCCCTCTCTCCTTTCCCCATATTTATCTTTAAAGGCAGTGAAGATGGCTTGTAGAGAGTCAAAATAATTATTAGGGTTGTCTAAGAACTAGTCCAATGCATCATCTTCCAAGGAGATGACAAAGAGCTTCATCTTGACATCTTTGTCATTATAGATTGCTCTCTTGGCATGTTTCATCAAGAACGTAGTAAAAGATTTTATATGAGCTTCACTGTTGACTGCATTGTTCCCTTGGAAAAAAGGAATTCTATCCATACCATTCTTTGGAAGATCATGAGGTTGATCATGTATATTAGCAAAGTTACAAGGAGTGAAAAATCCATGATGTCTTGCCTGATGGGGTCAGGTAAAAGTGGATGGACATCAAGGAGGGTTTCCTTTCTGAGAAAAAATAAATTCCTATTAGAATTTAATTTGTTTAACCGATCTCTTAGAGCCTTTTGAGGATGAGGAGCAAGGTTAACCAAGCCACCAGGATTTCTTCTAGTATAAGCTCTTATAAAAGGATGAATAAGTGGAGTCGCCACCCAAACATGAAACTAACCCAAATGTACAGGTGCTAAAGAATGTGTGAATTGATGAAGATGAAAAGATGATTGAGACTAAGGATGCAAAGATTATACTACGGTGCCAGAAAATGTGTGACAATGATGGGTTGAAGATGAAAAGAAAATATTTTGAAGCATCTAGAACAAGATAAAATTATCCTCGGTAATAGTTCCAGAAAAGGTTCTTGATCAAATCGTACACCAGAATGTGACAATTCTCAAGGTATGGATTGTCACTTTGATCTCAACCCTCTCTATTTAAGTTGTTTCCCTATAACAAGCTAAGGGGGGTTGTCCCTAGGAATGAGATGATAAGTTCGGGAGATACAACTAAATGTCCTAGAAACTTTGTTAAGGACAATTGGAAAGTTTAATTATATAGCAAAACTTGATTAGATTTATTAAGATTATCAATTAGAGATGATACCTCCTCTGGATTTCTAACCACCCAAGTGCCTCTGTTCCTACAATGGATCGCCACAAGAGACCTACAAGGTCACCTATGTTAACCACAAATGAGGGTCTAAACTTGACAAAATGGGTGAGAAAGGTGTTCCTAACTTCTTACAACCAAGCTTATGATTGGAGGTATATTTTAAACATGCACTTGTAATCCTAGAATGATATGAAAGATATTAGTGTTGGCTTTAAATGAGATTATTAAAATAATTTTAAGTACTTCAAGTTCAATTACTTAAAATTCAATGCCTATGATGTAATGAAGTACTTAAAGAGAAATTATAGGAACAATATCAACAAAAGAAAGGTGCCAATAAACCACTTGATTTTGCAATTAAAGTTCTTTAAAATAAACATGTTCAATATTTATCCAATAAATTAACAATCCCAATAAGACAAGTAATCTAAATTAATATCAAATGAAAATGGAGAGAAAGGAGCACAAATCTATAAATGGATCATTCACAACTTGATGTGAAAATTAGAAAAGAAGACAATGGACAATGCAAAAAATGAGACAAGAAGGATTTAAACACAATTCATAACTTCCAATAGGGTTTATTCAATTATAACATTTGAGTGAAGTCACCCCTAAGGCCGAAATATTGCTTATAATTGAAAATTCACCTTGATTCTCCAAAGATGATCATGATATTAGCTTAAAATATGATTCTCATAAGATATTGTAAAGTGATCTTACCAACTAGAAATCTCAAAGCTATTTACTATGACAACAATAAGGAGTGAGAGCAATTTGATGTCACTTTAGGAATTAGGAACAATAGACTACTTTGAAATTATTCTATTTAACAAGAAAAATGCTCTAATATTCTTTAATGGTAACAAAAGAAAAAAAATATATACACTTATGCAATACCAAGAGAACTTATTAGCATTAGCAATCATTCAAGATTATTACATCAAGATATGCAATTAGCTTCACTTCTTAACAATGAGGTTGATTCTTTAGGGCACTATTTTTTTAATATTTTTTAGAAATTAGAGAGAACTGATATGCATTCTTGAGATGCAAATTGAGACAAAGTAAAAAATATTCCAATGATGTAATGCAAGGCATGGGAAATGCAAGGAATGACCAACAAGACAACAATCACTTTTCTTTCACTATATTCCACAATGATTACAAAACGAAAAGAAAACTTAGAGAAACCCACTTAAATCACTTTTCCAATAACTTTAGATAAGAGAAATGATGCTTCAAATCCTCAAAATGAATTCTTATGAATTTAGAGGCTCCTAAGCTATCTTTTTATCAATGTTATGACTTATATTAGAGCTATAAATGGATATATCATACCTTATAAACCATATAGTAGTCCTCCAAAATCACTTAGAACACAATAAATGAAATGACATAAACCTTTCTTATCACTTGAGATTAAATATGTGATGATTATAGGCTTATGTTAATGTGTTATAAGGCTTTTTTAGGATATGCATTCGGAGATTTTACCATTTTTATTAGACAACTCAAGATCTGGTCGTGCAAATATTCAGGGAGATAGGATGTAAGAGAGCAAACCCATGGCCTTAACACCTTTTGAGATGGTTAGATGGACTTCCAAAATGCACTTGGACTCTTCCAAACACCTACAACACCAATGTTAAATATATAAACCTCAAACCAAGTGATGGATCAACCCTTCAATGAAGACGACTAGGGATTATACGGTTGAATGATGGACTAATGAGACCTCAAGCCCTTGAATCCTTAATGACAAGTCTACGAAACCAAATGTCAGCTTATAAAATTAATGGAAATCAAACTTGAAAACCTTAAAAAACTTACCATGACCATGCAACTACATAGATTAGTGCCAAACTAAGAAATATGCCAAAAAATAATTGCGACTAAAGGGAACAAGACCAAATAGTCTTGTTGTTAGGGCTACAATCCCTCCTAATGTTGTGGCTCACAAGGAAAAGCCCCTAAAGTCCTGTAGTTGTGCAAAAAGGACCACAAAAGGGCTAGCACAAGGGAAGAAAGCCACTTAAGTGTTGCATCTCATAAGAGGGAGGCCTACCGCATAGGGAAAAATTCCCTAAAAGGACTACAACCAAGGAGAAAAGGCCCTACAAGAATTATGGCTAGCCCTCAAGGGCTAAGACACCCTTGCAACAAGAGAAATAGCCCCCCAAAAAAGATGAAACCCCCCTCCAAAATATGAAGCCCTCCTTTCTGCAGTAGATCTAAGAAAATGTGGCTTGGGAGGGCTACATATTACCCTGTAGGACCTAGATCAACCCTCTTTTCTTTAGATATTTGGACAAAAGGCTGGATGTCCTGCTAAAAGGGCTTAGAAACCCTCAAAACCCTAATCATTTAGGCTAGGTGAGGCTAATGCATTCCCCAAAAATAAAATCTCTTCAAATTCTTGAGCTAGTATACTTGCAAAATGAGAAATAGAGAGGCAAGAACCTAATATATATTAAAACCCCTCAAAACCCCAATAACTATACAAAATAAAAAATGTTTTAGTTTAAAATATAGGGATTAGAGGAAAAATAATTTACAAATGATTACAAAAATTTTCCAAACAAATCTTTCTCTCATTAGCATAATAAAACTTTATGGCACAAGTAAATAAATTTGAAGATTGTGAGAGAATATTTTTTTTTAATTTTTGTAAATCCCTCCTACATAAGATTTTTGTTAGATCAAGAGTTGGAGCCAAACAACGATATGATCCCCTCATTGTCTATGAACTTGGAGGCTAAGGATTGGAGCAACCTATAAGTCAATGCACTTCAAATGATAAATTATTAAACAAAATGGGTTTGATTCACACAATAGATATATAAACTTGGAGATTCCTTCCATACTTCGCTAGATATTGAGTGCTTACTCTAACCCAACATCTAGGACAAGATACATGTACCAATAGATGTTCCTACTATTTAAAATTGAAATAATAATCAATGTTATAGTTTACATTATGTCAATAACATATCCAACACATACCATAGATCAACAAGCGAGAGACACCTTGAATTGAACACCAAAGACTTTTTATTAAGTACAAAGAAATTCCAACAAAGCCATGCCTAATACATTAGATAATTGTTACATCATCCAAATACGAAATGAGGAGCTTGATAGCTTCCTTATATGGAAAATGAGAGAAGAAAACCCCCTAAGTTGAAAATAATGACTATTTGGCTTGATCCTCGTCGAAATAATCTCATCCATCGATTTTTCTTTTGAAATAAATTGATCTCCATTAATTTTATTCTTTCATTTTCAGGAAATTTGAGAGTTTCTCTTAAAACCCCTTTTTTCTTAGTCCAAGAAATAATATTTTGGATTTTTACCCTCAAAAAATTCACTTTGACTTAACCACCAAGGTCCAAGGGCTTAAATTTTCTTAAAAAATTCATTTTTCCCATGATGGAGGACCTCCAAAAATTAATTATTTTTTGACCGAGGGCTAATTATTTTCTTTTTATTTTTTCCAGAAAAATGAATTAAAAGACTCAAAAGGGGAATACATATTTTTTGCACCCTCTAAGTGTGTCTATGATAAAATAATTTAGCGATGGTGTCTAAATATGAGTAACCATGCACTAAATTATTCCTAGATACACTTTTACATCAAAATTTACATTATCATCCCTTAGAAAGGGAAATAAACATTTGACATAGACCCTCAAGACTTTACTGAATTCTGTGACAAGACAGATGATCCAGTACATAGAATCAATAAACACTAGGACTCACATAAGAGCTCATCAAAGAAATCCACCCTAGCTTTGGGGTACATCTCAGAGAAAAACTCTATCGATTATCCGTGTTTAAAAGCACACATATTTTGGGGAGGTTAAAAAACTCCCTAGGATGAAACCCTTTGAGAGGAATCATTGCCTTACCTAGGTGTTATTACATGGTTTAATAGTCATACTAGAATCATTTACAAAATAAACTTGCAGAAATTGGGTTTACAATGATAGAAATGATGTTGAATGATGACAATGATCTTTGAAAAAATTTGTCCATTACTTTATACTCTACTTCTCGAACCGTTGACATATACATGGTCAAGGACATGAAAGGGTGACCCATAATGGTTGAGGGGATTTGGGCCTCCTAGTTGGAAGTGGCCAACGAATAGATACATAAGGAGTAGGAGATTCCTAGCTGGTAGTGGCCAACGAATAGTTGCAGAGGGAGTTGGGGCTTCCCAGCTAGTAGGATCTAGCTAAACAATGTAAAGAGTTTGATGATTAATAAAATAATAAAAAGAAGCAACACAACAACATTGAGGCAATTTTTCTCCTCTTAAGGGTTTCCATCAGAAATATTGGTGTCTCACATGTATAATTATTTTGATGCTTATGTGTTATGTCATGTCATTATATTTATATATACTGATGAATGTTAAAAATGGAAAAAGGTTTAATAATTGTATCACTATTGATTCACCTCCCCTCTCATTAGTGACCTAGTTACTTGTTAGGATATTTCGACACATAGGATATAGTTAAGTTCAACTTGGTCTAGTATAGAGTTAGGTTAGAGTTAGGTAAAGTGTGTTTCTTTACCGTTGTACATTTTGTAACTTACAATCCGACGGTCACGATATGTAGTGATCCGACGGTTCACTCTCACCTCGGTATTACCGACACTTGATCCGTGGCTTGACACCCGATTGGTCCATGAGTTCTATTTAAAGCGCATGGAGGGTCATTGTTCGGGTAATCCGTGCATGAGAGAAGCTTATGTAAATTTTCATTCTTTGATTAATAAATTGCCTGTAGTACCCACGTTGGGACAGGCCGTGGACTGTTTCCCTCCTTGCACTCTGAGGGTTTTAACCATGTCAAAAATACTGGTGTATTGATTTGAGATCTGGTTGTGAGCGGTGTCCTTTTGGTATTCTTTCTGTGGAACTTACCCTGTACATTCCTACATGGTATCGGAGCTATTTGAGGGCCGCGTCCGTTGGTGATCCAAATCTGAAGCCGGTAGAACTGCATGCGGATGTCGTTTCCTAGATCTGTTGTTTCTGACTGCTTCCGGGCCGAGAGGACTGCTCTGTTACGTTCGGAGCATCTGTTCCAGTGAGGAACCCCTTTCGTTTCACGCGAAAAGGTTTCCGGTAGCCCTAGCTACGTCATTTTTCAGATCGGGAGGTATACAGTGTTTCTTTTGCAGTTTACTGTTATTTTCTCTCTGCTTATTTCGGTCTCAGTTTATTTAGCCTTTTTTTTTAACCGGATCTATACCTTTCATTTCTGCGTATGCTCTTTGCCCTGCGACTCTGTGCGATCTGGGCAAATCAGAAACAGAAAGGAAGGATTTTTCTCATGCGTATGCTCTTTTCCCTACACCTTAGTGTGATCTCGGAAAATCAGAAACATTGAGAAAAATATTTAGTTTTTCGGCTAAAGCTAACTTTGAATTTTTTTTTTTAATTTCTAGTTTTTTGGCTAAAGCTAACTTCGAGCCGCAAGGTTCGTTTTTCTTTGCATATTCGTGTTGGGTTTTGTGTTTTGTGTTTTGTAGGGAAAAAGAGCTTTCTCAAGGCAAGCACGCAAACCAAGGCGCCCCCCCTCTCTCTCTCTCTCTCTCTCTCAAATTTTTTGTATAGATCAATTGGTTCAAAGCTATTTTAAGAGAGTATAGGTATTGGGTTCAAGTCTCCATTTTGTGAGGGCGGATTTTTTCATTCCCGCACATTCGCGCACTTTGCTGGCAACGTCAACAATTTTTTTTCAAAAAGCCATAACTTCTTCATCCGAAAGCCTTTTTCAGAGCTGTTTTTTTTAAAACCGCCTATTTTTTTGAGATCTATCCGTTGGAACACTTACTTTCAGCATCTTCAGCTTCAGTTTTTTTTTTAAAATGGAAAGTCCATGCCAAGTCATTCTTGACAGCACTAACTACTTCCAATGGGTAGAATACATGGAAGATTTACTTAGAAGTAAAGGTCTCTTCAGAATAGCCACAAACCAAGAGAAGAAACCAAAAGATGAAGACAAGGTGGAAAAATGGGAAAATAGACAAGATCAAGCACGTGGTTTGATAGGGATGTCTATTTCTCCTGATCTTAGATTCCACATTGCAGGACTTGAGACTCCTCATGAAGCATTAGAAAAACTTGCTAAAGTTTTTGGGATTAAAAATGAAATTAGAGCCCATCAACTTGAAAATGAGCTGCTTACTTTGGATCCTAATAATTTTTCTTGCATTGAAGATTTCTTGTCCAAATTCAAGACCCTTAGATATCTCTTGGAAGGTGTTAAAGTTAAGAAAGAAGATGGTAACCTTATTTATTCCATCCTTACTAAGTTGGGACCAGCCTACTCTGTATTTGTTTCCACTTTCCATTCTACAAGGGAAGCTTTCATTTGTCAAGGACAAGACTACAAGGCCCCTTCCTTTGACTCCTTTTGTGATTCCTTAATAAGAGAACAAGAAAAACTCTTACACCTTGGTCTTCTTAATCTTGGAAACTCTTCCACGAAAGCGTTAGCCGCCCAGCAGCAACCAAATTCAAAGAATCCTAAGAAGTCATATCCTCAAAAGAATGGTCCTAAACCATCTCAGCCTCAAAATGAAAGATCATTTCAGCAAAATGATAAGACCAATAAAAACAAATGGAAGAAGACTGATAGACATTGTAACTTTTGTAATCGAGATGGCCACTTAGAATCTAAATGCTTTAAGAAGATGGAAGCCTTGGAAGCCGCAATGAAGAAACATAACATCCATGTGGAGCCTACTTCAACTTCAACTTCCGGAATGGCACTTTCTGCATGTCATTGTCAATCATCTCAGTCTGGTTATGCATTAAATGTATCTTCTTCTTCTTCTCATTCTCATGAGTGGCTCATTGATTCTGGAGCCTCTTGTCACATGGCCAAAAACCAAGCCATGTTTTCTTCTTTAAATGATTGTAACACCAAAAATATATATATTGGTGATGATAGATCTCTTAATGTTGTAGGGACTGGAACTGTTCATCTAGACAATGGTCAGTTTAATGATGTATTATGTGTTCCAACCTTATCCTGCAACCTTCTATCTGTCTATCAGATAACTCATTCAGGTGAAGGTAAAATTGTTGAATTTTCACCTCATGATGTTGTAATCAAGGATCTAAAAGATCCTAAACAGATTCTAGCTACTGGTCTTGCTGATGATTCCAAAAGGTTGTATAAGTTTCACAACTTTGGGTCATCCAATCTTCCCTCAGTATTTGTTGCTCATAATGATGAAGTGAGCAAACTTTGGCATGAGCGATTTGGTCACTTAAACTATCGCTCCCTTCAGCATCTATGTAAAGAAAATATGGTGACAGGTCTTCCTATGGTATCTTGCAGAGATGGTGTTTGTTCCGGATGTGTACTCGGAAAACATCATCGGGACAGTTTTGACAAACGTGCCTCTTGGCACGCCTCAGCCCCTTTACAGCTTGTGCACAGTGATTTATGTGGTCCTCTTCCTGTTGCTTCATTCTCTGGCTGCAAGTACTTCTTAACTTTCATTGATGATTTCTCCAGACGCACTTGGGTATACTTCTTAAAACTCAAGAGCGAAGTATTTAACACTTTTTTGGCCTTCAAAGCCTTTGTTGAAAAACAATCTGGACATCAAATTCTTAAGCTAAGAACTGATAATGGTGGAGAATATGTTAAAAACACATTCATCAACTTTTGCACCGAAAATGGAATTCAAATGCAACATACTGTTCCATACACTCCACAACAAAATGGTGTAGCTGAAAGGAAAAATCGCACCTTAAAGGAAATGGCTAATTGTATGCTGCAATCTAAAGGACTCAGTCTTAGTTTTTGGGCCGAAGCAATTAATTGTGCAAATTATATAATCAATCGCACTCCTACTAAGGTTCTAGAGAATATCACTCCAGAAGAAGCTTGGAGTTCCATTAAACCAGATGTAAGTCACTTTCGTGTGTTTGGAAGTGAAGCATGGGCCCATATTCCAGATGAAAAGCATAAAGCTTTAGAACCTAAGAGTGAGAAATGTACTTTTGTTGGATATTCTGAAGATGTAAAAGGTTATAGACTTATTCCATTTAAGTCCAAAAATGTTATCATTAGAAGAGATGTAAAATTTGATGAAAATAAATCGGCCTGCGAGCCTAGTCCGGCGGATGTGCCACCTCTTCCTATCTCTTCTACTTTTGAAAACATTTCTTCTTCAGATGATGAAAGCGAGGATGATAATCCTCCCCCACCTTCTCAGGATCCTCAACTTCCAAGATGGGTCCGTGCTACTCGGGATGCAGCAGGTGATCTTGCCGGTGATCCTACAGATCAGCGACGTACACGTTCTCAGTTTGAAAGAGCCTCTTCTTTACTGGCTCAAGCTCCAGTAAATCATGATCCTGACACTTTTGCAGAAGCTTCAGGCCATCCACATTGGGAAGCAGCTATGAATGAAGAATATCATTCATTGATGACAAATGATACATGGGATCTTGTTCCTCTACCAAAGGGACGCAAACTTGTTAGATGTAAATGGGTTTACAGAACCAAGTATGGACCAGATGGGAAAGTTGATAAACATAAAGCTCGTCTCGTTGCTAAGGGCTTTTCACAGGTTGAAGGCATTGACTACACTGAAACCTTCTCCCCTGTTGCCAAAATGAACTCTATCCGCCTTGTTCTTTCCCTTGCTGCCTCTTTAAAATGGGAAGTCCATCAGATGGATGTTAAATCTGCCTTCTTGCATGGGGACTTGCAGGAAGAAATCTATATGGAACAACCCATTGGCTTCATACAAACAGACTCCAGCCTTGTTTGTCGACTTAAGAAATCCCTTTATGGCCTCAAGCAAGCTCCTCGGGCTTGGTATGCCAAAATGGATAGCTTTCTTTTAGAATCTGGCTTTTCTAGGTGTCATTCTGACAATACTGTCTACACCAAGAAAGTGGACAACTCTCTTATCATCCTTGTTCTTTATGTTGATGATCTTATTCTTACTGGTAGTGATCCCAACCTTATAAACCATGTGAAGTCCAGCCTTAAAAAGAAATTTGAAATGACAGACTTAGGACACTTACACTATTTTCTCGGTCTTCAAGTCTTGCAATCCCAAGAGGGTATTTTCCTTTCCCAGTCCAAGTATGCTTGTGATATTCTTCGTCATTTTCACATGGAAGACTGTAAGCCCGCCCCTTCTCCCTTTCAGTCTGGAGTCAAACTTTCAGTCTCTTGTACTTCTCCTGAAGTTGATGCTACCTTATACCGTCAACTTGTCGGAAAACTCTTGTATTTAACCCATACTCGTCCTGATCTTTCCTTTGTTGTTGGCCTTGTTGCTCGTTTTATGCAAAACCCCCGTGAAAGTCATTGGAAAGCAGCTAAAAGAATACTTCGTTATGTTCGAGGTACAGTACAGTTTGGGATTCATTACAGTGCCAAAGCAGCTCCTCTGTTAGTTGGTTTCACTGATTATGATTGGGCTGGTGACCCTGATGATCGGAAGTCTACTGCCGGTTATGTCTTCACTCTTGGTTCAGGACCTATTACATGGGTTTGTAAGAAACAGGCTGCCATTTCTCTTTCGTCAGAAGAAGCAGAGTATCGTGGTGCCGTGGAAGCTAGTAAGGAAGCCTTGTGGCTTCGTCAGATCCTATCAGAGTTTGGCTTTGAGCAGCAGCATCCAACCACACTTTGGTGTGATAATCAAAGTGCCATTCAGCTATGCAAAGATCCAGTCCAGCATCAGCGCAGCAAACACATTGAACTACACATGCACTTCATCAGAAAGCTCATTCATGACCATGTTCTTGAAGTGCAATATTGTCCAACAGATGATCAGGTTGCAGACATCTTCACAAAGGCTCTCACAGAGGCGAAGTTCACTAAACTTCGATATATGCTTGGAGTTCAGGAAGTTGTCACTAAGGGGGGATAGGCTCTAGTGCCTCCTTCCTTCTCCTATTGTGTCACATTTGTAAATCCTTCAATCCTATCCCAAGTTGTTCTTAAGGGGGGATGTTAGGATATTCCGACACATAGGATATAGTTAAGTTCAACTTGGTCTAGTATAGAGTTAGGTTAGAGTTAGGTAAAGTGTGTTTCTTTACCGTTGTACATTTTGTAACTTACAATCCGACGGTCACGATATGTAGTGATCCGACGGTTCACTCTCACCTCGGTATTATCGACACTTGATCCGTGGCTTGACACCAGATTGGTCCATGAGTTCTATTTAAAGCGCATGGAGGGTCATTGTTCGGGTAATCCGTGCATGAGAGAAGCTTATGTAAATTTTCATTCTTTGATTAATAAATTGCCTGTAGTACCCACGTTGGGACAGGCCGTGGACTGTTTCCCTCCTTGCACTCTGAGGGTTTTAACCACGTCAAAAATACTGGTGTATTGATTTGAGATCTGGTTGTGAGCGGTGTCCTTTTGGTATTCTTTCTGTGGAACTTACCCTGTACATTCCTACATTACTAACAAAATGCAACCTTGAACAATAAGCCAAAATCACAAACAAATGACAAGATATCCTTAATCAAGGACCATGTCAATGAGATGTCACACATTTATGATCAATCATTGGAAAATGATGATATATCTAAGGCAGTTTAAGTAGATCTTAGGGGAAACCCTACTAAAAATTTCACCTATAGAATGTGGTCACACCTAAGAACAATGCAACAAAGGTATTGATCACAACAAGGGTAGTATCAAGCATGTGATTGTGTGATATAGTTACTCTATAGGTCATTGATAAGTAGTGACCATGATCCAAGGATGAAATGAAAAAGTAAATATGACATAGATCTTGTTAGGGCCTAAATCTACCTCAGGCTAAGAAAGGTAGGATCTAGGGTAACATCAAACCACGTTTAACCTGGTAGCTAGCCCTACCAGGTCGGGAGAGGGTTCTCTCCTTTCCAATCTCAGAAAAGATGGCTGATGAAAGCTTGAGATGATTGATGTAATGACTGATTTTAGGCTAGGTATGTGTACAAAGGTGTTTGATTGAATTTGATGATGTTTTGTTGGCTCAAATGTGAAAGACAAATTTGGGCTTGGGGAATGAGGCTCAGTTTTTCAGAGATCTCTATGGGGCAAGGTAGGCAAGTGATTTGGTACTTCAAATTGAGTGATATGGAGAGGTTTTAGATAGATGAGGAGTTGAAAAGGTGTTATGAAACCAGCTCACAAAAAGATAGAAAAGAGAGATCAACGCCTTAGAATTTAGCCTCTTCGAGGGGGAAACCTCCTTTACATTACACAAATGAGCAATTCTTGGATGATACAAATGAAAGGACCTCCTTTCTAGATATAGGAGTCTAAGGGGTCATAACATAATCATAGTCGACATAACAATAATAATGTAAGGGCACAATAATAACAATACTGGGCTTCTATGTGGTACAATAGTAACAATATGGGCACTACATGTGTACATCAATATAATAAGTGGGTTGTACTAATAACAATAAGGGGTTACACTAGTAGTATAGGGGCCTAACACGCCCCTCTCCTTCAAATAGCGTTGTCCTCAACGCTTGAGTAGTTCTTGATGCTTCTGTATAAAATTCTTGTCCTCCCATGTGGAATCTTCAGCGGGTAAGTTCTTCCACTTGATGAGATACTCTAAAATTGATCGATTTCGTAGCTGTCGGGTTCTTGTTTCTGTGACTGCTCCAGGTTCCAATATCATTTTTCCTTCCTCTTCAATTTCTGGCAATATTGTTTGAATTGGGATCTTTTGCAACTTTTGAATAAGTGGCCATACTTCTTTGTCCTTCTTCCATTCATCCCTTTCTTCGTTTATCCAATCTGGTTGGATAATAGAAATAGCACAAAACAATGCTTCCACATCCTCATCCTTGAAGAGTCTTCCCATTCGGTAAGGTTGCCATTTTTTAAGTGCATGTAGTATTGCCAACATTTCCTTCTCATAAATAGCTTGTTTGAGATGTAACAGTAAAAATACCCAATCACCTACATCAAAACATTTTTCACTATGATGTTGATCTACTTGTTGTTTTGTTTTATTTTGCACCGAAGTGGCGTTATTATTTAAAAGTTGGAGAACTTTTTTTTGATGCTCGATGTGATCTTTCTCTGCTTGAACCTTTTTCTTCTTGATATGTCCTTCTATCTCTAGAGTTTGAGGAGTGGTAATTTCGACCAATGAATTACAAGATATGGTTGGATTCATTTCTTCTTTCTCGATGTGATCTTTCACTTCTTGCACCTTTTTCTTCTTGATATGTCCTCCTATCTTGAGAGTTTTAGGAGTGGTAATTCTTGCCAATGCTTTACAAGATATGGTCTGATTCATTTCTTCTCTCTCTAGGCTTTGTTTCTGGACTATATCCTCTTCTTTTGACCTTTCTTGCTCCTTTTCTTCTTCATCTTCACAATCAATGTAGAATAATTTCTTCTCAGAACACTTATGACCTTTAGTGCATTTGCTATCACAATTGTAACAAAGCCCTTTTTCTCTTTTTTCTTCCAATTGTTGTGGTGTAACCCTTGTAAGTTGTGGAAGGCTGGGAGAAACAACACTTCCATCTTTATAGTTGTGAGGGGTATGCTTCTTGGTTTCCATAATTTTGCTTTCCACTATGTCACAAAGCCCTTTTAATCTTTCCAATTGTTGTGGTGTTGCTCTAAAGAAGGCATTGCTCTTTGTATCCTCATAATGTGCTATCATTTCCTTCGTGAAAATTGACCACGTAACAAGTTGTTTACGAGAAAAAATCCCTTCATACCATAAAAATTGATCTGGTTCTAAATATGAAGATGCAATACATACCTTTTGTAACAGTGGTACACCCTATAGATCAAAATATTTCTCCATCTGAAGTATCCAATTTACCGGATCCTTGCCATCAAACTTCCTCATCTTGCTTTTTCTTGATTTTAGGAGCTCGATCTCGAAATGACTGTAACTCTGTACTTTCAGATCTTTAAGTTCTAAAATTGTGGCCTATAGTAGCCCTCTGCGTCCTCTTTCCAATGCGACCAGTCTGATCCAAATTGGATTCTCCAAGAAAGAGTTATGCACAATCTCCCAAGATGACCTGATTATAGACCTTTCCAAAAGAGCGAAATTGTTTGAAGTGCCACATGTCACTGTTTCGACCTTTGGCTATGAAAAATATATAGAAGAAACTACAGTCCATCCTCTTTCTGTAACTTCTTACAAAATTTTAATCCAATGCTCAGAGAGAAAGTAATGACGATTTTACCCAGGTCACCTGTTTGAAATGTAATTCAGGATTCTGCAAAAAGACCAACTTCCTCAGATCATATCTCCGCAAATATAGCACAAAAAGCTCTGAAATTTGGACCCAAGATTCAGCGCGATTTTGTCTCAAATGGATTTTTTTTTAGCTTCTGAAACGTCATAGAAAAAACATTATAGCGAAAATGCCACGATGACCTATTTGGAGCAGTAAAACCCTAGAATCCAAAGCTCTGATACCAAATGTTATGAAACCAGCTCACAAAAAGATAGAAAAGAGAGATCAACGCCTTAGAATTTAGCCTCTTCGAGGAGGCAACCTCCTTTACATTACACAAATGAGCAATTCTTGGATGATACAAATGAAAGAACCTCCTTTCTAGATATAGGAGTCTAAGGGGTCATAACATAATCATAGCCAACATAACAATAATAATGTAAGGGCACAATAATAACAATAGTGGGCTTCTATGTGGCACAATAGTAACAATATGGGCACTACATGGGTACATCAACATAATAAGTGGGTTGTACTAATAACAATAAGGGGTTACACTAGTAGTATAGGGGCCTAACAAAAGGACATGAAAAACTTAGGGATCCTTTTCAAACAGCTGAAAACATAGATAACTAAGCAAACCCTAGGTAGAGCACTGCATTTTCAATGTATTCTACCTTTATCCTTGTTTGATTTAGTTAAGATGAAATAAAGAGAGATATGGCACACATAAAACACATGTAGGCTTACAATTATAGAATAAAACACAATACCAAAGCAAGATTCCACATAAATTCCATAAAGTGTTGCAAACCATTGGTCTATTCCTTAGCCAAATTGTTGAAATGAGTATACAACGAAACTCCAAGCTTTCCCAAAAGTCCAACCATGCTAATTACTGAAAATTTACAAGGTATAGGCAACCAACAACTCATCCTAGCCTCTAGGGGTCAATCTCATAAGATTAGGGGCTATTCCAACAAAATTTAAACTGAAAACTAAAAATTAGGCAGTGGAACAACTTGCCTCTAAAAACTAGGAAACTAATTCATTCAGTTGCAAACTACCTTTTGATAGATGAATCTACCTCTATGAGTGAAAATTTATCATAATTAAATCAAAATCCATCATGTCACATTAGATTACATCATTAGTTTGACAATTAGAAGGAAAAAAGTAAAACTGTGAAAAAACTAGGCGAAAAACAGAGTTTTTGACCAAAACTGAGCAAAATTCCTCCAATGCGTTGCGCTGATTTCCCTATGGATAGTGTCTTTTTGTAGCTGATTTTAGAGGCCTTCCCGGTGTCCAAATTTGCTCCAAGTGGGCTTGTTGGAAAGGACTACCTATTTGCATTCCAACAAAAGTATAATTTTTGAATTTGGCCTCCATTTTCACCTCCAAAACTGAGTTCTCCCAATACTGCTTCCTGTGTATCAAAAAAGGGGCAGAAAGGTCACTTTTGGGGTGTTTTGACCTTTTTGGAAGCCCAAAACCTGTCAAAATTTCTTGACCGTTTGTAAGCATGCATATTCTTTCATGAAAAATCCAAATATGTTGAGTTTTCCTCCAAATTATGTCTCCATCAAAAGCGAGCGCCAGGTGGCACGGCACATTGGGTAGAAAAGTCTGTTTTTTAAGACAAAAATTCAAAAATTACAAAAAGTGTCCAATTTTTTTTGAAATTTGGACTGAGTGTCCTCCATTAAGTGCTATGTTGGGCCAAGGAAGCCTCAGCCAATATCTGAAATTTATCTTGCTCTTTTTGCCTCCTTGATGCTTTCTTCAACTTTGCCTTCAAGTTCCTGATTCTTGCTTGGCACACCATATTTCTTGACAAGTAGTGATATGCCATATTTCTCAACATATTTTTCTCATTGATGGCCTTCTCTAGAATCCTCTTCAAGTGGATATTTGTCCTCTCCAACCAAGACTCATGATCAGCATTGATTTCTTGTTCAAGCATTGTGAACTTGACTTTCCTCCTTTTGGTAGCTTGCCGGTTTTCTTGTATGTTTCTTAGCTCCATTATGGTTCGATGATCCTCTAGCTATTTGTTTCTTTGCTCTAGATATTTGAATATCCACTTGTTTCTTTGTAGGTTGAGAGACAAATGTTGCATGTCAGCTTGTTGCTCCTAGATGATCTCTCTAAGCTTTGAGCTTTGTGAGCCCAAATCGGTGTCATCATCCTGAATAAGAATAAAATTTGTATCCTGCCCTCCTGAAGGCCCCTCATCCTATAATGGCCTCTTACCCTTGTCCTATACCTGCTCTGCTGATGGAGGAAGTGAGACCCCTTCCACACCGGGTGGAGATAATACTCTCTTTGCCGCTACAAACAACCCTCTAGTGCCCCTTTGGTAGGTGACATATACTGGCACACTAGCGGTTTGTGTCTCATGAAGCTCTTGCTGATGTGAAGGTTCACCTGTCTCATGAAAAGCTATTAGAGGTACTTCAGGAGCGATGAAGACCTCATGTGAAATGAAATCCTCCCATGAGATGTTCTGTAAACCAAGCTGATGCATGACCACAATTTTGATTAGTGTAAAATGATATATGTTGTTATATTGCTGCTGAGGAGTCTTCTTGTGCACTAAGGTGGTCATCTTTTCAATGTTCCGGAAAATAAAGTAGGGGAGGTTCATCATTCTCACCTTAGGGAAGTGCATCAACAATCTGATATGGTAGGCATACAGGCGAGAAAACCGGCCCTCACAGCTGAAATACTTAATTATTAGTTTCATCAAGGGAGCATGTGAGTCTTTCAGATACCAGAAGCGAAACATTCTGTTGAGATGTCTCAAATAACCAGCCTTGATGTAAGGCTCATAATGTTCTCTGTCAATCTGCTACCTCTTATTCCACTACTCACCAACATTGGGAATGCCAGTTGCTAGAGAAATAGACTCCGGTGTCAAGGTGAATGTCACACCTACTAAAGTGACTTGGCCATTTTGAATATGGAGCACAAACAACCTGGCCAACTAATGATGGTACTGGACTCTCTCTACTATCTCACAAAACTGATAACAAGATTGGTGTTGAAAACATGTGAGCAAGAGGATAGGCCTGTAGCTTGGCAAGTGAAGTAGGCTCCTCTCGTATATGTTTGCCACCCTTGTGAGGTCTTCTTGGTGCATGCATTTCTCTAGGAGAATCACTGTGTGTCTCCTCATCTCTGTCATAAGAGGGATCAGACTCCATGTTTGCTAATGTGTGAGTTTTCTTGATGAGTATGAAGAGATTTATGGAGTTTTTAGTTTCTGCTACTAAAGATGAGAATGTATGAGGGACTGTGGAGGGAGAGGGGTTTTGGGAATGTTATTGACAAGATTTTTCGGGAAATAGGGAGTTTAGGGAATAGTATGTAGGCTTAGGGACATAAATTTGGGTTTAGGAATTTGTAACTAGGGTTTGGGATAGTGGGAGTTAGGGATATGGAAATTAGGTAATTTTAGGAATATGGGAATTAGGGAATGAGTGGATGAAACTAGAAAATAAATGGAGGAGTCAAAGAGTGAGGGAGTGATGGAGTGGACTTGGTAGCAAAAACACAAATGCAAACCCTAGGCAATTGCTTTTGAGAAAAAATTGCAAAGAGGTAGGGTTTGAGTTTTATCTCACTAAACCACCATAAATTTTAAGAAAAACTCTTTCACTAGCAAGGGAAGAAGGCTTGACTTACTTGCACACCATAGGATTGAGCAAATTTGGAAATTTGAGAGAGTTTATGGGTAAAATTGGGCTTTCAGTTCTATGCGCTGCACCACAAACCCAATGTGTCGTGCCTTCTATATGCATTGCATCAGTGTATTTTTTGCACTGTGGAGGGTGGCCCAATGCGCCGCGCCAGCTCTATACACCGCGCCCACAACCCAATGCACTGCGCCCCTGAATTTGCACAGTTTTTTCTGCAAACTTGCTCCCTTTCTCCATCACGGCCTTCTCTTGCTCAATATTTCTTCTTTGAATGCAAATGAGCTCTTTGAACATGACCAATGAGTTATATACAAAAAAAAAATATTTTTCACTCATAAAACCCACTTTTATAATGTTTTCATTGTGACTTACTTTTTAAACTCTGTTTTTCGGTAGTTTACTTCATTTTTGCCTTTGATGAACTGAATGATTTGATTTTTTGTTTGCTTTGCAGGGGATGGAGTTGCTGAAGCTTGGCAAGGTGACCAGGGTTGCCACCGAAGTTGTTTACATGTGAAAAAATTGAAATTACATCAAATTTATACATAAAAACATAAAATACTCTGTTTTTCCTCAAAACAAGGTTTTGAGGAAAAATTAAACACTGAGTGAGTGGTTATGGAAATTATTGTTGCTAGAACTTTATTTGGCCTCCCATGTGCCTACTGACCATCATTAAGCATTTTGAGACCTTATTGATGAAAACCCTAGACCTAATGAGACCTAAAACCCTAAAAATGACTTTTATAGATTTAAAGACAAAAAATTGACTGCAGATGATCTAGATGAATGAAAATAGGCCAGTACCGTCAGATGATCCATGACCCTAATGGAATTCTGCTGATCAGGTGAGACACCTAACATGCAATGCAACAAGAGAATTTGATCACTGATGGAGGGATGAAGATACCGACACTAACATTGGCTCCAATGGGGATGGTAGCTCCTTGGAGATGCCAAGAACTACAAATCTCTAGGAAAGTAGGTAGTGCCTTCATCCATTGGGCTATGGAGTCAAGAACTTCGACAAACGAAAACCAAACTCTTGACTCAATTTCGTGATCTGGATCTTGGGAGGAGGCCCCCAAGATCTAAAATATTGAAATGGATCTTGGGAGGAGAGACCCCCAAGATCTGAAAACTTGCATTTCCAGAAGAAAAATAAGGAGAATGCCCAATAAACAAAACCACATAGAAACTTTTATTTAAAATAGTAATGGAAATAAACAGCTAGGGCGATGGTAGCTTATCTCTGAGAAGAGATGTGGCGGCGACATGCCTTTGAACTGTAAAGGCTACATTGTGGCGGACAATCTGTCCTTTTACAAAATGTGACTTGTTACTTATAGTATTTTTCAGTTACAATACCACGGGTCAATTCCATGGGTGAATGAATACCATGGGTGGATTTTACAATACCACGGGTGGATGCCATTTACAATACCATGGGTAAATTCCATGGGTCGATGAATAATATGGGTGGATGAGTACCATGGGTGGATTTTACAATACCACGGGCGGATGCCATTTACAATACCATGGGTAAATTCCATGGGTCGATGAATAATATGGGTGGATGAGTACCATGGGTTGATGCCATTTTCCATTCGGATCATTCCTCCCTCCTTAAGAAGCAATGGTCCCCATTGCGTAAAGTTCCCTCCTGTGAAGCCTTTGTGGAATATGAAGAGCCGCCGAAGATAAGGGTCCCAAGATCCGGATCATTTCGGGACTTAAATCTGACTCAAAACTGACTCAATTTCAAGACTGAAATCAACTGAAATACCTGACTCAAACAAACCAAACTAAAACTGAAATCAAACCTCAGTTTATAGCCTTCACCTCGCGCCCCAAACTGAAAGAATGATGACAACACATACTTGCAATGAAATTAAACAAACGGGTATGTATAGTGATACATATGACAACAGAAAATTTTTCAAAAATAGTACCGTTTGAGCAGCCGACTCTTGACTGGCCCACTTGGACAATCTTCTCCATTCATTTCTTTCAGAAGGAAAGCATTTTGGCCCTGATATGCAGCAATTTTGAAAGGTCCTTTCCAAAGATTCTCAAAATTTCCATGCTTACCTTTATCTTCCTTTCTTACATCCCATTTCAGAACTACATCTTCTATTTGAAACTTGTCTGACTTTTCCTTTCGATCATATATCGTCTTGATTCTCTCTTGCAGCTTGAAAGTGTTCTGGAAAACTTCCTCTCTAGTCTGTTGTAAATGGATCATTTGATTGATTCTTCGTTGCAAATGATCATCCTTGCTGCCAGCTTCCTGCAGAAGTTTAACCATTGGGACTATGAGAGAGGTCGGAATACAGTGTCAACACCATACATGAGCTCAAAAGGGGACATGCCTATAGATTTCTTTTGACTCACTTTGTCTGCCCAAAGTGCATTAACCAACTTTTTGTGCCAACTCTTCTTGTTTGTTTCTAGCAGCTTTTTGATAATATTGACCAAAGATTTATTTGAGGATTCCACCAATCCATTGCCTTGTAGATAATATGCAGTTAAGTGCCCCAAATTAATTTGATATTTATTACAAAAATCAATCATTATTTTAGATTTAAAAGCTACTACATTATCAGTGGTCAGCTTGTTTGGACAGCCAAAACGAGACAAAATATTGTTTTCAAGAAATGAAATGATTACCGAATCAGTGGCCTGCTTAGTGGGAATCGCCTCAATCCATTGGTAAAGCAATCTTTCCTTGTGACGATCCACTTATGTTACACTGAAGAAGTAGGATGAATCTTGCCAATGAAGTCCAAACCCCACTGCTGAAAAGGAGCACTTACTTCGATCGGCTTAAGCGATAAAGGCTGCAATTTTCTTCTACCTTGAAAAATCTAACATTCGTGGTAGCTTGTAACAGTTTTGTACACATCAGCAAAAAGAGTTGGCCAATAATATCCTGCTCTCAAAATTTTGTTGGCTGTTGTCTTCCAGAAAATATGACCTCCACAATCTCCCTTGTGAAAGTCTTCCATAACCTGTTTTGCCTCTTCTTCAACTAAACAATTGAGCAAGACACCACCAGGATCTTTCCAATAGAGTGCATTATTCATGATACAAACTTGGAAGCCTTTAATTTTAGAGTCCTACTTTTATTCTTTGCCATTCCAGGTGGTTGTGATAGATTTTGGAGCACATACACAATGTCTGAATACCAAGAAGAAAAAGGAAAAATTGCTGATACCTGAGAAAGTGAACTTTCTTCATCTTCCTTGGACATAGCAGTAATGAGATTAATGTCCAAGGCATGCAAATTTGACTCAGCCATTAGTTTGGCCAGCCCCTATCCTTTGATGAGCTTTGTTGGTTTGATCTCCACGTCATATTCCAACAAGGCAACAATCCATTTGCCTCTTCTCCCTTCTGGATCTGTTTGCACCAAGACATCTTTAACCACAGCATTAGGGACATAAGCAAGGATGTGGGAATGCAGAATATAAACTTGAAAATCTTTCAATGCCTTTACCAAAGCAAGAGCTTGCTTTTCAATAATATTATACTTTAAAGCTGCATCTCTTATCGTTCTGCTGAAAAAAGAAATTGGTTTCTCGAGTTAGTCCCTTTTCTGCATCAAGATTGCTACCATAGTATGATCCGAGGCAAATGAAAACAAAATGAAATCTTGAGTATAGTCCGGGCTGATCAAAACCGGAGCTGAAGAAAGGGCCAATTTCACTAAATTGAAAGATTTTATTGCTTCCTTAGTCCACTTCACTACACTATCTTTCTTGAGCATGTTTGTGATTTCCCTTAAATGTTCTGCAAGATTGGGCACAAAGCGACGTAAGAAATTCATCTTAGCGTTGAATGATTGGATCTCCTTTTTACTTTTGGGAAAATCAATTGGTTGAATGGCTTTCACTTGAGCTGTATCGATGCAGATGCCGTCCTTTGATATAATATGACTGAGAAGCTTGCCTTCATCCTTGGCAAACAGACTCTTCTTTGGATTGAGAGATATACCATATACCATATTTTCTACACCGCTGAAATACATCTTCAAATGATAAAGGTGCTCTTCATCTGAATTAGAAAAACCTGTCAAGTCATCAAGATAAACAACTAAAAAGACATCTTTTTCATTAGCAATTGCAATATCCACGGCCCGCTGAAAAGTCGCACCAACATTCTTCAATCCGAAAGGCATCTTGGCATAATGGAAAGTTCCCCATGGAGTAGTGAACACTGTTTTATCTCTGTCATCGTCATGGACTAGAATTTGGTTATAACCGGAATAACCATCGAGTAGTGACATGCGATATGATCCAACTACTTGCTGAAGTATGTGATCCATCTTGGGCAATGGATAGTTATCTTTCAAAGATACTTTATTCAAAATTCTAAAATCAATACATAATTGAATCTCACCTGTTTTCTTGTGCACGGGCACCAAATTTGAAATCCAATCTGAAAATCTTATGGGGACGATTATACTAGCTTTGTACAATCGATTCACTTCCTTCTCTATTGAGGGCAACAGCTTTGGATTTATTCTTCTTAACTTCTATCGAAAGGGCTTTTGATTTGGCTTGATCGGGATTATATGCTGAATTATGCTCGTATCATATGCCTTCAAATATGAATAATCTCATGCAAATACATCAGTAAATGAATATAATAAACTGATATACTTTGTTTTTACCTGTGGAGGCAATGCCTTTGATAACTTGACCATTCTAGGATTTCTTGTTGATCCAATGTTCACATCCTCAACTCCTTTCTCGGTGGGCAGCAAGCTCGGTTTTCGGGCTACATCATCTTGATCGAATAACTCCTCTAAATGTATTAGACCTTTAGGAATGATATTGTCTTTGAGCTGCAAAACTTCCTTCTGATTGACTTCTATGTCTGCTTCACCATCATCATACTCCTCATCAATAGAAGTGTCTTTGAGCTTACCTTCATTTTGTAGAAATTCATCGATCTCTTTATCATCTTGAAACACCTTCCAATACCTTTGATTGTCAGGGACAGTCGAGTGATGTTTCACATGAATTTCAAACTTGTTGTTTGAATTCATCGGAATTTTCAAATTACTTGCTACTGTTGCAACTGAATCTGCAATGACATTCTGAACACGAGAGACACATGTCAAAGTATAATCTGAAAATAATCTCAAGATGTCTAATACCGCATTGTGGTACGCCCTCATTTGAGGATGCTTCACTTGGTATTCGCCTTTTACTTGCTTGATAACTAACTCGAAGTCGCCATATACTGAAATTCTTTTAGCATTTAACTTTCTAAGGATTTTCAAACCAGCAGTTAAGGCCTCATATTCAGCCTCATTATTTGAACAGTCAAAATCCAATTTATACGAACAGACCCTTACATTGCTTGGCACTTTGTTTGGGGAGAAAACAGGACTGTGTATCCAAATGCCAATTCCAGCACCTTCTCTTCCTACTACGCCATCAAAATCCATGCTCCACAAGCCAGCTTTGTCCTCTTCCAAATGCTGAAATTCTGTTCTCTCTTTAACTTTTCTATGTTGTCCATCATTATTTTGTTGCTGTCGGAAGGCTGCTTACTCAGCGGTACTATCAATCCATTGTCTTTCTTGCTTCAAGGGTTCTCTAAAATTTGTAGTGATCTTTGGAATGTCTTCTACTTCAACTACTTGGCCATTTACATCATTAAAGCTATCAGAATATAGAACAAATGATTCTAAATCAGTATGTACATAATTGATTGGATGATTTACCGGTTTCTCCTTGCTAGTGATCATGTACTTCATCTTTTGCTCCCGGTATAATTTCCTCATCTGACCAAACATAGGAATAGTAGCATAGGAGAAACCAAGCCGCAATGTCCCTTTAATTTTTTCTCCCAAAGATCTGGAAAGAAGCATGCCAAATCTAGGAGGAATATCCGCCACAACCACATCCATCAAAACATTTTTTACTGGAATCTAATCCAAATTGACCACCAAATCTTTAATAATACCAATGCATCTTACTCTACCAAAATCAAAAGAATAAAGGTCATGATATTTTCTAGTGATATCCAAACCCAATTTCTCCATGATTTCCTTAGGCATGAGATTATGAGAGGCTCCGGAATCAAACATAGCGTTGTGTAACACATAGTCATGCACCCTAAGGCTGATGTAAAAAGGAGCTACATCACTATCTTGAGATTGACCCTCCAATGCCGGACCAAAGATCAACTCAGGTTGATCATCCTCCACGTTTACCATATCAGATAATGGATCTAAATTCAAAATTTTAGACACCTGACCTTTATAGCTGCTATTCTTCATCAACTCAGTCAAAGGAATAGATACTTTAAACTTAGCAATTTCATTTTCTAAGTTAAAAAATGACGTTTTCTCTACCTCTTTAGCTTTTCAGTTTTCTCCTTTGATGTATTTGGCTAATTTGATCTTTCATTTGTTGATGGTATTTTGCTGATGGTTGGATCAGTTGTCTCTTTTCCCTTTTTCTGCACAACGAGTGGATTATTCTTTGGTGTGGTCGCTTCCTTTCTTTTCTGAATTGGATTAATGAGTACATCTCTACTCCTGAGTGAATATTGTTGTTGCTGGGCTGTCAAATCATTCATGTAACCCCTCTGATACTCATCAGACTCTTCTTCAAGAGCTATTTCATTTGCCAAGATGAAATTCATCCCTTTGTACAACTGGGCTCTTTGAATACTCCTCATCTTCAGTGATAAAAATTGGCATATCATCAGGTGTTAAGAAATTATTATCCTCTCCAATTACGTTCTCCTCATCATTTGATTCCAGACAATGTACAAAATTATGTTGTAAAGGTGTCTTTACCTAGTGCTGTGCTGCTTTGTCTTGTGCTCATTGCTCTCGTTGCTTGATTTTGAATTGAGGTTGCTGCTGGCCACGAAAGTTAGGATTTCTGACTTGTGTTTCAGGCTTATCAGCAATTGTGAGCCTATCAAAAATCTTCTCAAGCTTACAGAGAACTTAATCTGAAGTGGAAGTCTCTTCTTTTATTATTACCTTCCTTTCATCCTTTGTTCTAGCTCTCTTGGCAAGCAAATTTTCTTCAACGCCGACTGCAATTTTCTGCATGTCTTCCAAAGTGGCTGAATCTCTTTCTCTTAATTGATAGGCCATATCAGGATCAAAACCATCCAGAAACTTGATCAAAGCCAGCCCCATAGGTGGCTTTATATCAGCGGGAATTGCATTGTAAATAGTATTAAATCTAACACAATAATCTTGGACACTCTCCCCAACATTCCTCTTGATGTTTTCATATTCGGAAAGAATTTGAAGATGATTCTTCTTTACCTCCCAGCGATCCAAAAACTATCTTTGAAGTGCCTCCAATGAGTTTATTGTTCTAGCTGGCAATGCTCTAAACCAATTTCTGACCTCACCTCCAAAAGTTTGCACAAAAAATCTCATTGTTACATTTTCTGCATCGATCTCATGGAGATCAAAGAAATCTGCCATTCTATCCACATGTTGCTGAGCTGTGATACCTTGAGGAGTACCGTCAAACAATGGAATTTTGCTTTGATAATCAACGAGCATGTCATCCAAGTTTTGAGGCAACACAAGGGTTGCATATCGGGCAGCCATTGCTTTAGGTGGATTTACGACTGCTCTTGGGCATGTAGAAGGAGTTGGAGCAGCTGATGTATGAGGTTTATGAGGTGTAGATGGAGGTGAAATATTTTTTGATGTTTTAGGGGTAGAAGGAGTGGATGGAGGTGACAACACTGTAGATTTCTGATCGGAGACAAAAGGCTGCCCGAGAATGGTGGGATGAAAGGAGGTTTGGTAGGAATTTTTGAACTAGTGTTACACTAAAAAATGTCACCATGGCTATATACAGTTAGTATGGCTCTATCAACAGTCATGCTATCCTCTTAGGCAAGTCTTACGCCTCTGCTCTCCATGTCAAACTCCAAAAAGAGAGAAAGTCTTTATAAATGTATTTATCTCTGGGTACGCAGGTTCTCTCAACCTTACCTGCGGGTACGCACCCAATGTTCACAAAAGCTGCGTACTTGTACGCTCTGTATGTAAAGGGGCAGGTGCGTCCCCCTGTAAAGGTCAAAATGCGCAAGTTTCATCTTTAAAAAGTTACTTGTGGTCATTTCTAGAGCATTCTAGAAGGTTGTTCGACGTGTATTGAGCGCCTCCAGATGGTTCATGTACCCCTACCAAAGAGGAATTTATCCCATCAATGAGGGAGCTATCCCACCCAAAGAGGGGATTATCCCATTGATGGTGGACCCGAATAACTTCCTCTAGACCACTATAAATACAGGCATTGGGCCAGAAGGAGGGGAGGTTGGAAGCTAAACATTTCTAAGGGTAGATGCTGCTGGAATTAGGACTCCCATTTAGAAGCTTGTGAGGAGAGATTGCCATCTTTGCTTGTTCTATTTGGAAGTGGGTGAGCTTTGTCAAAGTAAAGGAGAACTCTTGATGGACCCTACGAGGGACTTGCACAACACCAACGCTCAGGTTGTAATTGTTCCTTTTGTTTCCTATTAATGCAAATGAGTCCATTCTTCTCAATAACTTGTTATTTATGAGTTGTTTCATGTACTCCTTGGTCTATGTGTTAAATATGTTTTATTCTATGAGATTATCAAGTGCTATTTAATCGTTTGATTGTTAGTGGATGCAGGTTTCAAAGTGAAGGAGGAGCTCATCCGGATCAGTGAGGCTGGACTGCTACAACAGCGTGGGACTACAGGTAGGATCTAAACACTTGATTTCCCGTATAGTAAATGCATGTTTAGAGAAGGATTGCTCTTGTTTGTCTTGTTTGTCACTAGAGAGTCTTAGGCTCCTAGGGAGGTTGGTTGTGTCCGCACTATCGACTCTTTCCGCCTGACAAATTGGCGACTCCACTGGGGATTCCATTGATGTGAAAGTCTTTTCCTTTGTATGCAACTTTGATCTGAGAAAAGTCATTTATTTTCTGGTTTTTGGCTCTGTGACTTTGTTTTTGGGTGGGTTAGCTTAGGGTTAGATTCAATTTAGTTTTTCTTGAATTTTCCAGTAGGACGCACCCTCTGAGTATTGCACAGTGCGTCCCTGTACGCACTGTCGCTGTGTGCACAGAGCGGGCCCGCACCTGTCTTAACGGGTTGCCTGCGTCCCCTGCTAAAATTTAAGAAAATTCCATTTTTTGCATTTTTTCTCTTAGATTTTGCTTTTTCTTAGTTTTTACTACCCAGATCCATTAGTCTCTTGTCAAAGATCTTCACCTGAACTTGTTTCGATAGCATTGAGTGTTTTAGTGGATTTCATAGAAGTTTAAGCCCTAGGGTTTGATTTTTGAGTAGGTCTTGTAGTGACTTTGGTGGTAGAAGTTGTCAAGCCTTAGATCTCTCTGGTTTTGTCAGCATTCTTAGAAGTCAGACCTGTCATAAAGTCTACCTGTGAGAGCAACTTACCTTTGAGTTGTCTCTTTGGCAAATTTCGAAGTGCTTGTTGATTAAGTATTGAATTCCATTTTACAAAAAGAACAAAAAGATTTGAGTTTTGTTTTGACTAGTCTTTTGATTCTGCATTAGCTGGTCCTTGACTTGATTGTGGTCAAGTAAAACAACCTAGAATCATCCTTGTAGGCTTTTGCCTCGTTAGGTTTGCTTAGAGTAAATTTCTTTTTGATTTGCTTGTGAGTCAAGTTTTCATAGATTTTATAGCTTTTGAGATTGATTTTCGTTAAAATAGATTTATATGCTTTATTAAATAAGAGAAAATACAAAAACATCTCCTTTGAAAAGTTTTGTTTCAAGTAGCTTTGAAGAGTTTTGAAAGAAAAAGAGTTTTTCGTGCACGTAAGGAGTGGTCATGTTTGTATGCTTGGAAAGATAAAGAGAATTGTTTCTTTGATTGTCTTTACTAAGAAAGTTGTTTTCTATAAAATTTGCATTTCTCAACTCTCTTAGTTAGGAATTTCATTGAAAGAGAAAAGTAGCGTAAATCATCTTAGGTGCATCTTTGTAGTGGTTTGAGTCGAGTCTACACACCATTGGTTTCACTTCCGCTACCTTTTGTCTTTAAGAAAAACCATAAAATTAACGCTTAAAGTAAAATCAACGTAGTAACTTTTATTTACTAGGGCTCTGAAACACCAATTTAGTTCAGGCTAGTGTCTTGGAGTAGGTGAGTAATTAACTCTCCAAGACAACAAAACCAAACAAGTAGCTTATCTTGTGATAGAATAAATCCAATTGTCTCATTTGTACTCTGGAAAGCTCCTCTTAAAGGAGAAGCACGAGCTCGTGTCCGAACCAGTGAGGGGATCAATCCCCCCTCGTTGGGAACGACGCCAGACACGCACGTATTACAAACGGTAAACCTCGGATTAACCATTGTCGAGGAGCCAGGGGTCACTTGTCGGTAAACCTTGGATTATTGTCAAGGAACCGGCAAGGGGATTGAGCTTGATACTCTGCCCTTGCGTGCTGTCGGAGTGTAGACTGTTCCCCCAGGTGCATTTGTTGCGGTTGGTAACCTTAGTGACCATTATCTTTAGGATTCTACCGAGGTGACAGTGGAGGGAAGATCCCACTGTACCTGGAGCAGACGTCGGCTAGACTCACTTGGATTTTCCGGGGGGTTCACTTCACTCGAGACGGTTAAAGTGGACGAACTTGTGCCGGTCTATTCATTAAGCAGGTTGCCGGGGTAACTGTTCCACCCGCCACTTCTGTACTGAATCCGGCGATGTTGGGTTTCATCTCCAACTAGCGTTTTCGGTCTGGAAGGCTACTGTTTGTGCTTGGTTTGACGCCCTAGATTCTTTAGGCGTGTGATTCAAATTTGTTTGGTTCTTTAGAGACTTTAGGTGGTTTGATTTGAGATTTTACTTTGTTTTCGTGTGTAGTAGTTAAAAGTTTTAGCTGTGGCGGAATTACCGAGACAGTCCCGTAGACTTCGGAGCCAGTCTCCTGAAGTTGTTTCTGTGGCCGAATTGTTGAGAAGATCCCGTAGACTTAGGGGTGAACCTCCTCGAGACGACCCCAGTAATCTAGAAGGTTTGAAGGTCCTTGTAACTCCTCCTAGTGGCAGTAGAGTAGGTTCACCTGAAGAAGGAGAATCTTCCTTGGTAGTCCATTCAGATTACCAAGGTTTAGAGACAGGTTATAATCCCGAAGCTGTTACAGTTTTTGAGCTTGTTGGTAGTTTTTCGTCTGCTAGTGATACATGCGAAGAACCTGAAATATCTGAACCTGTTACTCCGACTTCTAGTGTTCTAGATTCACCAAGAATAGAACGAGTTATCACCGAAAATCTTCCTACGGGTCTGATTGCTATCGAAGAACTTGCTCCAGAGGAAGAAATAGGCGTCTCTAACCTTGAAGATCAACTTACTATTGATCTCAGGGAGCGTGAATCTATCTTTTACAGTCCTCCTAGAAGTACTACTTGGTACCTTTCATTAACCAATTATTTAGACAACTCAGGGCTAGGTTTTTCTACACCTCGTACTCCTTTTCCACCTGGAGGTATTTATACTCCTGTAAATATGTCTGGTCAGTCGTCCGTGTTTACTCAAACTCCTGAATCTTTCTTACACGGCGGTCCTTCTGTTCCCACCGGGTATCAATCACTTTCTGGTACCTTTGCGGGGGCATCTCCTCAACCCATTGATCATGGGTTATTAGCTGGAAACAATGGTAATATACCATTGGGTGTAGGAGACATTTACATGATGTCAGGTTTAGTTCCCGTTTCCCAAACTCAAGGTGGCCAATTACCGCCTGGGGGGCAGCCTCAGTTAACGCCTGGGGGACAACCTCAAGGTACACAAATCGTGTCTGGGGGGCAACCTCAAGGTCAGTATGTACCTATGGTGCACTACATGCCTCAAGGTCAACCCCAGCCTCAATATGTACCCCAAGGTCAACCTCAGTATCAATATTTACCTCAAGGATGGCAACCTCAAGGGTATCAACCTCAAGGGTATCAACCTCAAGGTCAAGGTCAACCCCAGTACCCGTATTTACCTCAAGGTCAATACTCAGGTCAAGGTTATCAACCACCTCAAGGTCACTCATATGTTCCAGGTATGGGAACTACACCTTACAATTATCAATCCTATCCTCAATCCGGTTATGGATCTCAGTATCCTCAACCTGTTACGGGTCAATACCCTGGAATGTTAGTATGGGATCCATCACAGGGTCAACAGGTGTTGCAGCCAAGCTTACCGTTGGTACCTCAAGCTGGACAACCCATAGTTTCTGGTCCACCCCAGCAACCGCAACCTGTCCAGTCAAATGTTCAAACTTCTGTAACCTCGGTAGTTACTCAACCACCAATTGCACCTAGTACTCCATCTCAAACGGCTGTTGCAACTACCGCCACATCTACCATACTTATTTCTGGAGTATCGACAGCTCCGGTTTCTACTGTCTCTGCAACCACGCCTCAGACATCTTTACCGTTGTCTGGATCTACGATTCAAACCACGGTCCAGATGCCTACAGGTCAGCCTGGTATAAGTACGGTTGTCACTACTCAACCTCAATTTGTTCAACAACCGTACCAGGGATAGTACCAACATGGGCAAGCTGTCCAACAGCCGGTTTACCAGTATCAACCGTATCCTAGGTACACTTATCAACAACCTCAACAACCCCAGTACGGTCCGGTTAATCCTGGTTTTCCAGGAGGATATAATATCCCTAATGCGACTCCTGTTCCTAGTTATCTTGGATATCCTCCTCCTGGGGCTGGTCTTGTGACCCAGAGTTTTAGAGATCCTAACCGGCAGTTACCATTTATCGCAACTTTGGATTTACCAGACTTGACGCGCCTAACGAATGATCCAATTCAAGATCTTCAGTTCTGGCCGCCAATGCCAAATAAGTTGCCCAGTGATATACCCAAGTTCGAAGGTAAGTCTGGAGAGGATCCGTCCAATCATGTAATGACTTACCACCTCTGGTGTGCTTCAAATTCTATCTCGGATGATTCGATCCGCTTACGTCTTTTCCAGCGTACACTCATTGGTCTCGCGGCCAAGTGGTACATTGAGTTACCACGGGCCTCTTTTTACAATTTCATCCAGTTAGCTACCTCGTTCTTAACTCATTTTCAGTTTCCGGTCAGATACGATAACGGCACGAAACTATTAACTTCACTAAAACAATCAACGTCCACGTATATTTCTGTTCACATTCATGAGTGGAGACGTCGAAGAAGGTTAGTGAAAGTTTTTATCCCGGACCAAATCTTAGCTGAATGGTTTGTTAAATCATTATTACCGAAGATTACTGAAGATGTAGCTAAGGCTGGAGTAGTTACTGAGGAGCAAGTCATTGCTCAGGCGCAATACCTTGACTTAGTTTATACTCAGTCAGGTACGTTACACGAGAAGATTCCAGATCTTCCAAAATCGAATCAAATCGCTGCTGCTCCTTCGGGATCTCATGCCGCTGATGGTATGATTGGCATCGTGAACACAAAGAGTAAGAAGAAGTCTTCCAAGGCTTCAACTACTCCTATAATCACTTTGCCCGATTCCCCGACAGGAGAGTCTTCTCCCGAACTTTCCGCCGATATTCATGCTGTAGAGTCATCTACGGCCAAATCAAAAAACGGTGGAAAGAAGAAAGGAAAGAAGAAGGCTAAAGCAGACAAGGCTCCAAAGGAGAAAACGGAAAAGTTGGAAACCAATGACGAAAAGCGCAAACCTCGATATCCTTGTCTTATTTGTGAAGAGGATCATTTTACAAGAGATTGCCCTCATCGGGCCGAGGTTGTGAAAATAGTCAAAGGTTCTCCCACTCCTGCTGTGTTAAAAAATCCATTTCCAGAGCAGGAGAATAAGATGATAGGTTCTTCCTCAACTTCCAGTGAAGAACCCATTTTGATGATGTCTCATGTGAGGATTGCGACTCGATCGCAAGATTATGGTAGTAAGAATCCTGTTGATGGTAAAGAAGCAGAATCTTCTCATTCTAATCCATCAACCTCAGCTCCTGGTTCCGATCCACTACCGATCGAAAAACCTAACCCAGACCTAGTAATCAAACCGCCCGCCAAGGGTGTACTTCGAAGGTCTGCTTTCAATCCACATGCGAGAGCAGCCCAGAATTACAACATTGTTGAGGACTTAGCTGTTTCACCCTCAGCAATGTCGGCTTTAGAAGTGCTGCAATCATGCCCAGCACAACGAAAATTACTTTTGTTGGCTATCGGAGCTGTTGGACCCGAACCTGATAATCTTCGATCTAGAAAATAGTACACCACATCTACCCCATCAAATGGCTTTCCAAATTCCAGTGATAGTCAAAAACAAGCCTATTCATCGGACTGTGATTGATGAGGGAGCTTCTACGTGTATTATGTCGATTCAATGTTGGAGATCGCTTGGTTCTCCTTCGTTGAACCAATCCCTGACCATCCTTAAGGCCTTTGATGGCAGTGGGTTCCGTCCGTTTGGTATTCTACAGGAATTGCCTATAGGGGTAGAAGGTAAAACCGTTAGTCTGGATGTGGAGGTGGTTGATGCCCCTCTAGACTACAACCTTCTTTTGGGTCGAAGTTGGTCATATGCTATGACAGCGGCCGTTTCATCGGTCTTCATTTGTCCATGGGGGACATTTGCTTATTGCAAATTACCTTTTGGACTTAAGAATGCCGGGGCCACTTTTCGACGGGCGATGTCTTACGCATTTCATGACATCAAGCACATTGTGCAACCGTACCTCGATGATTTGCCTTCTCATTCTTTACACCGAGCTGATCACCTTGTCCACTTACGAGCAATCTTTATGAGGTGTAGGCATTATCGAATTCAGCTGAATCCCCACAAGTGTGTGTTCTGTATAGAGATGAGTCGATTGCTGGGATTTGTTGTTTCAAAAGCCGGCATTCGCGTCGATCCCTCGAAGGTCGAAGCTATCATCAAATTGCCTCCTCCTTCGAGTTTGCGCCAACTCCAAAGTTTGCAAGGGAAAGCGAACTTTCTACGCCGATTCATTCCAAACTACGCCGAGGTCACTAAAGGTTTTACATGGTTGTTGAAACAGAACGCTCAATTCTTTTGGGATGAGATTGCCCAACAATCTTTTGATGCACTTAAACACGCGTTGACCCATGCACCGTTGTTGCATCCTCCCAACTACAACCAGGACTACTTCTTATACCTCGCAGCTTCGCATTCCACTATTGGAATGGTGTTAGTTCAAGAAGATGAATTCGGAACGGAACATGTGATATATTATCTTAGTAGGACATTAAACCCCACTGAGCTAAAATATTCGCATGTGGAGAAATTGGCCCTGGCAGCCGTTCAAGCTGTCCAGCGTTTTCGTCACTACATTGTTCTCCGTAAAACTACGGTTATTTCGGATTGCCACCCTATGATTTATATTTTGACAAAACAACTACCAGGGGGCAAGTACTCTAAATGGATCGTTATCCTGCAAGAGTTCGACTTGGAGTTTGAGAAGTCCAAGTCTAAGAAATCCTTAGTTTTTGCAGAATTGATGTGTGATTTCCCGCATGCTGACACAGAAACTGTGGCAGAGGAGTCCATTGCTGACAAATCTTTGTTTCTTATCAGTACTTTAGATCCGTGGTACGGGGATATAATCATCTATCTCCAAACCCAAACCTTTCGGCCTGAAGCTTCAAAGTCGGAACGTCGAAAAAATCGGTTTCAATCCCAGCAATACAAGATTATTGGAGATACACTTTATCGCCGGGGGGCAAACTTAGTTTTTTGACGTTGTTTAACTCACGAAGAGGCTGAGTGGGTTTTGAATGATTGTCACTCTGGAGCATGTGGTGGTCATATGTCTGGGTATGCCACTGCTCAGAAGGTGTTGCGCGCTGGCTACTTCTGGCCATCCATGTTTAAAGATTGTATCATTGCAGTCTGGAAGTGCCACAACTATCAAGTGTTTGATCGCAAGATGTGCGCACCACCTGCTCCTCTCCACCCTATAATTGCCGTTGGTCCATTCGCCAAATGGGGTATCGATTTTATTACTTGTAACCCTCACTCGGCCGGGGGGCATGCGTATATCATCCTCGCGGTTGATTATTTTACTAAATGGGCCGAGGCGATGCCTACATTCGACGCAAGCGGCAAAACAGCTGCAGTTTTCGTATTCAATCATATTATAACTAGGTTTGGTGTCCCACAAGCAATCATCACTGACCATGGGAGCCATTTTCGAAACATCATGATGACTGAGCTTACAAGCCAGCTTGGTTTGCGCCACGATAGCTCTACTCCTTATTATCCGCAAGCCAACGGGTTGGTTGAGTCTATCAACAAAGTTCTGGTTATCTTGATCCGACGAACCATTGGTATTCATCGGTCGAATTGGCACAACATGTTATTTTCAGCACTATGGGCATACCGAACCTCAGTGAAAACTTCAACAGGGTTCACTCCTTTCCAGCTAGTTTATGGCTTCGAAGCTGTGTTACCCATTGAATGCGAAATCCCATCACTTCAAATGGCTGTCGAATTACTTCCAGCTACTTCCGAAGAGGAGAAGCGTTTATTATACTTAGCTAAATTAGATGAGACTCGACGTGACGCTGCATTGGCAATCGAGACTCACGCGAAGCGAATGAAAGCTCAGTATGATAGAAATGTGACCCCTCGAAGTTTTTCGGAGGGAGACCTAGTGCTATTATATGATCAAGCTAACGATAAGCTAGGTGCTGGAAAATTCGTTCCTATGTGGCATGGACCCTACATTGTAAAGCGAAAGCTAGCAAAAGGGGCTTATGAGCTGGTAGATTTTGATGGGGACTCTTTGGGTAAACCCAGAAATGGACTTTACCTAAAGAGGTATTATGCTTAAATGGTGGGTATGGAGAATTTTTAGTTAGGTTAGGTTTTCCTTCTAGCTAGTATGTTTGTTAGTTTAGTTAGTGTGCTTAGCTTAGAGAGTGTGTTTTTCGTCGTTATTCTGGCTTATCTTGGTTTTACTCTTGATATTGCAGATGTCGACGCCTCTCCAAACATACATTGGATTTGCTGATGGTGCTTGTCGTAGTACACGGAATATCTCTTCCGCAGCTTGGGTTATCTATTCGCCCTCTGACGAGTTAGTTTCTATGCATGGGGTAAGCCTCAGTCAAACGACGAACAACATTGCATAATACAGTGCAGTGGTTGAATTATTATCTGAATCTATTTCATTTGGAATTCGACGTTTGATAGTGAGGTTAGATTCTGAACTTGTTGTATTACAGCTTAATAGAGTATATGCCATTAGAAATCCTGTGTTATTAAGGTTGTTTTTGAGAGTGCGTCTCTTGGAACGTGAATTTGATTACATTGAATATCAGCATATTCCAAGGTCTTTAAATACATTAGCAGATGCAATTGCTTCTCGAATGTTGGACAGACATTTACGATAATCATGCAAGTAAATTTAAAAACATTTCATCACATATGTTAAATAAGATAAGCCGGTAATAATGATATATATATAGATAGGAGTGTGTCAAAAAATATACATCGTCTTCGATCATAGGTTGAAAAACACCTTATGATCCGCAAAAATGATAAGTACAAAAAGCCAAAAATGTCATATGTGTCTACAAAAGTGACTAGCCAATCACTGGTGGTGCTCTCTATACGAAACCACTGCCCGCGCTACCCTACACAAGAACCTCCTAAAAGGTCCTGGGACTGCGACCACATAGCGCTGAAGTCGAATGGGAATGTCATCTATGGTGGTCTCTGGTATATCCGCCGTCAGACGCTCTAGATCCTGTTCCAGCTCGGCTAAGGTCTCTGCGGTCGCATCCTGTGTGGGTGGTGCTGGTACAGCTGGTACTCTCCTCTCAAAAGGCCGGAGGTTGGCTGGGCGCTGTGGACCAACATCTGCATTTTGAAAATTTTTACTGTCAGTTTTGAGACGATATATATAAAAAAACAAAAAAAATATATAATTTGAAAACTTGTGAAAAATAAAGTACCTCTGTCGTCCCATTGTTCTCCCTGTGGAAGAACCATGTCCGGATCACCTCGAAAATCTACTCCGGCATACGGAAAGTCCTGGATCGCAAAAACCTGGTCCTCTAACCAGTGAAAATAACCAGCAGGGAATCGAACAACTGCCGCGCCCTCGTCAGGATGCTGGGCCATCACTGTAACCCATCGTATCAACTTTGGCTCCCGAGGACCCAAGATATCAACAGTGAGTTGCTGAGGGATCAGCATCGGAACTCTCTCTAAGGCAAAGCTCACAACTAGAGGCCCATATCCAAAGGTCTTCAGTTGTCCGTTCTTTGCCCTAGTCAGTTGGCCCTTCATATTGGCCGACACAGCATCGCACCAGTTGAAGATGGTGCCTTGGAAACAGTCAATCGCCATCCGCATTTGGGACCCGGTGGCAATATGTAAAGCGGCTGCACCGCAAATTCTGGTAATCATGAAAGTTATAACCTTGAGTTCACGCCGAGAGATGTATTTGATTTCTACGCCTTTCGCATGGTTTTGATTGGGTATGCACCAGTCTGCCCGGAGACTAGCAAGGGATTGGCCACCCGGCCTAGTCCCGGCTAGATTGAGTTGCTCGCCCCTATTTGGCAAGCCAGTGAGAAAGTATATGTCAGAGGGCTCTATCTCAACCTAGTGCCCTCCGATGTAAAAGCATTGCTCATGAATGTTCCATCTCTCAACCAGCCACTCCAAGAATCTCACCTGAGCCCTCATGCCAGGTATGGCCCAGTATTTATATAGTCCGCATGCTTTTAGGGCATCAATGGAAGGTTGGTGATTAATTGCGGCTAAATCAACGTCCTCGTGCTCTCTTTCTCTCCAATCCAACATGGTGAGTTCCCTACACACCAAGAAATAAAGATTAGAATTAGTTTGGGAAACTTTAAATGGTTATTTTTGGGGTTTGGGGTTTCAAATTCTGCCCTTCGCGGAGGACGCACCCCGCGTTTAGGACACAGAGCGCCGGGACGCAGCTGGCCTAAAGGTGGGCTGCGTACCCCGACCTTTTTCCTGTGTGGGAAAAGGTCGGGGGACGCAGGTCACCCTTAGGGCACCTGCGTCCCCCGCAGAGCGGATTTTAAAACCTAAAACCCCCCAAAAACCAAAACTAAAACCTAAAACAAAATTTTAATCAGATGAAATTGAAGAGGAGGATGTTGTGAAATACCTGGAAGAGACGGCGTTCGATTCTGACGGTCGAATTCTCCGCAATGACCACGGGAAGTTTCTTGCCAAAAGCCCTTTTCTCAACCTCAACAGTAAAATGGTAAAAATGACATGGTAAAAAGTCTTTTTATAGGTTTTTTGGATGAATGAATGCTAAGTTTGTTTATTTTTCACCTTGGAAGGATATTTTTCAATGTATTTTTGCCTATCTTAAATAGGTATGAGTAATGTGTCGTTTTTGTGCAGGACAAAGGGATTTAGAGGGAAAATTGTCATTTTTCACGAACCAAAATATCAGAGTCATCTTTTAATCCCTTTTCTGACTCCTAAAATATGAAAAGATCGCCGAGCGTTTCTTTTACACTCGTTAAAACGAAATTAAAAGACGGTCCCCTTATAGCTCTTTTCTGACCGAAAAATCAGGAAAAGATTTCCGGGTTTTTGTCGTTTCAAACTCAATACTGGAAATAAAACGACATGTCCTTGATCGCTTTTTACTTTTCAGGTCAGTGGCACTAATTATGAAAGTACTCCTTGGTCGCAAGATCAAGCAGTTCCCCCAGGTATTATTTTATACTTTTTCGGGCTTGAGGGACACAAATTTACGAAAAAGTTCAACTTGGAGTCTTCTTAAGTTTTTCAAACTCTCTAAAAATGAAAAACGCCGAGTTTCTCCTATACTAGACTCGTTAAAATTTCACAGTAAAGGACCTGTTCAATTACAAACAGGAACGAACCACTCCTTCCTAGGGTTCGAATCAAAACTAGGTTGGACTCATCCGAAGGATGAGCTTATAATCAAGCATATGTTATCCTCCTCAAGCTTGTTAAAAATAAAGAGGTACTTGCCAGAAATGGTGGGGGAAAAGAGAGAAGAATGAGCCTATTTGTTATCTTTTGTCTCAGAAGAAACTTTATTACCACTCTTGGACACGACACTTTTCATTCACCTGGGTTGGGAAATCCTTTACCTCACAGTTGATCAAACCACTTTGAAAGTCTTCAGCCGGGTTCCGGGGATTAACTTTGAGTCGTTTATCACCAAGCCATCTGTTGTGTCGTTATGTGTTCAAGAGGTCTGCAAGCAAAACTTTCATCTGCAAAATACTTGTCATCAATTCGACCATCCCTGAGTCAGTCCTTACAGCAACATTTCTTCAACTTGAACAAATGATTTCGTGTTGTGGGCTTGCCTGCAACAGGTCGCTTTCTATCAACATCAGCACATTATCTAGAGAGATGACTTAGAAATCGTCAGTACCTTGAAGTCTGCATGCATCAATGGCAGGTTTCTCGTCTTTGATGTCAGTTTACATCATTGACTTTCGATCAAAGGATTCCGTGAAATGTTCGACATCAACTCATTCATTCACATCTCATGGATTGTAGTGGGTACTTTGAGAACCATTGACATTACTGGTGGTCTCTCTCACACTTGTTAACAGTTTACATCATCGACTGGTAATCAAGTGGTTTCTACCATGTTCGACATCAACTCATTTATTCGCATGGCTAGAATCGTACCAATTCGGGAAGTAGAAATGAAGACCCTGGATCTAGTTTCCACCATCCAGGCTGCGAGGAGTTTTGTATTCATTATATAGTAGACTAATCATAAACAGATGGATGCGCCCATACTGTGTCTACAAAAGTCTATGATTATGATGTACTGCAAGATCATTCCTGTATCAGAGTAGTTAGTCTGTTAGTTAAAGTTTTGATCTGAGTATGGGAATGCCTACCTCAGTGATGATATAATTTTATACATGTATTTTGTGTTGAAAATTGCAGGTTCTGACCAGGCTCTCCACGAGATAATCCTTGAAATGATAAAGCGCTTCACCGTTCCTAGATAATACAAAACCCTAATCTACTACAGGCTTCGCACTTTAGGGGGCAATCTGTTACACTAAAAAATGTCACCATGGCTATATACAGTTAGTATGGCTCTATCAACAGTCATGCTATCCTCTTAGGCAAGTCTTATGCCTCTGCTCTCCATGTCAAACTCCAAAAAGAGAGAAAGTCTTTATAAATGTATTTATCTCTGGGTATGCAGGTTCTCTCAACCTTACCTGCGGGTACGCACCCAATGTTCACAAAAGCTGCGTACTTGTACACTTTGTATGTAAAGGGGCAGGTGCGTCCCCCTGTAAAGGTCAAAATGCACAAGTTTCATCTTTAAAAAGTTACTTGTGGTCATTTCTAGAGCATTCTAGAAGGTTGTTCGACGTGTATTGAGCGCCTCCAGATGGTTCATGTACCCCTACCAAAGAGGAACTTATCCCATCAATGAGGGAGCTATCCCACCCAAAGAGGGGATTATCCCATTGATGGTGGACCTGAATAACTTCCTCTAGACCACTATAAATACAGGCATTGGGCAAGAAGGAGGGGAGGTTGGAAGCTAAACATTTCTAAGGGTAGATGCTGCTGGAATTAGGACTCCCATTTAGAAGCTTGTGAGGAGAGATTGCCATCTTTGCTTGTTCTATTTGGAAGTGGGTGAGCTTTGTCAAAGTAAAGGAGAACTCTTGATGGACCCTGGGAGGGACTTGCACAACACCAAGGCTCAGGTTGTAATTGTTCCTTTTGTTTCCTATTAATGCAAATGAGTCCATTCTTCTCAATAACTTGTTATTTATGAGTTGTTTCATGTACTCCTTGGTCTATGTGTTAAATATGTTTTATTCTATGAGATTATCAAGTGCTATTTAATCGTTTGATTGTTAGTGGATGCAGGTTTCAAAGTGAAGGAGGAGCTCATCCGGATCAGCGAGGCTGGACTGCTACAACAGCGTGGGACTACAGGTAGGATCTAAACACTTGATTTCCCGTATAGTAAATGCATGTTTAGAGAAGGATTGCTCTTGTTTGTCTTGTTTGTCACTAGAGAGTCTTAGGCTCCTAGGGAGGTTGGCTGTGTCCGCACTATCGACTCTTTCCGACTGACAACTAGATGCGATAGCAGATGACCCAAGCGTTGCAGATGTAGGCTCTAAGAATTCAGGAATGTTTTTAGCCACAATGGCAGTTTAAAGTCTCAAAATATAATTTTCAATTGATCTATTGGCCTTTTCAGTTTCAAGATCTTTGAAAAACTCTAGATTTAGGGCAGTAGAACCAACAACACTTTCGGACTTCGTCTCAAACAACGACAACTCAAACTGTTTGTCAAACTAAATATCTTCAAGATACTAAAAAATAATAGGACATGAACGAGATTTGAACATAGGAATCACAAAACTTTATCAACAAAAGATTCTCAAAATAAGATTTGGATTTTCATACACAGGAGGTGGATCAGGATCAGGATTTTCTCTAATGTGTTGTCTGGAAGCCAGTGTGTTGAATTATTCCCACAAATCAAACGGACAAAATCAACTTATTCAACCTATCAGATTCTAAACTCGTCATCCAAAAGTATAGAATTATCTGATGTACTGGGGCAATTTGCAAGTCAGATGTTTCATTTATAAAACTAGACTAGAGATTAACTGAAGTAGCTTTTATGTACTTATGCACTCGCAAAGCAATGTGCAGTTTGAAGGCTACCTGGCATAACTTCAGGCTCTGTCTGTAGTTTATAAAACGAATAACACTAACAAGCAAACAATCTTATTCCCCAGTACAGTTGCCACTATGTTAGGGCCTAAATCTACCTCAGGCTGAGAAAGGTAGGATCTAGGGTAACATCAAACCATGCTTAACCTGGTAGCTAGCCCTACCAGGTCGGGAGAGGGCTCTCTCCTTGTCAATATCAGAAAATATGGCCGATGAAAGCTTGAGATGACTGATGTAATGACTAATTTTAGGATAGGTATGTGTACAAAGGTGTTTGATTGAATTTGATGATGTTTTGTTGGCTCAAATGTGAAAGGCAGATTTGGGCCTCGGGAATGAGGCTCAGTTTTGTAGAGATCTCTATGGGGCAAGTTAGGCAAGTGATCTGGTACTTCAAATTGAGTGATATGGAGAGGTTTTAGATAGATGAGGAGTTTAAAAGGGCATGAAAAACTCAGGGATCCTTTTCAAACAGCTGAAAACATAGATAACTAAGCAAACCCTAGGTAGAGCACTACATTTTCAATGTATTCTACCTTTATCCTTGTTTGATTTAGTTAAGATGAAATAAAGAGAGATATGGCATACATAAAACACATGTAGACTTAAAATTACAGAATAAAACACAATACCAAAGCAAGATGCCACATGAATTCCATAAAGTGTTTCAAACCACTGGTCTATTCCTTAGCCAAACTGCTGAAATGAGTATACAATGAAGCTCCAAGCTTTCCCAAAAGTCCAACCATGCCAATGACTGAAAAATTACAAGATATAGGCAACCAAAAACTCGTCCTAGCCTCTAGGGGTCGAGCTCATAAGATTAGGGGCTTTTCCAACAAAATATAAACTGAGAACTAAAAAGTAGATAGTGGAACAGCTTGCCTCTAAAAACTAGGAAACTGATTCATTCAGTTGCAAACTACATTTTGATAGATGAATCTACCTCTATGAGTGAAAATTTAGCATAATTATATCAAAATCCATCATGTCACATTAAATTACATCATGATTTTGACAATTAGAAGGAAAAAATTCAAACTATGAAAAAACTAGGCGAAAAACAGAGTTTTTGACCAAAACTGAGCAAAATTCCTCCAATGCGCTGTGCTAATTTCCCTATGTGTAGCGCCTTTTTGCAGCTGATTCTGGAGGTCTTCCCTGTGTCCAAATTTTCTCCAAGTCAGATTTTTGGAAAGATATGCCTGTCCACTTTCCAGTACAAGTGAAATTTTTGAATTTGGCCTCCATTTACCCCTCCAAAACTGAGTTCTCCCAAGACTACTTCCTATGTGTCAAAAAAGGGGCAGAAAGGTCATTTTGAGGGTGTTTTTGAACTTTTTGGAAGCCCAAAACCTGTCAAAATTTCTTGGCCATTAGTGAGAATGCATATGTTTTCATGAAAAACCCAAATATGCTAAGTTTTCCTCCAAATGATGTCTCCATCAAAAGCGAGTGCCAGGTGGTGCGATGCATTGGGTAGAAAAGTCTGTTTTTTAAGGAAAAAAATACAAAAAATGTCCCAATTTTTTTGAAATTTTGGCTGAGTGTCCTCCATTAAGTGCTATGTTGGGCCAAGGAAGCCTTAGCCAAGATCTAAAGTTTATCTTGCTCTTTTTGCCTCCTTGATGCCTTCTTCAACTTTGCCTTCAAGTTCCTGATTCTTGCTTGGCACACCATATTTCTTGACAAGTAGTGATATGCCATATTTCTCAACATATTTTTCTCATTAATGGCCTTCTCTAGCATCCTCTCCAAGTGGATATTTTTCCTCTCCAACCAAGACTAACGATCAGCATTGATTTCTTGTTCAAGCGTTGTGAACTTGACTTTCCTCCTTTTGGCAGCTTGCCGGTTTTCTCGTATGTTTCTTAGCTCCATTATGGCTTGCTGATCCTCTAGCTATTTGTTTCTTTGCTCCAGATATTTGACTATCCACTTGCCTCTTTGTAGGTTGAGAGACAAATGCTGCATGTTAGCTTGTTGCTCCTAGATGATCTCTCTAAGCTTTGAGCTTTGTGAGCCCAAATCGATGTCATCATCCTGAATAAGAATAAAATCTGTCTCATGCCCTCCTGAAGGCCCCTCATCCTGTAATGGCCTCTTTCCCTTGTCCTATACCTACTCTGTTGATGGAGGAAGCGAGACCCCTTCCACCCCGGGTGGAGATAATACTCGCTTTGCCACTGCAAACAACCTTCTAGTGCCCCTTTGGTAGGTGACATATACTAGCACACTAGCGGTTTGTGTCTCATGAAGCTCTTGCTGGTGTGAATGTTCACCTATCTCATGAAAAGCTGCTAGAGGTACTTGAGGAGTGGTGAAGACCTCATGTGAAATGAAATCCTCCCATGAGATGTTCTGTAAACCAAGCTGATGCATGACCACAATTTTGATTAGTGCAAAATTATATATGTTGTTATACTGCTGCTGAGGAGTCTTCTTGTGCACTATGGTGGTCATATTTTCAATGTTCTTGTAAATAAATTATGGGATGTTCATCATTCTCACCCTAGTGAAGTGCATCAACAATCTAATATGGTAGGCATACAGGCGAGAAAACCAGCCCTCACAACTAAAATACTTAATTATTAGTTTTATCAAGGGAGCATATGAGTCTTTCAGATATCGGAAGGGAAAAACTCTGTTGAGATGTCTCAAATAACCAGCCTTGATGTAAGGCTCATAATGTTCTCTATCAATCTATTGCCTCTTACTCCACTGCTCACCGACATTGGGAATGCCAGTTGCTAGAGAAATAGACTCCGGTGTCAAGGTGAGTGTCACACCTGTTAGAGTGACTTGGCCATTTTGAAGATGGAGCATAAACAACCTCGCCAACTCATGATGGTACTGGACTATCTCTACCATCTCACAGAACTGATAACAGGATTGGTGTTGAAAACATGTGACAACAAGAGGACAGGCCTGTAGCTCGGCAAGTGAAGTAGGCTCCTCTCATATATGTTTGCCACCCTTGTGAGGTCTTCTTGGTGCATGCATTTCTCAAGGAGAATCACTGTGTGTCTCCTCATCTCTGTCATATGAGGGATCAGACTCCATGTTTGCTAATGTGTGAGTTTTCTTGATGAGTATGAAGAGATTTATGGAGTTTTTAGTTTTCTACTACCAAGGATGAGAATGTATGAGGGACTGTGGAGGGAGAGGGGTTTTGGGAATGTTATTGACAAGTTTTTTTGGGAAATAGGGAGCTTAGGGAATAGTATGTAGGCTTAGGGACAGCAATTAGGGTTTAGGAATTTGTAAGTAGGGTTTGGGATAGTGGGAGTTAGGGATATGGGAATTAGGTAATTTTAGGAATATGGGAATTAGGGAATGAGTGGATGAAACTGGAAAATAAATGGAGGAGTCAAAGAGTGAGGGAGTGATGGAGTGGACTTGGTAGCAAAAACACAAATGCAAACCCTAGGCAATTGTTTTTGAGCAAAAATTGCAAAGAGGTAGGGTTTTAGTTTTAACTCACTAAACCACCATAAATTTTAAGAAAAACTCTTTCACTAGCAAGGGAAGAAGGCTTGACTTACTTGCACACCATAGGATTGAGCAAATTTAGAAATTTGAGAGAGTTTATGGGCGAAATCGGGCTTGCAGTTCTATGCGCCGTGCCACAAACCCAACGCGTCGTGCCTTCTATATGCGTCACGCTAGTGTATTTTTTGTACTGTGGAGGGTGGCCCAATGCGCCACGCCAGCTCTATGCACCGCGCCCCTAAACTTGCACAGTTTTTTATGCAAACTTGCTCCCTTTCTCCAACACGGCCTTCTCTTGCTCAATCTTTCTTCTTTGAATGCAAATGAGCTCTTTGAACATGACCAATGAGTTATATACAAGAAATTTTGATTTTTCACTCATAAAACCCACTTTTATAATGTTTGCATTGTGACTTACTTTTTAAACTCTATTTTTGGGCAGTTTACTTCATTTTTGCCTTTGATGAACTAAATGATTTGATTTTTTGTTTTCCATGTAGGGGATGGATTTACTGAAGCTTGGAAAGGTGACCAGGGTTGCCACTGAAGTTGTTTACATATGAAAAAGTTGAAATTACATCAAAGCTATACATAAAAGCATAAAATACTCTGTTTTTCCTCAAAACAGGGTTTTGAGGAAAAATTAAACACTGAGTGAGTGGTTATGGAAATTATTGTTGCTGGAACTTTATTTGACCTCCCCATGTGCCTGCTGACCATCACTGAGCATTTTGAGACCTTATTGACGAAAACCTTAGACCTAATGAGACCTAAAACCCTAAAAATAACTTTTACAGACTTAAAGACAAAAAATTGACTGCAGATGATCTAGATGAATGAAAATAGGCTAGCACATGAGGGAAAATATATAATAAGCCACTACCATCAGATGATCCATGACACTAATGGAATGTAGCTGAGCGGGTGAGATACCTAACATGCAATGAAACAAGAGAATTTGATCACTGACGGAGGGATGAAGATACCGACACTAACAGATCTAACACAATCCAAGAAAAATCATCCTATAACAAGCCCACATATGGTAAAAAATGACAGAAGAAAACTTAACAATAGGTAGAAATCAAAATTTGAAACCTAGGAGAGAGGAATGAAAGCACTAGGGATAGTCTCCCAAGTGAAGTCCTATTAAGTGTGTGAAATATCATGATTCAAAACAAGTACATGCAATACATCTATCTAATGAGACAAATGATGTGTGCCTAGTTCCTTGGAAGTGGGTGGAGATTGTGGATCTTGAAGACAACCTTGGAGATCCCCCTTCCACTTGAAGATCTTGCTCCTAGCTCCTATATCAAAACCATTGCATAAAATCATAACCAAATAAGATGATTATTTCTCCTCTATAGAGCGTAGGTTAGCATGAACAAATTTAAATCCAAACCATACAAACATAATCAACAAATAACATATGTGGGAGAGAAAACATAGATGTTTCTATTAACTTAGAATGGAAATAAAATATACCTTGGGATGTCGATGACCCCTCCTAAACCCTTGACAATAATCCTTACTTTGTCTTACAGAAAGATAGGTCTTCTCTCACATGCAATCGAAGTCTACTAGAAATCCACCAACATAAATGAGTTATATTATTCTCTATCAAGTCCTCACATCTTGATAGGGTTAGTTTATATAGGCTTTTTCCATCCCTTGGGACGATGTATTTGGACATCTAGGGGCTCAAGAAGTTAAGAAACTTCTATAATAATCAACCTCAAGCCAAATCATACAAAAGTAGGCCAAGCTAATCTCCTTGGAAATGACAAACTATTGAACTGTTGACAATGGTTGTTCCCTAATAAAAAGAAACTAGGGTACCATTTTCCCATGTTGTGCACTATCTGATAGCAATAGTAAACAAGATGATACTATTTTGGAAGAAACTTCCCTAATAAAGATCACTAGTCAAAGAGGATGAATGGTGCATTAAGGTCAACAAGTATGATAATGAACTAGGGTCCCTCTCACTGACTGAAAGTGGGAAAAATAGGTTATAACAATAACCAATCATTGTTGGCATATCTCTTCAAGCCAATTAAATCCAATAAAGATAATCCAAAGATAAATCCATTCTCATATTTATGAGACAAAGCATCAATCACCACATTTTATTTTCCCTTCTATATATGATCTCATAATTACATCATAACATCTCAGTGGCCCACTTGTGTGATTATAATATCGATAATTATTATTCCAAAAATCACCTAAAGACAATATGGTTAGTTTTGATTAGGAACCATCTTCTAAACCATGTTATGAATCTCTCTTCCCTCATGGTTCATAAAAAAATATGCCCGCTATCCTCTCATGTTATTAGCCCAAACTTAGCTCGAAATGTTAACACCCACCGGGGGGTGGGAAGGATGGTCTTCGTCATTGGGGGCTACACTCGAGTCATCAATTGCTTGACAATTTGAATGGTGAATTGAATGGTTTACATGATGTGTCAATCTTAGACTCTTCTTCCTCTAGGCCCCTTAGAGAAAACTTGCCCCTGGGACCAGGTACAAAATGAATATTATTTCTCTAAACATGCAAGGCTTGGGGGGCACCTCAAAGAAGCTCTCCATTTGATTTCTTGTAAATACTATTTAGCCAATTATGATTCTTATTTAGGAGACTATGTCTAGTGCTGCTCAGTCCATTTCCTATTTTCTATCCATAACCCTAACATGGCATGTGTTTTTTATTGAATGTAGTGGTCTGTCCAGGGGGCTGGTCGCACTATGGGATCCATATTGGGAAAACTTAAAATCTCACAAATTCTTTGATGGGATACTTCTTTACGGTCATTTTCAAGGTTTGGAGGAGAGGATTCACATCTACAACATCTATGTGCCTTATGAGAGTAGACACTCCCTTTGGGATAGGATGGAGGCTTCTAATATGATGAAGATCTATTCAGTTACTTTTGGAGGGGACTTTAACATCACTTTAAACAATGAAGAGGTTTGGGGTAAGAGTGGTTGTGGAGACCCCATGGTTTCTAGTCTGAATAATATTTTTGAGTTGAATCACTTGATACATATTTTCCCAGATCTAGTGGTGTCCACCTAGCACAATGGAAGGAGTGGAGATTCTTATATTAGTAATAGGCTTGACAGATTTTTGGTTCATCAAGGTTTGTGTGAAGCTTTGGGGAATCTTAGCTTACATGAGGAATAATCCTATTTCTCATATCACTGTCCAATTGTTTTTAAATGGCAAATGGAGTTGATTGAAATATGGATGCCTTTCAAGTTTAATCAGAAATCGCTTCAAGATGACTCTTTGATTAATATGGTCATGGATGTTTGGAATTCTTCTAATTGCTTCGGACACAGATTGACTATGGACACCATTACATGGGAGAGGCAAAAAAAGGAGGCTTTATTACAGGAATTGAAGGATTTGTTGGCTGAGATCAGTGGGATTGGGGAGCTTTTTTCTACTTAGACGCCATCTGAACATATTTTGGATAGATTAAAACAATTGGAGACGAGGAAGAAGCACATTATGGAAATTCACGAATCCACTTGGAGATTAAAAAGAAGAGCTATATAGATTCAGGAAGGGGACCGTAACACAAAAAAAATTCACCAATATGCAAATCAGTAGAGGAATCACGATGCCATATGGAATATCATAGGGGCTAACAGTGATAGGGTATACTCTGATGATGAAATGCAAAGGGAAGCGACCATATATTTTCAAAATTTATTCAAATACATGGAGGAGATACAATTTGAAGAGCTTCTATGGTCGGTGGAGGAATACCCCACTATGTTCAATGAAGAGGCAAATGAGACATTATATAAACTTGTCTCGATGGAACAACTTCGCTTTGGTCTAAACTCATTTTCCAGAGACAAATGTTTGGGCCTAGATGGTTGAACAGTGGAGATCTTCTTACACTTTTTTGATATTCTGAAAGATGATTTACTCGTGATGGTGGAGGAATCCAGAATCAGATGATCCATTTTGGGAGCCATCAAGTCCACCTTTATTGCTCTAATTACGAAGGTATTTTCTCCTTCCACTTTCTCAAACTTTTGGCCTATCTCCTTGTGCAACATCACATATAAAATCATTTCCAAGATCATTGCAAAGAGGTTAAAAGTCTCCCTATATGCACACATCTCTGCAGAACAATTTGGGTTCCTTCCCAACTGATCCATTCACGATGCTACTGCTATTACTTAGGAATGTGTACATTCTATATAGACGATCAAGCTCGAGGATTAGGTGATGAAGATAGATTTACAATGGGCTTATGACAGTGTTGACTAGACTTTTCTTCAAATTGTTCTGCAGAAGATCAGACTCTCTATTCACATAATTGAGTGGATCATGGCGTGTGTATCACATGCATGGCTAGTGATCCTCATCAATGGTATCCCCACTGATTTATTTCATGTTGGTTATGGATTGAGATAGGGGTGCTCACTCACGTCGCTCCAATTCATTCTTGTCATGGATGGGATAAGTAGAAAGATAAATATGGAAAACGTGGGTGGTTACTTCAGGGGTATTCAGATGAACAGTGAGGTTTGTATTACCCACTTATTTTTCGTTGATGATATATTGACCTTTGGTATGTTCTCTGTTGTTTAATGGGAAACTTTATTTCACATATTTCGTCATTTTGGTTTGGCATCTAGCTTGATTGCCAATGGTCATAAGTTAGTTCTTATTCATTCAAATGGAAATATTAATGAGATTATAAACATTGCGGACACATTTGGGGTTGCTTTCAAACTGCTTCAAGATGGCTTCACATACCTAGGATATAGGTTGAAGCCAAATAATTACTGGGTAGAGGATTTGTGTTTGTTGCTACAAAAAGTCAAGAAAAATTTGCAATGCTGGACACACCAATCTCTCTCCTTGGGAGGTAGATTCACTTTGATTCAGTCAGTTCTTCAACAAATGGCCATCTATTGGATGCACCTTTTTACACTACCTGCTCGTAGATGCAACAAGATACAATATGTCATGGCACATTTCCTATGGTTGGGATCAGAAGGTAATGGAAAACTTCACCTGATAAAATCGGATGACATCACGAGACCATGAGATATTGATGGATGGGTGATCATCAACACAAAAATATTTGGGAAATCTCTCATAAAATCTATGTGGAGAGCCTTGTTCGGTGAAGGCATTATGAATAAGATCTTCGTTGGAAAATATGTGAAAGGTAAGCCTATATCAGACTAGTTTTGCAAGGTTGAAATAAGCATAAAAAAAGGCTCATACATTTGGAGGAGTTTCCAGAAAACAAAATTACTCTTTTTGTAGTGCATGAGGTGGGCTTTTGGAGGTGGTAACTAGACCATGATTGGAAGAGATAGTATCATGGGTTTCGAATCGGATTATGGACTCCCAATGAACATCTTGGAAGCTTTACATCAACGAGGTATTTTCTTATTGGGATAGGTGATAAATGGGTGGCATGGGGTACATCTGACATGGAGGGAGGCAACACAACTCGGTTTGAGAAGACATTTTGGCCAAATTTGGAATGCTTTCACAAATAGATTAAGGGATGCAGGATTATGTCAAAGAACAGGTGGAGACTCCCTCATATGGGATGATAGTCTTCAGAATCACTCGATGGTGGTGGAAAAATGTTATAGACACTTCTCTCACCAAGGTTTCAAATATGCACCATGGTCCTCATTGAAAGCAATATGGAAACCACTTGCTCCTTTAAAAATAATCCTATTTTACTGGCTGGTATGGTGGAATTGCATTCTTACATGGAACAATTTGTGCCAGCATGGATTTATCGAATCGGGTTGTTGCATCCTATGCCGCAAAAGTGAAGAATCAGTAACACATATGTTCATTCATTGTAGCATTGCATTGCATTACATGTTTCCTCTATTGTTCTATCTTCTTGCAGGTTACATTTCAGAATCTTTTGATCTATTGAGCACTGTTTGAGATAGGAAGCTTTTGGAGGTGGTACCCATTCCTACATCCCCTGTTTATATTTTGGGAAATATGGAAGGTACACAACCACTATATCTTTTGTGTGGTGCCTATTAACGTACATCAAATATGTGAAAAAGTTATATCATGGCTGGAGCAGATGGAGCCAAAGAGTTTGTGAGTCCTAGACATGTCCACCATCTCACAGAGCCACACATTATTATGTCGGGTGTGGCACAACGAAGCCAATGTGGTTGTGGGGGATGGCTTTGTATTGATGAGCAAACTTGTTACAAACTTCATTGGAAAGCTGGCAAAGGAACAAACATTGGGGCTGAGATGATAGCCCTTTGGGGTTTGTTTTGGTTTGCCAGAGAAAAAGAGATACAAAACATTAATATGTTTTGACCCTTTGGATCTAAGATGGAGGGATTGAATCAAGGCATTGCTTTTCCTTTTTGGGAGTTATACCATGATACATGGGAATCTAATAAAGTCGCATATGGTCTTTCAAAACAGGGACTGCATGATTTAACGGCTTCATCTTCTACTACTCCATTTCTGAAAGAAATGTGCTAGAAAAAGGGACAATCATCATCCCATAGATGTATAGGTCTTTGGCTTTATGTATTTCTATATATGACAGCCATTTTTTTGTTTTTCTTAGAAGCATTTCTGTGGACATATGAGGAAGTAGTTTATATACTTTTATTGGAATTTCTAAAAGTTTCTAGACTAAGATAACTTTATATTAGAATTATATCCTCTATGCCTGAAGAAGATACTCTCGATTGTTTAAATTTGTCAAGGCATATACAAAGACTATATGTAACTGATTTTCAATCTTAATATATACACTAATTAGGTTTTTTCTTCCGAAAAGAAACAAGATTATGCAAATAATAGAGACACAAACTAAGCAGAAAGAACCGCTCCGCCCTCCCCAAAGAAAAAACCTTCATGAATCTAAAAAGTGGATGGCCATTGCAAAATCCTTCATGTAGATTTAGTGGTTTTGCTGACAGCCATAGCGGATTTCAGAAGAAAATGGTACAAGGTTTTGATCACTCCATTTTCTATCTCTGTTATATGCGTTGATTTCAACAATGTCGATCTCTATCCGTGATACTTAACAATGCCCCATGTCACAGCCTCTTCCATGATGTCAGCCTAGCACAGTAGTTCAAAGATGGGAATATTGTTGTACAGATAGCTTTAAGCAATCAATAACATGAAGATATATCAAGTCAACAATGATGGAAAGTCGAAAATTTGAGTTTAATTTAGTTATAGATTTTGAAATCAACTGGATTGCAGATTCAGGAAATATCATGGAATCTGACCGTCAAGAAAAGAGGTCAGTGAACCCTCTCTTGACTTTAAAACCTGCAATCCATATTAAAAAATACCGGATTTTAGATTCAATTCTATTTTTCAGATTTCCCGAAATATTATGAAATCTCCCTCATAAGCCTTCTTGCTCTTCTGTGATGTCTGTCACAATGAAGATTTTCAATGAGATTGTAAAACATTTCATTAGAAATTCTGAGTGTAACAAGATTGTAAAACATTTCATTAGAAATTGTGAATGTAACTTGATTGTAAATTCTTTATATTCATTACATTTTCAAAAATATTCTGAAATCTATAATAAAAATATGAATGATTGCAGAAATAGCAGCATCCCAACTTTGCCTTTAAGGCTCTTGACCTTAAATTCTCATATCTCCAATCTACAATAAAAATATGAATGATTGCAGAAATAGTAGCAACCCAACTTTTCCTTTAAAGACTCTTGACCTTAAATTCTCATATCTCTAATCTACAATAAAAATATGAATGATTGCAGAAATAGTAGCAACCCAACTTTGCATTTAAGGACTCTTGACCTTAAATTCTCATATCTCCAATCTACATTAATAATATGACTGATTGCAGAAATAGTAGCAACCCAACTTTGCCTTTAAGGACTCTTGACCTTAAATTCTGATATCTCCTCAATTAGTTTTCTGTACTATCCTCCTGTCCGCCATGAAACGAGAAAAAGAAAGAAGATTCGTCTTTATTCCATCAAAGGATAAGAAGTGAAGAAATACTTATAACTTTTTGAACTAATTTCATGGCCTTGTCCCGTTTTGCAGAGGCTAGTCCATAGAATCTTGAGAATGTTTAATAAACTGTTAGCATGTGAGTTTTGATAGATTTTGTTAGGAATTTTTATGGATTCTGATTTAAGTTGATGTGATCTATATTTTGAATATTAGAAATACTTTTTTGAAGAAATCACATCTGAAAATTTAGGTTGACCAGTTTAGAACCAATTTATATGATTCATTATCATTATTTTGATAACAAATTTTTGAAATGTTCTGAAATTTGAAATTTTGAAATATGATGAATAGGAATATATTTAAACAATTCACTTCACACATATTAGTAAGTTTAAAAATATTTTGGAAATTTGCAGCTGAATAATATTCTTACATATTAGTAAGTTCAAAAATATTTTGGAAATTTGCAATTGAATAATATTCTTGAAATCTGAATTCAAGTGAGAATGTTATTATATTAAATTCAACTATTTATGGAAATGTATTTTTTTCAAAAATATTTCAAAATATACAATTAAGTAATATTGTTGAAATTTGCAATTGAAATAAATTAGAGCAACTGAATTAAATAAGAATATTTATTAAGTGAAATGCAACTTTTTTGGGAATGTATTTTTTTACATGGGTCAAATTCCCATCACGAGTTTACTATTGATCTTGAGCTAGTAAACATATGTGGATTGCAGATTTCAAGAATATTTTAGAATCTAATAGTCAAAAAAAAAGCCAAACAAATGATTTCTTCTAACCATCACATCCTTAGATATTCAAAATCTGTAATAATAGACATAAAAGATGCCCATTATATACTACTAATTTGATGGTTTTCTTTGCTTATTGAAACTAAATTTGGTTTTTAATAATTTTGGATTTAGAAATTCATTAGATATAGTAAACTAATATTACTACTAATTTGATGGTTTTCTTTGCTTATTGAAACTAAATTTAGTTTTTAATAATATTGGACTTAGAAATTCATTGGATATAGTAAACTAATATTTCTTAATGGCTGGCCCACTACAGAGATCCTTCGAATCTGTCCTGTGCTTATTATCTATGTTGGCCCCTATAGATTCTAGGCTTTGTTTTTCTCTTTGTCAGAAAAAGGTAGCAAGTGAAGAATGGGACAAGTATGAAAATATGCGACCGTGCTTGCTGCAGCTCTAAGAACTTTTTTCATGTAAATTTTTTTATGACAAGGCAACTTTATGGACAGTTTTGTCATTTACACTTGATCTATGATTTGCACGAACCTGTCACAGGCTTAGCACAATTGTTGAGAAAATAAAATCTTCTGAAAATCTGTATCCATAATATACTATTCCTTATATTCTATTTGCTTTTAAAACGCGCTGGCTATGTTTCCTTCTTAATGGAGAATACCAAAGCATGTCAATGTTAAAGTAACAGATTTCAGTTAGAGTATTTTAATGGATGGTGTTTTTTAAGTTTCAAATTGGAAAAGTTGCAGTTATAGTTTTTGAGTTGTTAAGTTTATATAATTTAAATATTTTAGAGATGTTTTAAAGTAATGAAATCACTTAAATATATTTATAATTATAATTTAAATGGATATAGTATTTAGTTAAATTTTAAGATGAAGTTGAAAAAATATTAAAATAATATTATTTATGAAAAATGCTAATATATTAATAGAAATATTATTATTTTGAATTAGATTTTTTAGAATTTTGTTTTAATTATGAATAATTATTAGGTGGATGATAGGGATTTAACCTCCACATAATAATTTAGAATATTTTCATTAGTAGTCATAGATCAAAAGTTGAGGTTTATCTTAAAAGTAATTATGTCATTTCTCTCACTTTATTTAAATTGACTAATTAAAAAAATGTCATATGAACATGTGTTATGATTTTTGAGCATGTGGTATTAGTATGTCATGGTATTGGCCTATGAAATTGTAACTATTATGATCTAAAAATTGCAGTCAAAGGAGCCAATTAGGGTCGAAATAAGTCATAAATCATCAAAATCAAAGGTTCCCAAAGGTCAATAAATGAGGCACTCGTAAGCATGATTATTGTCTCTAAACACACTTTAATTATTCTATGCAAAGCCACTCTTTTAGGTTTTCATGGATCCCCACCATTGTTTCTTCGATAGCCACATGGATATGTAACAAGTGACATTTGAGAGATCCACAAGAAAAGTATCTTAAATGATCCATATTAGATGGAAAGTTAGCTGCCTCAATCTTGAGCATCTACACCATTATGGAGGAGTTATGGAACCCACAAAGGACTCCTCTTGTCTCTTGCCAAGTTGAGAGGCTCACTCAAAGATCAAATTTACGGATGAGAAAAATTGGGACAACCATGGACATTGCCTATAAATACCACTGCATTGGGGGGTGATTTCAAAGAGAGAAGTCATTCCAAAGTTATGCTCCCCAAAATCTGTCTCACGATTTGCATTTCTTTACAATCTTGGAGCTCACCATTGTAGAGTTTCCAAGAAACTTCTTGAGGAGAGATTACACTTGCAAGAGAGAGAAAGGGGGATCCTCCATTAGGAGAGCCAAGGATTTATTGCCTCCAAGGGCCTTTTTAGTGTCTCTAAGAGATATTGTACCCCTTCTACATTTGAATAAAGAGATTCCTTGTCTCCCAATTTTTATTTTTATTTTTGCTAGATTGTAGTTTGAATATCTCATGCTAAATTTTAATATTATGCTAGTTATTGTTTTCCCTTGTGCACTAATCAACTTTTGCTTGGTCTATCTAGGAAACAACAACTTACATACGAGTGGATTTTGGAATACCTTTGCTCCAAAATACTAATAGCAGATTGGTGACTCCATAATCTTCTTTCTCTAATCTCTAGTGTGTGCATGTTGTTTCTCCTTGTTAATTCTCTTTGTTAATCATTCTCATATTTCTATTAATCCTTTTTTGGCCTCATTCCATCGTTAGACTCATGGAATTATTCTTTGTTTTAATTTGAATATGATCCACACAAATAGAAGATGGGATTTTGGAGATGAGGAGGCTCAGGGGACACGCGGGTGAGAATGGTTAGGGTTTTGTGTTTGCAGTAGGGGTCACTACAACTAGTAGTGGACAAAAGGAACACATGTAGGACTCTCGATAATGACGGGTGCTCAACTATACCCCTTGTGTTTTTTTTACCATAACAGATGTTTTCACTGCAGTCACTGTGTGCCGTAACCCTACCTCCCATGCTCATGGTGTTCAGGCCTCTATTTCGACTTATTATCTACTCTAATCGTTGTTTTCCCCGATTGTTACCCTCAGGCAGCTAGTGAACTGTATTAATCGACAATAATGGACCTCGACCTTGTTGACTACTTGGAAGAACCGTTGGTGGAGGGCTCTATTTGGTCGACCTCGCATGTTACTACAGATGCTATGACTCCTTTCAGCTGCATGTTGACAGACACCATTGTCAGTTTACCTCTGATTTCGGGCCCTTCAAATACTTCGGTGACCTAGCCGGAAAACCCTCCAACCTGGCCAGCCCTTTCCACTCCCCCGCTGTCACCATCCTCACTAGGGTTTGTCTCAGGTTGCATTAACCCTAACCCTGCGGATAGCAGTATTGACATACCCTCTCACCCATCATCCTCCGGTGTCAATAATCCTTTACCTGGCTCCTCTGCTCCCGCCATCCATGAACTCCTGATCACGCCGCTCACATCTGCCCCCCATCTAGTAGCCATACGATCATCCCACCCTTATCAGATGCCTTTCCCTCTAACCCTCCTCCTCCCTATGAGGAACCACTCAAATCTAGGGAAATTACTGCCCGGAGAGGTGATACAGCTGCCAAAGCATGTCCATGCAAGAAATACAGGTGCTTTAGAACAAAAGCCGAAGACATTATACTCAAGCTTGGGGAGGACATACAGCTGGGGGATACCATGGACTTTGCAGACAGAGTACTTGTTGGAAGAATATGAGGACGGAATTACTCTGCGGCTCGCTTAAAATCATGGGCTTCTGAGGTTTGGGGACACCAATTGGCCGACATACCTTTTGTGCAAACTTTTGTGAGGGGTTGGTTTGCGTTAAGGTTCGCTAGACTTGATCACATGAATTGGGCATTGTCTTCATTCTGGCACTTCGAGCACACACCTGTCCTTCTAAAGAGATGGACTCCACTATTTGACCCGGAAATAGAGCAGATTGGGGTTGGCCCCATATGGATTAGGCTCTGAGGGCTCCCTCTACAGTTTTGGTCTAAAGACATATTTCGTCGCATTGGGAATTCTCTTGGCATGTATCTGGAATATGACAAGTCTTATCAATACATGGGCATGATGGCCTATGCTAGGATATTGGTGCACATGGATACCAGAGGTGGATTACAGGAACATATCATTATACAATGGAGGTCATACACCCCGAAACAGCTTCTCGATTATGAAGGAGTACCTTACAGATGCTAAAGATGCCATAAGGTGGGACACATATTTAGGGATTTCCCTCTAAATAATAAGGTGGGACAGAGGATGAATGAAAAGGAAATGGATGTACCAAACCCTCAAACATAGCAGCAGCCTATAATGGAAGAAAAAGAGTTGCCACAACATGCATCAGAAGAAGCAGAAAAGGTACACGAAGAAGGGACAAAGAAGAAGCGTGGGAAAGTACCACTCCAGCCACCCTCTCCACCTCTGAAGAGATCTCAGACAACTATAGGGGATGCATTTTCCACAGGCATGTCAACTCTTGTACTCTCCACTAATTTTACTTCGACTGCATCTCTTTGTAATTCTTCTACATACTCTCATGCTATATCTTATGTTTTTACTATAGTTGCATCAGAATGCATTGCACGTGCATCAGGCATATATATGTCCTCTAGCCTCAACCTGTTATCCTCTAATAATCAGTACTGCCTAATTAGGTCCCTCCCTCTTGTTTACCCCACCTCCCAGCCTCACATTCTGGAGGTACCTCTACATCCCTCTCATGATCCTCCCACGAGCACCGAACCTCGATACCCCTTGCGCTCGAGGACTCGCTCACGAGGCCTTGATGCCATAGGATTTGGTATTGATACAACCCCTTTGCTTCCTAAACCTCCACAGGGCCACCCCTCCTCACTCTCCAAAGCTAAACATCTGACAAGGGAGGAGATTTCTACTAGAAAACAGAAGACTGTAGAATGGGTTCTTAGAGGAGAGCAAACCCTTGACCCCCCCCCCCATGAAGATGCTCTCTTTTAACTGTCGAGGGTTGGCTAGCCTTGGGAAAAAATTAGCCATGAGAAGATTGATTGCCTCTAAAGTTGTACATATACTCTTTCTCCAAGAAATCCTAGGCCCTGCCAACACTATTACCCCTCTACTTTAAACATGGTTACCAGGATGGTCATTTCATTCTTTAGATGCCACTAGAAGATTGGGGGGGTGGCATTGGGCATAAACAACCGATCTATTAAGCTAGATAGAGTATGGGGTAGATATGGATTCTTGGGAGCTGATATATACTCATCCACCCTCGAATCTGATTACAGAATTATCAATGTATATGGCCCCTGTCACGATAGGGCCGATTTCTAGAGGAAACTACTAAATTCATCCATACTCCAACAAGATAACATCATCTTGGGAGGGGATATAAATTTTTCCATTGGTTTTGCAGAGTCTTGGGGCCATCAAGCACAGGTGGATATGCTATCATCATTTTTTGAAAGTGTCTTGGAGGACCATAATCTTATTGGCATTCCCTCTGCAAAGATCCAACCTACCTGGAGGAATAACAGAACAGGCAAGGCTAGCCTTGCCAAAAGGCTTGATAGATTCCTAATCAAAGAACCCTTGGTCAATAGAGTTTCCCGCATCACACAATGGGTGGGATCTGGGGGACTATATGATCACAGACCCATTTATCTGGAATTCTAGGATGCCATTGATAAGCTAAAGGCCCTGTTTAAATTTAACTCCACCTCGCTTAGGGATGTAGATTATATGAGGATGGTGGATGACTACTAGAAGGCTCACCCACCAGGTGTTGGGTGGAATATTATAGAAGACTTTGCCCACAACCTGAGGGAGCTAAAAACCCTATCCAAAATCTAGGCATACAGGAAAAGAATACTTGAGGACCACATGCTCAGGGAAGCTGAGGAGGAAATCTACACATTCGAGGAGAATATTGGAGGGATCTTTTCCACCCAAGAGCACAAGGACAAGATTGCCTCTATGATGCACAAGAGGACACAAATCATAAAGGACAGAGAAGAGAGCTAGAGGTTACGAAGTTGGGCAATTTGGCTTAAGGATGGGGATGACAATACCAAATTCTACCACAAATTTTCGAACAGGAGGAAGGCGATCAATACAATATGGGAGTTAAAAAATGAGCATGGACAAGCTGTACAAACCTTCTAAGAACTGGAAGCACTGGCTAACTCACATTTCAAGGGAATTTACAAGGCTCCCCCCATCGCCACCCTGGCAGAAGTGATGCGCACTGCCCAGCTCTTCCCCAGATTCTTGGATCAGGAGGCAGAACTGGAACTTACAAGAGAAGTCACTTTAGATGAACTTGAAGCAACTTTAAAATGGCTCAAGAAGGATAAGAGCCTGGGGCCAGACGGCTGGACAGTGGAATTTTACATTTCTTTTTTCGACATCATAGGGGCGGGCCTGTTAAGGATCATTGAAGACTATCAAAGGCGTGGGAGGATGTCTGAAGCCTTCAATACTACCTTCATCGCCCTCATTACCAAAGCTGATAAGCCCTCCACCTTTGACGATTTTAGGCCTATATAATTGTGTAACTGCATTTACAAAATCAATGCTAAGATTATTGCTAACCATCTAAGGCCAATCCTGTCCTCGCACATCTCCCCTGAACAACTTTCCTTTCTTCATAACCGACAGATACATGAGGCGGTCGGCATAGCCTAGGAACTACTCCACACAGTCCATTTAAAAAAATTGAAAGGAATGATAATGAAGGTTGATTTATCAAAAGCATTTGACAGAGTAAGTTGGCTCTATATCTGAATGTTGTTAATGCATTTGGGATTCCCTTACACCTTTATTAAATGGATCATGTGTTGTATAACCAATGTTACATATAGCGTACTTGTCAACATATCAGCATCCCCTTTATTCCATGTAGAACAAGGGCTCAAGCAAGGATGCCCTCTATCCACTCTCTTATTTCTCCTTATCATGGAGGGTCTTAGCAAACTTATTGGAGAAGAACACAGGCAAGGACGGATTGTAGGAATAAAGATCACTGATAATTGTATCTTGACACACCTGCTCTTTGTTGATGATGTACTTATTTTCCTCAATGGGGGCATAGGAGACTTAACATCACTGCACAATGATTTTGGAATATTTCAAAAGGCCATGGTGATGAGCCCCGAATTGAGTAACTTATTGGGCTCATTTTGCCTAATTGTCCTTGTTCAATCCTCCATTTTTCATAGATTATGCATGTTTTTCTAGTATGTTTATGTTATTTGAACGAATAAGGGTGGTCACTCTACCAAGGAGGCTAATACGTGGTCATTTTAGGTTTTTGGACAAATTTTGGAGCAAAAACCAAGCAATTATGGCCTAGGTGACAGCCAAGCCTCAGGTGAGGATTCGTAGGGAGGTTGTCTGTGGAATTAAATGGTCCTTCCTCGAAATCTCCACCCTCAACTCCGAGCTGAACAGGCCACCAAAATGAGTTCTAAAGGCAGCCAAGAAGCTTTGGGAAGAGTGACTATCTACTAGCAGTTGGAACAGCCGAGTCCCTTGAATCTAGGAGGGCTGTTAGCCCCCTCGTATTGTATAAATAAGAAGGCCTCAACATTCATAGTTTACTTTTGGAACTGTTGGTATTTGCACTATAGTGCTGTCCTTTTTCAGCTCGTTTTTCCTTAGCTACTATTGTACAACTTTCTTGTGATGATTATTTTTTAGTAATGTGAAGCAACTTTACTTGGCATCAGATTTAAGTTCTTTATAGGAGCCTGCAGCTCTTGGGGTTGGGCCCAACCCGAGTGCTAAGGCCTCCTTTATGTATTGTTATTTGTCCTTTATGTATTTGCAAAATCATTTCTGTTAAGTAGATTAAATCTTGCTGATTAACTAGGTCACTGTTAATGGTTAGAAAGACTTTTGATGCTCAGATTTAGTTGATAGGTTGTTAACAGGGAAAAGCTTCAAAAAAGGGCCATCAAACATCATTGGTTTCACCTCTCCCTTAGTGGGATCAGGAGCTGGGATCAAGGTGACCTTGCTGCCCACAAAAACATTGATTTTGTTGTGCCATGCAATCACTAGTGTTTGATTTTCATTTGTAGAAGTTGGTTACAAGTTCAGATTTTTGTTTGCTTAGTTGCATGAGTTAGTATACATGGTTTCATTACAGTTCAAGCTTCTGTTCATTCTCTTCACTGACAGCTAGATCAAATTAGGTCAACGTAACTAGGTCTTTGATTTTTCAAGTTTTCATTGGTTTAGTTGGAAAAACGACTTTTAGAGCACCTGTACCAATTCTCTACCTACCCATACTCTGTCACACCCATTTGTTCCATCCCTCAGCTCAGCTTCTAGCCTTACGTTTGCCATTTTCTCACATAACCCTAGTTTTTGTGCATCCTTGCTTCAGTCCTCCTTGAACAAATCCATCCATCTACATCTGTCCTCAACTCCATCCACCAAGTCCTGGACCACCTCCAACCCTTATCCTACCTCCATACCCACTCCCTCATCTGTCTCCATCCACCCATCCTCCAAAATCCCATTTCTGAACATCCTGTAGAAAATTACAGAACATCCTGTAGAAAATCACAGACATCCTGTAGAACCCCTGCAGACTTCCTGTAGAAGCTCACGAATGGGGTTTCTTGATAGCCAAACTCTGTGAAACTCTCTAGAAGGGTGTTAGGGACCCCTTAGGCCCTCTTTGAACCTTCTCGACCTCATCCAAGCATTTCCTCTTGCCAATCCACCTCTGCACAGTCAAAATAGTCAAATCGCATGCATAATAATTCTAGCAACTTATTAAAAAATACACAAAAGATGTCTTTTTCAGATGTTACTGTAGAAGTAGCTTAGATACATGTATTTACCTTCCTAGAAGTCAATGGCATTTCTTTCAGTAGATTGCCTCCTATTTCTTGCATCGGTAGGGATAGCTAGTGAAATTAGGGTTTGCTAGGGTTACGTTTCCTTTCAGCTTTCCAGTTTCTTTCTGCAAGTATATTAGCCTTCTTTGGGTTAGCTTTCGTCCATCAGTTAAAAAGTTTCTTCTCAGAGCTCATAGAAGTTGGCTTAAGCCCCTAGCGGACTTGTGCCAGCTGACCAAGTGACAGCTGCGGCAAGAGCTAGTTCTTGTGCATACAACACCGTCACTTCCAAGTTTGTTACGAACTACCGGGTTGATAAAAGTAAAGAAGGGAGTTCCATGAGTTGCAACATTATTGTTGAAATACTGGGGCTCACCACTCTTTTTGGTGCCATTGTCGGGGAAGCGTCAGAGTATTTGTGATTGCTGCTTTTCTTCTATTTTCCTACTCTAACCTTCTGCTAAGTAGTTTATTTCAGTTCCATTCTGCAATTTCATTTCTGCAAAAGTAAATTAGACATTTCCTTCTTTCATAGATTAGCCTTTCAATTCCGCAATTTCAATTCTGCAAGCATAGAATAGAATTTCAATTCTGCAAGCGTAGTCTAGCATTTCATTCTAGCAATTTGATTTCAGCAAAGTAGATTAGTCCTTTCCTGCTTTCATTTCAATTCTGCATTTTCATTTCTGCAAGATAGATTTTAGTTAGTTGCAATTCCATCTGTTTCATTTTTGCAGGTACAAGCAGAGAAAAAAGCAAAAACAACAAAAAATCCTTTCATGCCTCGTAGGAACAGAGATAATACCGGAAAATTCCTACCCAACACCCCCACCACTTCACTGAGTCACCCTTCTCTCTTCTTTGGTGGCAGTGATCCAGAAGAACCTATAGGTGAACCTCCTGAGATATACAAAGATCCTATAATAGAAGAAGAGCAACAAAACATTCCTTTTGAGACCATGGCTGACAACAGAAATAGTAGAGACGATGACGAGAGAATAGAAGGTACCTTCCCCATACGAGAGACCAACGGGGACATGAAAATGAAGAACATAAGTCCCTCAACCTTACCTCATTTCCATGGATTGACCACTGAAGACCTTGATACCTTCCTGTTTGAGTTTGCTGTCCTTTGTCGAACTTATGACTATATAGAAGATGAGCAAATGTTGAAACTCTTTCCTTCTACCCTCAAGGATGCAACATTACGCTGGTTTATGGGGTTACCTGGAAACAGTATCACTACTTGGGCTTAGATGCAGCAAGCCTTTAACAACAAATACCAAGATTACTGTAGGTCAAAGGAAGCCAAGGGAGAAATCTTTCAGATGACCATGGGAAATGATGAGTCTTTAAAAGACTACGAGGAAAGGTTCCAACTTAGCTATAAACGGGCCAGGTGCACACTTGACCCTGAATCTCTAAAGCTGGTTCTGCTCCAAGGAGTCCCTGAAGACCTTCTAGATACCCTTCACATGCCAGCTAGAGGATACATTTACCAGCTACCTTATGAGGACATAAAGACTATGTTTAGAAACCACTCTAGGGCAGCCCGGAAAAGAGGTAGGGGGAATCCACTTTCAGCTAGTACTACCTTCTCCAAGCATGAGTTTGCTAATCAGATGGAGGACCTCAAAAGTGAGATGACACAGACCATTGCCATGCAACTTGATACTTTCCGAATCCAGCAAAAGAAAGAGGAAGCTGAGAGGGTTTTGGCCATTTTCTATCCCAGATGTACGAGGAAGCACCCTAAGAATGAGTGTCCATTGCACTCAGTAGAGGTATGTTTCGTTTGTGAGGAGAACCACCCCACAAACCAATGCCCAACCTTGCCCGGATTCAAAGCCATGTACCAAGGGACTGAGGCACCCACTGAACCTCTCTACTCCCTCAACCAAAGGAGGTCGCATGGACCCAGACCTTACCGGTAGGGGATACAAGGGACATCCCATGCTTATTATAGCCCCAACCAATCTGCTCACATGCCTTCTTGGGGTCCCCCTGCTCATCCTTCCTGGTCTGCACCTCCTCCGTGGTCTTATCCAACTCAATACCATACTCAACCCACTGCTCATTCATTTCACTCACATGTCCAGCCACAGCCTCAGTGGAATGCACCTCAACCGGGGTGGAGGCCCCAATACAACTCTCCTCCCGCCATTCTGCCTCCACCACCAGCTCAACCACAACCATTACCTCCTACTCCTCCAAGACAATCCCAGATGCCTGCTCAACCGAACCCGAACCCCAACAACCAACAAGCCCAGCAGGTATACACTGGGGAGACAACATGTCCTACCTATGCTGTGGAGATCCAGGAGATCAACCTGCAATCCGGGAAGACCCTTCCAGATCGCCAACCTCCTCCCCCAGAGGACAAGGAAGAGAAACAAGAAAGTGAACCCAAAGCCATTCCACCCTTTCCTGAGCGACTAACAGTAGCCACGCAACCAAACCCAGATGAGACTGAACTTCTAGGAGAACTCAAACAGTTGTGTGTGAAAATACCACTTCTCCAGGCCATCAAAGATGTATCGATATACACCAAATTGATTAAGTAGAAGTGTTTTAGGCACCCAGGCAGGCGAAAGAGAGATGCCTCGACTATCAATGTCATCGGACAACTGTCCGATCTAATGTTGGGGCAAGTAATCTGTCCAAATTATTTAGACCCTGGGAGTCCTGTAGTTGATGTCCACATCAATGGCACCATAATTCCCCATACCTTGATTGATCTAGGGGCTGCCATTAATGTGATGACCAGGGACACCATGCTTAAACTCAACCTTCAGAATTCCTTAAGGAAGACCTCGACAGTCTTGCAGTTGGCAGATTGCTCCACTATGACTCCCGAAGGGATTGTGGAAGATGTCTTAGTCTCTGTTGACTCTTGGGAGTACCCTGCAGACTTCTTGGTCCTTCAGCCAAAGGAAAAGCTCATTGGATACCCCCTCATTTTGGGAAGGCCTTGGTTAGCCACTACAGATGCTTACATCAGTTGTCGAGCTGGAAGCATGACCATCAAGAATGGAACTATGTCCAAGCAGCTAGTCCTATATCCTCATGCCCAACCTCTTCTAGAACATGACTTACCACTCTGGTTGGAAGAAGGAGATGAGGATGAGGTCTACTCTGCACCATTGTGCACAGTAGAAACCACTAGTGGAGGTCCTCAAACCGAGGATGATTTGATTAAGATTTTGATTCCGAATCCACCTCCCAGTGCACTGTCCTTAGAGGAATTGGGGGAGGATACCCAAGCCAGCACCTTAGTGGACCTCTGTGTGACTGATCCAACCTCTCCCAGAGTTAAGAATGTGGAGTTTGGTCCCGAAAGAACTTTAAATATTAGCTCCTCCCTATCTCCTTCCCAGGAGAAGGAGCTGTGTAGCTTACTGAACAATCATTTAGATGCTTTCGCTTGGAGCTATAAGGAGATGAAAGGAGTCCATCCTTCAGTCTGTACCCATCACATCTACATTAAAGAAGATTGTAAACTGGTCAGGCAGCCTCAGAGGAGAATGAATCTAGCCCTTAAGGACATTGTCAAAGAATAATTGCAAAAATTATTGGATGCAGGATTCATCTATCCTATCTTTGATAGTGAGTGGGTCTCGCCTCTAGTTCTGGTGCCCAAAAAGAACGGGAAGTGGAGAATCTGTGTAGATTACCGAGAACTTAACAAAGCCACCAAGAAAGACAATTTCCCTTTGCCTTTCATAGATCAGGTGTTGGATGGATTGGCAAGGAAGAAGTTCTTCTCTTTCCTAGATGGGTTCAGCGAGTATAACCAGATCCAAATCAGCCTGGAAGACCAAGATAAAACCACCTTCACTTGTCCTTGTGTACCTTTGCCTACCGAGTCCTTCCCTTTGGGCTATGCAACACTCCTGCCACTTTCCAGAGAGCAGTATTGAGCATCTTTTCTGGGTTGGTCCATGATTCGGTAGAAATCTATATGGATGACTTTACTCCTTATGGGTCCAACTTCCAAGAAGCATTGACTAATCTGGGAAAAGTTCTAACCAAGTGCATTGAGATGAAACTATCCCTCAGTCTCAAAAAATGTGAATTCCTGCTGACTGGAGGGACCGTGCTAGGTCATACCATTTCCCGACAAGGATTACAAGTGGACCCTAATAAGATTGCTATCATCCAAAAGGTCCCACCTCCTCAAAAGGTAAGAGATGTTCGGAGTTTCCTAGGCTTAGCAGGATATTATCGAATATTCATTAAAGAATTCAGTAAGCTAGCCTCGCCTTTGTTTGGCCTTTAGGGAAAGATGTTGAGTTTAAATGGACTAGCAACTGTTAAGGGGCACTGGATGAGTTGAAAGATAAGCTGGTGTCCGCCCCGATCTTGAGAGATCCAAACTGGGCCCTACCCTTCCACATCCACACTGATGCCTCGAACAAAACCATAGGGGCAACCTTAGGACAAGTTGAGGAGAAACTCCCATATGCCATATACTTCGTCAGCAAAAACCTGTCCAAGGCAGAAATGAACTATACTATAACCGAGAAAGATTTCCTGGCTATAGTCCATTCCCTAAACAAGTTCAGACACTACATCACTGGTTATCAAACATTTGTACACACTGATCATGCTACGATTAGATATTTAATGAATAAGCCTAATGTCAATGCTCGTATCATTAGATGGTTACTTTTTTTGCAGCAATTTGATTTGACGATTCTTGACAAGCCAGGTAAGGAAAATGTTGTTGCTGACTTCTTGTCTAGATTGGACTTGCCTGCAGGTGAAGAAGGAATAGTTGATGACCAGATGCTAGATGAACATCTGTTTGCCATCTCAGTGCTCTCTCCATGGTTTGCTGATATATAAAATTACTTGGTCTCAACACAGTTCCCTCCGCATCTATCCTCAAAGGAGAAGAGTAGAATTGTAAGGAAGAGTGCCCTGTTCACTTGTGTAATGCCCGGATGTTCACTTGCTAGGATGTGGAGGAGTATGTACATACGTGCATCATTTGTCAGCAGGACAAATCGGATACTCAGAGACAAGGAGGACTGTTGCAGCCTTTACCGATTCCAGAGAGGCCATGGATGAGTGTCTTGATGGACTTCATCACTCAGTTACCACAGGTGCAGGGGTATAATGGGATTATGGTCGTGGTCGATCGTTTTTCCAAGTATGCTGTCTTTGTTCCTACAAAGATACCATGTGGAGCCGAGTGGACAACGGAGTTGTTCTTTAAGAACATAGTGAAGTATTGGGGGATGCCTTTGAGTATTGTGTCGGATAGAGATCCGCGATTTACAGGGAGATTTTGGACCACATTGTTCAAGTTGGTCGGGACAGAATTGTTGATGAGTTCGAGTTACCATCCGCAGACAGATGGGCAGACCGAGAGGATCAACGCATTGCTGGAGGACTACTTGCGACATTATGTGACGGCTGATCAGAAGAATTGGCCCGAACTCTTGGATATTGCTCAGTTTAGCTACAATATTCAAAAGAGTTCCGCGACGGGGTATAGTCCATTTGAGTTGGTAAATGGACAGATGCCGTTTGCACCACATACCGTAGTGAAGGGAGGCTTCTTGAGAAGTCCTCATGCAAAGAGGTTCATGAAGGCTTGGGAGGAGACCTTGGAGTTAGCACGGTTACGCTTGCACGATGCTACAAGGAGGATGAAAAAGTATGCTGATCGTGGAAGACGGGAAGCACACTTTGGTGAGGGGGATATGGTGTTTCTCAGGATTACCGGGGAACAGTTTCAGCCAGCCAAGGGGACGACGAGCAAACTGACACGGAAGTATGAGGGACCATTCCGAGTAAAGAAGAAAGTGGGGGAAGTTGCTTACGAGCTGGAGCTTCCGCGCCATATGAACATGAAACACCCAGTTTTTCATGTGAGCCAGTTGAAGAGATGTCAACTTGATTCAGACCATCCAGAGAGAGTTGAACCGACGAGAGGACCAGCCGGGATTGTGGACAGACCAGGACTAGAGTTGGAGAAGATTGTGAGTCTCCAAACTACGGGCGTTGGTTGCCACCAGCGACGGGAATTTCTTTGCAGATGGAAGGATGCACTGGAGGAGGAGAGATGGGAGATGGAGGATTCACTTTGGAGATGGAAGGACAAGATCGCGAAGTATAACAGGAAGTTGAAGAGGAGAGCAGGAATTGTCGCGACGACAATGACTTCTGGTGGGGGAGAATGTAACGCCTTGCGGCTCTGCCCGGGCGTGCGCTCCTCCGAAATGTGAAAAAAGCGAAGCACAAGTGCGAGCGATCCATGAAATGCGATGGTAAAATATGCGCAAAGTAGTGGAGAACTGGCCCTCTTATAAGGCAGCTTGCCTTATGTTTAAAACCGACCATAGGGCGAGTCATCGTTGGGCAGGCTGACGGTTGATAGAAGTGAATGGTGGCGAGTTATAACACTTTGTAGCGTCGACCAGGGTAGATAAACGCACAGTTTGGAGCGTATAAACTTGGACGAGCTGCGGTTCATTTGGGGCATCGAACATCGATCATCTCTCATCGCACAAAGGGGTAAAGCACTCGACGATAGCGCAGATTACCGCAGTCGATGGATGAGCCCGCCGAGCCGGCGAAGGACGAGACGAGGTCGAGGTTTGGGTTTCGGTGGTGCGCTCGGCGTCCACACTACATCGCACTTAGTTTCGGGTTGAGGTGAGGGTGAGGTCGTGCACGGGGTGCGCCCGCCCACCCAACGCCGGGTTCGTGCGGCTGTTTATTATTGGCACGTTGCGTGTTGGCGGTGGGTCGTGCACGGGGTGCGCCCGCCCACCCAACGCCGGGTCCGTGCGACTGTTTATTATATTAGCACGTTTTGGGTTGGCAGTGGGTCGTGCACGGGGTGCGCCCGCCCACCCAACGCCAGGTTCGTGCGGCTGTTTATTGTATTGACTCGTTGTGTGATTGGCGGTGGGTTCGTGCACGGTGCGCCCGCCTGCCCGACGACACAAGAGTTGGGTGTTATATGTTGTAACTTGGTTTCGGTAAGATTTGGCAAGACCGCCGTGTAGTCGTGCACGGGTGGGCGCCCTCCCGACTTTGTAAACTTTACAAATATAATAAAAGAGGATTCTTATTATATTGTCGTGTTGAGTATTATTGTTGATGTGTTGATTTATTATTGAGTATTGTTAATGGTTTCCGCATGATTAATTCATAATGGCTATGAATTGTTAAGGCGTAGTTCGCAAAGTTTATTAACGATGGAACATCTTAATAACCTAGGCGGTGCCGCACCTGCCCAATTAAACAAAAAAAGAATTGGGGGCGTGACAACTTGGATCGGGGGCAACCTGTTTAAACTTGGCCCAGATCATATCTTGAGACGTTGTGTTAGGGAGGAGGAAGTCTTTGACATCCTCTTAACTTGTCATGATGGACCTTGTGGAGGCCACTTTGCGGCCAAAAGGACTACCTTCAAAATTCTACAGGCATGCTACTATTGGCCTACTCTTCATCAAGATGTCAGAAGATACATCAGCCAGTGTGACTGATGTCAGAGGATGGGAAAACCGAAACCAAGGGATGAAATTCCTCTCCAACCTCAAGTGACCTTCGAGCCATTTGAGAAGTGGGGCATGGATTTTGTGGGTCCTATCAACCCTCCTTCAAAGCAACGGTCTTACATCATTGTGTGCACCGACTATCTGAACAAGTGGGAAGAAATGAAGGCAATAAAAGCAGCAATAGAAGAAAAGGTGGCTGAGTTTATGAGGGAAGATATCTTCTACAAGTATGGCTACCCAAGACAGTTAGTCACAGATCAAGGAATCCAGTTCACCTCCAACCTGATTGAAGATTTGCTCGCTCATGACAAGATCAAGCACAAGACTTCCACCCCCTATCATCCTCAAGCAAATGGCCAAGTGGAAGTCACTAATAGAGCATTGGAAGGGATTTTGACTAAGGTTGTGAGCAGCAACAGAAAGGATTGGGCAGATCGCCTAGTTGAGGCCACCTGGGCCTACAACACCACTTGGAAGACCACAACCAGTTTCACACCTTATGAGCTAGTCTACGGGAAGAAAGCTTTGTTGTCCATAGAGTTCGAGTATAATACATTAAGGGTGGCAGCTCAGCTGGATCTAGATCTCAGCCATGCTCAACGTGAAAGATTATTGCAGCTGAATGGATTAGATGAACAAAGAATGCAGGCCCTCCTCCACTCAGAAGTAGTTCAACTCCAGAGGAAGATATGGCATGACCGACACCTTAATGAAAAGCAATTCCAGCCGGGAGATTGGGTGTTGTTGTATGACTCGATATACAAGGATTTCAAAGGAAAGCTGACGACAAGATGGTTAGGACCATATACAGTGGAGAAATGCAATGACAATGGTTCAGTCCTTATTAGGACCATTGATGAAGAAGCCATCCCCATGCTTGTCAATGGGCATCAATTGAAAATCTACAAGAAACCCCTTTCATGGCAAGAGTTCATTGAAACTGTGGAAAAATCAGTGATGGTAATAGAGCAGGGTTCTGCCTCTGTTCTAGCCACACCTTGATCATCAAAAAAAAAAGAGGAATAAAAAGATCCCTGCACGAAAACCTCTCTGAGACGGCCAAGGCAGGCAGTGAGGGTGAAAAGCTCAGGGAGGAGCCCCTGCTGTCTCTCAGAAAATAAAGAATTTGAATAAAAAGATCCTTGCGTGAAAACCTCTCTGAGGTGCCCAGGGTTTGATAGTGGGGGTGAAAACCTCATGAAGGCACCCCTGTTGTCTTTCCAAAAAAAAAAAAGGAGAAAAAGAAAAAAAGAGGAAAGAGAGGAAAAAAAAAGAAAAGAAACAGGTCTAATCTCTAAAAAATTATTGCAGATTGCAGGGAATGTAGTGCAGATAAAGGAGGTCGCGAAAAACAAGGATAGGGGTCCATACCAAGTTACCAGACATCCTCACAGACACTCTCTATGTGGCCACTCACTTTTTCCAGGATTTGGACACATTTGGGTCAAGATTCAACCTCCTACAGGAAGTTTCAGGGCTTTCTACAGGAAGTTCTGCATTTCTACAGGAAACATCCTGTAGAACCTTTGGGCAGGCCAAAATCAATTCTGAAGAGGGATTTAAAGCTTGAAATCTGTTGATAAGGCATGCAGCCACCCCTTTTTCCCATCCATCACTTGTTTCATCTCTTTCCATCGCCATTACCACAATTTGGTCCTGTATTCCTGCACAGTCATGCAAAAAGTCCTGTTTTCCTCAGATTGCAATTTTTTTTCTCAAGGGACAAATCAAGTACATGAAGGCCCACACACTCTACCTGTTAAAGCTTCATCAGGACCCTTCAATCGTGAATGCAACCCTGCTCGTTTCAGCATGCAGCCCAGGAGGAGAAGCAGCTACAGGATGTCCTACAGGAATCTTGTAGCAGCTGATCTGCCTAGAATACACACTATGGAGTCAATAGCAGTTGAAATCAGCGCAGGAGGCATGTAACCAGCTCCGCTTGAACGTGAACACCTCCTCGACAGCTAAGAAAAGGTAGAGCTATGCATGCAACGTTCACTACTAGTGGATCGAATTCTGAAGCCTGCATGCAGCATCAGCCAATGAACGAAGGAATTCCAGCGCCTGTGCACGAAGCAGCAATGAGTAGAGCCATCGTTCCATGTCCGAAAACCTGTAGAGCACGTCCACAGCCACACAGGTAAGTTCCTAACCTTATTTCGTCAAATTGCATAAATTATACTATGAAACTTGCATGTCTGTGAATGGTGCGGGTTGAACAAATTCGGTGGCCAGTCAACTGGCCACCCACAGTCAGTCGAATGGCCTCGTGGGATCCGAACGAGCTCGGTTATGCTCAAATCCACCAAAGGGCCGTGAAGTCGACACGTGGGAAGTGTCCAGTCGAGGAAAATCGACGGATTTGCAGTGAAATCGGCGGATGGGCAGTGATGACAGCGGGTAATGGCAGAGATAGAAAAATGGCGGTCAAAGACACGCCGGAGAATGATGGCCGTGAAGTTGGCCAATGGATCGGTCATAACACTCACATTAACCACTGTCATTTACTATTGCAACCAGTTTTCAGCAGTGTACGCATCCTCCTCCTCTGCAGTTCGTTAGCCCGAGCTTCGCGACCCGTTTCAAACTCCTCCTATGTCCTAGGTTTGCCCAGAAGCGCAGTGACGTCTTCCAGAAGCCAGTAAAGCTCTCTACAGGAAGGAGCTCTACAGGAAGCACATCATAGCCTCCCGGAGCAAAGAAACCCGGATCTTCTGCGTCGAAATTGGAGTTTCGAAGAGAGGTAGGCTCGAAAAATGCCATACCCATGCATGATATTTCAAAAGGTGGTAAATTAAACTGTTTGGAGTAGGGAAAGTTAAAACAAGTCTGCCTATGGGTGAAAAATGGTGGTTTGCTTGTATGATACATGGAATTTCTTTCAAATGATGTTGCGTCACATTCTCCTCCACGATTCCTGTTAACGAATTCCTCCTATAGAAATGATAAACCTCTATAAGGACTGATCCGTGCATAGAAAAATGTGACTTGTATATGGTTGGTGTGAGAATTAAGCTCTGCACTTTGTCTATGAGATCCTAATTTCCTTTTGACAGTCAAGTTTTGGGGCAACAACAACATTATAACCAGGGAATTGGTGAAAGGGGAGATATAAACATCTGAGAAACCCTGTCCTGAGAATCAAAGGAGGAAACCTTAAACAGAATTCCCTTTCTGATCAGAGAACAAGCCAAAATAGAGTATTTTTCACCATGCTAGGAGGGTTTATCAGAAAGGAACCCTCGGATTCAAAGAAGTTGCGAGAAACTCCTGAGGTGGTAGACCTATTTACCCGTGCAAATTGGATGACCTTCTGTGACAGGATTCAAGTCACAATGATGAGATAACAGAGGAGTTCCTAGGGTCCCTGCAGCCTAAATCCAAGATACTAGCCACTATAAATTTTCGAGGATTGACCTTAAAGCTCACCCCACAACTCATTAGTCAGGTCACTGACTTGCCATTGGGGATACCCTGGGATAAAGAGGAAAGGAAATTAGGCTAGAAGGCCAAAAAGGAATTCTTCCTACCAGAAGAACAGTTTTCAGAGGATAAAAATTGGGTCCGGAGAGCTAGCCTACATCCATTTTGGAGTGAGTTCAGCCTTCAGATTATGAAATACATTACCTGTGAGGGGCGATTCAGTATTTTATATGGTTATCACTTCCGGTTGTTAATTGAGCTCAGGCATAAGATGGATTTACCGACAGAACAAAAGCTAAGCATCCCCTACTTCCTCCTACAGTCATTGGTTGAGTGTGGCACAAAACTGAAGGAAGGGACACCAGAACAGTTGGCCCATCATGGGCTTATCAAGCTTCTAGTAGAAGATGCCCTCCATACTTATACTGTCCCTCTCTCCTGGGAGATTTTCCGCAATATGTTCAAGGATGATGATATCCGGATTCTGGTCGAAGAACTCACTTCATCCAACAGTGAGGAAAGGAGCATATTGAGGCAGAGAAGCAAACTAAGGGTAAGGAAACTAAGGGTAAGAAAACCCAGGATAGGCCACCACAGGAAAAGCAAGAGGAGAAACAAGAAAAAGGCCAAGCCACTAAGGCCAAAGCTATGGGTGGAATAAAAGCATAAACTCCAAGGGAGAAACGGTTGCAAATCAGGGCAGAAAGGACTGAAAAGGTCCAAGCAAGTGAGGGCACATCCAAGGAAACCACAACAAAATTGAAGAAGAAGACACCCCCAGCCAAGCAGGCCAAAACAGTGAAAATTGTTTCTACAGGAAGCCCGAAAACTGCTTCTACAGGAAGTCAGAAAATAGTCAGCACATGACTTTCTACAGGAAGTTTGAAGACAGAGCAACAAAGGGAAAAATCACCAGAAATTTTAGCTAGGGAGGCAGTAGCTGTGTTGGCCACCCTAAGCACATCTCCTAAGCATAAGGAAAAGTGAAAGAGGGAGCCTCCCCTGTATTTTAAGGCAAGAAGGAGTGTGAGGATTAAGACTGGCAGACCCCAGCCTCCAGCAAAAGAACCAATCACAATTGTAGACACCCCTACCACACAAAAGGAGAGGTCTCCCTCCAAGGAATCCATCACTTATGAATGGGGAAGCCCGAAGACATCCACCTGGAGGGAGAGAATGAAAATGTTGGACACAAAGGCCTCTCTATAGGATGCTGAGACTATTCTATAGGAAACATTGGCTAGGTTGAAGGAGACCGAAGCAATGGAAGGTGAGGCAGCTAAATCACCCTAGGAGGAAGAAAAGGTGGAGAACATTGTGGAACCTAGCCCCCAGCCCAGCTTGGGCTCCTACTATAACTTCTTGGAGGCCAGAAAGATCATTCCTCAAAAATTCACAGTGCCACTTTTCCTTGCACTAGAAGAAGAGAGAGTGAGGACCCACACTTGGATGAAAATCGCTAAGTCCAAGGGTGTGGCGGATATAGGTCCTCTGGAGGAACAACTCAAAGAGGCAAGGAGGGAATTGGCTATGGTATGACATGTGGAGAGCAGCCAGCGGGTCAAGCTACAGGAAGAAAATGAGCTGCTTAGACAGCAGCTACAATTACAGGGACAGAGGAAGGAAGACAGACCTCATATCTTGGGAGAACAATAGCAATAGGAGGAGCCCACAATAGCCAAAGATATCCCTAATGAACAACAGAGAAAGGAAGGGATGCAGGCTGAAATTGAGACACTGAATCGGCAGCTACAGGAAAAAGAATTGGAGACACAGCCTTTGAAACAACAGGTACAAGAAAAGGAGGCCCAACTGGCCTGCATGGCCAGCTGGGCAATGGAAGCTCTGTAGTGTAGGCAGCCTACCAAATCCTATGCCCTATACCTCAAGGATCAGTGGTTACAGTTTCAGATCAATACCTTTGCTCAAAGGGGCATCACCCCATTCCAAAATTATCGTTAGTTTGTAGCTCTATGTGGCAGTAGTTCATCTGAGGATAGGGCCAAATTATCAGAGTTCTACTTGCACAACTTTGCCCTTCTAGACATGAACGCATGGGATCCCAACACAGTGATAGGAGATGTCCAGCTTATGGCCATGGCCTCTTGGATGAGCCATGAGGAGAAGAGAGGAGCAGAGGTCTGCAATATCATAGGCAGAGAGCTCAGTGAGCCTCTCATGATCAGAGTAGAGCTGGATGACCCATTAGCAGTGATAAGCACCCACCAGCACTTGGCCAATAGTCCTCAAGATCTACCGGAATACATTGAGCAATAGGCTCAAGCCATTGCCCACTTTGAGGACATGGAGAGACTGTTGGGAGAAAACTGCATGCATGCCTACACAAGGTTGTGGAACACACTGCCTCACAGCCAGAAGATAAAAGAATACCACTCTCCCACCAGGATGAGGGAAGCCTTGGCAAGGGTACCTCTCTATAAATAGTTGATGCAGAAATTGCAGGCCAATTGGATTGGTTTGAAATTCAGTCCTCCTTTACTTTTGGGATTACTAGAAGGAGTGAAGGAAGAGGAGGAAGGTAGACAATGGGAGGAAGTGGAAAGGAAGGCAATATTTCACGACCGGGAAGAGGGTATCACAGCAGAGGCTTGGGACGTGAGGGAGGCGATCAAATCCATAAAGGATGATGAGCTGGACTAGTTGCTCAGAGGATGAGTAACCCATTTAGCAGGGGGGTGATGATGAGCCCCAAATTGGGTAACTTATTAGGCTCATTTTTCCTAATTGTCCTTGTTCAATCCTCCATTTTTCATAGATTATGCATGTTTTTCTAGTATGTTTATGTTATTTGAACGAATAAGGGTGGTCACTCTACCAAGGAGGCTAATACGTGGTCATTTCAGGTTTTTGGACAAATTTTTGAGCAAAAACCAAGCAATTGTGGCCTAGGTGATAGCCAAGCCTGAGGTGAGGATTCATAGGGAGGTTGTCTGTGGAATTAAATGGCCCTTCCTCAAAATCTCTTCCCTCAAATCCGAGCTCAACAGGCCACCAAAACGAGTTCTAAAGGCAGCCAAGCAGCTTTGGGAAGAGTGACTGTCTACTAGCAGTTGGAACAACCTAGTCCCTTGAATCTAGGAGGGTTGTTAGCCCCCCTCATATTGTATAAATAAGAAGGCCTCAGCCTTCATAGTTTACTTTTGGAACTGTTGGTATTTGCACTATAGTGTTGTCCTTTTTCAGCTAGTTTTTCCTTAGCTACTGTTGTACAACTTTCTTGTGATGATTACTTTTGAGTAATGGGAAGCAGCTTTACTTGGCATCAGATCTGAGTTCTTTATAGGAGCCTGCAGCTCTTGGGGTTGGGCCCAACCCGAGTGCTAAGGCCTCCTTTATGTATTGTTATTTGTCCTTTATGTATTTGCAAAATCATTTCTGTTAAGTAGATTAAATCTTGCTGATTAACTAGGTCACTGTTAATGGTTAGAAAGACTTTTGATGCTCAGATTTAGTTGATAGGTTGTTAACAGGGAAAAGCTTCAAAAAAGGGCCATCAAACATCACTGGTTTCACCTCTCCCTCAGTGGGATTAGGAGCTGGGATCAAGGTGACCTTGCTGCCCACAAAAACACTGATTTTTCTTTGCCATGCAATCACTAGTGTTTGATTTTCATTTGTAGAAGTTGGTTACAAGTTCAGACTTTTGTTTTCTTAGTTGCATGAGCTAGTATACATGGTTTCATTGCAGTTCAAGCTTATGTTCATTCTCTTCACCGACAGCTAGATTAGATTAGGTCAACGTAACTAGGTCTTTGATTTTTCAAGTTTTCATTGGTTCAATTGGAAAAACGACTTGCAGAGCACCTATACCACTTCTCTACTTGCCCATACTCCATCACACTCATTCGCTCCATCCCTCAGCTCAGCTTCTAGCCTTACATTTTCCATTTGCTCACATAACCCCAGTTTTTGTGCATCCTTGCTTTAGTCCTCCTTGAACAAATCCAACCATCTACATCTGTCCTCAACTCCATCCACCAAGTCCTGGACCACCTCCAACCCTTATCCTACCTCCATACCCACTCCTTCATCTGTCTCCATCCACCCATCCTCCAAAATCCCATTTTTGAACGTCCTGTAGAAAATTACAGAACATCCTGTAGAAAATCACAGACATCCTGTAGAACCCCTACAGACTTCCTGTAGAAGCTCACGAATGAGGTTTCTTGATAACTAAACTCTGTGAAACTCTCTGGAAGGGTGTTAGGGACCCCTTAGGCCCTCTCTAAACCTTCCCAACCTCATCCAAGCATTTCCTCTCGCCAATCCACCTCTGCATAGTCAAAATAGTCAAATCGCATGCATAATAATTCTAGCAACTTATTCAAAAATACACAAAAGATGTTTTTTTCAGATGTTATTGTAGAAGTAGCTTAGATACATGTATTTACCTTCCTAGAATTCAATTGCATTTCTTTCAGTAGCTTTCCTCCTATTTCTTGCATCGGTAGAGATAGCTGGTGAAATTAGGGTTTGCTAGGGTTACGTTTCCTCTCAGCTTTCCAGTTTCTTTCTGCAAGTAGATCAGCCTTCTTTGGGTTAGCTTTCATCTATCAGTTAAAAATATTCTTCTTAGAGCTCATAGAAGTTGGCTTAAGCCCCTAACGGACTTGTGCTAGCTGACCAAGTGACAGCTGTGGCAAGAGCTAGTACTTGTGCATACAACACCGTTGCTTCCAAGTTTGTTACGAACTACCGGGTTGATAAAAGTAAAGAAGGGAGTTCCAAGAGTTGTAACATTATTGTTGCAATACTGGTGCTCACCACATGGGAATGGTTTTGAATGAAGCAAAGGCCACTATCATAGCTACAGGTTGTTCACAACATGAAATATAATATGCGCTTAGGAGATTTCCATTCACTCTCCTCCCCCTGAAGATGGTCTGAGGTACGTTGGTTATCGACTTAAGCCTCATGGATAAAAAATCACTGATTGGACCTGGCTTATTACCAAGGTAGAAAAATGACCCAATGTATCGTACCACAAATATTTGTTAAGAGTTGGTAGACTGATTCTAATCAAGGTTGTTTTGGAAGCAACATAAGTATACTTGATGACGTTGGCTTGGATTCCAAGAGGGATACTGGCTAGATTACAAAATATTTGATGTCGGTTCTTATGGAAAGGAAAAAAGCCTGGGAGAATATTCGCATGGGCCAGATGGGAGACCCTTGCTTTGCCAAAACAGTGGGGAGGATGGGGGATCAAAAGACAAGATGTCTTCTCCAAAGCATAGGCAGCAAAGCTAGGATGGCAATTGATCAACACCCACAGTCTATGGACAAAGGTATGTTGGCATTATGATGTATGTATTTTACTTGATGGAAACCCACTTGTAGCATAACAAATCACCTGTATATGGTAACTAGATGAATCTATAGAAGAGATATAAAATGTGATAGAATGCATGATAGTATTGTTTACAGATGTGATGAGATGCAGGGCAACTTCAAGGAATCAATTCAGAAGGCAACTTACTCAGGTGAATGATCATAGTATAGCAGGTAAACAATAAAGAATTACAGTTCAGACTACAAAGAATGAAGAAAAAAAGGTATTCGCAGGTTCACCTTGACCAAGCCACGTATACACGCAGGTTAATAGAACAAAAGGAGCATATAACGTACACACACACTTTCACAGAAGGAAAAGTGCGTATACCTTCGAAAACTAGGTATTTGGTCCATGGTATTTTGATCCATGGCATTGGTCCATGGTATTTGGTCCAAGGTATTGACCCTAGGTATTTGCTCCAAGGTATTGGTCCTAAATGGTTTTGGTCCATGGTATTGAGAAAGGCCTAACAATATATAAGGAGGAGAAGATCATTAGGCCAAAGCAGATAAGTAATTGAATATTTGATAAAGTGTGAGATCAAGTATGCAGGTTATGGGTTTATGATGCTCTACTTGATCTGAGCCAAGGAGGAACCTTAGTTGTTGATGGAGTATAAGATCTAATGATGGATCGATATCTTAAGGCTTGGAATGAATTATCTTTATATGGTTTGATCATGTTTATTCTAGATTTGTATACTGACGCATGTGTTGTTCTATAAATATTATGATCTGGGTATAACTGAAAGTGTAGAATAGCTACAAAATTATGAATGAATATTTACAGATGTATATGTCGGTTGACTTTGGTAAAAGTGCGTATACATGCAAGTTCGAGACATCTAAGTAGCGTATACCTTGTAAACTATGACGTTTGAAGTTATAGTTGGTTTTGGTTTTTCTTGCAGAGTTCTCGGTTTTGCTTTATGTTCTGGTGACTACATTCTAGTGACAATGTTCAGATTGACTAAGTGTGATTTGATTCAGTGATGATGGATGAGATCTAATGATGGAGCAGGATCATAATGACTTATCATTATGTGATCTGATGGGCTAGATCTGATTTCTAACACATGTTTTATCCTTTTTTGTGATGATCTGGGTATGTTTGAAGTCACGAAGAGCAACAAAGTTATAAGTAAGTATTTGCAGATCTATATGTTGGTTCGCCTTGATGAAGTTGCATATACACGCTGGTTTAGTTATTCCAAGTTGCATATACACTATGATGCATGGTTTTGAGGTTACAACTGGTTCTGAATGATGATGCAGTATTCTGGGTTTAGATCTGTGTATTGGTTACAATGATCTGTCTATTCCAGCTGATTGATTGAATTTGATTAAGTTTGAATGAATTATTTATTTAGTTGTGATAGAGGTTCATTAAGTGTTTGATTCAGTCGTGTCAGAGATTCATGGGGTGTCAGTGATTGTTTGAGTTTGGTTGATTCAGAAAGTAATGATTGAGTTTAAGTGATTGCAGTGGTAATTGATTTTGAGCTTCAATGTTTTTGATGGGTCCAGTATGAAAATTGGATGAAACATGGCCTTCAAATTATGATGTTGTGATCCAAGAGTATCCAATCTGAAAATTTATGAAATGTCATCCCTGGAGGAATAGAGAAGGTTGTAGCCTTCTGTAGGTCAGCACCTACATACTAGTAAACATATCGGCTAGTATAAGAGCTAGGGGGTTGTAGCTCCCTTCCAGTAGAGGCTAGAGAACGAGAGAAGGTAGTAACCTTCTGCAGGTAGAAGCATGCGTACTAGTATGAGTCTGCACCAGTACAATGTTGTAAACATATTTTCTTATTATTAAAAGAATACAGAGACAACAACAGCAGGTGGTTTTCACCCACATTGGGTTTCCACCTTAAATCTTTGTGTTCATGTGTGTTGCATATGCGTGATGGTTTGCTATGTTATTAACTGCATATGGTTACTGTTTAATGTTTAATAAAGCACTAATGCACAGACTAAAGATCAACATGCGATGAATTAACTGAATCATTAGTTTGCTAGATATATGCTTGTTTCCTTAAACATAGTTGCGTGTACACGCTAGTTGCCCACATGGAAGTAACATATATAAATTTCAGTAGGAAAAGAAAAATATTATTGAATTGACTAATACTGATTCACCCCCCCCCTCTCAGTATTATTTCCAACAATTGGAATCAGAGTAGGTCCTTTGGTAGAAGCTTGATTGCTTGAAGGAGATCCGTAGAACAATGGGAAAGAAAATAAAGAAGAAAGTGCCTAAGAAGAAGAAGACATCTCAAAGGAACTATGATAGTGGGAGAATTGATTGGCGATTATGTGGAAGCAACTCTTCAGATTCAGAATCACCTCGGAATGAAGATGAACAAGCAAAAGAACTATCAGGTATGAGTTTGTTATTCTCTGGTGATACATTTCTCCATCCATTTGAAGATGATGAAAGTGATAGTGAAACAACTGGATTTGCTCTTATGGGTGAGGAAGAAAGATATCAAATAGAGGCAGAATTTAAGAGGCTTATGGACAAAATTATAGATCAACAAGATCTATTGGAAAAAAGGAATGTGTCTTCAAAGAAGAAGCTACCAAACTAAAATCTCAACTAGAGGAAGGAAACAAAGTCAGGAAGCAATTCAAGGAAAAGGAAGATCAATGTCAAAAGCTGCAGGGTGAAGTGACATCACTAAGAAATGAAGTAAACAAAAGGAGCAAAACAATCAAGAAACTCAAAGATAGATCCAGTTACTATGAAAGTATTGAAGCAAAGATCCTCTCGCTAAAAGAGGATCTTGAAAAATCCAATAAGCAGAATGAAGAACTACTCCAAGCTCTTGAAAAATAAGAAGACGAAGTTCTTGAATTAAGGCAACAGATTGAAGAAGGAAGAAAAGCTGAAGAAATCATGAAGAACCAGTATCTTGAAAAGGAAGAGCAACATTAGGTTGAGGTAAATATACTAAAAGGTAAATTAGAAGAAAAGGATAAGCTCTTACGATTTCAAGATAGTACTAAGATCTTGGATGATATTCTTAGTAGTCAAAGGTCTCCTACCATCAAAACTGGTCTTGGTTTTCATGAATCTGTTGAAGGTGAATCTAGCTCACAAAGTAAGACAAGGAACTCTAATGCAAAATCTGAAATGCTCAACAAGGAAATGAGAGGTCAATCCCATCAACAACCAAGGAAAGAAATTCTTCAAAGAAAATCTTTCACTCCTAACTATGCAAGTGATAGTCAGTCATTTCCCCAAATGAATAATGTTGAATGCTTTATATGTCATAATCTTGGACATGTTACGGCGAGATGCGGAAGGAGAATGGTTCAAAACCATCACACAGAAATATCATTAGTTTCTAGGTACTTTAAGGGATATTGTTTTTATTGCAATATGTTTGGTCACAAATCCATTGACTGCTATAGAAGAAATATGAAACATGTAAGATGTTATGCATGTAATAATTTTGGACATATAGCAAAGGAATGCATGAGGAAATTTCAGGCACCATACCAAAAGGAGAAATCATCATCACACTCGAAGATTTGGAAGAAGGAGGAAGTGCAGTCAGAAAAATGTGGCATGGCACAGTGTACAGACATAATAAACTTAGAGAGAGTTGAAAGTGTGAAACTTCAATGTTCTAACTCTCATACGCAAGTTTCATGAAGACAAGTCACTTATATACGTGAGTTCGAAGCTGCATAGTCACGTATATGTGGTTTGAGAAAAATGCAATCAGACAGACTTAGAAAAACTAATTTGATATGATTCAGGAAATTATCAGTTATCTTTTCTGTCGTGATGATAGATGACTACAGTCTATGGATATTATTTAGAAGTGTTTTTGATTCTTACAAGTTGTTGATAACTTGATGTATATTTGATTGATGATGATGCCTTGATACTTCTTACTAATATATGCAATGATCAGATCTGACAGTGAACATATGGAACAGGTTCAGGGGGAGAACGTGCTATGCTTCTAATAAAGCATTGTTGGAATTATGTTTAGAAGTCTTTGATACCTAGTCAAGGATCATGATGCTTATGTGGCTAAAGTGTCTAAATAATACATCTTGCTATGTGACGATTATGAGTTACCCATGATGAAATCTCATATGATACTTGTATTGACTCAGGTCAGATTTGTGAATGACTTCTTAATGATGCATATAGTACATGTGGCTTACATGGTGATCTTCATAAGGACAAAGAGAAGCACAAAGCTTGAGTACACAAATTCATTATTTGATGATGAGCCACTCATTTCTTTTATGCTGCTATCATCATGCCTTCAAAGATGCATAAAGTTCATATGGTGCAAACATGATACAGGATTCCTATAGATCTTAGCTCTCACACGGTTGAGGATTGTTGTTGTTAATGATATCAAGAAATCTTGACAAATGACCATGAGCTCATGATTTTCTAGATATATATTGCTATGCTAGATACATGGATGATCACTTAAGTTACATATTGACAAATATTGTTGGTTGGCCAAGAGAATGGTGTTATTGCAGGTCTCATGAAGACATAACTATATGAAGACATGGATATTTGAAGACATGGCTTAGTCACATAATGATGATGAGTTCTTACCTTATGATGATAGGTTGGTACTCACATATGTTGATTATCATGGTTGATGCTTATCAGATGTGGGATGTTCCCTAGTGATGATACATGATTGATATATTGAAGGTTCTTGTGGAAAGATCATGTAGCTCTTGATAATGATGTTATGATCATGGATGATGTCTATGGTATTTTCAAATATATGATGTGAATGACTTGGTGCTACTGCTTGGAGATATGACATTTTCTTAGTTGATTCATGGAAGGTTATGGAAACAAAGCAAGTTTATCTTGATAAGATCAAGAGGATGAGCTGATATCTATATGCAGACATAATTTGTCACAGGTTGATGATATTTACATTGTCATATATTGGGAACTAATGATGGACATATACAGGTTGTTGGTCTGGATGTTGTTGACAAATGCTTATGGAGCAGATCCTACATGGTGTATGATAGTTACTGAACACTATCATGGTCTTGTTTAGATATTTGGTCTCTGTCATGTATGTAAAGATCATATCAAAAACCATGATGTAGTAATTTGTCTCTGTCGGTTGTATTCTTTTGATGAGTCATTTTTGGACATATGATGTAATTTGTAACCCCACTATGCATGGATGGATGATGTAATGTTTCTTGTTTTTGACATGTATAAACAATTGGTATATCCCCACTTGGTTGGGTAGATGAGTCAAATTTAGTATATCCCCACTTGGTTGGGAGATGGATGTATGTATGAGTCATTGGTAATAGGAAAGTCATTTTTGATGTATGTATAGAGTCATGTTCTTCTTTTAGAACATCTTTTCGTAGATTTTGCTTATGCTTAGGGGGAGCATGGACTCGATCATGGGAGCTCAATCAGCACACTTCAGCATATCAAAGAATTCAGCATGCACTCAGGGGGAGCATGATCCTTTTCCCTTGATGTCAAAGGGGGAGAGTGGCTTGGTATGGTTGTAGTTGCCATCAAGTCCAAAGGGGGAGATTGTTGGCATTATGATGTATGTATTGTACTTGATGGAAACCCACTTGTAGCAGAACAACTCACCTGTTTATGGTAACTAGATGAATCTACAGAAGAGATATCAGATGTGATAGAATGCATGACAGTAGTTATCAAGTGGCTTAGTATGGTTGTTGTTGCCATCAAATCCAAAGGGGGAGATTGTCGGCATTATGATGTATGTATTGTACTTGATGGCAACCCACTTGTAGCAGAACAACTCACCTATATGGTAACTAGATGAATCTATAGAAGAGATATTAGATGTGACAGAATGCATGACAGTAGTGTTTACAGATGTGATGAAATGTAGGGAAGCTTCAAGGAATCAGTTCAAAATGCAACTTACTTAGATGAATGATCACATCATAGCAGGTAAATATCAAAGAATTACAGTTCAGATTACAAAGAATGAAGAAAGAAAGGTATACGCAGGTTCACCTTGACCAAGCCACGTATACATGGAGGTTAACAGAAAAAAAGGAGCGTATAACATACACAAGCACTTTCATAGAAGGAAAAACACGTATACCTTGGAAAACTAAGTATTTGGTCCATGGTATTGGTCCATGGTATTTGGTCTGAGGTATTGACCCTATGTATTTGTTCCAAGGTATTGGTCCTAAGTGGTTTTGGTCCATGGTATTGAGAAAGGCCTAAAACTATATAAGGAGTAGAAGATCATTAGGCCAAAGCAGATAAGTAATTGAACATTTGATAAAGTGTGGGATCGAGTATGCAGGTTATGGGTTTATGATGCTCTGCTTGATCTGAGCCAAGAGGAACCTTATTTGTTGATGGAGTACAAGATCTAATGATGGATCAGGATCTTAAGGCTTGGAATGAATTATCTTTATATGGTTTGATCATGTTTATTCTAGATCTGTATACTGATGCATGTGTTGTTCTATAAATATTATGATCTGGGTATCACTGAAAGTATGGAATAGCTGCAAAATTATGAATGAATATTTACAGATGTATATGCTGGTTGAATTTGGTAAAAGCATGTATACACACAGGTTTGACACATCTAAGTAACGTATACCTTATAAAATATGATTTTTGAATTTATAGTTGGTTTTGGTTGTTGATGCAGAGTTCTGGGTTTTGCTTTATGTTCTGGCGACTACATTCTAGTGACAATGTTCAGATTGACTAAGTGTGATTTGATTCAGTGATGATGGATGAGATCTAATGATGGAGCATGATCATAATGACTTATCATGTGATTTGATGGGCTAGATTTGATTGCTAACACATGTTTTATCCTTTTTTGTGATGATCTGGTATGTCTGAAGTCAGGAAGAGCAGCAAAGTTATAAGTAAGTATTTGCAGATCTATACGCTGGTTCGCCTTGATGAAGTTGCGTATACACACTAGTTTGGTTCTTCCAAGTTGCGTATACACTCTGATGCATGGTTTTGAGGTTACAGCTGGTTCTAAATGATGATGCAGTATTTTGGGTTTAGATCTGTGTACCGGTTATAGTGATCTGTCTTTTCCAGCTGATTGATTGAATTTGATTAAGTTTGAATGAATGATTGATTCGGCTGTGATAGAGGTTCAGTAAGTGTTTGATTCAATCATGTTAGAGATTCATGGGGTTTCAGTGATTGTTTGAGTTTGGTTGATTTAGAAAGTAATGATTGATTTTAAGTGATTGCAGTGGTAATTGATTTTGAGCTTCAATGTTGTTGATGGGTCCAGTATGAAAATTGGATGAAACATGGTCTTCAGATTAGGATGTTGTGATCCAGGAGTATCTAGTCTGAAAATTTATGGAACGTGGTCCTTGGAGGAACAGAGAAGGTTTAGCCTTCTGTAGTTCGGCACCTATGTACTATTAAACATATCGGCTAGTACAAGAGCTAGGGGTTTACAACTCCCTTCCAGTAGAAGATGGAGAATGAGAGAAGGTAGTAACCTTCTATAGGTAGAAGCCTGCATACTGGTATGAGTCTGCACCAGTACAATGTTGTAAATAGATTTTCTTATTAGTAAAATAAGAAAGAGACAACAGCAGCAGGTGGTTTTCACCCACATTGCGTTTCCACCTTAAATCTTGGTGTTCATGTGTGTTTCTTATGCATGATGGTTTAGTCTATTATTAACTACATATGGTTACTGTTTGACGTTTAATAAAGCATTGATGCATAGACTAAAGATCAACATATGATGAATTAACTGAATCATTAGTTTGCTGGATATACACTTGTTTCCTTAAACATAGTTGCGTGTACACGCTGGTTGCCCACATGGAAGTAGCATATATAAATTTGAGTATGAAAAGAAAAAGATTATTGACTTGACTAATATTGATTCACCCCCCGCCCTCCCCCTGCCCTCTTAGTATTATTTCCAACAAGGTAGCAGTCTCCAAATATATTGCCCCTTCCAACACTCTTGATTGTATTAGACAAGCACAGGGGAACACCTTAAACATTTCTATCATTTGGAAGGCTATTATAAATGTGATGAGTCTTATTCGGAATGGTTTGACTTGGATAATTTGATCTGGATCATCAGTTCGCATTGGGGAAGATCCCTGGGTTGGTTGTGGCAATGCACATAGGATACCCGAGGAGTTGAAAACACAACTTGTTGATCAAAGTATCACCCATATCTGCCATATAGCTGACAATACTCGTTCTACCATGACTCAATAGGCTTGGAAATCGAGGAATACTTTAAACATTCCACTGCACTGGAAACAGTATGTTGGAAATAATACTGAGAGGGGGGGTGAATCAGTATTATCTCATTCTTTTAATAAATCTTCTTTATTTGTTCTTTGAATTATTTTTGCATGTCAGTACCATAAAATAATGAGCATGAACAAAAGAAAACAGATAGTCACACCAAAGAACACAAGATGTAAGGTGGAAACCCAATGTGGGTGAAAACCACCTGCTGCAATATGTCTCTATATTCTTTCAAATTAGAAACTCCTTTTACAATGGTTTTGTACTGGTGCAGCCCTTTACCAGTACGCAGGCTGCAACCTGCAGAGAGCTACAACTCTCTCTCTCGTTTTCCAGTCTCTCCTGGAAGGGAGCTACAACCCCTTACTTCTTTTCTTACAAGGACCACTTTTCATAAATTTTCAAACTGGATCCATAAGCATCAAATAATCATCAAGTATAAGAGAATCACCCAGTCAACTGTAGTAACCAGATCAACAATAATAGGACCAAACCTAGAACACAACAATGATAAACAAGGATTTTAAGAGAAGTAAGCACCCTGCTCAACTGCTAGCCTGCTTACGTAAGCACCCTGCTCAACTGCTGGCCTGCTTACAGTACTCACCCTGCTCAACTGCTGGCCTGCTTACAGTACGCACCCTGCACAACTGCTAGCCTGCGTACGTACGCACCCTGCTCAACTGCTAGCCTGCGTACCTCGCTCTGAGTCCATTGAACTGCCTGCGGACCTCCGCACCTGCAACCCTTCTGTGCCTGCGTACCTCGCACCTGAAACCCTTCTGTGCCTGCGTACCGGCGCACCTGAAGCCCTTCTGTGCCTACGTACTGGCGCACCTGAAGCCCTTCTGTGCCTGCGTACCGGCGCACCTGAAACGCTTCGTTCCTGCGTATGTACGCACTTTTCTCTCACTGTACCTGCGTACCTTCGGGCATAGATGATTTCAAGACTTCAGAAGTAACCCAGACAGTCAGATCTACAGATCTGAACATGCGCCGAAGAGATCTCGGTCCATCAGTAGATTCGCCTTATTTAGATCTAGACCAGATCTAGCCCTCATAAGATATTCAACCCAAAACATGCTCAAGCCAAATGATCTCCTTTGCTTTATATAGGAAAGCTCTTCCTTAAATCATGGATCAATACCACGAGCCGACACCATAATAACACAATACCGTCGGCTAAATACCAAGAGTAAAACATAAGAAAACCCCACATGTGAATTTCTTTGCCTTGAAATGTGTGCACTGGGGGTACGCACCTCCTGAACGGGATAACTGTGGGTATGTACGCACTTTATGTAACACTGACCTGCGTGTACGCACCTTATGCAAGGTGTACCTGCGTACCCCTTATTTTCTTCAATATTTGATAGTTGATCATTAATCTCTGCTGCTGACTTGAAGTACTGTGATCTATCACCTGAATGGGTTGCCATCAAGGACAACACTTTAGCCATAATGCCAACAATCTCCCCCTTTGGACTTGATGGCAACCTCAAAGCTTCAGCTTCATTCTCCCCCTTTGACATCAAGGGCAAAGGGTTATGCTCCCCCTAAGAACATGCTCCCCCTGAATATGAACCAGATTTGCAACGAAGAACCATAATCCACCATGAAAGAGATAGAGACATATTGCAGCTACTTCCAAGATCTCCTTCTGCACATCCTCCATAATGCCAACAATGCATTATATGCTCCCCCTGAACCTGTACCATCAATCAGAAGAGGTTCAACAATAAGATGATGCATCAACAACCCCCAGCTTTTGCCTGAGGTATTCAAAAGTGTCCCTGGGCAATGGTTTGGTGAGAATATCAGCAACTTGTTCCTTAGAAGGAACATACTCCAACTTGACCTTCTGTTCAAGCACTTGTTCCCGGAGAAAATGATACTTGATTGGTATGTGCTTGGTTTTTGAATGCATAACAGGATTCTTTGAGATGCTGATTGCACTTGTGTTATCACATAAGATGGGGATTGGTGGTGTACAAGTGATTTGAAAATCCTGCAAAATCTGCATCATCCAGAGGCGTTGGGTGCAACAAGATGTAGCAGCAACATATTCCGCTTCAGCTGTAGACAAGGCAATCGAACTCTGTTTCTTGCTGAACCAAGATACCAGTCTGGAACCCATAAAGAACGCACCACCACTTGTGCTTTTCCTGTCATCCACACTTCCGGCCCAATCTGCATCTGTATAAGCATGAAGTGTAAGATTTGTATCTCTAGGATACCATAAGCCATAATTTTGAGTCCCTTGAAGATATTTGAAAATTCTCTTCACTGCCTGAAGATGAGTCTCCTTCGTATTTGCCTGAAATCTTCCAACTATTCCAACTGCATGCATGATGTCCGGTCGGGTACCTGTCAAATAAAGTAAACTTCCAATCATAGATCTGTAGGTTGGTTGATGTACTGCTGCAGATTCATCATTTTCACTGAGGCTACATCCTGTGACCATGGGTGTACACACTGGTTTTGCATCTTCCATACCATATTTCTTCAAAATCTGTTTGAGATACTTGGTTTGAGATAAAAAGATTCCTCCTTCTTTTTGTTGGATTTGCAAACCAAGGAAATATGTCAGTTCTCCTAGCAAGGACATTTCAAATTCTTTCTGCATGACCGAGGCAAAGTTTTGACTCATAGCTTCTTCATTGCTCCCAAAAATAATGTCATCTACATATACAACAAGTATTAGCAATTTGTCATTTTCAACTTTTATATAAAGATTGCTATCTGCTGATCCTTTTGAAAAGCCTTGTTGATGAAGATATTTGTCCAAACGGTAGTACCAAGCCCTTGGAGCTTGTTTGAGACCATAGAGAGCCTTTTTCAATCTGCATACAAGATTTGGATCATTTCCAAGAATGAACCCATCTGGCTGTTCAATGTACACTTCTTCTTCCAAGTCTCCATTCAGAAAGGCTGATTTCACGTCCATTTGAAATACTTTGAAGTTTTGAAAACTTGAGAGAGCAAGGAACATTCGGATGGCCTCAAGTCTTACAACAGGAGCAAAGGTTTCTTCAAAGTCTATTCCTTCTTGCTGCGCATACCCTTTACAAACAAGTCTGGCTTTGTTTCTAATAACTTCTCCATTTTCATTCAATTTATTTTTGAAGACCCATTTTGTTCTGATAACATTCTTATCTTTTGGTCTAGGAACCAGCTCCCAAGTGTTGTTCTTTTCGATCTGCTCAAGTTCTTCATCCATTGCTTTCACCCAACATTCATCTTTGCATGCCTCTTTCACATTTTATGGTTCAGTAGAGGAGAGTAATGCCAAATAGCTTGAAGCTTCTGCAACTGTTCTTCTTGTTTGTACACCTGCTTCTTTCTGCCCCATAATCTGAGATTCTGGATGATTCTTCTGAACATATCTGGATGGAGTCTTTTCTTCTATTCTTGTTTGCTCCTCTGGTTCTTCTTGAGGTTCTTCTTCTTCATCATTCTGTCGTTGGGGATAGCCTTCATCTTCTTCGATGTCTTCATGATGTACTTGCCTAGGAATGTATCCCTTCTCATCAACCACTACATCAATGCTGTCAACAATTCTGCCAAGTCTTTTATTGTAGCATTTGTATGCTTTGCTATGTGGAGAGTAACCAAGAAGAATGCCTTCATCTGCTCTAAGTTCAAGTTTGCCAAGCTGCTCATCAGTATTCTTGATATAGCATTTGCTCCCAAAGATTTTGAAGTGCTTTACTAAAGGAGTCCTACCACTCCAGAGCTCATGAGGAGTTTGAGTGTTGTTCACCCGGACATTTGTTTTGTTGAGAATAACAACTACAGCATGTGTAGCTTCACCCCAGAAAGTTGCGGGAGTTCCTGACTCATCAAGCATAGCACGAGCCATTTGTTGGACTGTTCTGTTCATTCTTTCCACAACTCCATTTTGCTGAGGAGTTCTTGCTGTAGAAAATTCTCTTCTTATCCCATGTTCTTCACAGAAATCGAAAAATTCATTTGAAGTAAATTCCCCACCTCTGTCGGATCTGAGGCACTTAATTTTGTGACCTGATTCATTTTCAACCAAGGCTTTGAAGGATTTGAATTTTTCGAATGCTTCATCTTTGTGCTTCATAAGTCCTAACCAGACAAACCTGGAGAAATCGTCAATGAATAATATCAAGTATTCTTCTCCTCGGGGTGTTCTTTTCCTGAAAGGACCGCATGTATCTGTATGTACTAGCTCAAGAGGCATGCTAGCTGATCCTTCTTTCTCTGGAAAGTTAGTTCTGGTTTGTTTTCCAAACTGACATGATTTGCATATGGTGTTCTCAGGAATTTTGATATCTGGAAGATCGCGAACTGCCTGATATTTGCATGCTTTCCTTATTTGTGAAAAGCTTAGATGTCCCAACCTCCGATGCCATAACCAGTGCTCATCATCCTTGCTCAGATAGCATTGTTTTTGTCCTTCTTCAAATATGTACAGATTATTTGGAGTTCTTTTGCCTTTGATCACTGTTTTACCTGTATCAAGATCACGAACAAGACATCCATTTGATCTGAATATAACCTCGGTTCTTTGATCACACATCTGGCTGACACTTAGAAGATTATGCTTCAATCCATCAACATACAAAACATTTCCAGCCTTGACCTTTTCTTTTAACTGAGCAATGCCTTTTCCTTTTATAGTTGCAGGAGTATCATTTCCAAAAGAGACTTTCTTTCCCTTTTCTAGAGTAGAATAAGACTCAAGTTTTTCTTTATCACCTGTCATATGCTTCGAACATCCACTGTCAATGTACCATAGATTTTCCTGTCCCTCTACATAAAATGCTATCCCACATCTTTCTGTTTGAGGTTCCTTTATTCTCCATGTTTTGGTGGTTGAGGCTTGTTCCTTTTTTTGCTAAAACCTGCTCTTGCATTCAGAGTCTTCATGACCAAAGTTATTGCAAATAGAACATTCAACTTCATTTTCAAGAACCGAAAAGTTGTTATAGGTCCTTTTTGTAATCCCCGTCATACTTCTTTGTTTTTGAGCTTCCCTAGTCATGATCGTTTTATATGCAACACATTGAGCTGCTTTGTGACCAAAGTTATGGCAAGAAAAGCATTGTCCATTGAAGAAACTTCTGCGGTTATCGAATCTACCAGCCAATTGATTGTAATTTCTATTGTCATCTATTCTTGAACCAAATTGAGAAGATTTTACCTATGGCTGGTTGTAGCTTTTGTTCACCCTTAAGATGGATTGCCCCTGATAGTTTCTGTTTGTAATTCGTCCCTGCTTTACCTGATGATCTTCATTGTGCTTTTGCTCATTTCTTCTTGCTGCATCAAGATAACTTTTTGAGGTGGATGCTTGAGAAGTTTCTCCATTATAGCCCAGACCTGTCTTGTTTAGTGGAGACCTCTGCACATTGATAATCTCATCCAAAGTTTCAGATCCTTTGACAAACTTGAGATTAATAGCTTTTGTTTTCTCAATCTCTTTTCTAAGACCAACAATTTCACCTTCTAATTTTTCAAGATGTTTTTCCTTTTCATCAATTTGAAATTGTAGAGTATCAATGATCATGTTCTTTTCTTCTATACATCTCTTGAGTCTAGTAATTTCATCATAAAGGTTATCCACATCTATAGCATCCATATAATCATCATCTTCAAATGCCATTAACAACTTATATTCATTACCTTGTTCATCTTCATCACTGTTTGATAGACCATCACTATCTTCATGAGTGTAGTAGCTTTTCTTATTTGCATTCTGTTTCTTGTTCCATCTAGCGGGTTCCTTTCCTTTATCCTTATAAGGACATTTTGCAGCATAATGACCTACTCTTCCACAAGAAAAGCATTTAAAAGGTAACTTACCTCTGAACCTTCCAGAACCCCTTTGAAGATTTCTGACAAAATTTGATTCTTCTTCCTCTTCTTCTGGGACGTGGCTCGCTTCATAATAATCTCCTTTGCCTGATGCCTTGAAAGCAGCTTCTCTTCTGTCTGATGGACCTCCCTTTCTCATTTCATAAGCAGTTAGAATTCCATGTAGCTGAGACATAGTAAGAATTCGTAGATTTTCCTTTTCTTCTATTGCAGATACTTTAGATTCAAACTTGGGGGACAATGATCTTAGAACCTTTTCAACCACAATAGCCTCTTTTATTTCTTCACCCAAATTTTTCATACAGTTAACAACCTCATCTACCCGAAGAAAATAGTTAGCCACACTTTCATCATTATACATTTTGAGAGTCTCATACTAAATTCTGAGAGTTTGAAGTTTAGCACGCTTTACCTGTTCATCTCCTTCATAGCTCGTGACAATTTTGTCCCATATCTCTTTTGCAGATTTATAGTGCATTACCTTCATAAATTCAGATTGAGATATACATCCTAATAGAGTACTGACTGCTTTCGCATTTGTTTCATACTTCTTTTTCTCGGCTGCATCTGTAGGAGTAGCTGAAGGAAAAGCGTAGCCTGTCTCTACGATGTCCCAAACTTCTGTACCAAGAGATTGAAGATAGGCAGTAACTCTTACCTTCCAATAATTGAAGTTTGTCCCATCAAAAACCGGTGGCCTCATCGATGCTTCTCTCTCGTAGTTGCTCATGATGAACGATCTACCTTCAAGCGATCAAGCTTCTCTGAAGGACCTGCTCTGATACCAATTGTTGGAAATAATACTGAGAGGGGGGGTGAATCAGTATTATCTCATTCTTTTAATAAATCTTCTTTATTTGTTCTTTGAATTTTTTTTGCATGTCAGTACCATAAAATAATGAGCATGAACAAAAGAAAACAGATAGTCACACCAAAGAACACAAGATGTAAGGTGGAAACCCAATGTGGGTGAAAACCACCTGCTGCAATATGTCTCTATATTCTTTCAAATTAGAAACTCCTTTTACAATGGTTTTGTACTGGTGCAGTCCTTTACCAGTACGCAGGCTACAACCTGCAGAGAGCTACAACTCTCTCTCTCGTTTTCCAGTCTCTCCTGGAAGGGAGCTACAACCCCTTACTTCTTTTCTTACAAGGACCACTTTTCATAAATTTTCAAACTGGATCCATAAGCATCAAATAATCATCAAGTATAAGAGAATCACCCAGTCAACTGTAGTAACCAGATCAACAATAATAGGACCAAGCCCAAAACACAACAATGATAAACAAGGATTTTAAGAGAAGTAAGCACCCTGCTCAACTGCTAGCCTGCTTACGTAAGCACCCTGCTCAACTGCTGGCCTGCTTACAGTACTCACCCTGCTCAACTGCTGGCCTGCTTACAATACGCACCCTGCACAACTGCTAGCCTGCGTACGTACACACCCTGCTCAACTGCTAGCCTGCGTACCTCGCTCTGAGTCCATTGAACTGCCTGCGGACCTCCGCACCTGCAACCCTTCTGTGCCTACGTACCTCGCACCTGAAACCCTTCTGTGCCTGCGTACCAGCGCACCTGAAGCCCTTCTGTGCCTGCGTACCGACGCACCTGAAGCCCTTCTATGCCTGCGTACCGGCGCACCTGAAACGCTTCGTTCCTGCGTATGTACGCACTTTTCTCTCACTGTACCTGCGTACCTTCGGGCATAGATGATTTCAAGACTTCAGAAGTAACCCAGACAGTCAGATCTACAGATCTGAACATGCACCGAAGAGATCTCGGTCCATCAGAAGATTCGCCGTATTTAGATCTAGACCAGATCTAGCCCTCATAAGATATTCAACCCAAAACATGCTCAAGCCAAATGATCTCCTTTGCTTTATATAGGAAAGCTCTTCCTTAAATCATGGATCAATACCACGAGCTGACACCATAATAACACAATACCGTCGGCTAAATACCAAGAGTAAAACATAAGAAAACCCCACATGTGAATTTCTTTGCCTTGAAATGTGTGCACTGGGGGTACGCACCTCCTGAACGGGATAACTGTGGGTATGTACACACTTTATGTAACACTGACCTGCGTGTACGCACCTTATGCAAGGTGTACCTGCGTACCCCTTATTTTCTTCAATATTTGATAGCTGATCATCAATCTCTGCTGCTGACTTGAAGTACTGTGATCTATCACCTGAATGGGTTGCCATCAAGGACAACACTTTAGCCATAATGCCAACACAGTACTGGCATGACTATACAACTGCACTGATGGAGGCCCATATCAAGATCATAGAAGGTGATGATGAACTCATATGGGCATATGCCAAACATGGCTCATATTCACCCAAACACGGATATCTAGCATTAATGGAACCATATAAACCTCAAACCACTAAGCCTTGGTGGAACCTGATGTGGAAACTCAAAGTGGTCCCCAGAACTAGGCTGCTAATGTGGTCTATACTATACAACAAAACCACGACTGGTGCAAATCTGATGAAGAGATCTTATCAAGGACCATTCTGGTGCCACCTTTGTAGAAACTATTGTGAAGACAATAATCATCCTTTTATGGAATGTCCTATCACATAGGAGATATGGAATAATATTCATACATTTTTCCCCTCATTATGTCAGTGGTAGGGTGCAAATATTAAAGAAGCTTGGAATAACTAGTGGAGTGCCACCATAGGAAAGGAGAGGAACTTTCCACTACTTACATGTTGGGCTATTTGGATAGCCATGAATCAAATTATATTTCAACATAAGGCTCCTCATTGGCCCTCTATTCTGTCAAGGATACTTTCTAACTATCATTTCATTCTCGAAGAGACCACCCAACAACACAACAGGAATTTCAGACCAGAATCTATAAATACCTCTATTCCATGGGCATACTTTGATGGATCGGCCCAAGAGATAGGCTGCGGGGGGTGTTGTTGGGAAAAGTATCCAATACGGAATGACCCTATCCCACTCTAAGGGTGATAGTACCTCAGCAACAATCAAAGCAAAGCTATTCGAGATTACTTCTTTATGAGATGTAAGAGAGAGGAGAAAGAGATCCACTAACCGTTATCTTCCGCTAATGATTGATCCAATCTTCCCTCTTTGTTGCTTGCTCTCAGCTCCTTGCTCTTTCACTGGCCCAACTACACCAAGATCCTGCAAAATAACAAGAGAGGGAAACTACAAGAAGCATACATTCATAATTGATTCAAGGATTAGAATAAATCAAATATACAAGTATCAATACGCCATTGAGACACATGCATATAGAAGAACCTCAAATGCTTTATTAATGGAAGAAGTAAATTTCTGAGAGTGTTACAACCATAAGAGGCCCAATCCAGCAACACCTCCCAGCAGAAAGAAATCTCCTCTTCACCTCCTTCAAAGCAATCACCCAATAGTTCTAAACTCAAACCAACAGCACTTCCTTACAGTCACAAAATTCCAGCCTCCTTCGACCTCATGAGAGAGCTCTATATATAGGAGTTTTGGAGAAAGGATGAGTCAGCTTGAGGCTGGCATGAAGCTGACTAGTGTCCTCTCCCACTTTAGTTATTCTTCAGTTCTTGAGTCCACTTGGAGGTTCTTGCTTCCACTTGGAGATCTAGATCCTCTTACTCATCACTAGGCGAATTCCCTGATCAAAGTGTCATTTTGGAAGCTTCCTGGGCATTGACACCTTGAGGAATGACTGTGCCACTTGACCAATCTCGCCCAGCGCAGGTAGCCTTCATTAAAGTTGACATTCAGCGCAGGTACAGAGTGGAGCAGTTGACATTCAGCGCAGATGCTCAGTGGAGCAGTTGACATGATCCAGAATTAGCTTGTTTTTGAATGTTTTCAGGTGGAGAACTGATATTTAGTGTTGTGGTTTGCTGACCTTGTTCCTCTAGGGGTAGGAACAACATGTTTAGGGACTTTGGATCCCTCAGATTATTGACATTTCATGCTTCATGCTGTAAGGCACAAAAATGTCTATAACAGTTGCCCCCTAAAGTATGAGGTCGTTTATTGGGTGAAATGCTTTATTAGGAGGATCCGAAGTTCATTCAATCGCTGAGAGGTGACCTGTAATAAAATACAATACAATACATTATTTTTCATTCTGATTTCATGATCTAGCTGAGAAGGGCATTCCCATGCTCAGCTTTATAAATTCATTTTGGTACATAGAACAGACGATCGTCTGATGGTAGACTGATAATTCTCTGCTGAAATTATCATCCTTTGAGTAGGATGATCATCTGCTGCAATGATGTACATGTCAAATGTCTTTATGTTTCCTGAATATATATCACAGCCCGGATGGATGAAACTAGATCCGGGGTCTTCGAACTCGTTCGATCTTCACTCTAAGTACAAGTCGATCCATGTGAGAATTGCGCTGAAGTCGAACATGGAACGACATCGCTTGATTACCGGTCAATAATGTAAGCCGTTAACAAGCACGAGAGGAATCACCGATAATGATAATGACCCTCAAGGTACTGCAGTACAATTCACGTGGTGTGAATAAAGGACTTGGCGTCGAACACCACGCAAAATCTTCTGGTCGAAGGTCATTGAAGTATACCTGTTGCCGGAAGTGAGAAACTTGCCATTGAGGCATGCAAGCTTCAAAGTACTGAGGGGGGTGTTCCTAGATCAACTTCTTGGATACTGAGCTGAAGTCGACAAGAAGCGATCCGTCAAAGGAGGGCCTTAATGAATCCCACATCAGTGACACGGAACGGAGCTAATGATTTTAGTGGAGGTGAAAACAATCTGTGAAATATGATTCAGGGTGGCGATCATGGGTGGATGAAGGATAATGTATGGCAGTGGATGGGACACGGTTGACTCTTTCCGAACAACATCTCTTGAACATATAACGACACTGATGCGATGGATCGGTAGCATTACCCCAAATGTGGATGGTTTGGCGAGGACCATGGTGATGAGACCGGTGAATGAAACAACCCAACCCGATGTGATACGGAGGAAAAGTGTCATGTTCAAGAGCGACTTGCTACCATTAAAGCTTTGAGGTTCTCCCAATTTTTCCCCAGTCATTTCTGACCAGTACATCTTTATTTTTGTCAAGCTTGAGGAGGATAACATATGCTTGTTCTATAACCTGCCCTTCGGGCAAGCCCATCGCTATGTTTTAACGAGCCTAGCGATAGGGAAACTCGTTCTCGTCTAAAGACAAGTTTGTCGCTATTTAATCATTTTAATGAGTCTAACGACAAAGAAAACTCGGTCCTTTTCATTTTTAGAGAGTCTGAAAAGGTACAGAAAGTTAACTCCAAAATTCCTTTTTCGTCATCTAATCCCTTAAGTCCGAAAAAGTATAAAACAATACAGAAGGGATGAGTTTTCGATAATTTTAACGAGCCGAATAAAACAAGCGCTCGACCTTTTTGTGCAATAATCCCTCAGGTCCAAAAAGATTAAAATCTAGAGGAGGGATAGCTCTTCCGGTCCTTTTAACGAGCTGGAAGGCCAAAACTCGGCAAACTTTTCATATTTTACGAGTCAGGAGAAAAGAGCTCAAAGAAGACTCATCTTTTGAGGAACGAGTGATAAACAGGGATAGCAACAGATTCCAGGTACAGGTTGGAATTTTCCAATCACGGCAGTGTCACAAGGATGGCTAAGTGAAATCACTCTTCGCAGCTATTCCTCAAAAATAGGTAAACAATCATATGGGGGTGAACGATTGGCCAAATGGAATGGAGGTGGCAGGTGCAAACACGACCAAGGCTTTTCATGGCTAATAAATTTACGATCACAATGGTTATTTACCGGAATAGGTTCATTTTTTAATGAGCTTAGACTCTGGAGGGAACTCTTGCTCAATCTTATGTTTATTTTTTAACGAGCATGAACTATGTGCTAAAACTGCTCGGATCTTTGCTTTTCTATTTTTTAACGAGCATAAATTCCGCGGTAAAACTGCTCGATAATACCAGTCATAAGATAAGAATGTCTCCTGTGAGATCTCTATTTTTTATAGAGCTTCATCTTCACTAAGCTTTGCTCCCTCTCATCCTTTCTTTATGCAAGTTCGGAAACGGCTAATCCCAAAAACAGATAAATAACTGCTCTTAGCTTGCACTCCAAAAGGTTTGCATTCCCCCAGGTATAAAGTACAATTTCAAGGCTGCCCCTACTTATCCGATAAAACATCCGTTTTAAAGGGTGAGGCTTGCCTCTTTCTGGTTACCCAAAGATTGTTTTGTTAACACCATCAAACGAAAACATTTCTTCGGCACTGTCTACCGAAGTAGACAATGGTGAATGACCTTTGTCAAACAAGTAACCTTAACAAAAGAATCCTGTTCTAGAACAACCCCTCTTCCATCCACGGACGGGGTACGGACTAGTCATATTCCTTCGCGGAAATTCTACCTTATACCCAAGGTTTCCTCTGCCCGAAGCAGACCAGGATGCATGCCCCCTGGGTTCCAGTCCCATCTTTCCGAATCACTCGCACTCATCGGGAAGGAGGACTGGGGGTGGAGACATTTCTTGGGTGAATAGACCATTGAGGGTTGGTATGTGACTATTTGCGATGCGTGATCCCGGAAATGAAAGTTGGTCTACGAGCTTGACCATTCTTCCTTCATGTGGAAAACACATTACTCTAAAGAGTGAGGAGACTATAGCTCCCATGCAATATATATAGTCTCGTCCAAGGAGTAGGTTATAATCCAAGGGTCCTTGGACAACCATCATGTTCATTTGAACGGTCTTCCCTTTGAATGTAACATGCACATTGGGGAGGATCCCTAATGGTCGACTAGTTCCTTTATCAAAACCCGAGAGATTTCTTATCTCAGGTAAAAGCTCCGGGGAACCCAGTGCTTTCCAAGCAATAGAGGAAAGGATACTCACAGATGCCCCTTCATCAATGATAGTGCCAGCCATTACCATTCTATAAATTTGGACTATGATTCTGAATGGTACACTGGCTGTTAACCGGGGTCTGCCTAGTTGGTTCCAATCAAAGGACACAACCAGGTTGCTTGGTGGTGGGACCGAATACATGGCCGGATATGACCCTGACGATGTTCCTTCCTGTGATAAAGGAATGGGTGCATTGCCCTGATGCTCATCAGAATCTGTGTTGATGAAAAGAATCTCGATGGTGTCATCCTTATTCTCTTCGGTGAGGGTGTCATTTGAAGATGAATCTTCAGTGACGGTGTCATTTGAGGATGAAACCTCTGAAGGAAGAATCGGGTCAGCTGCCGTATCGACCTTTAGACTTTCGTCTAGTCTGGATTCAGTAGGTTCATTTTCAATGACTGACGCTTCAGCTGACCACTTGAGCGGGCTAGCTATATTTTCAACCAACGAAGGACTTGGCACGAGTTTTTTGTATCCAGGAGGAAGTCTCAACGGTGAAACCGAGCGATCTTCCAAAACTCTCTTCGCTTCGTCTAAGAAGGGACAACGGTGGATGGCGTGATCGCCTTCACACAGTCTGCAAGGGGATCTTGCTCCCCTTCTTTGTCTTGAACCTTCACTTTCGCTGGTTGACGGTAAGCATTCAACATGGCTATCAGAGGTTGATGCTCCCGAATTGTGCAAACGAGGTGACCAGTCCCTTAGTATCCGGGGAATATAGGGACAATCTCTATGGAAGTGGTCTCCTCTACATATGACACATGGCGATTTAGGCCCGGTCTGTGCTGTGTGTGGATTTTTGTCAGATGTCTTTTGCTTGCCCCCAGTCGCCTTAGGCTCCTTCTTCTTCTTCTCTTTCTTCTTCTTCTCCTTCTTCTCCATGGGAGCTTGGCTTTTGCCGGCTCTACCTTGCGAAGATGAAGGATTGGAGGAAGAGTTATAGGAAGTAGAAGGCTAGTGGGCAGCTCTAGACTCATCTAACTGTTGACTCGACTGTTCAGGAACCATGGTGTTCTGAACTACATTGGTTGAGAATAGCCAAATTGGCAGGCCAATTGTCAGTCCTGGAAGCGACAATGTGGCCATGTGGGGCGCACCAACTTCTCCCGAAGAGGAGAAAGGACTAGGATTTCCATCATGTGGAATTCCTTGGTTGGGGCGTTCCATGTTCTCAACCTTCAGATCAATGCAGGAATAGGAGGTGATTATGTTCCGTTTAAAATAAATTTTATAACGATGCTTTAGACACAACTTGCTTTTTCACTTTTTAAGAGTCGAGAAAAAGCTAAAGATGACTCTAGTCTCCTTCGATGTTTTAACGAGCCCGAAGTGACAAATGCTCAGATGGACTTTTTCAGTTATAGAGTTTGAAAAAGGCCAAAAGAAACTGCTCTGGAGTTCTAGGCAGAGGGTGTGCCAAACTTTTCGCAAAACCACAGAATACGTTTTACGGTACGAGTGGTCGATCTTCGTGAATGCTGTGTTCACTGCATTGCGATCAGTAGGGCGGCCAACACGGTTTCCTATGGATAAAGGCTTTGTTCCTATAGGGGTCTCCCAATATATGCGCGACGGTACGTGGGAGCACAAGTCCGTATTGATACTTATCGTTTCACCGTGGAGGAATCACCCAACCACTCAACGCTAAGATATCACGTTTAACGACGCCGGAACACGTCTCTAGCTTAGACCTCTATGTGTTTGCGTTATGTTTCAATGCATTGTTATGTAAATTCAATTTATTTTAAGGTTGATCTTGTTTAGCAGTTTGCCTTTATGGATCACCACGAGATGTATAGTAACACTCCTAAATGCAGTCTAAGATGATAAGCAAGCTTTTCAATCTTTCAACTTTGAAAATCTTAACTACTGAGGGAAAAGAAAGACAACATCTTTTCACACAGATCATAGAGCACACACTAATGCACTTTTTCCTAAATCAACATGCAAACTGTCATAATGCACATGCACAATGCAAGTATTTCATTTCTCTTTCTTAATGTTGGTGCGATACAAAAAGAAAGCTGTTGTATAACTTTGAATTCAATTTCAAGTGAAAGCAAACAAGCTTGTCCAAAATCAAAAGACACCTTAAGATTTACTTGTTTCGACACTAGAAATATGTAAATTCAAACCATATGACGAAAGAAAAAGCTCAATCAGCTATGAACAACAAATAAACTAACTCTTAAGATCAAAACGACACTTATCACAGGTCTAGATCTAAGAGGCCACAGCAAGACTAGTTCACTTTCGTTATGGGAAACTGTAAATGATACAAGAAATACACAAAGAACAAACACAATTTCTTTATACAACCGAGGCGGAATAGTGGCAAGGAAATTTGGTTTCAGATAGGTACATTGACTGGTAACAGGCTGCAAAACAAGGGTGAAAACAGGGCAAGAAACAGCAGGGAACCCCAGTAGCACAAGGCAAGACTAGTTCAGCGCAGGTGGTACACTGTCAGTTTGACATTCAGCGCAGGTAGCCCCTTCAGGAACTGCGCTGAAATGCAGACTGCCTTCACAGCACCTGCACTGAAGAGACAAACTTTCGTTTTTCTCAGTTTTCGGGTCACAGATTGCTCAAAAATTCACAGTTTTTGGCCAAATCAGAAGCTATCAGTCAAGTACACACTAAGGGATGAAAAGGAGGATGAAAAGCTATCACTAAGAGCTATTTAGAGTCCTTGTGGATCAGCTCTTCAAATCATAAACTTGCCCAGAAACTGAGCTAGAGTAGCTGCCCTCTACTTTGCATTTGAAAGATCCAAATGCAGTTCGTTTCGGTACTCCCTGTGTTTATGAAATGAATAGCAAAAAACACAAACAACCAACAAGATACGTTCCCCAGTGGAGTCGCCAATTTGTTGTTGGGAAAAGTATCCAATACGGAATGACCCTATCCCACTCTAAGGGTGATAGTACCTCAACAACAATCAAAGCAAAGCTATTCGAGATTACTTCTTTATGAGATGTAAGAGAGAGGAGAAAGAGATCCACTAACCGTTATCTTCCGCTAATGATTGATCCAATCTTCCCTCTTTGCTGCTTGCTCTCAGCTCCTTGCTCTTTCACTGGCCCAGCTACACCAAGATCCTGCAAAATAACAAGAGAGGGAAACTACAAGAAGCATACATTCATAATTGATTCAAGGATTAGAATAAATCAAATATACAAGTATCAATACGCCATTGAGACACATGCATATAGAAGAACCTCAAATGCTTTATTAATGGAAGAAGTAAAGTTCTGAGAGTGTTACAACCATAAGAGGCCCAATCCAGCAACACCTCCCAGCAGAAAGAAATCTCCTCTTCACCTCCTTCAAAGCAATCACCCAATAGTTCTAAACTCAAACCAACAGCACTTCCTTACAGTCACAAAATTCCAGCCTCCTTCGACCTCATGAGAGAGCTCTATATATAGGAGTTTTGGAGAAAGGATGAGTCAGCTTGAGGCTGGCATGAAGCTGACTAGTGTCCTCTCCCACTTCAGTTATTCTTCAATTCTTGAGTCCACTTGGAGGTTCTTGCTTCCACTTGGAGATCTAGATCCTCTTACTCATCACTAGGCGAATTCCCTGATCAAAGTGTCATTTTGGAAGCTTCCTGGGCATTGACACCTTGAGGAATGACTGTGCCACTTGGCCAATCTCGCCCAGTGTAGGTAGCCTTCATTAAAGTTGACATTTAGCGCAGGTACAGAGTGGAGCAGTTGACATTCAGCGTAGATGCTCAGTGGAGCAGTTGACATGATCTAGAATTAGCTTGTTTTTGAGTGTTTTCAGGTGGAGAACTGATATTTAGTGCTGTGGTTTGCTGACCTTGTTCCTCTAGGGGTAGGAACAACATGTTTAGGGACTTTGGATCCCTCAGATTATTGACATTTCATGCTTCATGCTGTAAGGCACAAAAATGTCTATAACAGGGGGGGGGAGACATACTTCACATATCAGAAACTCATACCTTTAAAATCAAAATGGGCCTAGGTAGAGGCACTAATAATTATGCAGAGCTCATAACGGCCAAATTCCTCATCTAATTTTCATTGAATAAACAGTGCAGGAACCTACAACTCTTTTGGGACTCAAAATTAGTGTTCAATTGGATAAATAAATAATCAAATTGCAATGCATACACATTGAGGCATATCCTGGATGAAATCCACAAGCTTATTTTGATTTTTGACACTACTGTTTGCCATCATATTTACAGGGAGCGTAACACAGCTACCGATCTCATATCCAAGGAGGCAACACATAGACATGATGGCACTTGGGTGATCCATGAGTAGAATGATGGTGCTAACTATCATCACTATCATAGACCATTTATATACCTCACTGCATAACTGAATGGCTCAATATGAGCTCGGAATTTTTTTGAATATATGTAAATATTTATGTTTATTACATGACACTATATAAGTAGAACTAAGATGAATCATACTCTCTCTGCGAAGAGACTATATTTTTTGGGTTTTGATCAATTTGCTCCCTGTGTGGAGTATCTTTATCACTGTTAACTTATACTAGATAGGCAATGCCTCACATACTGCATATGCTTTTCATCTACAAAATGTAATTTTCTCATACTAATGAAAATTACGACTTTTTCCATGGGAAAAAAATGATCCACACAATTGTAGAAAAAAGAAACTAGTGGTTTTTGCAAACAAGTGTTATAGTGTTGTCAGATCTTGTGACTATTAGCCATTTCTACGTTCAAATCTACAAAGGTTGCTTTAACTGTAATTTTTCCTCTTTCTTAATTAAGGTGGTAGAAATTAATAATCTTCGTGCACTCCTACATATTTTAGTAGGATAGTTAGGATACTTTTTCACTTAAATTAACCACTAAAGTAGAAGTTTCTATTTTACCATGTGCGTGACCTTTCTTTCTTACTGATAAATTGTAGGATCCAGACTTGTAGTAAATTAATTTTGAAGAATGTTATTCCCCTTGCACTCCTATCAGTCTGGAAAATAAAAAACGTCTTGAAGCCCATTTTCCTCTCCCTCTAGAAATAGATGAAAGATCGCGTAGTTTAAGTAGGAGGAAAGTAAGCATCCCATTATATTCACATCTTTTCTTTTCAGCAAGGTACAATTCACATAGTTTAATTAGGTTGGAATAATAATGGATCATTTACATCCACATTTGTAGAATCTAACAAGCATGGTGATGGTCACATACCACTTAGCACCCATTACCTATCACACACATGATTTTCTTTTAGTTCTTGCTTGATAAGTATGCTCTTCCAATTGTGCTCAGAGTGATCCTAGGGAATTAGAATGTTAAGTGTATATTACTTTCAATTGATCATTTTTCACACCCTAAGTTAAATGAGCCTTGGGCCATCATCTCAAGCTCATTTTTTCTTAAAAGAAACCTAATTTAAACACAAATAATTCCCCCCATCACAGGGTCACAAAACAATTACATCTAAGACCCGAACTTAAAAAGGAACGCAAAATTACAGATATATCCATAAATACAGAGATGAAACATAAATTACATGCCATTTCATTAATATCAAATATTGAAATATGCTTACAAAAAAATGGAAATAAAACTAGCTCAGGTAATGGTAACTTATCTCTGAGAGGAGATGTGGCAGCTACATGCCTCTAAACCATGTTACAATGAGGCTCAAGGGCCTATTTATTATTGAAAAACAAGGGAAAACCCTAAACAACTAAAACCTTAACTCCATGAAATGGAACACTAAGAGTTTATGGGCCCCATTGGGGTTAGTTGGGCAGCCAACTTCCCGGGGTCGTAACTTGGTCCTATTATCTATGTTTGGCGCATATGATACCTTGCTAGAAAGATCTCTTTGAGTACTACAAGATTTTCAACAATCCCGTAGTTGTAGTGGACCTCAAAAAAACATCGTTTAGGGGGTAGAAACTGCTCCTGAAGTTCTGGACATGAAAAACTGCTAAAAATAGTAAATGCTGCAATAAATAAGGAAACTGATGAAACTAATTGAATATCTAGATGGAATAAATAGGTTGCCACCAGTATCCACCTAGATTAATCCTCCCTCCTTAGGAAGAAATGGTCCCCATTACGTGCAGAGCCTCCATGAGGTGAGGAAATTTCTGTTGAATCTGGTCCCTAATGAACCACATGCCCTGGTGAAGGAGTTGGCCTGCTTTGGCAACTCAGTATAGTTGGATCCTCTGTTGGAGAGTGTTATTGATCTATATGTCCATGATCTGATTAGTTGTGGCTGGTTCCAAGTAGTGTAGGTTTAACTCTCTTGGTGTGAGTTGTTCTGTAATGTCAGATGTGTCCAACAATAGTGGAAAATATGGTCGAAGGCAGTCTACATTTATCACTGGGTGCAGACCAATGAAGGGTGGAATGTTGACCTCAAAGGAATTGTCCCCTACAGCCTTGGTGATGGTGTATGGCACATATCAGAGTGGGCGAAGCTTGCGGTGGGGTCCAATGAGGCATTCCTTCTACAAATGTAGTCAAACCTTGTCACCCACTTGAAACTTGTGCAACACCTGATGCTGATCATGGTAGTACTTGTACCTAGCATTGGCTATGTCCAATATATCATGGAACTGTTAGTGGATGTGTTGAATGCACTCAATGAAGCTGTTAGCACTATCAGCTTCAAACTAGACGTGAACCAAATTTTCCTGAGTGGCCACAAATCGTATGGCCACATCAATGGAACATAATGGCTAAAATCCCAGGCCTACCTGAAATGGATTGTGATCCGTTGAGCTATGGAGAGATATATTGTAGTTGTTCTAGACATAGCGGAGGCTTTCATCCCATGTGTGTGGATGATTGGAGTTGTACATGCACAGAATGTGCATGATCATCCTGTTCATGATCTCTGTTTGGCCATCAGTTTGGGGGTGGAAATCTGTGGGATTAGTAAGTTTGGCATATAGCATCGACCAGAGGCTTGACAAAAATGCACTTAGGAATCTATTGTCCCAATCTGAGACAATGGACTGTGGGATCCCAAAGTGTACCCACACTCGCTCAAAGAAGAGATTAGCAGTGGCCTCTATTGTGATACTCTTCTTACATGACGACATAATGGCCATCTTATAGAATCTGTCGACAACCATGAAAACACAGTCATTACTGTGCTTAGTAGAAGGAAGGCTCATCAAGTAATCTATGGAGATGGATTCCCAAGGTTGACTAGGAGTAAGCAGAGGAGTATATAGGTGTTTCTTCTCGATGGTTGGTTTGGCAATGGTGCAGGAATTACAAGATCGAATGTACTTCCCAACAACTTGATGAAGGTTTGACCAATAGAAATACTTTTTCAATACTGCCATTGTTTTCTCTACTCTGAAATGTCCAGCGACCCAACTGTAGTGTGCCTCCAAAATCACCTTGGTGCGCGCACTTGAAGGAACACACATATGTCACAAGTGGAATAATAATGCATCCTCAAGGTAAAAAATTGGAACTTTCTTACCTTCCAGGGGTGTCTGGTATGTGTTGCTGAATTCTAGCTTGGTCTTGTAGAGATGCAGTCACCCCAAAGTCTCGTTCCCACAGGAGTCAACCACAATGATCAGCACCATGACTGGTGGTCGTCTGAGGTATTATGCAACATTATTGGTGTTTCCCTTCTTGTAATTAATGTTAAAATGGAATTGTTGCACGTATGTGGATCATTTTTGATGGAGATCATTCTGTAACTTCCCTTGTGTCTGTATGAACTGTAGGGGTTAGTGGTCTCTGTGGATAACCATTTCCTTCCCCATAATGTAATGCTTCCATGACAGTAGGATTGCACAATGGAATACACTTATTTGTCATAGTTGGGATACTTTCAGATTGTGTCTGAAACTGTCTCACTGTGGTAAGCCACTGGATGCCCCTGCTGAGTAAGAATAGCACCAATAGCATATTTAGAGGCATTTATCTCAATCTCAAATGGTTGCTGTAGATCTGGTAATGTGAACACCGGTGCAGAGCAGAGGTGATGCTTCAACTTGGAAAACGCCTTTTGTTGGGTTTCTGACCAAAATAAATTTAATTTCGCTCTACCTTTGGTGACTTGACTTAAATGTCAAGTGATATGAGAGAACCCCAACATGAACCTGTGGTAAAAATTGGCAAGACCTAGAAAGTTGTGGATCTCTGTTAGAGTGGTTGGGGCTGGCCAATCTCGAATGACTTGTATCTTGGCTGGGTCCACTTGCACACCTTGCTCATCAATGATGTACCCTAGATATTGAACTTGGTGTTGCACTAAAAATTGTCACCTTGACATTCTACAATCTATGTGAGTTCATTACCACTCATAATTTCCCCCTCTGCAAGTCTGAAGCATCAGTTCCTCATATCAAGCCTTTGAAAGTAAGATAAAAGCCCTCAAAGTCTTTAAAACTCTGGTTCCGCACTTTCTCTTTACATTACTTGCAGTCCCGCACCTAATGGTAAAGTCACCTACACACCTGCCCACACTGTCTCTGTGTTAAAGGTGCGGACCCCTGTAAAAGTTAAAAAGGCACGAGTATATTATGAAAAACTCACTTTCAATCATTTCTAGAAGCTTCTCGAAGGAATCTTGAGGTGGCAAGTTCGCTCTCTTAAGGTTCGTGTATCCCATACCTTAAGGAGCTAACCCCTTGATGTGAGGAGCTTATCCCTTTGAAGGAGGATTCTATCCCTTCATAGGTGGACCTATAACCTCCTCCTCTGCACTATAAAAGGAAGCATTGGGCTGGTTAACAGGAGGTTAGAAGCTGAATATTTTTGAGGTGAAATGTTGTTGGAACTTAGTCTTCTTTAGTTGAGTTTTTATGAGGAGAGATTACATACCTCTAAGATCTCATTTGGAGGAGTGCAAGGCTTGTCAAAGTAAAGGAAATTCCTGTTTCAGACCCTAGGAAGAGCTTGTTCAACATCAAGGCTAAAAAGGTTGTAAGGTTCTTCTACTTCAAAGTTAATACAAATAAATTTGTTTTTCTCAATAAGCTGTTGATTCAGGTTTATTTTATGGATTCATTGATCACCATAATAGACATGATTTATGATATTTTCTATAAAGGTGCTATTTAATGTTTGTTTGTTTGTGATTGCAGGTCTTCAAAGATAACTCTTTCGAACAACTGGAGGATGACTACAACGAACAAGCACTGGATCTAAGGTAGGATCTTAACACCTTTGTAGTATTTACTTATAAATCGCATATGTCTAGAGAAAGATAGGTTTGTTTGTTTGTTTGTTGCTAGACTATCTTCTGATACTAGGGAGATCGGTCTTTTCTGCAAGATCGATTTATCCAACCAACAAATTGGCGACTCCACTAGGGAATGAATTTGGTTTTTGGTTTTCCTTTGTTTCGACTTGAGAAAATTGTTTTCGTTTCTGGTTTTTGATTGATGTATACTGGATTGGGTAGTTTTTAGAATCTGTATTATTATTTTTTTTCGAAGTTTTCATGGGACTGCACTTTCTCTTTATAGACAATGCAGTATCTCCGCACTTTTCCTTTAGTAAATAGTGCCGAACCGCACCTGTTTCTTCTGGAGCCTACTGACCCTGTAAAATTTTGAGCAAAGGGATTTATTGTGAGAATTAATTATTAATCTCGTTTTGAGTTCTTATTTAAAAAGACAAAAATATTTTCTTTCCATTTCCATGTTGAAAGAAAAAATTGTTTCTTAAAGAATTGCATTCTCGAACTCTTTCTTTTAGCTAGAATTTCATTGAAAGAAAAACGAATTGCTTATCATTTTAGGTGCATTTTTTTAGTGTTTTTGGAGTTGAGTCTTCACACCATCAAAGTTTCATTTCCATACCTATTGACTTAAAGAACAACCCATAAAAGCAACGCTTAATTAAAATTTATCTAGTAATCTTTTCTATTTCTAGGGCTCTTATCACCAATATAGCTTAGGCTAGTATCTTGGAGTAGGGAGTAATTAACTCTCCAAGGTAGTAAAAAAAACAAGTAGATACATCTTACGGTAGGAAATAAATCCAATTGTAATTGATACATTCTGGGAAGCTTCTCTTAAAGGAGTCAATCACGAGATCATGTCTGAACATTTGAGACAATCAATTCTGTTTCATTGGGCAAGATAGAATATTTACGCGTATTATAAATTGTAAACCTTGGATTAGCAATTGTCGAGGAGCTTGGGGTCACTTGTTGATAAACCTCAGATTTACCATGTTGAGGAACCTTCAAGGGGATTGAACTTTGTTACTCTGCCCTTGCACATAGATCGGATCGTAGACTGTTCCCCCAGTTGTATTTGTTACTGTTGGTAACCTTAGTGTCCATAAACTTAATATTATTTCCTAAGGTGACAGTGAAGGAAGGATCTCACTGTACTTGGAGCAGAAGTTGACTAAATGCACTTGGACTCTCTGGGGGCTTCTCTTCACTCAGGATGGTTTTGTGAAGAAACTTGTGCCAGTCTGTTTCGTTAAGCAGGTTGTCAGGGTAACTGTTCCAACTGCCCTGTGTATTAAACTTCTACTAAGTTGGATTTCATCACCAACTAGTGTTTTTAGTACAGGAAGTTACTATTTGTGTGTGTTTTGAACTCTTTATTGGAAATAATACTGAGAGGGGGGGTGAATCAGTATTATCAAGCCAAATATTTCCTTTTTAAATTCCAGATGATATACGCTACTTCAATTAATAAAAACCTCGTATATACGCAACTATAGATAAAGAAACCCGTGTATATAAAGCAGACTTATAATTTGAATTATCTTTCAGATGTCAATTATTAATCTATGATTCAGATGCACATAAACAGTATCAGAAACAGTGAAACAGAGCAGAAGACAGTCACACACAAGAACACAAGATATAAGGAGGAAACCCAATGTGGGTGAAAACCGCCTACTGCAATTCTTCTCTGTCTTCTTTTTAATTAGAAACTTCCCTTTACAATGTCTTATACTGGAGCAGACTTTACCAGTATGTAGGCTGCAACCTGCAGAGAGCTACAACTCTCTCTCGTTTTCCAGCTTTCCTGGAAGGGAGCTCCAACCCCCTTAGTTCTTGTACTAGCTTGAGATACTAGTACACAGGCTCCTACCTGCAGAAGGCTGCAACCTTCTCTTTGCTTTCAGGGACCTCGTTTCATTAATTTTCAGACTGGATCCACAAGTAACATCAATCAAGCATCAAGAATTTCTACATAACCCAAACTCAATCAAAAGCTGAAACAAATAGGCACTTCTCTGACCACTGTACCCAGAACACAGTAACTATAATCAAACACCAATTCTAATCCCAGAGCACTGCAACAATAAGACAGAAGTAGCTAGAACATAGATCAAGATATATACGTTACTTCACTGTTCATCAACCTGTGAGTATACGCTTCTGTAACACAACCAACCTGCGTATACACATCTTTCATTCACAGAAAAGGCGTGTATATGCACCTTCAATTCACTGAACCTGTGTACAGATCTATAAAGGATAATTTATTCTTTTAAGCATTCAGACATTAGTTAGCCCGGATTTATAGATCAAGAGTGCGCCACATATAACAGATCAAAATCATACAGAGATACAAATGTTCAAGCCTTGAGATTTAGATCCATCAATAGTCCTTATCCTTCTTGCGCTCAGGTTCCTCCTTCATTCAGATCTAGATCTGCACCATAACCCAATCACTAGTATTCCAGATCTATCGCAATATCAGATATTCAATAATTCAAATGATGCTTGCCACATGATCTCCTTCTTCTTATATAGTTTTAGGCCTTCCACAATACCACGGTCCAAAACCATAATAAACAATACCAAGGGCCCAAAACCTGGGGCCAACTCTTCTGACGAGATACCATGGTCCACAACCATAGGTTCAAGTTCCAAGGACTAACAACCATGGACCAAAAATAAGTTTTCCATCATGTACGCGCTTTTATGTGCAAAAAAGTGTGTGTATACGCATACGCGACTTCTGAACGAATAACCCGCGTGTATACGCGTCTTCGGCAAGGTGTACCTGCGTATACAAGATTTCCTTCATTCTGAGCACCTGAACTGGGATCTGTCACCAAAGTGAGTTGCCATCAAGGACAACACCTGTACCATAGCGCCACCCTTGTGCCAAAATGCCAACAATCTCCCCCTTTGGACTTGATGGCAACCCCAAGATCCTCAAAGTCATTCTCCCCCTTTGTCATCAAGGGCAAAGGGTTGTGCTCCCCCTGAGTACATGCTGATATCTCTGCTCTGCTGTGCTGAACATGCTCCCCCTGACTGTAGGCAAGATCTGCAAAAAGATGTTCTTCAAGAAGAACCATGACTTAAACATCATAAAAGACCTACCTATCATCAAAAGACTCAATACATACAACCATCACCCAACCAAGTGGGGATCATCCACCCAACCAAGTGGGGATACATTAGAAATTTACATATGACAACCAATCACATCAATCATCCCAGGCATAGTGGGGAAACCAAAATAGGCCGTTACATGACCTTGATAAAATAATATACATGACATAGAGACGAAATATCAAGACTTATGCAAATGACCAATAACTACTATCAGCAGCATCTGACAATCACTGTATATATCAGCAACCATGTTCTCCTTATGTTCTCCTTTCTGCAGCTGATCCACTTGAACCAAAAACAGCTTGAGTATTAGAACCAAGAGCTTCTAAAGCAATGCCAACAATGCATTATTAGAAGATTATCTGCTCCCCCTGAACCTGTGCCTGATGGTCTCTAACAGACCCATCTCTTCAACCAGAGTCTGTTCTTGCTGATTTTCTTCAGAACTCCATATATACGACTGCACCTGCATAAATCGGCGTATGAACGCGGATACCCTCATCCAACTCGCGTACACCAAATTTTCTCAGAATAGAAAAGCTTCAACAGCAGGATGAAGCATCAACGACTCCCAGCTTCTGTCTGAGATATTCAAAAGTTTCCCTAGGCAGTGGTTTGGTGAGTATATCAGCAACTTGTTCCTTAGAAGGAACATACTCCAATTTGACCTTTTGTTCCAACACTCATTCCCGGAGAAAGTGATACTTGATCGGTATGTGTTTGGTCTTTGAATGCATGACTGGTTTCTTTGAAATGCTTATTGCACTTGTATTATCACATAAGATAGAGACAGGTGGAGTACAAGTGATTTGAAAGTCCTGCAAGGTTTTCATCATCCAAAGGAGTTGTGTGCAACAAGATGCAGCAGCCACATATTCCGCTTCAGCTGTAGATAAAGCAATCGAACTCTGTTTCTTGCTGAACCAAGATACTAATCTGGAACCCATAAAGAATGCACCGCCACTTGTGCTCTTCCTGTCATCCACGCTTCCGGCCCAATCTGCATCTGTGTAAGCATGAAGAGTGAGATCTATATCTCTAGGATACCATAGGCCATAGTTTTGAGTTCCTTGAAGGTACTTGAAGATTCTTTTGACTGCTTGAAGATGAGTTTCCTTTGGGTTGGCTTGAAACCTTCCAACTATTCCCACTGCATGCATAATATCTGGTCGTGTACCTGTCAAATAAAGAAAACTCCCAATCATGGATCTATAGGTTGGTTGATGCACTGCTGCTGATTCATCATTTGCACTGAAGCTGCATCCTGTAATCATGGGGGTACAAACAGGTTTTGAATCTTCCATGCCATACTTCTTCAGAATCTGCTTGAGGTACTTGGTTTGAGACAAGAAGATATTGCCTTCATTTTGTTGGATTTGCAATCCAAGAAAGTATGTCAGTTCTCCAAGCAAGGACATTTTGAATTCTTTCTGCATTACCAAGGCAAAGCTTTGACTCATAGCTTCTTCATTGCTTCCAAAGATAATATCATCTACATACACAACAAGTATTAGCAATTTGTTATTTTCAATTTTTATATAGAGATTGCTATTTGCTGATCCTTTTGAAAAACCTTGTTGATGAAGGTATTTGTCCAACCAATAGTACCAAGCCCTTGGAGCTTGTTTAAGCCCATAGAGAGCCTTTTTAAGTCTGCATACAAGATTTGGATCATTTCCAAGGATAAATCCATCTGGTTGCTCAATGTACACGTCTTCTTCTAAGTCTCCATTCAAAAAGGCTGACATCACGTCCATTTGAAATCATTTGAATTTTTGAAAGCTAGAGAGGGCAAGGAACATTCTGATGGCCTCAAGTCTAGCAACGGGAGCAAAAGTTTCTTCAAAGTCTATTCCTTCCTGTTGAGCATACCCTTTGCAAACAAGCTTGGCCTTGTTTCTAATAACTTCCCCATTTTCATTCAACTTGTTCTTGAAGATCCATTTTGTTCCTATGAAATTCTTGTCTTTTGGTCTAGGAACCAACTCCCAAGTGTTGTTCTTTTCGATCTGCTCAAGCTCTTCATCCATTGCCTTAACCCAACACTCATCTTTGCATGCTTCTTTTACATTTTGTGGTTCAGTGGAAGAGAGAAATGCTAAATAGCTTGAAGCTTCTGCTATTGTTCTTCTTGTTTGTATACCTGCCTCTTTCTGCCCCAAAATTTGAGATTCTGGATGATTCTTATGAACATATCTGGATGGAGTCTTCTCTTCTATCCTTATCTGTTCCTCTGGTGCCTCTTGGGGTTCTTCTTCATGATCTGCCTGATTTGGAGAGTATTCTTCATCCTCATCGATATTTTCATGATTTACTTGCCTGGGGGATGTATCCTTTTTCATCAACCACTACATCAATACTGTCAACAATTCTTCCAATTCTTTTATTGTAACACTTATATGCTTTGCTGTAGGGAGAATAACCAAGAAGAATGCCTTTATCTGCTCAAGGTTCAAGTTTGCCAAGCTGCTCATCAGTATTCTTAATATAGCATTTTCTCCCAAAAATTTTGAAATGCTTTACCGAAGGAGTCTCACCATACCATAGCTCATGAGGAGTTTGAGTGCTGTTCACTCGGACATTTGTTTTGTTGAGAATAACAACCGCAGCATATGCAGCTTCACCCCAGAAAGTTGCAGGAGTTTCGGATTCATCAAGCATAGCACGAGCCATTTGTTGGACTGTTCTGTTCATCCTTTCTACCACTCCATTTTGATGAGGAGTTCTAGCTGTGGAGAATTCCCTTCTTATCCCATGTTCTTCACAAAAATCAAAAAATTCGTTTGAGGTAAACTCCCCACCTCTGTTGGACCTGAGGCACTTAATTTTGTAACCTGATTCATTTTCAACCAAGGCTTTGAAGGATTTGAATTTTTTGAATGCTTCATCTTTGTGCTTCATAAGTCCTAACCAAACAAACCTGGAGAAATCGTTAATGAATAATATCAAGTATTCTTCTCCTCGTGGTGTCCTTTTCCTAAAAGGACCACATACATCTATATGGACTAGCTCAAGAGGCATGCTAGCTGATCCTTCCTTCTCCGGAAAGTTAGTTCTGGTTTGTTTTCCAAACTGACATGATTTGCATATGGTGTTGTCTGGAATTTTGATATCTGGAAGACCACAAACTGCTTGATATTTGCATGTCTTCCTTATTTGTGAAAAGCTTAGATGCCCCAGCCTTCGGTGCCATAACCAATGTTCATCATCCTTGCTCAAATAGCATTGTTGTTGTCCTTCTTCAAATATGTATAGATTATTTGGAGTTCTTCTGCCTTTGATCACTGTTTTCCATGTATCAAGATCACGAACACAACACCCATTTGATCGAAATATTACTTCGGTTCCTTGGTCGCACATCTGACTGACACTTAGAAGATTATGCTTCAAGCCATCAACATACAAAACATTTCCAGCTTTGGCCTTTTCTTTCAACTGAGCAGTGCCTTTTCCTTTTATAGCTGCAGGAGTATCATTTCCAAAAGAAACTTTCTTTCCCTTTTCTAAAGCAGAATATGATTCAAGTTTTTCTTTATCACCTGTCATATGCTTCGAACATCCACTGTCAATGTACCATAGATTTTCCTGTCCCTCTGCATAAAAGGCTATCCCACATCTTTCTGTTTGTGGTTCCTTTATTCTCCATGTTCTTGTGCTTGAGGCTTGTTCGTTTGTCTGCTAAAACCTGCTCCTGCATTCATAATCTTCATGACCAAAGTTATTGCAAAAGGAACATTCAATTTCATTTTCAAGAGCCGAAATGTTGTTATAGGTCCTTTTTGTAATCCCAGTCATACTTCTTTGTTTTTGAGCTTCTCTAGTCATGATTGTTTTATATGCAACACATTGAGCTGCTTTGTGACCAAAGTTATGGCAAGAGAAACATTGTCCATTGAAGAAACTTTTGCGGTTATCAAATCTACCAGCCGAATGATTGTAATTTCTATTGTCATCCATTCTTGAAGAAAATTGAGAAGATTTTACCTGTGGCTGGTTGTAGCTTTTGTTCACCCTTAAGACAGATTGCCCCTGATTTACCTGATAGCCTTTGTTTGTTCTTGATGTAATTCGTCCTTGCTTCACCTGGTGATCTCCATTGTGCTTTTGCTCATTCCTTCTTGCTGCATCAAGATAACTCTTTGAGGTGGATGCTTGAGATGTTTCTCCATTATACCCCAGACCTGTCTTGTTTAGCGGAGAACGCTGTACATTGATGATCTCATCCAGAGTTTCAGATCCTTTGACAAACTTAAGATTAATAGCCTTTGTTTTCTCAATTTCTTTTCTAAGGCCAACAATTTCACATTCTAATTTTTCAAGAAATTTTTCTTTTTCATCAATTTGAAATTGTAGAGTATCAATGATCACATTCTTTTCTTCTATACATGTCTTGAGTCTAGAAATCTCTTCATAAAAGCTATCCACATCTATAGCATCCATGTAATCATCATCTTCAAAGGCCATTAAAAGTTTATAGTCATTACCTCGTTCATCTTCATCACTATTTGATAGACCATCACTGTCTTCATGAGTGTAGTAGCTTTTCTTATTTGCATTCTGTTTCTTGTTCCATCTAATAGGTTCCTTTCCCTTGTTGATCTTATCCTTATGAGGACATTTGGCAGCATAGTGACCTACTCTTCCAAAAGCAAAGCATTTGAAGGGCAACTTACCTCTGAATCGTCCAGCACCCCGTTGAAGATTTCTGACAAAATTTGATTCTTCTTCTTCTTCTGACCCATGTCCTGATTCATAGTAGTCTCCTTTGCCTGAAGCCTTGAAGGCAGCTTCTCTCCTATCAGATGGTCCTCCTTTCCTCATTTCATAAGCAGTTAGAATTCCGTGTAGCTGAGACATAGCAAGAATTCGTAGATTTTCCTTTTCTTCTATTGCAGACACTTTAGATTCAAACTTGGGGGACAATGATCTTAGATCTTTTTCAACCACAATAGCTTCTTTTATTTCTTCACCCAAGTTTTTCATGCAATTAACAATCTCGTCTACCTGAAGGAAATAGTTAGCCACACTTTCATCATTATACATTCTGAGATTCTCATACTGATTCCTGAGGGTTTAAAGTTTAGTACGCTTTACTTGTTCATCTCCTTCGTAGCTCAATACAATCTTGTCCCATATTTCTTTTGCGGATTTATATTGCATAACCTTCACGAATTCTGTTTGAGATAAGCATCCCAGCAGAGTATTAACTACTTTAGCATTTGTTTCATATTTCTTCTTCTCGGCCGGATCTGTAGGAGTAGCTGAAGGAAAAGTGTAGCCTGTATCTATGATATCCCAAACATCTGTACCAAGAGATTGAAGATAGGCAGTAACTCTTACCTTCCAATAATTGAAGTTTGTCCCATCAAAAATTGGTGGCCTGATTGATGCTTCCCTCTCGTAGTTGCTCATAATGAATGATCTTCCTTCAAGCGATCAAGCTTCTCTGAAGGACCCGCTCTGATACCAATTGTTGGAAATAATACTGAGAGGGGGGGTGAATCAGTATTATCAAGCCAAATATTTCCTTTTTAAATTCCAGATGATATACGCTACTTCAGTTAATAAAAACCGCGTATATACGCAACTACAGATAAAGAAACCCGCGTATATAAAGCAGACTTATAATTTGAATTATCTTTCAGATGTCAGTTATTAATCTGTGATTCAGATGCACATAAACAATATCAGAAATAGTGAAACAGAGCAGAAGACAGTCACACACAAGAACACAAGATATAAGGAGGAAACCCAATGTGGGTGAAAACCCCCTGCTGCAATTCGTCTCTGTCTTCTTTTTAATTAGAAACTTCTCTTTACAATGTCTTGTACTGGAGCAGACTTTACCAGTACGCAGGCTGCAACCTGCAGAGAGCTACAACTCTCTCTCATTTTCCAGCTTTCCTGGAAGGGAGCTCCAACCCCCTTAGTTCTTGTACTAGCTTGAGATACTAGTACACAGGCTCCTACCTGCAGAAGGCTGCAACCTTCTCTTTGCTTTCAGGGACCTCGTTTCATTAATTTTCAGACTGGATCCACAAGTAACATCAATCAAGCATCAAGAATTTCTGCATAACCCAAACTCAATCAAAAGCTGAAACAAATAGGCACTTCTCTGACCACTGTACCCAGAACACAGTAACTATAATCAAACACCAATTCTGATCCCAGAGCACTGCAGCAATAAGACAGAAGCAGCTAGAACATAGATCAAGATATATACGCTACTTCACTGTTCATCAACCTGCAAGTATACGCTTCTGTAACACAACCAACCTGCGTATACGCGTCTTTAATTCACAGAAAAGGCGTGTATACGCGCCTTCAATTCACTAAACCTGCGTACAGATCTATAAAGGATAATTTATTCTTTTAAGCATTCAGACATTAGTTAGCCCATATTTATAGATCAAGAGTGTGCCACATATAACAGAACAAAATCATACAGAGATACCAATGTTCAATCCTTGAGATTTAGATCCATCAATAGTCCTTATCCTTCTTGCGCTTAGGTTCCTCCTTCATTCAGATCTAGATCTTCACCATAACCCAATCACCAGTATTCCAGATCTATTGCAATATCAGATATTCAATAATTCAGATGATGCTTGCCACATGATCTCCTTCTTCCTATATAGTTTTAGGTCTTCCACAATACCACGGTCCAAAACCATAATAAATAATACCAAGGGTCGAAAACCTGGGGCCAACTCTTTTGACGAGATACCATGGTCCACAACCATAGGTTCAAGTTCCAAGGACTAACAACCATGGACCGAAAATAAGTTTTCCATCATGTACGTGCTTTTATGTGCAAAAAAGTGCGTGTATACGCATACGCGACTTCTAAACGAATAACCCACGTGTATATGTGTCTTCAGCAAGGTGTACCTGCGTATACAAGATTTTGAGCACTTGAACTGGGATCTGTCACCAAGGTGAGTTGCCATCAAGGACAACACCTGTACCATAGCACCACCCTTGTGCCAAAATGCCAACACTCTTATATTTTTAGGCGTGTGATTCAGCTGTTTGTTTCTTTAGAGACTTTAGGTGTTTTTATTGAAATTTTCTTTGTTTGCATGTGATTAATTAATATTTAATCGTGGCCGAATTACCAAGACAATCTCGTAGACTTCAGGGGAAACCTCCTGAGTATACACCAAGCTAGCTTGAAGGGCTATGAGCTATTGTATCACCTAGTGACAGTCGAGTTGGATCACCAGAATCCAAAGAGTCATCTCTAATTGTTCATCTTGATTATCAAATACAAACAACAAAGTATATTCAAGAGACAATTACATTTTCTGAAGTTACTGGTAGTATTTCTCCTTCCAGTGAATTAGCTGAAGAACCTGAAATTTCTAAGCCTGACACTAAACCTGCTGTTTTGAAACCATCTTCAGGATTTGTTACTCCAACTTCTAGTGATCTTGGTTCACCTAGGGTAGGAAACATTATTACTCAAAATCTTCCTTCTGGCTTCATTTCTATTGAAGAACTTGTTAGTCCAGACGAAGACGTAACTCTTCCTGAAAACCAGCAGATTTTGAATCTTAGGGAGCATGAACCAATATTCTATAGTCCTTTTAGGAGTGACGCTTGGTATTTGTCATTGAATTTTTTTTAGAAAACCTGGGTCTTAGTTTTTCACCACCTCGAATTCCTTTTCACCCTACACCAATAGGTTATTATCCTTCATAGATCATGTCAAGATAGTCATCTATGTTTTCCCAATCACTGGAAACATTTTTATACGACGGTCCTTCTGTTCCTTCAGGGTACCAGTCACTCACTGGTACTTTTTCAGGAGCAACTCCTCGACCTACTGAACATGAGTTATCATCTGGTAATAATGGAACCCAAACATTGAATGTAGCCCTACGTTCAACCAGGTTATGGTCCTCCATATGCACAACCTTTTATGAGTCCATACCCCGGAATGAACATGGTGTGGAATCCACCTCAAACTCAGTAGACTATGCAACCTAATGTGCAGTTATCTAGTCAACCTAGATAACCTTTGGTTTCTGGTCCAACCCGGCAACCTGTTTAACCTACTATTTAAACCCCTGCACCTGGTTTAGTTCAGCAGCCTGGGCCTAACACACCTCAGACTCCGCCTCAAACTGCTGCAACTACTGCAACTTCTTTTCAACCTACCATACCTATTTCTAGAGTATCTGTAGCTCCGGTTTCTACTATCCCTGCATCAGTGCAAGTTCCTCAAGTCTCTGTGCCACAGTCAAGACCTATAGTTCAGACTTCGGTCCAAATGCCTGCAGGACAAGCTGGTACAAGTACGATTGCCACAAGTCAACTGCAATTCACCTATCAACTGTACCAGGGACAATATCAATTCGATCCTACTGTACAAAACCCAGTTTATCAGTATCAACCGTATCTTGGCTATACTTATCAACAACCTCAACATCCTTAGTTTGGTCTGGTTAATCCTGGTTTTCCAGGAGGTTCTAACATTCCTGATGCAAATCCGATTCCAAGTTATCCTGGATATCCTCCTCTTGGAACTAGTCTCATTACTCAAGGTTTTCGGGACCCTAACCGTCAATTACCATTTATCGCAACTTTGGATTTACCTGATTTGTCACGCCTTTCAAACGATCCAATTTACTATCTTCCATATTGGCCGCCAATGCCTAGTAAGTTGCCCAGTGATATCCTGAAATTCGAGGGCAAGTCAGGAGAGGATCCGTCAAATCACGTTATGACTTATTACCTCTGGTGCACATCTAATTCAATCATTGATGATTTAATTCAATTGCGTATTTTTCAACGAACTCTAATTGGTCTTGCTGCCAAATGGTACATTGAGTTACCACGAGGTTCTTTTTATAATTTCAATCAGTTAGCCACTGCTTTCTTAACTCATTTTCAGTTGCCTATCAGATACGACAATGGCACAAAATTGTTAACTTCACTAAAACAATCCACGTCCACATATATTTCTGATCATATTCATGAATGGCGATGTAGAAGGCGTTTAGTGAAAATTTTCATTCCGGATCAAATTTTAGTGGAATGGTTCATTAAATCGTTGTTACCCAAAATCACTGAAGATGTAGCTAAGGGAGGAGTTTTTACTGAAGAGCAAGTCATTGCTCAGGCTTAGTACCTTGACCTCATCTATACGTAGTCAGGTACTTTACATGAAAAAATCTCTGAACTTCCAAAACACGGTCAAATAATTGTAGCTCCTTCAGGGTCTCATGCCACTGGCGGTATGATTGGTTCAGTTAGTACTAAAAGTAAGAAGAAATCTTCAAAGAAATCTTCTCCTATCATAACTTTACCTGATTCCTCGGAAGGATATTCTTTCACTGAAGCTTCTACCGACATCCATGTCGTAGAATCATCTACGACCAAATCACAATCTAGTAGTAAAGAGAAGGGGAAGAAGAAAAACAAACAAACTTCAAAAGATAAAATGGATAGAATTGAATCTACTGACGAAAAATGGAAACCTCGCTATCCTTGTTTCATTTGCGATGAGGATCATTTTACTAAAGAATGCTCACATCGAGCAGAGGTTTCGACATTCATTAAAGGTTCTCAAATGCATGCTGTCTTGAAGGATCCTTTTCCTATTCAAGATAGCAAGATGATTGGTTCTTCCTTGAATGCCTCAGAAGAACGTATTATGATGATGTCTCACGTCAGGATTGCGATGCGATCGCAAGATTATGGTAGTAAAAATCTTGTTGGTAGTAAAGAAGTAGAATCTTCTAATTCAAACACATCAACTACACCTCCTCCTGGTTCTGATCCACTATAGACCAAGAAACCCAACCCTAACTTAGTAATCGAACTACCTAGTAAAGGTGTACTTCGTAAATCAGCTTTCAATCCACATGCGAGAGTTGCTCAGAATTATAACATTGTTGGCTTTAGAAGTGCTACAATTATGCCCAGCACAGCGTAAATTACTATTGTCTACTATAGGATCTATTGATATACAAGATTCGAACCTAATAATCTTCGATTTAGAGAACAGTACACCTCACCTACTGCATCAAATGGCTTTCCAGATTCTAGTTTTAGTAAAAAACAGACCTTGCTTTCGAACTGTGATTGATGAAGGGGCTTCTACATGTATTATGTCAATCCAGTGTTGGAAATCACTTGGTTCTCCCACACTCAATCAGTCTCTGACAATTCTAAAGGCTTTTGATGGCCGAGGGTTCCATCCTTTTGGTATTTTGCAGGATTCACCTATAGGGGTTGAAGGCAAAACTATAAATCTAGATGTGGAAGTGGTTGATGCCCCTCTAGATTACAACCATCTCGTGGGTCGTAGTTGGTCTGATGCTATGACTACTATTGTTTCATTAGTCTTTTGTCTTATCAATTTTCCTCATAATGAAAAGATTGTTACAATAGAACAACTGACTTATTTCTCATCCGACCCAGCCTCCACAGATAGTATTCAGCACATTGGTAAAATGAGTATCCCTTACAAGGATGTTGGCATAAGTTTGATTAAAGATTCTGGTTTACTGGGAACTTTTCCCTTCCCTCCTCCTAACGTATCACCTTTTATTGCAAATATTCATATGATTTCATCGAATATTGTTACTTTTGATGATCCTTGGGTCGTACCTTCCGATTCTGAGGTGGATTCATTTGATGGCACGATGCCTTTGAGTCCCTTTGAAATTGCATATCAGGTTGTACAGTCATTTTTTGATTCCTGATCATAGCCGAGGATAGTTTGATCTTCTGTCAACCTCATTAAAAGATGAAACAAGGATCATGGAGGATAGTTTGTTCCTATCTCAACCTTGTTAAAAAATGAAACTAGGTGTCTGGAGCATAGTTCCTTGCCTTGTGTCAAGCTCATTAAAAAATGAATCAAGGGTTTTGAGGAAATTTGTTGATCTTGTGTCAACCTCATTAAAAAATGAAACAAGGGTTATGAGGATAGTTCTTTTACTATGTCAACCTCATTAAAAAATGAAACAACTCCCTCGAAAGTGAACCTTCATTCCATCCACCTTGTTGAATGCAATGAAGCTTGGGGGGCACGTACCTCGATTTGAGTCATTATGCTGGGGTTATGCGAACTTATAACAAGCATAGTTCTTCATTTCAAGCTTGTGTAAACATGAAACCAAATCCAAGCAGAGTTCTCCATGGTTCAAGCTTGTGTAAAAATGAACCCATACCCGATTTACATCTCGTGATCGCCATTTTTATCCACTAAATTCTGCTAGATGAGCCTTGGTTGTTTTCATTCCATCACCACCATCTCTTTGGCCGATCATATGCTTTCACTTGGTTGTTTTTCCTTTCCTGAGGGACCGCAGCGATGAGTAGTTTTATTAGCCAGCCTCTTGACCATTACATGTTTTGAGCAGTTCCACCATTGCCGGAACTAGTTGATACCCTTTATACCACTCGTTCCTTTAGGACGAGTCTTCTTTAAGCTCTTTTCTGACTCGTTAAATATGAAAATATTGCCAAGTTTTTCCATTTTTGACTCGTTAAACGAATTAAAAAGGAAGTCCACTTTCATCTCTTTTCTAACCGTATAAACATGAAAATATCGCCAGACTTTTGTCATTTTAGGTTTGATACTGGTTACGAAATGACGTGTCTTCGATCACTTTTCTACTTTTTTGAATCGAGGCCACTAATTATGAAAATTACTCCTTGATCGAAATGGTCAAGCGATTCTCTCGAGTATTATTTTATACTTTTTTCGGGCTCGAGGGACACAAATTTACGAAAAAGTGAAACATTGGAGTCCGCTTTAAACCCTTTTCAGACTCTCGAAAATTGAAAAGATTGTCGAGCACTTGATTGTTCGAACTCTTTAAAATAAATGAATAATAATCCCTTCAGTATATGTTTACCCCTTTTACGGACTGAAATGGAATATTTACAAAAAAGGTATATGTTGACTAATTATGGTCAATGGAGTCCTCTTTAAACCCTTTTCAAACTCATTAAATATGAAAAGATTGTCGAGCGCTTGTCCTTTCTATCTCGTTAAAGTATTGGAAATGTCATCCCTCCTGTATTATTTTATCCTTTTTGGGACCTGAGGGATTATTTTACCAAAAAGTACCCCCAAGGAGTTTTCTTAAGTTTTTCTTCTGACTCCCTAAAATTGAAAAACACCGAGTTTTTCCTATACTGGACTTGTTAAAATTTAACAGTAAAGGACCTATTCAATTTTAAATAGGAATGAACCACTCCTTCTTAGGGTTTGAATTTTAAAACTAAGTTGGACTCATCCAAAGGATGAGCTTATAAACAAGCAAATGTTATCCTCCTCAAGCTTGTCAAAAATAAAGAGGTACTTGCCAGAAATGGTGGGGGAAAAGAGAGAAAAATGAACCTGTTTGTTACACTTTGTCTTTTAGAAAGCCGTTAACCACTCTTGAACATGAAACTTTTTGTTCACCTAGGTTAGGAAAATCCTTTGCCTAACAGTTAATCAAACCACATTGAAAGTCTTCAGCTGGTTTCTGGGTTTTAGCTTTGGGTCAATTGTCACCAAGCCATCTGCAGTTTCATTATGTGTTCAAGAGAACAGTTCAAACAAACCATTCATCTGCAAGATATTTGTCATCCATTTCGACCATCCCTAAGTCAGTCCTTGCCAATATATTTTTTCAAAACTTGATCTATGATTTTGTGTTGTGGGCTTTCCTACGACGGATCGCTTTCTATCGACTTCAGCTCATTATCTAGGAAGTTGATCTAGAAATCATTAGTACCTTGAAAACTGCATGCCATAATGGTAGTTTTCTTGCCTTTGATGATAGGTTGCATCATTGACCTTCGATCGAATGATTCTATGACATGTTTGACTTCAGCTCATTTATTCACATTTCATGGATTGTACTGGGTACTTTGAGAGCCATTGACATTACTAGTGGTTTCTCTCACACTTGTTAACAATCCACATCATTGACTATTAATCAAGTGGTTTCTACCATGTTCGACTTCGACACATTCATTCACATGGATAGAATCGTACTAGTTCGGGAAGCAGAAATCAAGACCCTGGATCTAGTTTCTACCATCCAGGCAGTGAGGAATTTTTTTATTCATTATAAAGTGGACTATTCATAAATAGATGGCTGCATCCATACTGTGTCTACACATGTCTATACTCTTCATGTATTACAAAATCATTCCTGTATCAGAACAGTTTAGTCAGTTTTGATTTGAATATGGGAATGCCTTCCTTAGTGATGATATGTCTACACATATATATTTTGCATTGAATGTTTTTACAGGTTTCGACTAGGGTGTCCAGAAGATGATCCTTGAAATGATAAAGTACTTCACTCTTCATAAATGACAGACTCTATCTTCATCTATTATAGACTTCGCACTTTAGGGGGAAATCTGTTGCACTAAAAATTGTCACCTTGACATTCTTCTATCTGTGTGAGTTCATTACCACTCATACTTTCCCCCTCTGCAAGTCTGAAGCATCAGTTCCTCATATCAAGCCTTGAAAGTAAGAGAAAAGCCCTCAAAGTCTTTAAAACTCTAGTTTCGCACTTTCTCTTTGCATTACCTGCGGTCCCGCACCTAATGGACAAGTCTCCTACGCACCTGACTGCACTGTCTCTGTGTTAAAGGTGTGGACCCCTGTAAAAGTTAAAAAGGCGCGAGTATATTCTGAAAAACTCACTTTCAGTCATTTCTAGAAGCTTCTGGAAGGAATCTTGAGGTGGCAAGTTCGCTCTCTTAAGGTTCATGTATCCCATACCTTAAGGAGCTAATCCCTTGACGTGAGGAGCTTATCCCTTTGAAGGAGGATTCTATCCCTTCATAGGTGGACCTGTAACCTCCTCCTCTACACTATAAAAAGAAGCAATGGGCTAGTTAACAGGAGGTTAGAAGCTGAATATTTTTGAGGTGAAATGCTATTGGAACTTAGTCTTCTTTAGTTGAGTTTTTTGAGGAGAGATTATATACCTCTAAGATTTCATTTGGAGGAGTGCAAGGCTTGTCAAAGTAAAGGAAATTCCTATTTCGGACCCCAGGAAGAGCTTGTTCAACATCAAGGCTGAAAAGGTTGTAAGGTTCTTCTACTTCAAAGTTAATAAAAGTAAATTTGTTTTTCTCAATAAGCTGTTGATTCATGGTTTATTTTATGGATTCCTTGATCACCATAATAGACATGATTTATGATATTTGCTATACAGGTGCTATTTACTGTTTGCTTTTTTATGATTGCAGGTCTTCAAAGATAACTCTTTCGAACAACTGGAGGATGACTACAACAAACAAGCACTGGATCTAAGGTAGGATCTTAACACCATTGTAGTATTTACTTATAAATTGCATATGTCTAGAGAAAGATAGGTTTGTTTGTTTGTTTGTTGCTAGACTATCTTCTGATACTAGCGAGATCGGTCTTGTCTGCAAGATCAATTTATCCGGCCAACACTTGGGTCATGCCAAAACTGCATTTCTCCAAATTGGCACACAACTTGTGTTGTGAGAGGATTTGGAGGATATGTTGAATATGGTGGAGGTGTTATTCCCAAATATGGCTGAAGATCAATATGTCATCTAAATACACCACCATAAATGCATTGGTGAATGGTCGCAATAAGTTGTCCATCAATCTCATGAAGGTTGTAGGGGAATTTGTCAACCTGAAAGGCATGACCAACCATTCAAAAAGGCACTCCTTGGATTTGAAGGAAGTCTTCATACATCGGAGGGTTCAATAGGAACTTGGTATCACCAGACTTCAAATCGGTCTTGCTAAAATATTTGGTGCCCTTGAGCTAGTCCAGAAGGTCATTAATTAGCGGGATTAGATACCTATTCCATATAGTGATATTGTTCAGTGCTCGATAGTCAATACCTAATCTCCAGGTCTCATCCTTCTTCTGTACCAATACAATCGGGCTCCCACATTGTGATGATCTTGGCATGATGTTCCCTTTATACATCGTTCTCTAGAACAAAGCGTCGATAGATCAGTCCATTGGGAAGAATCACACTTGAGGTCAGATCGATGGAGTTCTTGACCTAACAATGTAGGGGCAACCCCATAGGTGAGGAGAAAATGTCTCTGTATTCCTCCACAGCCTTTTCCATCTATTGCTGATGTATGGAGAAGCCCTGTCTAAAAGTCGTGGCCAGAATAAGGAAAATAAATTTCCTGGCCTCTGAAATGATCTTACTGCATTTCTTTGCAATGGTCAAAGAGATGGCAGTAGGCAGAGCTACCTCCAATATCCTATACAACTTATTTCCCAAAGTAATAATCATAGAGAGAGGTCTAGGCTTATACACTCCATGTCGCTTCCATAAGTATGGTTCTCATAATAATACATCACAAACTTCAAGAGGGGCAACATCACACAATACCTCATCTGTGAAGGGCTTCATGTTGTAGGTAAGATGACACTGCAAGCTAACATAAAGATATGTTCCTTAGTGAATCCACCCAATGGTGTATGAATACATATGTGTTATAGTCGGTAGGCCTATCCAAACCTCTACTAAAATGATGTTCTTTTATCTCCCATTGTCGACAATGAACTGTAGTGGAGAACCATTCACCCACAGTTGTGAGTGGAAGAGGTGTCCCCCCTCCTCTGGATCTTCAGGCTCATTCTTCTAGATCTTGATGGTCGCCATGGTGGCACTAGGCTCCGCATCAATGATCTTCTTCCCTTTTTCGTTTCCCTTGTTAGGTTTTGATAGAAAGTCAGAGCATGCGTATGATTTGGAAGTCGTCATCTTGGCCACCAGTAACTTCTTGGCTCGACACTCACTTGTGTTGTGAGTGTAGCTCTTATGAAAATCACACCATTTTCCCATTCCCTTCTTGGTCTTCATGGTGTTTTTCTTTTCTTGTAGCTTCGATGGGTTGTCTTGGGTCGCTCGACCTTGCATTTCTTCTTTTTTCTTCAGTTCAGGGGTGCCTTTCCCTTGCTTTGGATTCACAAATTCAAAGCCTTGCTTCTTCTATTTAAACATCTGCTCAATCTTTACAGCGTATAAGTACATCGTGCCGAGCGAGGAGATGTCCAGGAACTCCATCTCATCATGGATGTACCTGTGTAGGTAGCTGCAATACTTGAGTACCAAATGTCGCTCAGAATCCTTGATACCCAACTTCGTGCGAAGGGCATGGAAAATATTGGTAAACTCTTACACAGATTGGTCCCTCCCTATCAAAGCATGGTCCACTTTATGTATATATCCTCATAGCTCCTGAAAGGGTAGTATTTCTCCTTCATGGTGTCCCAGAACGAATTCCAAGTGGTTGTGGCAGAAAATAGTGAAGGTGTACTTTCGTCCTTCTTCTCATAGTAGGTTTCCCACCAGTCCTTGACGTGGGGGGAGACTTTGAGAAGTGAAAAAGTAATCTTTTCTCGGCTGGAGAATCATGAACAAAAAAATATCCTTCTAGCAGATTTAACCATTTATCTATGGCATCCGCATCTATCTAACCTTCAAATATGGGGATGCCAAATTTAACTTGTACCTTAAAGGGTGTGGTTCTTCCAAAGTAACTGCTAGAAGAAGATGTGTCGCCCTTGGGTAGTTGTTGAAGGATCTGGTCAAAGTTGTCCATCATCATGTTCCACTGTCGCTCGAGGGCTTCTTTGAGCAATATTTTGAAAGGATCTCCTGCCCCCTCATCTTTCTTCTCCTCCACCATGGGAGGCCATTAGGATTTGCGAGGCTGGTCTTGCAAAGGTTTGACCAGTTCGAGCCCTAACTCCTTCTATCCCGACCTCGTTGGGGACATGCAAAGAAAAACAAAGAAAGAGAAGACTGCTCTGATACCACTGATCTGAACTTAAACAAGAACACAAAAAATTACAGATATATCAATAAATATAGAGATGCAGTAGAAGTAACACTTCATTTCATTAATATCAAATATTGAAATATGCTTACAAATAGAATGGAAATAGAACTAACTCGGGCAATGGTAGCTTATCTCTGTGAAGAGATGTGGTGACTACGTGCCTCTAAACTATGTTACAGTTAGGCTCCATGGCCTATTTATTATTGAACAACAAGGGAAAACCCTAAACAACCAAAACCCTAATCCAGGAGATGGAACGCTAAGAGTTTATGGGCCCCGTTGGAGTTAGTTGGGCAGCGAACTTCCCGAATTCGTAACTTGGTCATATTATTTGGCGCATACGATACCTTGTTGGAAATATCTCTCTAAGTACTACAGGATTTGTGGTAGGGACCTACCTATGGCCACGGGCCTACTGCAGACCACAAAAAAACGTTGTTTAGGGGGTCAAAATTGCTCCTGAAGTTTAGGACCCAAAAAATTGCTAAAAATAGTAAATACTGCAATAAACAAGGAAATAGATGAAAATGAATGGAGATATAGATGGAATAGGTGGGTGGCCACCAATATCCACTTGGATTAATTTCAAGTTAGAATACTAGGGGCGGGCATCCTAATTGTTATAGCATATTTTCTCATCCTTGAGTCAATAAGAGAGGCATTTTCCCATTGTTTGACTTGTTGACCTTAATTCACACCTTTTCCTCTTTGATTTTCCCTTTTAGCAATATGGTCACCTCCATGATACTAACATCATGCATGTGGTCATTGTCATGCAATGGAAAACTCAAGACCATAGTTGCACAATTTCATTTTACCAAGAGTGACCATGGTTAAAGCTTCGATAGTCTATCATTCCCAAGGATATTAGCTCGTCTTACTTGTCCATGAGCTTGATAGGGGTCAATTATTATGGAATTTTCCTATCTTATTGAGCCCCAATGTGTCAAGATACATTCTCTTGGAGGTGGAAAAAACCTTACATAATCTGACCCTATCAAGAGGAAATATGTATGACATTGGTTGGTTTATCAGATAATCAAGCACAATATGTCATCTAAGTACACCACTAGAAATGCATTGGTGGAGGGTCGCAATATGTTGTCCTTCAATCTCATGAAGGTTGCGGGGGCATTCTTCAACCTAAAAGGAATGACCAACCATTCAAAAAGGCCCTCCTTTGATTTGAAGGAAGTCTTCATACATCAGAGGGTTCAATAGGAACCTTGTGATAACTAGACTTCAAATCGGTCTTGCTAAAATATTTAGTCCCCTTGAGATGGTCCAGAAGGTCATTAATTCGTGAGATTAGGTACCTATTCCATATAGTAATATTTGTTCAGCGCTCAATAGTCAATACAGAGTCTCCAGGCCTCATCCTTCTTCTGTACCAATACAATTGGGCTCCCACATGCTCATGAGCTTGGCATGATGTGCCCTTTCTGCAACAACTCCTGAATCTGCATTTTGATCTCGTCATTCTCTAGAAAAAAGCATCAATAGATTAGTCCATTAGGAAGAATCGTGCCTAGGGTCAGATCGATGGAGTGCTTGACCTGATAGTGCAGGGGCAACCCCATAGGTGAGGAGAAAATGTCTCTGTATTCCTCCACGACCTTGTTCATCTGTTGCTGTTGTGCAAAGGATCCATGTCTAAAAGTTGTGGCTACAATCTTCTTCTTTCCCTAAGGGCAAATTGTAAGGAAAATAAATTTCCTGGCCTGTGAAATGATCTTACTGCATTTCTTTTCAGTGATCAAAGAGATGGTGGTAGGCAGAGATACCTCCGGTATCTTGTACAACTTATTGCCTAAAGTAATAATCATAGAGTGAGGTCTAGACTTATACACACCATGTCACTTCCATAAGTATGGTTTTCCTAATAATACATCACAGACTTCAAGAGGGAAACATCACAGAATACCTCATCTGTGAAGGGCTTCATGTTGTAGGGAAGGTGACACTGCTCGCTGACACAAATATATTTTCCTTAATGAAGCCACCCGATGATGTAGAGATATAGATGTGTTATAGTTGGTAGGCCTATCCAATTCACGACCTCTACTGAAATGAGGTTATTTTAGCTCCCACTGTCAACAAGGAATTCTAGTGGAGAACCCTTCACCCACATTTGTGAGTGGAAGAGGTGTCCCACCTCCTCCAGATCTTCAGGCTCATTCTTCTAGATCTTGGTGGTGGACATGGTGGCACTAGGCTCTGCATCAATGATCTGCTTCCCTTTATCGTTTCCCTTGTCAGGTTTTGACTCAAAGTTAAAACACGCGTATGATTCAGAAGCCTTCATCTTGGCCACCAGTAACTGTTTGGCTCAACACTCACTTGCGTTGTGAGTGTAACTCTTATGGAACTCACACCATTTTCCCATGTCCTTCTTTGTCTTCATGGTATTGTTCTTTTCTTGTAACTTCGATGGGTTGTCTTGAGTCGCCTGGCCTTGACTTTATCCTTTTTTCTATGGTTCGGGGGTGCCTTTCTCTTGCTTCAGATTCACAAATCCAAAGTCTCACTTCTTCTATTTAAACTTATTCTCAATCTTGACAGCGTATCAGTATGTCGTGTCGAGCGAGGAGATGTCTAGGAACTCCATCTCGTAGTGGATGTACCTGTGTAGGAAGTCATTGTACTTGAGTACCAAATGTCACTCAAAATCCTTGATACCCAAATTCATGCGAAGGGTATGGAAAACACTAGTAAACTCTAACACATCTTGGTTCCTTCCCTACTGTAGCGTGGTCCGCTTTATGTATCTATCCTCATAGCTCCTGACAGGGTAGTACTACTCCTTCATGTTGTCCCAAAATGAATTCCAAGTGGGTGTGGCTAAAAATAGTGAAGTTGTACTTTTGTCCTTCTTCTCACAGTAGGTTTCCCACCAGTCCTTGACGTGGGGGAAGAATTTGAGAAGTGAAAAAGTAATCTTTTCCTGACTAGAAAAATCATGAACAAAAAAAATATCCTTCTACCAGATTTAACCATTTATCTATGGCATCCGCATCTATCTAGCCTTCAAATATGGGGATGTCAAATTTAACTTGTACCTTAAAGGGTGTGGTTCTTCCAAAGTAACTGCTAGAAGAAGATGTGTCGCCCTTGGGTAGTCGTTGAAGGATCTGGTCAAAGTTGTCCATCATCATATTCCTCTGTCTCTCGAGGGCTTCTTTGAGCAAGATTTCAAAAGGATCTCCTACCCCCTCATCTTTCTTCTCCTCCACCATGGGAGGCCATTAGGATTTGCAAGGCTATCTTACAAAGGTTTGACCAGTTCGAGCCCTAACTCCTTCTATCCTGACCTCGTTGGGGACATGCAAAGAAAAACATAGAAAGAGAAGACCGCTCTGATACCATTGATCCGGACTTAAACAGGAACACAACAAATTACAAATATATCCATAAATATAGAGATGCAACATAAATAACACTTCATTTCATTAATATCAAATACTGAAATATGCTTACAAATAGATTGGAAATAAAACGAGCTCGGGCAATGATAGCTTATGTTTGAGAAGATATGTGGTGACTATATGCCTCTGAATTGTGTTACAATTAGGCTCAATGGCCTATTTATTATTGAACAACAAGGGAAAACCCTAAACAACCAATACCCTAACCCTGGGAAATGGAATGCTAAGAGTTTGTAGGCCCTGTTGGAGTTAGTTGGGCAGCCAATTTCCCAAGGTCGTAACTTGGTCATATTATCTGGCGCGTACGATACCTTGTTGGAAATATCTCTCTAATTACTACAGCATTTGTGGCAGGACCCTATCTATGGCCACGGGCCTACTGTGGATAAAAAAAAAAAACCATTTTTTAGGGGGTCAAAACTACTCCTGAAGTTTAGGACCCGAAAAAATGCTAAAAATAGTAAATACTGCGATAAACAAGGAAATAGATGAAACTGAATGGAGATATAGATGGAATAGGTAGGTGGCCACCAATATCCATCTGGATCAATTTCAGGTTAGAATACTAGGGGCAGGCATCCTAATTTTTATATCATATTTTCTCATCCTTGAGTCAATAAGAGAGGCCTTTTCCCATTGTTTGACTTGTTTACCTTAATGCACACCTTTTCCTCTTTTATTTTCCCTTTTAGCAAGATGGTCATCTCCATGATACTAACATCATGCATGTGGTCATTGTCATGCAATGGACAACCCAAGACCATAGTTGCACAATTTCATTTTACCAAAAGTGACCATGGTTAAAGCTTCGATAGTATATCATTCCCAAGGATATTACCTCGTCTTACTTGTCCATGAGCTAGCTAGGGGTCAATTGTTATGGAATTTTCCTATCTTATTGAGCCCCAATGTGTCAAGATACATTATCTTCGAGGTTGAAAAAACCTTACATAATCTGACCCTATCAAGAGGAAATATATATGACATTGGTTGGTTTATCATCTAGTCAAGCACAATAGAATTCACAACAATGTGTTATTTATCAGTTGTGTCAAGCACTCTAAGAGTGGTTTGTCAACCCACACCAATCACCCTGGGTGGTTTATTATATCTCTCTCATAAAACACCCTTTTTCATGTGGTTTACCAACCTTAACTAACACCTTGAGTGGTTTCTCAACTAGTCCTTGGCAAGCACTCAATCCTATTTCCTCTTAATCCTCTAGCACTCTGGTCATAATTTCCTCTTTCGGGGAATCAAAATCCCTCAACTCATAACTCTTTCCATATTTCCTCATGACCTTCATCAAGAATAGGTCCAACCCCCACATTGTTGTGCATTTTCCTCTTTATTATTTCCTCAAGGTGTCTCTTCTTGTTATTTTTGGACTCTTCCTCTTCTTTTTCTTATATCATAAATTAATTAGAGGTGCCAACTAACCCTGCTTGGGTTTATCTTTCCTCTTCCCTTTTAAATCATGGATTAGTGGTCCTACTCTTCGAGCCATTTCATAAAAATATACACATTTATAATTCACAGTATTTTCACATTACCAAAAACAAGAGAAAAATGTATCAAGGGTGTCATATGCTTGAAACAAAAAAAAATTCTGGGATATTATGAGATGAGATCCAACACATTCGTTAATTAGAGAGTGTGCAACCCTGAGGGAGCTTCAAATATATCCTTGAATGCCTTATTCCTAATGCCTTAACATCCAGCAATGAAGGAAGTCACTAGAATGTTTCGATTCTAGGAACGAAGCTCAATCCACTCTACATAATATCAAAGCTACTGAGAATTGTAATGGTTGCACCCAAACTATGGCCAAATGAAGGTATACTCACATCCTCATCCTTGTAAATATTGATAAGCCTTTTGATCACTACCAAGATTTCTTCCTTGGCACTATTTTGAGCAAACAAAGACCTTAGGTACATTGACGAATGACAAACCATCCTTTCATCACTTTGGGCTCCTCTTCATCACAAAGGTGTAGAAATCTATCGTACCAATGGCCATCATGGTCGTGGTTATGGTCATGGCATAACTATTGAGAAAAGAATGTGGATGATGGAGATGAGCGTGGGATTGAAGACATTGGTCCACTCCAAATATCGTATGGTTCCTCTCTAAGCAACCATGGTTTTGTACCAGTTAAGCCTCTGTTTGCCTCAGTTTGTGGCCATGACCACATATTTGATCCAGTTGGATTATCGGCTCCAAGCCTCCCGGGACATGGATTTGAACATGAAGGCTTGGGGAAACTCGAAGCAAGATGTGGCATAGAGGAAACAAGTGACTTGGTAGTGCCATTCATCACCACCTATGCCAAGTGAAACCTTATGGAAAAAGTCTTTCTTCATGTATATATTGATACCATAAAACTTGAAATGGGGATCATTGTTGAAAGCGTCATAGGTGGAATGCATGTGGTATCCCTAGAGGAGTATGGCTTCTCTCACATCGTTGTGCAGGCTAAGCTAGTTGAAGCCAAAAAATGTAACTTAGGAGTAAAGTTAAGAAGGAATCTACTCACATTGTTAAATATCACCTTGCTTGAATGCATGCATATTATCACACTACCACTAGAAAAGCCACAAAATACAATCATGTCACCCACTATAACAGTCTTAGAGAGAGATAGCGATGAACTATTCAAGCAGATCACCTAATAGAACTCACTCTTCAAAAGAGACGGAATGGACTACAATGCCAACATTAACTAGACTATTGTGGCTCAATCAGAAAATACAACCCATTGTTCAAGTGTCAAAGCCATCCATCCACCCAATCAAATAATTTAACTATTTTTTTTAACTAATTTAAATATTCGACAAATATGAAAAAAATAACCCTTCACATGAATTTTTTTACTGACATCAATTATATTCACCCAATAAAAAAATATTAATTTGAAAATTGGAAAATAAAATTTTGTAATTGAAATAAAAAACTAAATACTTTATATTTGCAAAATCTTTAAATTATCTAACAAAAATCGATAAATTAATACGTAGTCATATACCTTTTAACCGCAAAGAAAGAACCGACATAATATAAATTATGATTACAATTATAATATATAAATGAAGCTACTCAAAATACACAAGGAAAATGAAAAACTATTTTCTACATTAATATTATATCGTGTTTATGTGTTCATAAACAAGATCACAAACTTACCAATCCAAAATAACTTTTTAGAACATATATGAAGATATTTATAAAATATATATAACTAAATCTTGATATGAATTATCCTTAATAACAATCCTTCTAGGCTTATCAAGAGAGCACATAAACCCTCGAGTACTTACTAAGTGCTCGAAGAAATTTGGACATTTTATCGAAGCATATAATATAAGAACCAAGGTCAATAAATGTTAGGTTTTATTATTATTCAAAAATTAATATAATTTTAATATTATATTAAATATTAAGTTAGAAGTGATGAATATATAAAATAGTCTTTACATGAAATTGATGAAAATATTAATTAAAAGAATGATCAATAAACAAATGTTACGTAGTAGTTAGTACTTGTTGCTTAGTTTAAATATAGGGAAATTGGGGTTTGGATTGCTGAAAGGTGAAACTATATAACTTTAATTAGTGACATGCCATTTAGATTAAATATAGGGAAATTGTAGTTTGGATTGCTGAAAGGCGAAATTGTATGAAACTATATAACATTAATTAGTGATAAGTTTAAGTCCAGGAATCAAATTTTTAGCAGCTATTATTAAGAAAATAATTTATAGTTACAAATTACAATTATAGATGTCATATAAAAATATAAGACAGTTTGAAAGTAAAAGCAATCAAACTTTATAATTCTTCATTGTTCATGTAAATTGTGATGAAAATTGATTTACCTAATATCAAATGCATCATAGTTCAAGGCAATTACAGATTTAGTAACAAAATAAAGCTAAGGAGGACAAAAGGTCACTTTAGTAACCTTGCCCACATTTCAAACTACGAAGAAAAACTAAATTATCAAAGCCCAGTAGAATCCCTATAATCAAGACAATGGTTGAAAATGAAGTGAAGGTGTGAATTAACTCAGTTAATCCAGTAAACCAAAAAATGTTGAAAATGGTTTGGTGGATCAATTAAAACATACATACGAGGGACAAATATTGGCCATGAATCTGCCTAATATGCTTTACAAGTACCAAAATAAAATTGAATTTGAACTATGAAATTACAAATGACACAAAATAGTTCAGATGTCATGTACACAAAGACTTCTGTAGATTTTATAGAGATCCAAAAACAAGCTATACTGGAAGTGCTATCTCATCAAGTTCATACGAAATGTCCAAATTATTATATTACGGATTATGAGCATATTTAACCACAAAGTTAGTGCAAAGTGATCGCAAATTTGTACATGTGGGTCTTATGAAATCCCTAGAACTGCTACACTTATCAAATCCTGGGAACTGTTACAACTGCTAAAAGAAAACATCTAAGCACAATAAAACCTTTAACCACGAAGCCCAAATAAGAGGTATGTTACCAATTTAACCTTAGTTATTCTAGCAAGAAATATGACTAGGAATTAGAGCAAATCTTCAAGCCTGTTTTAGTGGATGAAATAACTCAGACCAAAGAGGCATTCAAAGAATATTATGCAAGCACTCAAGCCTTTATACAGTAAACTTTCGCCATCATGAATAATTCATAGCAAACACCCAAATATTCTAAGACTCGATTTGATTTTAGATGTAATGAAGTTTGGCTTAAGCATGATATTTCCAATCTTATACCCTCAACTATCAATATTTTTAATGGATCGTTTGAATCATTTTAATATGAAAAATATGTTGCCATGGAATATTGATGTAATCTGCTAAGATAGACTCTTAAGAGCATCATTCAAAACATGAATCATCACCTATACCACTTGAGAAGTTGCAACATTAAGCGAAAGATTGAGGTTATTTTTGCAATGATTTAATGTATACAGGATGATGTAATATTCTTTTGGAATTTAACCAACAACAACCACACTAAAACATCTACATAATTAAGTTAGTTTTGGATCATGTTTAAGCATTAAATAAATTGTTATTTTGTTAGCCAAGTGCATATAAGAATAACATATTAAGCCAATCAAAGCAAAGCACACATTTACCCAATATCTGATATAATTAGTGCTTAGGGTCGTGACACCTAGAGTGAAATCCATCGCTCTGAATTGTCCATACCTTACTACCACGCTTTGTTACCTTAGGCAAACCTAAAAAATAGGCAACCTAGATCAAAGGCGTGGAAATAAAACCCTAGATCGTTGGATAAAAGAAAATATTCTAAACATACCACCTTAGCAAAATGAAAATTGGAGAGCACCTTTCTGAGTATAAATGAAAACCCAAAAATCCAAAATGATCCGAATAACATGCATGTGCAAGATGACGTGCAATAACAAGAAGGCATGGTGATATATTTGTGGCAGGCGATCATAGCAAAGGAGAGTGAACCCAAGTGGGTGATTGTGGTTGCTTCTTATTTATGAGGTGCAAAATGAAATGAATGAGAATAATTCAAGAAGCCAAAGCCACGTGTCAGTGAAACCCCTACGCTTGCACAATGACAAGGGAGGAGCAGGGCATATTCACTCTAAGATGGAATTTAATTGAATTGATTGTGCTAATGCATGAATACATTTGGAATTCCAGATCTTGTGAAAGCACGCGTTCCACCGACGTTGGTAGGTATTTCCATAAGAAATCTACACTGTCAATGGGGAATGTGCGTCCAATGCAGGGACTATAGAATACCAAACCCTACCGCTCTATTTTCCTTCCTCTGTACACGTAGAGGTAGCTTTCACGTTTTCACCAAATCCTTGAATCTGCCCAATAAGAATGGTGATTTGGATGTTACATATGGTTTTAGATAATTCATTCAAAATATAGGAATCTATCAAAATGTTAGTAATTATTATCACAAAAAATTGATCATCTAGCCATAATTTACTAGATGGGTCGAAGTACACCATGTAGGGCCAATTTTACGAGAGTAAAATTTCTTTCGCTGTGAAAAATTACTTAATAAACCACATTTGTTAAGCAATTTATAATTAAACCCATGAAGAATAATTAAGTAAATCACTATTTATTTAATTATGTTCTAAGATATAATTGATTAAACCATTGTTTAATTAATATTCCTTGTCACATTTGACCCAGTTATGAGAAATAAATAAATAAATCATTAATTATCATATTTTTTGTCTAGGAATAATTAATTAATCAATAATTAATTATTATTCCTTGCCAAGTTTGAGTTAATCCCTCGATAATAATTAAATAAATCATTATTTCTTTATTATTCCTTAACCATATTTCTTGAGATGATAAATAAATCATTTATTTATTTATTATTTCTAAATAAAAGTTTAAATACATTTTCCCTCTAACAAATTATAATAAAATATTCCAAACAATTATTTCTAAAATGGGGTAAATAATATTTTATTATTGTTCATTATTTGAGGATAACCTAATATTTTGTTATAAATAGAAGCGTTTTCCATTCATTATTAACTTTCGATTATTTTCATTGTTGCACTCACTATTGTAACTCTGATTATTATCACTATCACAGACCATTTTTCCTTTCCATTTGAGTTCTCATTGAGCTCAAACATTTTATTTGTTGGATTTATACATTATAGAGGAGGGAGACTCTAACATAGAGGGGGACTGGTAACATTATTTGTTCCCTTCATAGGCGTTGTTTAATGAAATATATTCTTTATATATCTGGTTTCCATTGGATTATTGGAGTTACTTGTGCTTATTTTAGTATTCCATTTTGTTGTTTAACTATGATTGTGGCATAGATCGAGGCTTTGATAGGTTTTGTTTCTATCATTTGTTGTAGATCTACAATGTTTAGCAGCCATTTTCATTGTTAGGGTTTTTTGTCATCCACAACCTAAAGTGGTTTTTTTTTTGTACACATTCGAGTAGAAAATACAATAACAAATTTGGCAACTCCACTGGGGAATTTATAATTGTCGCTAAAATTTTTGGCAATTCCACTGTGTTTTTAATTTTGATCTGAAAACCTGGGTGACCTTCAGTTTTCAACTTAGGGTTTTTCTTTTCCAATCCCTTAATTTTGTTTACTAGCTTTGTTAAGATAGTCTTCGGCAAAATCACATAATCAATCTTTTGTCGATGCGTTTCGAACCAATCAGTGTGGTTCATCGTCAGGACAAGTTTGTTTACTAGCTTTTTAAACCTAGATTAGTCAAATTTCTAACTTCCGTAAGTTTTCTAGTCTTTTCCAAAGGTCACAGGAACCAGCCACAAATTTTTCTGAGACTTGCCGACCAAGAATCAAGGAGCAAAAATCATATGTTTCTGCCCCAAAAGTGCGATCTGGAGGTCCATAGCACACTTCCTAGCCCAAAAAGTGTGATATGCTAGGAATCAGGTAAGTACATGCAATTTTAGGTTTTTTGGGATTTTTTCCGATCTGTTTCTGGGTTTTGCCGAGGGCTATCTATTGGGTTGGTTGATCATTGTATCATCCCTCTTATGCCTTGATCTACTCTGATTTTCTCATCGAAGTGGTATTTAACCCCTTAGAGCTTCTAGTATGCTTCCACCTTTATAGGAGGAGTTTAGCTAAGTAAGAAGTCTGAGTTTTTGCAGAGCTTTTAGCCATTTCTTTCAGATCTGTACCTTCCTATTTCAAATCTTCAAAGATAGGTTGTTTCCATCCAAAGTTTCATCTTAAACCTTGTTCGGTCATTTGCCTTAGGGTCCCATTGGTTTCCCTAGGTTTCACACCCATCTCCCTATCTTTTTGTAGCAATTTTCCTCTCTAGTTTTTTGCTGTTGTTGCACTAGTTTCCAGCAACATAGTGTCATTTGATCCCAGTCATACCGACAGTTAGATATCTTGGCCCTTTTTCGTGTGTTTTCAATTGATTTCACCACCAACCAGTACAGAGTTTGCAAACCTAGTTTGGGTGGGGTTTAGAAGGTTGATTCAATGTTTATTTTTTGTTTTTAATTTTAGTTTATTTCAACAATCGTTTTCCTTTTTCAAATATGATATGGGATTAATTAATAAACACACTTGCACACACTTGCACACCTTAAGCGAAGGGTGCTTGCTTTACACTGCCAATCCAAGACTTAGCATAATTAATTTTTCTTCCCACACAAAGAAAAAAACATCTTGTTGATCTCCCTTCACCATTTTCGTGTCACTTGTGTCTTAGCACCATTACGCCACCAAGGCATTTGTCAACGAAGACTCTTAGGCCTTCATCCCCAGTTTCTTCTTGGCCATATTACTCCTCCCAGCAAGGTTCGAGTTCATAGTCACCCAAGTCCCCATACTGACTCCTCTTTTGGTTCATCTGATTCCTCATCTGATTTCGAGCCTCCTTCACCGCATACCGTCATCATGTCAGGACCCACTGTAGGTACAGGCACCCAACCTGGTGTTGGCTATGATTCTACCCCGGTGGTCACATCTAGCGGAACCATCTCAGGAACCATTCAAGAAGCTCTCATGCTACCTTTCATAGTTGGGTTAAGCCTCCCGATTTTAGCCAGTTATCAATGATCCTATACACCATGATGCTAGTTGGCCAGTTATGTCGACTAAGCTTCCCTCTGACATTCCAAATTTTGAGGGTAATCCTAGAGAGGAACATACCAATCACGCCCACTCCTTTAATATGTGGTGTTCATCCAATTCCATCACCGATGATTCCATTCATCTTCGGTTGTTCCAACACACACTCACTAGAGATGCTGCAAAGTGGTATGTTGACCAGCTCGCCGCCTCTCATTCCATTTTCATGATGCTTGCTAAAGAGTTCCTCTCAAATTTTCAGTCACCTCTCTGATATGACACTGGTATGGAGCTCTTGACTACATTTCATCAGTCTTATTCTACTCGTCTTTCCAATCATGTCCAGGAATGGCGTAGAAGGAGGAGCAGTGTCGTGCTCCACCCTTCGAAGACAGTGTCTACCTCGATTATTTTCTTAGGACTCTTTTGTTGCCTATTGCCAAAGATGTTGCATCTCATTTTTCTCAGACAAAGGAAGGGGCCCTCTAGACTGCTCTAAGATATGACTTGATTTATGCTCATTTTAGTTATGTCTATACTATTATACCAGACCTCCCTCATCCTAGTGGCGCCAATGCACCGGGGGCATATCATGCTACCGACGGTATCATTGGAGCTATTTCACATCCTTCACCATATACTTAGTAGAGTTATGGATATCTCATGGGGGTACCAGTTCCTTTAATGCTTATACCCCTCCTGCTAGCAATGTGTATTTAGGACAGAGCACCTCTTATGCATTTACCCAACCACATCAGTAGATGTCAAGGCCAGCTAGTGCTTAACTTTTCTACCAGGCCGTTGCTCCTTCACCATCCTATACCTATGCACCAATGAGTGCTCCAGCCCCTCAGGCATTAGCACCGCAACCTCCCACGCATCCTCAGCCCCAGAAGCCACCTCCCCTCAGGGTCAATTGTTTGCACAACAGAGTGCGACCAATCCCCAAAATTCGAAGAAAAATAATAAGGGGAAAGGTAACAAGGGTAACGAGGGTAACCAAGGTTATTTGCTCAAATAAGCCTTGTTCATTTTGTGGTGTACATGTCCATTATACCCATGAGTTTCCCTTTTTACCCCAGATGCACCAAATGTGGGAATCCCAAGCAACTTCTAGAGGTCAACTACCCATACAACAACTGCCTCAGAACTTTGCGCCATCTCAACCGGCCATGCTCACAAATTATTTTCCTCAACAAGGATTTGTTTCTGCTCAACCTCAACTAGGTCAAGTAGCTCACCTTCCCCAACATTCTGGTCCTGGTGACTACCAGATCCTGATGATGAATTTTGATGAGGTCAATAGCTCTAATGTCAACTTGCAAAATCAATCGTGTCAATATGACAAGCCATCGACCTCGTCTGGCACTGAGTCCAAAACCAAAGCATCTACTGAGCCTCTTGCGATGCCAAATGGTGTGTTACAGATTCCTCAACCTAAAGTTGAGTCAATTCCTAAGATCCCAAAGGGACCAATACATTGTAACGCGGCTTCTAACCGAGTTGCCCATACATACAGTGTAGTAGATGACTTGGCACAATCACCTGCTACCATGTCGATGCTAGAAGTCATCCAGTTGTGCCCATCTCAAAAGAAATCTCTATTAACTTATTTGGGAAGAATAGATCCTTCACGCGATCACTTGATTGTATTCCCCATTGATATGTCATAACATCATCCATTACCTCCATCTTTTTCTTTCCTAATACCATTCCGAGTCCGTAAGGCCATCATCTCCCGATGCATTGTTGATGAAGGCGCATTAGCTTGCATGATGTCCACTACTATTTGGAAGCAACTAAAGTCACCTGAGTGATGAGCCCCAGAAATGGGTAATTATATGAGCTCATTTTGCCTCTTACAACTTAATCCACCATTATCGTTAGTTTATTGCATGCTTTTGATTATATTTATGCTAATAGAGTGAATTGGGTTAGTCATTATGCCATGAAGTCTAATGTGTGCTTTATGCATATTTTTTGGTCAATTTTGGATAAAGTTAAAGGATTTCCGAGCATTTGGCAGCCAATATTTGAGGAAATCAGGGAAGAGGATTTGTAGGCAGGTGTCTCCTTCATTTATGAACCCTTACCTCGAATTCTCCATCAGAAACTTGGAGCACAAGCAGCCACATTAGTGCATCCAAGGGGCAGCTGAGCAAGTAAAGAAGGATTGTTGTTTATCTGCAGTTTTGGGAAGCTCAGCTCCTTGATTTTAGGAGAGTTGTTGGAGGCTCGAGTTATACAAATAGTAGGGCTTAGATGCTTAGTTTTTTAGTAGGATTATAGCCAGTCATTAGTAGAATTTTTGCACTTTTGTGCAGCACTTGTTCAGCTTATTTTCGAGCTTCTTTTTTAGAATAGTTTATGTAATGTGACTTTTATTTTTGATAATGAAGATGAAACAGTTTTTGAGCCAGCATTGATCTCTTTCAGAGGGCTGAAGCTCTTGGGTTAGGGCCCAACCCAAGCTGCCTAGCACCTCTTGCTTTGTACTTATATGTTTTTGCTTCAGTTCATGAGTTAATTTCTGTTACATAGATTCATTTTACTTTGTTTAGAATAGGTTGCTTTTGATGGTTTGCATAGCTATTTTTGTTGCTCAAGTAGGTTAACGCAGTGATAGACTAAGATTCAGAAAGGCCAACAACAAGCCCTAATCTCCTTCTCTCTTTCTGGGACTATGATTCGAGGTCAAGGCACTACTGTTTTCGCCAAAAACATAGTTTTGCTCTCCCATGCAATTTCTAGTGTGATGACTTGATTTGGAAAGATTAATGTATTGCTTTAGATTCAGTTGCCTAGATCGTTTCTTGTTCTTTTACAACAAATCTCTCTACATGCTCTTTTGTTCCAAGGTTACTATTCAACATCTTCTGTTTGTAGGTCAGAAATTAGGTCAAGCTAGAGAAATTTATGTTTTCATGGTATAGTTAGTCCTTTCTTTGATCAGTTTTTGTAAGTAGATGTGCAGATCTCTTGCAGGACACCTTAGCTCACCATACATCCATAAAGCAGCTAGCACTAGCTCACTTCCCATAGATTTCCCAAGTCATTTGCAACATTTCTCCAATCTACCCTAATTTCTGCATTTTTCTCCATAAGTTGTCATCATGCCATTTGAACAAATCCAACCATCATGTTCCCTCTTGATCTTCCTTGACAAGCTCCAAACACCTCAACACTTTCATCTAGCCTTTAGTTACCCTTTTCCATCATTTTTTCCACCTTCAAAACTTCCAAAATAGCCCTCGGCCTCCTCCTGTAGATCCTCCTGTAGATCCCCTATAGCCTCCTGTAGAATTCTCTGTAAGTGGTTTTTCGAAATCCGATTGCAATGGAAGTATTTAAAAGGGTACTAGGGGCTTCTTAGGACCTCTCCACACCTTCCTCCACCTCTGCAAAAACCAAGTCCATCCTCCTTCACCACCAAACCTCTACACAATCACAACCAGATAAATTACAAGCATAATAATTTCACATGAAAACACTCAAAAGCACAAAAAGATGATTTTTTCTCATTTCAGAAGTAGCTTGAATAAATGCAATTTACCTTTTCAATAGTCAATGGCACTCATTTTATCAGTTTTCATCTCTTTTCCTGTAAAAGTAGGGTTAGTGGGTAAATTAGGGTTTGCTAGGGTTTGCTTTACATTCCGGTCTTCTTTCTCTTTCTACAAGTAGAATAGTCCTCGTATAGCCTTCTTTCATCATAGTTAAAAGCTTCTTCTGAGAATTCATAGAAGTTGGCTTAAGCTCCTAATGATCTCATGCCAGCTGACCAAGTGACAACCTAAAGTAAGAGCTAGTACTTGTGCATATAGCACTATTGCTTCCAAGTTTGTTACAAACTACCGGGTTCATAAAAGTAAAGTAGGAAGCCCCAAGAGTTGCAGCATTATTGCTGCAATACTAGTGTTCACCACTTTTTTCCGCCGTTGTCGGGGAAGCGTCAGAGTATTTAGTGATTACTGCTTTTCTTCTATTTTCTGTTGCAACATTCTTCTAAGTAGTTTATTTCAACAAAAGTAGAGTAGTTGTTCTTTCGATTTCTGCATTTCCTTGCTTTCATTTCAATTCTGCAATTTCCATTTTAGCAAAAATAGATTAGTTCTTTCAATTCTGAAATTTCCATTTCAGCAAAAGTAGATTAGCCCTTTCAATTCTGCAATTTCCATTTCAACAAAAGTAGATTAGTCATTTCCTCACTTTCATTTCAATTCCACAATTTCCAGTCCAGCACAAGTAGATTAGTCATTTCCTTGCTTTCATTTCAATTCTGCCATTTCATTTTAGCAAGTTCGTTTTAGTAGTTGCAATTTGTTTATTCAATCAATTTCATTTTTGCAGGTACAAGCAGAAAAAAAAAAAAACGAAAACCAACCAAAAATATTTCCTTTCATGCCTCGTAGGAGTAGAGATAATTCAAAAAAATGTTTGCCCAACACCCCCACTGCTTCACACAACCAACCTTCTCTCTTCTTCAGTGGCTGCAATCAAGAAACACCCTTAGGTAACAGCCAGACATATTTGAAGAACCTATAGGAGATGAAGAAGAAGAAAACATTCCTCTAGAGCCGATGTCTAAAAACATAAATGTTGGGAGCAGTACCTTTTCTTCCCATTCATCCATTAGAGGTGAAATTGGAAGCATGCTGGAAGACCTCAAGAGTGGGATGTTGCAGATTCTTACCATGCATATCAAAAGAAGACAAGAGGATGCAGAGAGGGCTTTGGGTATTTTCTTCCCTAGATGCACCAAGAGGCATCCTAGGAATGAATGCCCATTGAACTCTATAGAGGTTTGTTCAATCTGTGAGGAAAATCATTCTACAGACAAGTGCTTGTCCTTGCCTAGACTTAAAGCTGTATACCAAGGGCCGAAGGAGTCACTGAATAGATCTATTACATAAACCAAAAGAGGTCGCATGGACCTAGACCATACCAACAGGGGATGCAAGGGACATCTCAGGCATACTACAATCCCAACCAAGTCACATTCATACCTTCTTGGGGTCCCCCTGCTCATCCTTCCTGGTCCACACCCCCTCCTTGGTCATATCCTCCTCAATATCTTGCTCAACCAGCTACTCATTCATTTCACTCCTATGCTAAACCAGAGCATCAATGGAATACACCTCATTAGGGGTGGAGGCCCCAATACAACACTCCTTCCGCTCTTTTGGCTCCACCACCTGCTCAACTATGACCATCACCTCTTGCTCCACCAAGGCAACCCCAAATGCCTGCTCAATCGAACCTGAATCTAAATAACAAACATGCTCAGCAAGTATATAGTGGGGAACCACCATTTCCAAACACGCAAATTGGAGTAGCTCAACCCAATTACAATGTTGAGGTACAACACTTCCAAACAAATCCTGTTGAGCTCAATGATATTCACCATAACTCAGGAAGAGTATTGCAAAAAAGAGATTATATTGATATCATTGAAGGACCACATCCAGCAGAAGAAGATGCAAAAGAGAAGATCAAAGAACCATGGGCTACACTTGATGAAGAGAAGACATTAGAATTAGAGATCGAGAGAGCTCCCTCATGGTTACCATCAAATCCTCCATGTATTCAAGAGAAAAATCAGCAAAAAGAGAAAGATGTGAAGGTCATGATAGAAGAAGACATGAAGAATGATCGAGATCAGCAAAAGGACCAAGGACATCACAACTGTATTCAGATATGGTTCCAGACATTCATTAAGTTGCAGCAGTACTCTCTTCCTCAACTATGCTTGATCCCTTCAAAGTCAAATCATTTGGTCTCTAAAATCCGGATACATGTCAAAGCATACATTTCAAGCCTCCACATCATTTTGTCTATCATCTCGATGTGCACATGGCTCCATTGGAATTATTCTTATACTTGAAAATTATTTTGTTTTTCAAGTAGGGTAGGGTAGGAAAAAATAAATAAAAAAGAAATGAAAAACAAGAGAAAAAAATTAAAAATCTAAGGTGGAAACCTCCTCGGAGGCACCTCAGATTGGCTCATTGATTGAAAACCTCCATGAGGCAGTCAATGGGTTGGAAAGAAGAAAAAATAAAAGAGAATAAGATCCCTAGGTGAAAACCTCCATTGGAGGTGCTCAGGGCAGGAAATTAGGGTGAAAACCTCCTTGAGGCGTGCTAGTTGTTTTTCAAAAAAAAAAAAGAGAGAAAAAGAAAAAGAGAAATGAATTTCCAGTTGTATTGAAGGTTTGCAGGAGAACTTCAGGAAGCAGCATCAGGTGCCAAGAAAGCTCTAAAACCAATAAAAACACCTATCCTACCTTCCCTCACCTTTCTCCATCATTCTTGACATTCTTTCCACCTCACTGTGCTTCTTTTCTGAAAATTGTGTTTTCTACAAGAGGCTCTTGTACAAATTATAAAGAGCTAGAAATGGATTTTAAAAGTAGTTTGTGGAACAGGGAAGCTTCATAAAGGGTTTATAAATCTTCCTGCAGTCTTCAAACCTATCTTTCATCATTTTCAAGTCTGCATCACAGCCCAAGCTCAATTTTTTTTTGCTGTCCAAAAACTGTAGGATGCTCTGATACAAAAATACATAGAGCAGAAATTTGTTTTTTCTCTAACTTAAAAACCGTGCATCGATTTAAAAACTATTTCATGGGGAGTTGCATAAGGATGATGGAAACATGTCCAAGAAATTCCAGCCAATTCCAGTGCACGGTTTCCAGGAAATTAACCTCTATCACTTTCAGCCATTTTTGCATTTTCTCCATATCCGTGCATCCATTTAAAAAACTGTTTCATGGGGAGATGCATATGTTTGATAGTAACATGCCCAAGTAATTTCAACCAATTCCAGTGCATGGTTTCCAAGAAATTGGCCTCCATCACCTTCAGCCATTTTCATTTTTTCTCGAAATCCGTGCATCCATTGACCACAATTTTTCTATGGGAGGTGCATAATGATGATGGAAACATGCTCAAAAAATTTTAGGTCAATCCAGTCTACTGTTTGGGAGAAATGAACAAAACAAGTCACTGCCCCATTAAAATCTAGCATCAGCAGCATGAGGGTGAAATATGAAGGTTGAAGCAGACTCCTGAACATCAGATCCAAACAAGAAGGAACCTGCACACAACAAACAAGCCACACATCAGGAGAAGAAAGCATACATCAGAGGAGATACAGGCATGCAACAACTAAAATATGAGCATGCAGTAGCAAAAAGGAACCAATAGGATGCCTTACAACCAATACATTCGACTTGCAGGTAAGTGTATAAACTCGTTCCTCTATTGCATCTATATAATTCAAAACTTCATAAATGAATGCAATGGTTGAATATTAAACCCGAAAGGTGGCCAGTTAACTAGCCACCCTCGTCCAGTTCAACCGTGCTCATCTGGAGATCACACTGCACGTGTCTAGTCAACTCACAGAATATCCAAAAAGATAGGTAGTAGTGGATGTTGAACTCCAACGCAAATAATGGGAAGTGATTGCGGGCAGAAAGTGTAAAGTCTCATGATGACATTGCAGTAGGGACTAACAGTCCAAATAATGCCAACACACACTTTTTCCAGCTCACCATCAATGGAAATATCTCAAAGAAAACATAAGTATGCTTCCTCAAAACTCCTTCACCACCTTTTCTTCCATTTCATCCTCATCCACTTAGCTGCAGTAAGCTTTATACCACCACCATAACCTTGAAATCATGATCCTCTATCGTTTTCAGCCATTTTTTTGCTATCGGAATTCTACAGGAGCAGTAACAGGTTCTACAAGAGGGCCAGTAAGCTGTTTTGGAGAGGAAAAACATAGTTTTTAGCACAATTCTTGGGCTGCAGAGGTAGGTTCTTGGCATACCTCCATTGAATATCAAAATATGCTAATAGTGGTTTAGCTTTTGAGGAGAGAATACAACTGTTGGGTGGAGGAAATTCATAAAAAATTGCTGCTTATGGTTGAAAAAATACGGTCTCTGTCTCTCTGTTAAAAATAAATAAATAAATAAATAAAATAAAAAATTTATCTCCATTTCCATAGTTGGTTTTCCAAGGAAGCATAAACAAAATGACAAGAGCTTTTATGAGAAAGTGAAGAAACTGGTGATTTAGAAGAACAAGAAGGGAAGAAGGAAGAAACCAAGATAGAGGAGGAGAAAGTTGAAGAAACAGAGTAGGGAGAGACAGAAATAGAGAAAGAGACAGAAGGAGGAAAAAAGGCAGAAGAGCAGACCAAGGGGTGGAAGACATTGGGCACATGGAAAACAAGTTGAGAGAAATGGCCAAGGAATTGAGCACGGTAAGACATATAGAAGCCATCAGAAGATCTCACTTGGAAGCAGAGAATGAAATATTAAGGAGACAACTACAGGAAAGAGAAGCCCAATTAGCCTGCATGGCTAGCTGGGCTATGGAGGCACTACAGTGCAGGCAACTAGCCAAATCATATGCAGTTTACCTCAAAGACCAATGGCTGCAGTTTCAAATCAAGACCCTGGCACAGAGGGGCAGCATGCCTTTCCAGGATTATAGGCAATTCATGGATTTATGTGAGCACAGTTCAGCAGAGGACAAGGCGAAGTTGGCAGAATTTTATTTACATAACATGGCCCTTACTGATATGAACTTATGGGACCCCAATGCTAGGTTGGGAGACCTACAGCTGATGGCCATGGCATCATGGATGAGTCATGAAGAGAAAAGAGCAGCAGAAATCAGGAAGTTGATGGAAAAAGAACAAGATGAACCCCTGATGATCAGAGTAGAACTAGAAGACCCTATGGCTCTAATTAGCACTCATCAGAAACTTGCAGCTGATCCTCAAAGTGCCCCCAAGCACATCAATGATCAGGCCCAAGCTATAGCACATTTTGAGGATATGGAGAGATTGCTTGGAGATGACTGCATTCATGCCTGCATGAGAAGGTGGAACACACTGCCACACAACCTACAGATTAGGGAGTATCACTCCCCAAACAGAATGAGAGAAGCATTGAGGAGAGTGCCACTGTATAAGCACTCTATGCAAAATTTAAAGGCCAATTGGATTGGCCTCAAGATGAGTCCCTCACTGATGCTAGGACTGCTAGAGGGCACAAAGGAGGAGGAAGAAAGACAACAGTGGGAGGAAGTGGAAAGAAAGGCTGGGTTCCATGATGAAGAAGAGGATGTCACATCAGAGGCATGGAATGTCAGGGAGGTCATCAGGGCTATCAAGGATGAGGAGATAAACTAGTTGCTCAGAGGATGAGCAACACCTTTAGTAGCGGGTAATGATGAGCCCCAGAAATGGGTAATTACATGGGCTCATTTTGCCTCTCAATTCGATTTAATCCATCATTCTCATTAGTTTATTGCATCTTTTTGATTATATTTATGCTAATATAGTGAATTGTGTTAGTCATTATGCCATGAAGTCTAATGCGTGATTTATGTAGAATTTTTGGTCAATTTTGGACAAAGTCAAAGGATTTACGAGCATTTGGCAGCCAATATTTGAGGAAAACATGGAAGAGGATTTTTAGGGGGGTGTCCCCTTCATTTATGAACCCTTACCTCGAATTATCCATTAGAAACTCGGAGCACAAGTAGCCACATTAGTGCATCCAAGGGGTAGCCAAGTAAGTAAAGAAGGACTGCGGTTTATCTGCAGTTTTGGGAAGCTGAGCTCCTTGATTTTAGGAGATTTTTTGGAGGCTCGAGTTGTACAAATAGCAGGGCTTAGATGCTGAATTTTTTAGTAGGATTTTAGCGAGTCATTAGTAGAATTTTTTCACTTTTGTGCAGCACTTGTTCAACTTATTTTCAAGCTTCTTTTTTAGAATAGTTTATGTAATGTGACTTTTATTTTTGATAATGAAGATGAAAGAGTTTTTGAGCCAGCACTGATCTCTTTCAGAGTGATGAAGCTCTTTGTTTAGTGCCCAACCCAAGCTACCCAACACCTCTTTCTTTGTACTTATGTGTTTTTGCTGCAGTTCATGAGTTAATTTATGTTACATAGATTCATTTTACTTTGTTTAGATTAGGTTTCTTTGGATGGTTTGCATAGTTGTTTTTGTTGCAACTGCTTAAGTAGGTTAATGCAGTGACAGACTAAGATTCAAGAAGGCCAACAACAGGGCCTGATCTCCTTCTCCCTTTCTGGGACTATGATTTGAGGTCAAGGCACTATTGCTGCCACCAAAAACACAGTTTTGCTTTCCCATGCAATTTCTAGTGTGATGGCTTGATTTGGAAAGATTAATGTATTGCTTTAGATTCAGTTGCCTAGATAATTTCTTGTTCTTTTAAAATATATCTCTCTACATGCTCTTCTATTCCAAGGTTACTATTCAACATTTTCTGTTTGTAGGTCAGAAATTAGGTCAAGCTAGAGAAATTTCTGTTTTCATGGTATAGTTAGTCATTTCTTTGATCAGTTTTTGTAAGTAGATGTGCAGATCTCTTGCAAGACACCTCAGCTCACCATACATCCATAAAGTAGCCAGAAATATCTCACTTCCCATAGATTTCCCAAGTCATTCACAACATTTCGCCAATCTGCCCTAATTTCTGCATTTTTCTCCATAAGCTGCCCTCATGCCATTTGAACAAATCCAACCATCACATTCCCTCTTGATCTTCCTTGACAAGCTCCAGACACCCCAACACCTTCATATAGTCTTCAATTACCCTTTTCCATCATTTTTCCACCTTCAAAACTTCCAAAAATAGCCCTCGGCCTCCTCCTATAGATCCTCTTGCAGCCTCCTGTAGATCCCCTGCAGCCTCCTGTATAATTCCCTGTAAGTGGTTTTCTAAAATCCGATTGCAATGGAAGTATTTAAAAGGGTACTAGGGGCTTCTTAGGACCTCTCCACACCTTCCTCCACCTTTGAAAAAACCAATTCCATCCTCCTTTGCCACCAAACCTCCGCACAATCACAACTAGATAAATTACAAGCATAATAATTTCACATGAAAACACTCAAAAGCACAAAAGGATGTTTTCTTCTCATTTATTTTTAGAAGTACCTTGAATAAATTCAATTTACCTTTTCATTAGTCAATGCCACTCATTTCATCAATTTTCATCTCTTTTCCTGCAAAAGTAGGTTTAGTGGGTAATTTAGGGTTTGCTAGGGTTTGCTAGGGTTTGCTTTACATTCCAACTTCTTTCTCTTTTTACAAGTAGAATAGTCCTCGTAGAGTTAGCCTTCTTTCATCACAATTAAAAGCTTCTTCTAATAATTGATAGAAGTTGGCTTAAGCTCTTAGTGATCTTGCACCAGCTAACCAAGTGACAGTGTGCAGTAAGAGCTAGTACTTGTGCATACGGCACCGTTGCTTCCAAGTTTGTTACAAATTACCTGGTTGATAAAATTAAAGTAGGAAGCCCCAGGAGTTGCAACATTATTACTGCAATACTGATGCTCACCATTGAGCTGTCCCCATCCAACATCACTTTGCGTACGTGGGACAGCTACTCCTCCTAGCCTCTCAGCATGTATTGCAATTTACCAATGACTCTTGTGGGCAAGACTGTTCATGTTGACATCGAGGTAATTAATTCCCCTCTAGATTACAACATTCTCTTGGTTCATAGTTACACTTATGTCATGTCAGTCATCTACATTTTTCCACAATATGTGTTTCCACCATGAAAGGAAAATCATCACCATCGATTAGTTGACATACTATGAGCCAACATCCTTGACCTCTCCAGAGTCCATCATCTCGTCGATGTCTGAAAAAAAATCCTCTACCCCTCTTACCAGTGTTTCACCCAAAGTTTACAAATATTCCTCATTATCAGGTGCTTTCACCAGTCCTCCCCCTCCTCTCTTTGAGCCTATCTCTTTGAGTGTTTGTATGTTACAAGCATCAAGAGCTGCTCAGAAGAAGTCGGGTCCATTTGATCTACAACCTACTCCTCAGTACTCTGCGGTTACCATCCCGACCGAGCCATTCGGATCCACCCCTAGGACCTCCTCTGTTTGTGGGTGCCTCTCCTTTGTTTCCACGAGGAACTGTTCTTCTAGGTCTTAACCATCCAGGAGCTATTCCACCAGGACAGTTCCTAGCAGGACATATACCTTTCTTGTTTCCTCCTCCAGGAATATTTTGTCCCTGTCATGGCTTCGTTGGTCCTCCCTAACATGACTTTGGGGATCATAGTGTGGTACATTGATCCCCCTGCGAACACTCTACCTCTTTAGCTACGACCATATCATGCTTTGACCCTAGTTCAACCAGATCCTATGACACCTATCACTGATCCAGTTCCATCGCAACCTCAATAGGAACCCACTCCTGTTGCAAAAACATCCAAACAGGGGGCAAAGCCAATAAAAATGAACCTAAGGAAAAAGTTCCCCAAGCAACTCCAACTCCCAAAGCTCAAAATCCACCCCCTCCATGCATTGTGTGTGAGGTTTTTGGGCATGCCACCAATAACTATCCTGAGATTCCTCATCTCAAACCTTTAGTTCATGAAATGTTCCTTAAGTCAAATATCCCTGAGGTCCAAGTTACCTTACCTGGATGAGCCAAGAAACTCAAAACCCTACGCACAAATCACCCTTGTGGCTTGTGTGATCATTATGGTCATTATTCCCATTATTTCCTTTATCTCGATGAATTTCGTGATTTCCTTCCAGTGCTTTCCGAATACAAGGCCACTTGTGGTGGATCATCTACTCCTCTACCTATGGATTCTGGTACCCCTTGTGTACCAGAACAGGGGGACTTTGGTCCTACCATCGTGATCCCTCCCCTCAATGTCGAGATGATGGACTCCACGGTCCATATCCTTTACCTATCATCATCCTTGATTTCCTCACATCCAAACCTTTCTGAGGTTTCTTCACGCGCTTCTATCAAACCTTCTTTGTTGGAAATCTAGGTCTCAACATCGTTAGATTTTTCATCTACTAGCTCATCGTCTAGCAGTTCAGAGGATGCGTGTGTGAACCTTCTTTCTTAGGATGATGCACCAAGTACTGCTATCGAATCATGTAGTAAATATTCCTCCCGTCTCCCCATCTTCCATTTTGATGAGGACATCATGGAAGCCATGACTACCCCTGATTATCCTTGTGATGATATGCACCATCATGCATAATTCCTTCCATATTTGGATTCCACCACTCTAAATACATATGGTACGCCCATAGCATACTTGGGGGGCACATAGGTCTCTACATCTCCTTATCATTCTCTAGAGGATCTTGTGCCAAGTTGGATCAAGATGCTTGAATCCCTTTTTCGAGCACTCAGAACACAATGGCGCTTCACAAATTCCTCCTCCTAAGGGGGCATCATTCCCACCTTTGCATACTAGATCAGCATCCCATGCTTTCGGGCATGATGGTTTTCCCCTAGCTATCTTCTAAATTGATTAACATAAGTCTCGGCCTAGATCCCATTGGATCTAGGTATGGTCTATTATCCTCCCATTCCTTGGATATTTTGTCCTACCAGCCTCCCTGAAGAGCCATATGTACATCACATATCATAGTCATTTGATACCATATCTTCAAATATTCTACTCTATGTCCACATAGTCCCCACGTTTGACTTAGTGGGTGAGAATGATTCTAGACCTCCTCTAGTAGTTCATTCTTGTTTTCCTCTTCCCTTAATTCTTCACCAGGAACCATCATTCCAACAAGCATTAAGGCCATATTTAGGCAAGTAAGGCCACTTTCTTGAAAGTCACAGATCCTGATTCCGATTGTTTGTTTGTTTGCTATGAACTCCACAAGATTTAGGGCCTTCTCCTCTCAAATTGGAGGGAAAACATCCTTTTAAAGGAAAACCCACAATGTTTATGTCATACATTGCTACCAAAACGTAGCTCAGTTCAACGAACCATTAGCACCATTGGAAAGCTCTCATCGAGTACTATAATGGGTCTCTCTTAGTTTTTTATTATTTGACACTTCACTAGGAAGCCATTTTTCCAATAATGGTTACTTAGTTGCCTCTCAAAATCGAATTTCTTCATAAAGTAACACTTGAACTTTGAGGTCCACCTCCTCTTAATACTTGTCATCTCACATGTCAATTTTCTTCATGAGTAACCATCATGTGCTCATGTCTTCATGGTCCCCACAGGGCCTAGTCTGTGTGGTAGCATCATCGAGTCACCTTTGTTCAGAGAATCTGCGACGAGTCACCTTTGCATCCATGAAGTCTGTTTCACATCCCATTGTATCATGTCACAATATTCCATCCATCTTTTCATACCATTCATCCCGTGTTGCCTATTTTGGCCTTCAGTCATACTATCCACCATCCTCTTTGGAGTCGAGTTAGTGACTTCTAATGAGCCTCATCATTGGGTAATTATATGGGCCTTAATTGATCTCCTAGTTAGTCAAATCAAATCTTCTCATAATTTATTACATGTTTTGATTATATTTTGTTTAATGAGATGAGTTAAAGAGAGATATTATGTTTAATAGACTAATATGCATTGAATGCGGGTTTGGAACAGAAAATCAAGGAATTTTGGAAAGACTAAGGTTTGAAACTCGAATGGGACAATGGAGAGAGATTGTAGGAGGTAAATCCTCCTCATTTGCTCCTCCTCCATTCGAATATTCCTCCATTAATCACACCACCTCAAAGTGCAATCAGGCAAGTCATGACGATCAAAAGGCAGTCGAGCAAGTGATAGACAAAGAGTTAGTTCATCTCGAGTTTGGGAGCTGTGCCTCTCTATATTTAAGGAAGTTGTTGGGGACTTCAATTGTATAAGTAGAGAGGCCTAGAGTCTCATTATGATTCAAATTTTTGTTGTAAAAACACTAGTTATTTTCAAGCTCCAGACTTTTGGAAGACATTGATGTAATTTTCTGTTTTGATAATGAAAATGAGTCTTTTCGTGATCCAGCACTGAGTTAACTCAGAGGGCCAAAGATCTTGGGTTAGGGCCCAACCCTAGTAGAAAAGGCTCCTATTTCTGTATATGTGTGCTTGGCTTAGTCTCATAGATTCATGGTTAAATTGTCTTTAGAAGTATTTCATTGCAAGTAATGTAGATTTTATTGGTTGTTTATTAGTTTGCTTCCATTTGTGCTTTACTTCAGTAGTAGGTTATAAGGGATAAAAGGAGCACCACAAAGCTATTAGCAGGTGTTTTGGCCTCACCTCTTCCCTCAAGGATTATGATTTGAGGAAAAGACTCTTATGCAGCCCCAAAAAGACAGATTTCCATTTTATCATAAGATTTAGAGTTTACTGTACTTGAACCAGCATTTGATCAGTTTTGCAAGTGTAGGATTTAATTACCATCTCTTCCATCTTTAGTCTTACGGTAGATCTCATCCATGATTCCATTTTATTCAGAGATTTTCCTCATGTATGAAGTAGACATCTAGTTCATTAAATTCTTACTTTTTAGCTTGTGATGAGTGCCAGTATTGTATCAAGGATGTTGCAACTCCTACGCTACCAGCTTTACTTATCAACCCAGGGTTTGTACAAACTTGGAGGTGACAGTGTTATATGCACAAGTAGAAGTGAAGGTCCTGCCTGTTGTCACTTATTCATCTGGCAAGAGACCTCAGGTGTTCCAAGCCAGACTTTTATAGACTTAGAAGAAGCTTGATTCTTTGATGGAAGAAGAGAAAATCTATTCTAAGAGAGCTACTCTACTGTAGTAATGAAGAAAACAACATGTAATGCTAAATCACACCATATCCTAATTAACCATTTAAACAACCAAACTAAGCAGAAATTGCTAAATCAACACTAACCTAATGCTGCTATTTAAGTTACAGAAGTAAAGAGAATCAAACCAAACTAATGTGTAAGCAAGGAAACTAAACTAAGTTTGTTTTCACATTTTTGGTGTTTTGGTAAAACAAGCATGCAAGGAATCAAGCGAAAGAGCAAGCAAAGATCGAAATCAGTGAAAGGAGGACGTAACAAAGTAGAAGTGCATAGGAACCGTTGGATCAATCATGAACAATATTAATGGGAGATCAGCGATGAAGGTCTTATCGCAAAAGATTACGTGAATAGATTGACGAACAAGACTGACAAAAGATGAATGGTAGAGATCTTATTGTGGGAGGCTAACTAAAGAGATGGATGAACAGGACTAATCGAAAGATGAGCGGCAAAGATCTTATCGCGGGGGATTTAGTGAATAGATGAATGAATAGGGTTAACGAAAGATGAGCGGCGAAGATCTTATCGCGGGTGATTTAGTGAATAGATGAATGAATAGGACTAATGGAAGATGAGTGGCGGAGATCTTATCGTGTAGGTTAAGTGAATAGATGGACGAATAGGGTTAAACGGGAGATGAATGATAGAGATGAAGTGAATAGATGGGTGGATCACATCAGGTCATGTGGCGACAGAAAGGTAAAAAAACATGGAGAATGATAGACTGGGTTTCTGTAGGAAGTAAGCAGTCTCTTGCGTGCCCTCAAGGCTGTAAGCAAAATTTGAAAATTTTACATGATTAGCCCAACTAGGTGACACGTAGCACAAGAAAACCACTTTTCTTGTGTGCTCTCGGGCGGATATCGGTCATCAAAGAATCCATGTGAGATTGCGCAATAGCCGTCAGATCATGCGGGTTTTATCAACGGTGAATATTGGGAGCGCATAAAGTATCGAGATGACGTGATAGTCATTGGATTGAGGGTGTGACAAATCGACGGTGGAGATTTGGATCACATAAAGTAGGTGGAAGAATTCACGATAGCCATTGGATCAAGCTAGACAAATCGATGGTGGAGATCTAGAGCGCATAAAGTCAAGCTTTGAAATGAATCAAACGGTGATTGGTCAGGTTTATTGTGGATCAAATGGTAAGGATATCTATGTGTATAATCCTTGCTAACTTGCTAACTGAAGAAAAAGGAACAAATGGAAGCAAACTAAAACACAACCTATCTACGCTACACTACTGTAATGGAAATGCAACTACTTAAGCAAATGAAAGATTAAACCATGAATCTATGCACTATAATGTTGTAATGGAAATGCAGCTACTTAAGCAAATGAACGATTAAACCATGAATCTACACTAACATACATGTACAATAAAGAGGAACCTTAGCTGCTAGGGTTGGGACCTAACCCAAGAGCTTCAGCCCTTTGAGTTAACTCAGTGTTGGCTCAAAACAAAACTCATTCTTATTATCCAAACAATGGATTACATAAAAAATTGTCACAAGTCTTGCGGCTCGAAAACAAAGTAGAGTTTTACAACAAAAAGTCCAAATCCTACTGAGGTCCTAGACCTCTCTACTTATATGACTGAAGTCTCCAACGACTTCCTTAAAATTAGGGAGGCTTGGCTCCCAAACTCGAGATAACTAGTGCTTTGACTTTCACTTGCTCAGCTGCCTTCTAGTCCTCATGATTTGGCTGGTTGCACTGTGAGCTGATGAAGGAATATTTGAATGGAGGGGTAGTAAATGAGGAGGATTTACCTCTTATATTCCTCTCCCTTGTCCCATTCAAGTTTTGACCAAGGTATTTGCTAAAATTCCTTGCTTTTATCCTTTAATCCCGCGTTACATGCACATTAGACCACAAAGCAAAATATCCAACTCTAACTCATCTCATAAACAAAATATAATCAAAAAAATGAAATAAGTTGTGAGAATAGTTGGTTTGACTAAGCTATGAGGTGAATTAAGGACCATATAATTACCCAATGATGAGGCTCATCATCCCACCCCTACTAAAAGTGTTGCTCATCCTCTAAGCAACTTAGTCAATGTCCATGTCCTTCATGGCTATGGTAGCCTCTTTGACATCCCATGTCTTTGTTGTGGTCTCTTTTTCTTGTTCATAGAGGCCTAATTTCCTTTCTACTTCTTCCCACTCCTTCTTTTTCTCTTCTTCTTTTATCCCTTCTAGCATCCCTAGGAGTGGTGGTGGACTAAGTTTTCGGCCTATCCAATTGACCTTCAACCTTTGTGTTGATTTCGTATACATAGGTGTCTTGTTGAGTGCCTCTCTCAACCTTTGAGGGGAGTGATATTCTCTAATCTTCAAGCTGTGTGGTAATGTGTTCCATATCCTTAAGCAAGAATGTATACTATCTTCTCCTAACAGCCTAAACATATCCTCAAAATGTGAAATTGCTTGTTCTTGGGAAGCAAGATATTTAGGTGCCAGTTGAGGATTGTTTGCAATTAGATTATCGGTGTTTATCAGGGCCTTGGGATTTGATTGTTAATCTCTGATGAAAAGAGGTTCATTTTGCTCTCTAGCTAATATTCTTTTCATCTCTGTAGCCCTTAACTCGTCATGGTTCAGCCATGATGCCAAATCCACTAATTGTAGATCTCCTAGCTCGGCATTAAGATACCAAACATTCATGTTTGTGAGGGCCATTTTGTGCAAGTAAAACTCAGCCATTTTGGCCCTATCCTCTAGTGTACTTTGATCACAAAAATCAATAAACTGCCTGTAGTCTTGAAATGGCATGGTGCCCCTTTGTGCTAGTGTTTTAATTTGAAATTGTAGACATTTTCCTCTGAGGTAAAGAGCATAGGAATTAGTTGGCATCCTAGACTGGATGGCCTCCAAGGAGAGGCTGGCCATACATGCTAGTTGGTTTTTCCCTTTCCTGCAGTTGTCCTCTTAGCCATGCATTTTATTTCTCAATTCAATCTCTCATTATTGCTTCTTTGTCCCTTGGTGTAAGGGAATCTTCAATCTCAATAGGGATTTTTATTGATATTTGTGGCTTACCTTGTTTGATTCTTGTGCTCTTTCTTGTTCTGAAATATAGAGGGGTTTGCCTCCTCCTTTTCCCTTTTTGGTTGACTAGGGTGCTGAGAGCAGTGAAGGTAGCCACTGCCTCCCTCTAAGGGGCCTCTGGAGACACCCTAGGTGACTCCTCCTCATGTTCTTCCCCTTCTGTTTCAATGCCCTCTTCCTCTCTGTTTTTATTATCTTCCTCTTCTTTTTGTTCTTTCTTATCTCCATCATTTTCTCCTTCATTTCCTCCTTTGTTTCAGCATCGTCCTCCTTCTTTTCTACTTCATCATGTTCCTTTGTATTAGTTTCTTATTCATCCATCACATCCCCATCTAGCTCTGTATCTTAATCATTTTGTTTTGCCTCCTCCTCACTGACAGAAGGAATAACATCATAGGTGAGGGTTTTGATGTCATCCTCTACTAGTAAGTCTCTGAAGACTGACCATGTTATAGGGATCCTAAGGTTTTGGAGGGCATCCTCAATGAGGATCATTATCAACCCATGGTGAGCCAATTGTTTGGAATTCCCTTCCTTTACATTGTTGTTGGAGTCTATGAGTGATTGCATCAAGAAATAGGGTATGATGAGTCTTTGGTGAACTAGTGTTTCTACCCCAAATCTTAATTCTTCAAGCATCCTAAAATGGTAACCATAAACAACACTATATCTACCCTCTCATGAGATATATTTGATGAGTTGGTAACCTACCTCACTCCATGGGTGTGGCAAAATGCCTCTCCTTACTCCATTTTTAGCCTCTGTGGGTTCTTCACCTTCTAAAAAGAATTTCCTTTTTGCCACCTTACTATCTGCTTTGCCTTCTTTTCTCCATGGAATTCCTAGGGGAGGTGTGGTGACCCTACTGATGAGCTTTGGGGTGAGATCTATAGTGAGCCCTCTAACTATAACAGTGGAATGGATTCTATTGTGTGGAGTGAAGGAATGAGCAAATTATTGAGCCACCTCGTCATCATACGGTTCATACCCTATGAATTTTTCAGAAAAAACCCCATCCATTGGTGTCTTATAAATATTTCAAGCACTTGGGGGTGTTGTTGTATCCTCACGGTGTTTGTGGGTTCTCTCCTATTAAACCCTCCTGTCATCTTTGTTGTGAGGCTTGAGGAGGAAATGAGAGGTTTGATACAAGAATTTTAAATTCATGAGAAAAAAAAGTTTCCTGTGTATGTAATTCACCTCCCACATTTGTTCTATCCACTAGATTTTAGATCATTTCTAGTTCATTTGCTTGTAAATGGGGATGGATTTTTAGATCCTATCTCTTTAGAATGGTGGCAGTGGATAGTTCTTGTGATATTCCCTCTTGAACCCCTCTCTACCTATCTTGTAGACTGCCTCTGTGTATCCTGTAGACTTCTCCTGTAGACTATTCCTGTAGGAATTCTTGTGCATGCTCTTGTATAAATTCTCATCCAGAATGATGGATCCTTGCTTCTGGTGGGTGGCCAGAGTTATAAGCGTGACTTGAGTGAGGGACTTTCGAGGAGGTGGAATGTATGAATGCATGAAAATAATGTTTTGTTTCCCACTCCTCGTAATCAGATCCCACCTTGTAGATCCGTAGTTAACCACTTCTTGTCCTACTTCTCCTCTATCTTTGAGTTGACTGCGAGCACATGTGAGAGGACACCCGGTTTTGTATGTGATGGTTGAACGAAGGTGGCAAAATTAACTGGACACCTTTTCACTTATAAACCAACTACCTCCTAACCTTTAAAACTTTTGATCAAATTATGCATATGAGTGAGTGAGCGGGATACTTACCTGTGGTCTCGATTCCATGCTACAGTTATCAAAGATTAGATGTGTTGCATTGTTCATTTGTTGTATGGTCATTCTTCTTCATCCTCTGTTGGCTGCTGTCTCCTATCTTCTATCTAGATCATATTAGTGAAGACATGTAGCTGATGATTGATATTCTGTGGGATAGGATGCTACAAGACCTAACCAACCTACCATTCACCCTCGGATTGCTTCCTATAGGTTTTCAGGGTATCCTGCAGGAATACCGGGGATCCTGTGGAAAACATAGTCTTCACCTAAATTGAAGCAATGAAGTGAAAAAATAATGGAATTGATGGAGGGATGCATGGTAAGGAGTGGAGGAGATGAATATATGTGAGGCGGGGTTCCCTTTCGATCTTCTCCTCGCTCCTTGATTGTCTTTCTCACCTACTTGCAAATAACAATTATGTCTTTTTTCTCTTTTATTTTTTCCTTTCTTTTTCTTTTTTGAAAAACACCTAGGCTGCCTCAACTAGGTTTTCACCCTAGATGTTTGCCCTAGGTGCCTCAAAGAAGGTTTTCACTCAGGGATATTCTTATTCTTTTTTCAATTTTTTTTTTTTTTATCATTGGGTTGCCTCACGAGGTTTTCAACCCAAAGATGGGACTCAGGCACCTCATGGAGGTTTTCACCTGAATCCTTATTCTTTTTTCTTTTCTTTTTTTCTTTTTTCAGTGACTTGATGAGGGAGGAGCTTGAACTTGCTCCACCATCATCACTGTCTTGTTGATATTGTCAATGAACTCTTGTTTTGATAAAGGCCTCTTGTACATTTTCAATCGGTGTTCATTAACAAGCAATGGAATGGCTTCTTCATCTATAGTTCTGATTTGCACTAAAGCATTAGCATGGCATCTTTCCACCACATAAGGTCCAAGCCATCTTGCCCTTAGCTTGCTCTTGAAGTCTTTATACCTAGAGTCATATAACAATGCCCAATCACCCTCTTGAAATTGCTTCTCCTTAATATGTTTATCATGCCAGATCTTCCTCTGAAGCTGAACTATCTCTGTATGTAGGAGGGCATGCATTCTGAATCCATCCAAGCCATTCAAATGGAACAATATTTCTTTCTATGCATGAATGAGATCCAAATCTATTTGGGCTGCCATCCTTAAATGTGTTATATTCAAAGTCAATGGAAAATAAAGCCTTTTCCCATAGACCAACTCATAGGGTGTTATTCCAGTGCTGGTCTTCCATGTTGTATTATAGGCCTAGGTGGCCTCAACTAGTCTCTTTACCCAATCCTTCCTGCTGCTGCTCACTACCTTGGTTAAGATGCTCTCCAGTGCCCTGTTGGTCACCTCCACTTGCCCATTATCTTGTTGATGATAAGGAGTGGAGGTCCTATTCTTGATTTTGTGATGGTTGAGTAGTTCTTCAATCAAGTTTGAGGTAAATTGGCTGCCTTGGTCTATGACTAGCTCTCTAGGGTACCCAACTTTGTAGAACACATTATCGCTTAGGAAATCAGCCACCTTCTCTTCTTTTGCTGCCTTAATTACCTTGGTTTCAGCCCACTTAGTCAAATAATTAGTGCACACAATAATGTACTATTTTTGCTTTGAAGGTGGGTTGATAGGCTAAACGAAGTCCATGCCCCACTTGTCAAATGGCTCAAAAGTCACTTGAGGTTGTAGGGACATTTCATCTCTTCAAGTAGGTTTTCCCGTCCTCTGGCACTGATCACACTAACTAATGTACTTCTTCACATCCTGATGAAGAGTGGGTCAATAATATCTTGCTTGTAACACTTTGAATGTTGTCCTCTTTGCTGCAAAGTGACCTCCACAAGCCCCATCATGATAGATCAAAAGTATTTCAAAAACTTCCTCTCCTCTTACACACCTTCTCAAGATTTGATCTGGGCCAAGTTTGAAAAGATTGCCCCCAATCCAGGTGAAGTGGGTGCTTTTCCTGACTATCTTTCTCTTTTCTTTGGAGGGAAAGTTTGGTGGGAACTGTGATGATACCAAATAGTTTGCTATATCAGCAAACCATGGAGAGAGAACTGAAATAACAAACAAATCGTAACTGGTCATCCACCATTCCTTCTTCACCTGCAGGCAGATTCATCCTAGATAGAAAGTCTGCAACAACAATTTCCTTACCAGGCTTATCAACAATAGTTAAATCGAGTTGTTGTAATAAAAGCAACCATCTTATAATTCTAGCATTCACATTTGGTTTTTTCATTAAATATTTGATTGCAGCATGCTTAGTATGCAAAAATGTTTGACAACCTGTAATGTAATGCTTAAATTTGTCTAATGAATGCATAATAGCAAGGAGTTCCTTTTCGGTCGCAGTATAATTTAGCCCCGCCTTTGACAAGTTCTTACTAATAAAGTAGATGGCATAGAGAAATTTCTCCTCTACCTGCCCTAAGGCTACTCCTATGGCTTTGTGTGAGGCATCAACATGAATATGAAAAGGGAGGGCCCAGTTTGGGCCTCGAAGAATTGGTGTAGTGGTTAACTTACCCTTTAAAATGTCTAACACGTCTTGATAACTTTTTGACGATATAAACTCAGAATCTTTGGCCAACAACCCAAATAAATGAGAGGCCAACTTGCTAAAGTCCTTTTTGAACCTTCAGTAGTATCCAGCTAACCCCAAGAAACTCCTGATATCCCTTTGCTTTTGAGGAGGTGGGACCCTTTGGATGATTGCTATTTTATTTGGGTCCACCTACAGTCCTTGCTGAGATACTGAATGACCTATCATGGTCCCTTCTGTAATTAAGAATTCACAATTTCCTGGAGTGAGGGACAGGTTCATTTCAATGCATTTGTGCAATACTTTTCCTAGGTTAGTCAGGGCTTCTTGAAAATCACAGCAATAAGGTGTAAAGTCATCCATATAAATTTCCACCGCATCATGTACTAATTCAACAAAAATACTCAAGACTACTCTCTGTAAAGTGGCTAGAGCATTGCATAGGCCAAAAGGAAGGACCCTATAGGCAAAAGTACCCCAAGAACATGTGAATGTGGTCTTATCCTGGTCTTCTGGGCAGATTTGGATTTGGTTGTACCCACTAAATCCATCTAGGAAAGAAAAGAACTTCTTTCCTGGTAGGCCATCTAGCACTTGGTCAATGAAGGGTAGGGGAAAATGATCCTTCTTTGTGGCTTTGTTCAACTCCCTGTAATTGACACAAATCCTCCACTTACCATTTTTCTTGGGAACTAACACTAAAGGAGAGACCCACTCACTATCAGAGATAGGGTAAATGAATCCTACATCTAGTAGTTTTTGCAGTTCTTCTTTGACTATATCTTTAAGAGCTGGATTCATCCTCCTTTGTGGTTGCCGGACTGGCTTGCAACCTTCTTTAATGTATATGTGGTGAGTACACACTGAGGGGTGTACTCCCTTCATTTCCTTGTAACTCCAAGCTAAGGCTCCTAGGTTTTCTCTCAACATGTTACATAGGTTTTCCTCTTCAAGAGCAGAAAGAGATGCATTAATTTTCAAAGTTTTCTATGGGCCAAATTCTATGGTTTTGACATGGAGTGGGTTGGAATTGGCTAAGCATAATTCAATTGGATGATTGTGATGGGTTTCCCTTACTTCTTCTTCTAATGGTAATGAACTAGGAGTTGGACTTTGGAGAAGGTGTTCAATTAAGTCATCCTTATCTTGTTGTACTCCTCCTACGGTTGCTTCCAAAGCATAAAGTTGTGTTGAATAAGCCTCATCTTCTTCATCCTCCTCCAACCATAAAGGTAAATCATGCTCTAGAGAAAGTTGAGAAAGAGGGTATAGGACTAACTACTTAGACATATGCCCATTCTTGATGGTCACATTCCTAGCTCTATAACTAATGTAAGCATCATTTGTGGCCAACCATGGCCTCCCAAGGATGAGAGGGTAACCAGTAAGCTTAGCCTTAGGCTAGAGAACTAGAAAATCTGCAGGGTACTCCCAGGAGTCAATGGAGACCATCACATCCTCCACAATTCCCTTAGGGGTGACTGTGGAATGGTATGCAACTTACAGAATTTTTGTGGTCCTCCTTAATGACCCTTGGAGGTTGAGCTTAAGCATGGTGTCCTTTGTCATCACATTAATGGTAGCCTCAAGATCAATTAGGGTGTGTGGGACAATGGTGTCATTGATGTGCACATCTACTACAGGGCTTCCAAGGTCCAAATATTTTGGACATATTACCTACCCTAGCATTAAGTCAGACAACTTCCCAATGACATTAATGGTAGGGGAATCCCTTTTTCTTCTTCCTGGAAGCTTGAAGCATTTCTCCTTAATCAACTTATTTTAAATGGGAACATCTTTTACTGCTTGGAGAAGGGGTATCTTTACACATAGATTTTTCAATTCTCCTAGAAATTCAAGTTCTTCTAGGGTAGGCGGGAGTGGTTGGGCTAATCTCCCAGGAAAGGGTGGATTTACTTTAAATTTTCTTTCCTCTCTTTCCTCCTCAACCTCCCTATGTGGAGAGGGAGGTTAGTTATCTGGGAGAATTCTCCCATATCTTAGGTTGATCTCCTGGATTTCTACAGCATAAGTTTGGTATGATGTCTCTTGATCTAGTGATATTTTGCTTATAGATGTACTAAAGAATCACATGTAGAAATTGTAGCTTAACCATAGAAAATTAATGCGCACGTGAGAGAAGAAGACAACAAGACTTGATAATGGAGTTCGTCCAACTTGGACTACATCTCCGAGCGTTGCTCGGTTAATGGGGAGGCCTTCATTCATTAAATGACATGAAAATAAGAGAATACAATCATCAGTTAGATAAAATGAGTCTTATACCTCCATTCTGGAAAATTGCTGAGAAATGGAGAACTCAGATGGAGAAATGGATAGCACCACTGCGTCTTTGGTGTCGAGAGGGGTTGAAAACATATAAGATTTGTCCAATTTAGACAAAATGTACTTTCGCCCCTCTTGCACTGCTTCTGCCTCGAACTGCATGCCAAAAATCCTCTCCCCCATACTTTCTTCATTCATTGGGCTTTATAATCATTGCTTTGTTACAATTGCCGCTTAAATCAGGGGTTGATTGTTTAGAATAGAAGCCGTTTAGATGGAAGGATTGGTGGGCACAACAAAACCCCAAAAATGGCCTTTTTCCACTCAAAGCGATAATACACAAAAACATTGAAAAACCCAACCGAAAGCCTTTTACCTGGACTTCAAATTATATAAAATCGGGTCTATAAACCCATCAGGTTTGGCCCTTTATCGCTGTCGGCATATCACATTGTCCATGGCCATTGTAGTGGCGAATCTCCGATCGCTGATCACCGATCTCCGATTGCTGTGGGCAGATCACATCGACATATTGCACTTATAACGGCCTAAGGGTTCTTTCCTTTGGATCCGCTGATCACCGATATCCCGATCCACCGATCGCCGATATCACACCTTGCGTATCAGATCAGCGAGGTCAATGCCTTCTTCTCCTCTGATCGGGAATGCTTGCCTTAAATTGTCGATATCGCATGTCGCTGATCAGGGGTTCATTTCACCCGGCCTTAGGTCTGCCCCTTGGACTTCTCCAATTGTGATTTTCCTTATAAGGCTTAAAACCCATTTTTTAAAGAGAAAATGCTTCATTTTCCAAACGAACAAAGGCAAATTCTTTTGGTGATAACTTCATCATCCGAAGTCCATTTCAGCCCATTCAAGTTGCAGTAGATTTAGAATGAAAAGATCTATGAAATGGGGCTATTTCCAAGAGCATCCTTGGACTTTCATTTTCCCCTGTTTCCTGCAAGTCAACTAGAACTTTGACTGCTTCTATCTCCTTCATTCAGATTCAGATTGGAGTGTCGTTTGCACCGTTGGAATCAGGGCGATGAGAACTTTGATCTGATGTCAAGATACTTTCCTTTATGCCGCTTTCAATTTTGAGATTTTCTATGCCACTGTGTCTGAAGATCCACCTAGATCAATCCTCCCCATTCAGGAGATTTTGGACCGCCAAAAGCTTTATTAGTCAATTGGAAAGGGAGGGAATTTTTCCCTCACTCTTTCCTTCTCCAGCCATTTTTCCTTGCTGGGGTGCACCCCCTTGAAACCAACTCGAAGGTATTCCACATATCCTCATTGTGAAGTCTTGGTTTTTCTGTCAAGGGTGATGTCTTCAGCTAACTCATCGATATACTCTGGTGCAAAATCATCAACTGGGAGATGCAGATACATGAGATTCTCATCCCATAACTTAGGATGTTTCCCACAATAGCCTCATAACAAGTGTACCATGGTGTGGCTGGCAACCTCTGTATGTCCATCAGTCTGTGGATGAAATGTTGTGCTTCTTTTCAACTTGGTGTCCATCATCTTCAACAATCTGGTCCAAAAATCTCTGAGAAATCGAGAGTCTTGATCTAACATAATCGATGTGGGTAGCCCAAAATGGACCCAAACATGCTGAAAGAAAAGATAAGCAGTTTGCTCTGTAGTGATCTACTTTTTACAAGGCATTAAAATAAACATCTTACTAAAATGGTCAACGATGACATACAAATAGTCATGATTCTTTCTGGACAAAGGCAATCCACCTACAAAGTCCATCAACACACTTTACCATGGACGACTCGGAATAGGGAGTGGTGTGTAGAGCCCGAGTTTTCTATTAGAGGGTTTTGAAATAGAACACATCACATAACCCTTTACATAGTGAGTCACAATTTTCTTCATATGAGGCCAAAAACAAAATCTTTGTACATGACATAAACTCTTTTCGACACCAAAGTGACCAGACACAAGAGAGGTGTGGACCTCCCGAATTACATGTACTCATTCCCCTGTGGGAATACACAATTTGCCAAGGTGATACAATAGTTTCCCCTACAAGTGATAGTTGTCCACCCGTGAACCATGGGTTATTTTTGCATAAATCTCCTTAAAGTCATCATCATTAGCATATTGTTCAACATAACTCTCAAAATATAATGAAGCATTATGAAAAATAACAAAAGCATAAATAGGAGGGCGAGATAGCATATCGACTACTTTGTTGCTAGTGCCCTTCTTATATTTTATTACCCAATGAAACTGTTGAAGAAAACCCATCCACCTGAAATGACGAGATTGCTGCAACTTGGTTTTTGACTGAGGGTACTCCAAGGGTTGATGATCCATATGGATGATGGTCTCCTTGCTAATCAGGTAGTGTTTCCACTTTTTCACACTCTGCACCAAGGAATAAAGCTCCTTGTCATAAGTGGGATAGTTTATCACAGCTTGAGAAAACTTCTCGGCATGGTAACATATCGGCTTCTTTTTCTACATCAGTATAGCTCCCATGGCATAACCGTTGGCATCGGTTTCGATCTCGAATGGCTATTGGAGATCTAGTAAGTCTAAGACTAGTGCGGTGCTGATCTTTTCCTTCAATGTTTCGAAGGACTTCTGTTGTCTTCCTCCCCATTGGAAGACCTGTTTCACACTTGTAAATGTGTGTAGAAGTGCTGCAATAACGGAGAAACTGGCAATAAATCTCCTCCAATACTGGACTGCACCTAAAAAGCTACAGACCTTGGTTACACTAGTAGGGTTAGGCCAATTTACAATTGATTCAACTTTAGAAGGATCAATTTTTAACTGACCATGACTAACAATATGACCTAGGTAACCCAAAGAGGTTTTCCCGAACTCACACTTTGACAATTTTACATCGAGTTTTTCATTTTCAATACATCAAGCACTTTCTTCACATGACATACATGTTCATTCCAACTTTTACTAAAGACAAATATACCATCTAAATATACAAGAACAAATTCATCAATGAAAGGCCTAAACAGATCATTCATGATGCTCATAAAATTGGCTAGAGCATTGCAAATTCTGAATGGCATCACCATCCATTCGAACAACCCTTGTTTGGTCTTGAAGGTGGTTTTCCACACATCCTGCTCTACAATTCGGACCTAGTGATAACCATTACGCAAATCCAATTTGGTGAAATAAATAGCATTCTTTGACTGATCTAATAAATCATCTATGCGCGGAAGAGGGTAACAATTTTTCACCGTGATTTTGTTTAGTGCTCAGTAATCCACGCACATCCTCCATGTGCCATCTTTCTTTGGGACTAAGACAATTAGTGAGCCACATGGGGATGTGCTCGACCTGATGACCCCTTGGTCCAACAATTCCTACACATGCTTTTTGATTCCTCCATCTCAATGCTCGACATCCTACACATGCCAATATTTGGTAAAAAAGTGTCATGCTACAAATGGATCTCATGTTGGATTCCCCTCCTCGGAGGTAATCCCTCCGGTTCCTAAAACATCTCATTCTAGTTAGAAATTAATTCACATAATTCCCTTTTATGTTCCTGATCACAACCCTGGAAAGTATCAGCTAATTCTGCATCTTTTTCCCTTACAACCATAAGCATGCAACCCTTACTGGAATTTACCAACCTCTTCATTTGTCCTACACTTACAAGGCTGGCATTGATTTTAGTTTGATGAGTCCTTACAATATATTCTACCCCATGTTTTGTGATTTGGTATTTGTTTTCATGATGGAAGAAGATTGCCTTTCTATCATATAGATATAGACTCCCTAACACCATGCCACAAATATCCAATGGTATCACATCAAGTTCTACTTCATCCACTAGCTTAGAAGTGATCACAAATTTTACTTTACACTGCTTAGTTACATTCAGTTTTGCTTTATCATGTATCCATCCAAGCGGGTAAGGTTTCAGATGTGGTTTTGTTTCTAAGCTGAGTTTCTTTACCAAGGATTCTGCAATTAAGTTTTCTTGGGATCCAGTATCAAATAGAGTTTCCACTTTAGTATGATTTACAACAACTCTGATATGAAATAGCTCAATTCTCTTTCGATCATTAGGAAGGGACTCATTTACTGAACTAGTGCCTTCATGCGATTCAGAATTAACATGAGGTGTAAGAGTACCTTTTTTTCCTATTGTTGTGATTAATGCTTCATCCCCCAAATCAAATCCAAGGTCTTGCTCCGCAATTGCCACTATCTTCTGCTTGCCTTTTCCTCCATACTTCTTTGGTCTCTTTTCTAGGTGCATTTTCCAATAGTGATCATCATCGTGACCTTCCTTTTTGCAGTGATTGCAATAAGGTCTTTCTCCTTCTTCTTTCTTGGTTGATGTCATCTTCTTCTCCTTTCCTTTCCATTTCACTTTAGATTTTCCATTGGGAGGTTTGAATGGTGGTTTTCTGGAATGATCATCTCTTTCATTTTTGCCCCTGTTCTCAATATGAATTGCCTTCACACTGGCGGAGTCAATAGTAGTTGGTTCAAACAACAATAATGAATGCCTAATGTAACTATGTAATGAGCCAATGTACTTAGTTACTACTTCAGGTGTATCAAGTGCAATACCCAAATTAAGTTCTTTCTTTCTAAACTCCTCTGTAAAACTTTGAACATCGTGACCTTCGCCTTGCCTTAAATACTACCAATTCATTAATGATTTTTGCTTGTAACCCAGGTGATAAAATTGTTCCTTTAATGAAAAAATAAAATCAGGCCATGAGGAAAAGAGGTTAACAACATTCTTACTGCTTTGCAATTTTCTCCCACCAAATGAGAGTGGTGTTGCTCAGCCGTAGAGAGGACAGTTGAATCTTTGCCTCATCCTCCACGATCTACTTAATCATGCAATAGATCTCAATCTATCTAATCCAATTATTAAGCTCTTTTTCATTGCTTTCACCATAAACATGGGGAGATCAAATTTAAAATCTAATTTAAAGAAAGGTTTCTTAGATGCATCCCTAGGATTTCTGTGATTATGGTGGTGAGAGGAAGAAGAACTTTCACTCATGGAAGGAGAAGGAGGGGGATCTTCTCCACCATTTCCATGCGCTAAACCTTGTTCTTCTGATTTTCTCTCCTCTTCTTTCTCCAGCCTTGAAAGCAATTGACCGACATTCTCTGTCGAATAGAAGGTCTTGCAAAAATTGCGTTCCTCTTCAAAACAAGCCTCTTCATCTACCATGTTTCTACTTTGATGTGCATGCCCCACTTCAGGATCGAAAGGCTCTAGTTTCCCTTCGCCTCTTCAGAGCTTGTTTCTTGCTAGCATACAAACATGCAATTCACATCTAAAAATACCTACTCTTATACCACTTGATCTAGTGATATTTTACTTATAGATGTACTAAAGAATCACATGTAGAAATTGCAGCTTAACCATAGAAAATTAATGTGCACATGAGAGAAGAAGAAGAAACACATGAAGCATGAGAAGAAGACAATAAGACTTGATAACGAAGTTCGTCCAACTTGGACTACGTCTCCGAGCCCTGCTCGATCAATGGGGAGGCCTTCATTCATTAAATCGCATGAAAAGAAGAGAATACAATCATCAGTTACATAAAAGGAGTCTTATACCTCCATTCTGGAAAATGGTTGAGAAATGGAGAACTCGGATGGAGAAATGGATAGAAACACTACATCCGTGGTGTCGAGAGGGGCTGAAAACATATAATATTTTTCCAATTCAGACAAAATGCACTTTCACCCCTCCTGCACTGCTTCTACCTCGAACTGCATGCCAAAAATCCTCTCCCTTGTACTTTCTTCATTCATCGGGCTTTATAATCATTTCTTTGTTACAATTGCCACTTAAATTGGGGGTCGATTGTTTAGAATAGAAGCCATTTAGATGGAAGGATTGGCAAGCGCAACAAAACCCCAAAAATGGCCTTTTTCTACTCAAAGCGATAATACACAAAAACATTGAAAAACCCAACTGAAAGCCTTTTACCCGGACTTCAAATTATATAAAATTGGGTATATAAACCTATTGGGTCTGGCCCTTTATCATTGTTGGCATATCACGTTGTCCATGGCGATTGTAGTGGGGGATCTCCAACCACCGATCATCGATCGTTTTCAGAAGATCACATCAACATATCACACTTATAATGGCTCGAGGGTTCTTTCCTTTGGGTCCGCCGATCACCGATATGTTAATCCGCCGATCGCTGATATGCTGATCCGCCGATCACCGATATGTTGATCCACCGATCATCAATATTGCACCTTGCGTATTGGATCGGCGGGGTCGATGCCTTCTGCTCCTCTGATCGCTGATGCCTGCCTTAAGTCACCGATATCACATGTCGCTGATCGGGGGTTCCTTCTGCCCAGCCTTAGGTCTGCCCCTTGGACTCCTCCGATTGCGATTTTCCTTATAAGGCTTAAAACCCATATTTTTAGAGAAAATGCCTCATTTTCCAAAGGAACAAAGGCATAGTATTTTGGGGATAACTTCATCATCCAAAGTCCATTTCAGCCCATTCAAGTTGCAATAGATTCAAAATGAAAAAATCTACGCAAAGGGACTATTTCCAGGAGCATCCTTGACTTTCATTTTCCCCCGTTTCCTGCAAGTCAACCAGAACTTTGACTGCTTCTATCTCCTTCATTTGGATTCGGATTGGAGTGTCGTTCGGACCACTGGAATCAGGGTGATGAGCACTTCGGTCTGATATCAAGATACTTGCCTTTTTGCCACTTTCAATTTTGATATTTTCCATGCCACTGTGTCTGAAGGTCCACCTGGATCATATCTCCATTGTATAATTGTTGAGACTGCCTATTGTTTGGGTTTGAATTTGGCTAGGCAGGAATCTCGGGTTGCTTGGGTGGAGCAGAGTGTAGGAGTTAAGTTTGGGTAGGTGGTGGAGGCAATAGAGCTGGAACATTGTTGTATTGGGGCTTCCACCCCTGGAGTGGGGTATTCCACTGAGATTGTGGCTGAACATAAGGTTGAAATGACTGGCTAGTTGGATGGGAATGATACTGAGATGCATAGGACCAAGGAGGTGGTCTAGACTAGGAAGGATGAGAAGGGGGTCCCCAAGAAGGCATAGTTGTGGTTTGGTTGGGGTTGTAATAGACATGGGATGACCCTTGCATACCCTGCTAGGATGGTCTAGGCCTAGGAGGTCTCCTTTGATTGATGTAGAAAAGCTTCTCATTGACCCCTTCAGCTCCTTGATATAGAGCTTTGAGTCCAGGTAAAGAAGGACACTTGTTTGTGGAGTGCTTTTCTTCATAGACCGAGCAAATCTCAGTGCAGTTCAATGGACATTCATTCCTTGGATGCCTCTTAGTGCATCTAGGAAAAAATATGGCCAAGGCTCTCTCTGCTTCCTCTTGCTTTCTTTTGATGTTCATGGTATCCAATTGCAAGGCAATGGTTTTCAGCATCTCACTTTTGAAATCTTCCACCATATTTCCAATTTCACCCTTGGCGTATGAGTTGGAAGATGATGTACTGGCTATAGGTTGACTACCCCTACCCTTTTTCTTGGCTACCCTAGAATGGTTTCTAAAGACAGTCTTGATATCCTCATAGGGTAATTGGTAGATATCTCCTCCTGCTAACGAGTGTAAGGTAACCGGAAGATCTTCCCTTACTCCTCTGAGCAGGACCAACTTTAGTGACTCAGGGTCAAGTGTGCACCTGACCCTTTTGTAACTGAGTTAGAATCTTTCTTCATAGTCTTCTAAGGATTCATCCTGGCCCATGGTCATCTTGAAAATCTCTTCTTTAGTATCCTTTGACCTACAGTAGTCCCTATATTTGTTGTTAAAATTCTGCTGCATTTGAGCCCAAGTTGTGATGCTATCTCCAGGTAAACCCATGAACCAGCGCAATGTTGCATCCTTGAGGGTAGATGGAAACAATTTTAACTTTTGCTCATCATTTGTATAGTGATAGGTTTGGCATATAACAGCAAACTCAAATAGGAAAGTGTCAGTGTCCTCTGTGGTCAGGCCATGGAAATGAGGTAGAGTATAGGGGATTATATTCTTCATCTTAGTGTCCCCATTGGTTTCCCATATGGGGAAGGCACCCTCAATTCTCTCTCTATTTCCTTTGTCATTTCAGTTTTCAGCCATTGGTTTAGTAGGAATGGGTTCCTCTTCTTCTTCTTCCCCTATAGGTTCTTCAAATATGTTAGGTTTCTCACCTGAAGGTTCCTCAAGTTCACAGCCACCGAAGAAGAGAGAAGGTTGGTTGTTGGATGCAGTGGGAGTATTTGGCAAGAATTTTCCTAAATTGTCCCTACTCCTATGAGGCGTGAAAGGAAATGTTTTTGGGTTGGTTTTTGGAAGACTTTTTTTTTTAACTGGAAAGTACTTTCAGAAATGAAATTGTTGATTGAATGAAAACTACTAATAGAAAGAAACGTTACTTTCTGAATTGAAATTCTACTTGCAGAATGGAAAGGAAAGCAGATAATGAAAAATGAAACAAAGGAAGCTACTAGATTACTTTTACAAAAATAAACTAAGGAAAGAAAATTGAATACTAGGAATAGAAGAAAATAAATCAGTACTCACATTCTACTCTGACACCTCCCTGGAAACTGTGCCAAAAAGTGATGAGTGCCAGTATTGCAACAAGTATGTTGCAACTCGTGGGCTACCAACTTTACTTATCAACCCAGGGTTCGTACAAACTTGGAGATGATAGTGCTATATGCACAAGTAGAAGTGAAGGTCCTCCCTGTTGTCACTTTTTCATCTGGCAAGAGACCCCAGGGGTTCCAAGCCAGAATTCTATAGATTCAGAAGAAGCATGATTCTTTGATGGAAGAAGAGAAAATCTATTCTAAGGGAGCTACTCTACTGCAGTAATGAAGAAAACAACATGTTATGCTAAATCACACCATAGCCTAATTAACCATTTAAACAACTGAACTAAGCAGAATTGCTAAATCAACACTAACCTAATGCTGCTATCTAAGTTACAAAATTAAACAGCATCAAACCAAACTGATGTGTAAGTAAGGAAACTAAATTAAGTCTATTTTCACGTTTTTGGTGTTTTGGTAAATCAAGCATGCAAGGAGTCAAGTGGAAGAGCAAGAGAAGATTGAAATCAATGAAAGGAGGGCGTAATGAAGCAGAAGTGCATAGGAACCATTGGATCGATCAAGAACAATATTAATGGGAGATGAGCGATGAAGGTCTTATCACAGAAGATTATGTGAATATAGGATGAATAATACTGATGGAAGATGAATGGTGGAGATCTTATCGTGGGAGGCTAAGTGAAGAGATGGATGAACATGACTAATCAGAAGATGAGCGGTGGTGATCTTATCGTGTAGGTTAAGTGAATAGATGGATGAACAGGGTTAAATAAAACATAAGCGGCGAAGATATTATTGCAGGCAATTTAGTGAATAGATGAATGAATAAGGTTAACGAAAGATGAGTGGCGGAGATCTTATCGCAGGAAATTTAGAGAATAGATGAATGAATAGGACTAACAAAAGATGAGCGGTGGAGGTCTTAGCACGTAGGTTAAGTGAATAGATGGATGAATAGGGTTAAATAGGAGATGAATGGCGGAGATATTATCGTGGAGATGAAGTGAATAGATGGGTGGATCACATCAAGTCACGTGGTGATAGAAGGGTAAAAAAACGTGTAGAATGATAGATAGGGTTTCTGTAGGTGGTAAGTAGTCTCTTGTGTGCCCTCAAGGCTATAAGTGGAATTCCAAAGTTTTACACGATTAGCCTAACTGGGTTAAACATAGCATGAGAAAACCACTTTTCTCGCGTGCTGTCGGGCGGATATTGGTCGTGCAAGAATCTACGCGAGATTGCGTGATAGATATGAGATCATGTGGGTTTGATCAACAACGGAGATTGGGAGCGCATAAAGTATCGAGATGACGAGATAGCCATTAGATCAAGGGAATGACAGATCGATGGTGGAGATTTGGAGCACATAAAGTAGGTGGAAGAATTCACGATAGCTGTTGGATCAAGCTAGACAGATCGACGATGGAGATATAGAGAACATAAAGTCAAGCATTGAAATGAATTGGACAGTGATTGGTGAAGTTTATTATGGATTGGATAGTAAGGAGATCTATGGGTATAATCCTTGCTTACCTGCTAATTGAAGAAAAAGGAACAAATGGAAGCAAACTAAAACACAACTTATCTATGCTACACTACTATAATGGAAATGTAGCTACTTAAGCAAATGGAAGATTAAACCATGAATCTATGCAATATACTGATGTAATGGAAATGTAGCTACTTAAGAAAATGAACGATTAAACCATGAATCTATGCTAACATACATTACAATAAAGAGGAGCCTTAGCTGCTTGGGTTGGGCCCTAACGCAAGAGCTTCAGCCCTCTGAGTTAACTCAGTGCTGGCTCAAAACAAAACTCATTCTTATTATCAAAACAATGGATTACATCAAAAACTGTCACAAGTCTTAAAGCTCAAAAGTAAAGTAGAGTTTTACAACCAAAAGTCTGAAGTCTGAATCCTATTAAGGTCCTAGGCCTCTCTACTTATACGAATAAAGTATCCAATAACTTCATTCAAATTAGGGAGGCTCAGCTCTCAAACTCGAGATAACTAGTGCTTTGACTTTCACTTGCTTGACTGCCTTCTAGTCTTCATGATTTGGCTGGTTGCACTCTAAACTAATGAACGAATATTCAAATGGAGGGGTAGTAAATGAGGAGGATTTACCTCCTATAATTCCTCTCCCTTGTCCCATTCGAGTTTTGACCAAGGTCTTTGCTAGAATTCCTTACTTTTATCCTTTAATCCTGCGTTACATGCACATTAGACCAAAAATCAAAATATCCAACTCTAACTCATCTCATAAACAAAATATAATCAAAAGTATGCAATAAGTTGTGAGAATAGGCGGTTTGCATAAGCTATGAGGTAAATTCAGGCCCATATAATTACCCAACGATGAGGCTCATCAACTTGTTAGAGTGCTTCTTGTTTACATGACTTTTTGGCAATTATAAATGTTTGATGCAGAGAAGGTGCTTCAAAAATATAAAGAGATCTCATAGCAGACAACCACCTTCCAACTTCATCCATCCATAATCATTCCTTTCTTTCACCAAGATCTTCACCAATCTCATTATTTTACATAGAAATTCCTCCAAGCATGTTGAGCGAATCCAACCATATCCTAACTTTGGTTTTGAATCCTGAGTGATCCTAGGCATTTTCTCACTTGATTCCACCCATCCACCACCTTCCCTAAGACTTCCATCCCCTCCAACAACCATCTTTTTTCTCTTGGCTGTATCCTGTAGAAATACAGGGAATCCTGTAGGTTTCTAGTACATCCTGTATGTTTTCCTGTAGTGGCCTGTTTTGAGGCCGAATTGAGGGAAAACCTCTAGGAAGCCACACCAGGTCACCCAAGGGTCTCCCAAACCTTCCAACCATCTCCTAAACCTCCCAACCATCCACAGACGTAACTAAGCCACCTGCCACATCACCAAAAGATATTAAGGTTTACACTTGATTTTCCATAAAAAGAAGAAAACAGATTTATTTTAGTCCTTTACATGCATAGCAATAATGTTTGATGTTTTGAACTTCCATGCTTAGGATAGTAGCATTTCATACATGTTAGCTTGGCATTATTGTAAAGCATAGTTTCTTAGCAGTTAGTTAGGAAATGGTGTGTTTTAGCATTGAGTTTTGGTCTCTTTCATTATTGTAATAGATAAGCTTTCTCATAGGGTAGACTCCTCTTTCTTTCATTAGTTATCAAGCTTATTCTGAATCCATAGAAGTCTGGGTTGAAATCCCCAGTGGTATCTTGGCAGCTGAACAATGACAAAAGGCAGAACCATCACTTTTACTTGTGTATACAACACTGTCACCTCCAAGTTTATACGAACCTTGGGTTGATAAAGTAAAGCTAGTAGCTCTATGAGTTGCATCATTCTTGCTGCAATACTTGTGCTCATCACTTTTTGGCACCGTTTACAAGGAGGTGTCTAAGTAATATGTGATTACTGCTTTCTTTCTTCTATTTCTTTTTTCTAATATTCTGCTATTAGTTTCATTTCTGCAAAAGTAATTTAGTTACTTCCTTTTTCATTCTGCATTCTTTGCTTTCCTTTCCATTCTACAAGAAATATTTCAATTAAGTAGTTAATTTTTCCACTCAATCAATAGTTTTCATTCAGTCTGAAATTCCAATTCTGCAATTACTTTCAATTTTTAAAAAGAAAACAAAAAACAAATTAATTTTTTTTATTTTTCATGCCTCGTAGGAATAGGGATAACTTAGGGAATTCTTTGCCAAATACCCCCACTCCTTCAAACAGCCAACCTTCCCTCTTCTTCGGTGTTTGTGAACTAGAGGAACCCTTAAGTGAGCAACCAGACATATTTGAAGAACCTACAAGGGAAGAAGAAGAATGAGAACCCATTCCTACTAAACCTATGACTGAATATAGAAATGACAGAGGAAATAGAGAAAGAGTTGAGGGTGCCTTCCCCATTAGGGAAACTAATGGGGATACTAAGATGAAAAATATAATCCTTTCTTCTCTTCCTCATTTTGATGGCCCGACCACAAAATACCCAGACACTTTCTTATTTGAGTTTCTTGGTATATGTCAAACCTATGACGATACAAATAATGAGCAGAAGTTGAAACTTTTTCCATCCACTCTCAAGGATGCATCTTTGCACTGGTTCATGGGTTTACCTAGAGATAGCATCACAACTTCGGCTCAAATGCAACAAGCCTTCAACAACAAGTATCAGGACTACTGTAGGTCTAAAGACGCTAAAGAGGAAATTTTTAGGATGACCTTAGGAAATTATGAATCCCTTGATCTGAAAATGGAATGTACTTGAATAAAGGGTGCAAGGGATCCATTTCCAATAATTTTAAATGTGCAAACAACTCCAAGGTTAACTCTAAAAATGTGAGAACTTCTTATTTCCAATATAGAGATAGACTATAGGGGAATTTACCGGATATGTCACCTCTAAAGAGAGGATGAGATCTAGAAGCTATCTGGCCCTCTACAAACTCTGCCTAGAGAAATAATAGAAGTAAACACTCAGATATAATTAAAAAATTCTCTTGCTTGAAACTCCATGTCTTGCAGAAATAAACAAAGAGTTTTGAACAGCTATATATGTGTTTATGTGTGGAGGCAATTTATTTAAATTTGTTGTCTAACACATTATATTAGAGTTTTTTAGCATGATTTCTTCAGCAAATAATGACACCAAGATGATGAAGCAGTTCACCCCTCCTGGGTTACATTTGCTAGACCAAGCCTCCCAAAATGGGTTTGTCCTCTTGTATTAAGAAAGCTTCAAAGGCTAATACAAGTAAATAAGTGCCTCTAAAGGCAAATCTGACTGTAAAATAGAATTAGAAGATAGGAAAGAGCTAAGAATGGTCTTCCCCAAGCACTAAACAGTGAAATTGTACCTTGAATAGTACTTTCTCCAAATAGCCCTAGTGGCCCTTTAAACTTTTATGAAGAAATTCGAGGTGGAGATGAACTCCAATGGTTCTGAAACCTCTGCCAATGGACTCAGAAGGTCGAAGACAACAGAAGTAGGCTTTTGAATCACCAAAAACAGATGAATACAACCCCAAATAACTCAAGCACTGAAATGGCCTTGGTGGCCCTTAAAGCTTCCCTAAAGAAATTCAAGGTGAAGAATGCCTCAACAGGAAAAAATAGCTGTAGAAATGGACTCAAAGCACTAATTACCATCAAGAATGACCTTCGTTTCACATTTAATGGCTCCACACATCCCAATGCAGCTCCCAAACTGATATGGCCCTGATGGCTCCTAGAACTTCCACGAAGAAAAATCACATGTAACCGACCTCTGTTGGTGGTGAAACCTATGCCAATGGATTCAGAATGTCCAAGACACCCAAAATAAATAAATAAACTCATCTAAAAATGCCTTTCCTAGCCAAAGTTATGGCACCTTTACTCCAATAGTCAGTTTGCCCTGAATTAACTCCAGCTAAGTTTAGTTAAGGGCCAGTTAAGCCCGCCAAAGTTGGCGGGACCACCAAAATTGGCGCGACCACCAAACCGACTGCCAATCTCGCCTTAACCGTTGGTTTGAACTATAGTTGCATTCAATTCTGGTCACATGGGTGGTTAGTTTGCCTTGGATTGCACGCCCTGACTGCTAGTTTGACGGTTAGTTAACCGTGACTGTTGGCTAAAAATGCGCATGTGAGTGACATCCTTGCACAGTTAACCAGTGGTTAAGGAGACGACCCCTGGTACTGCACGCGTGGTCATATGATATGGGGCTGGCCCATTTCCACCCCAAATGAAACTTATTTAAACTTTAAATATAAGTTTTGACCCTTCATAAACAAGAACCAATGCATGGGCTAATAGTAGAGCACTGTGCTTGTTGCGAGTAGGTCATGGGTTTGACCCACTGAACTGCCAAAATTTTATATGCCATACCAACCCATATGCTGATGTCACCTAAGCCACTTGGTAGCCTCTGGTCCTGCGACGTGGCAACATTCTATTGGCTACTAGAAATGGAATATTCTGAAGAATATTATTTTTTTCCAAATTTTTTATAAAAAATTACAAAATTGAAGGTTATTGGGTGATTTTGAAATTGAGATAACTTTTGCATATGAAGACCATTTTTCGAACCATTCACGGCACCGAAATCAGGAAGATGAGACCCATCTAGTTGTTCAGGTTTGAACTAGTTTTGAGCACTTTCATTTTTGAGCATTTTTCGACACTTGGTCTTGAGCTCCTGATCACACCTCCCAAATGAGAGGTTTTTGGACCCCAAAAGCTTACTAAAAACTCTGAACTGAATTGTACAGCAAATGAGAGAACAAAAACATCCTCTTCCATTCAGCCAAATGAGCAGAAAGATAACCAAAATCTCCTGTCTTTCCAACTTTCGTCATGGCGAATTTTTGTTGAATAAGCCAAGTACTTGTTGTATCCCGACCAAGTTTTCTCGCCAGACAAATCTGAAAATTGCAGAAGCCAACAATGACACTTGCTGATGTATGAGCTGAAATCTTACACTGAACATGTGAGCTTGCCAACTATCACTATGCCCATCAATGGCACCTCCTTGTCTAGAAGGAAAACTGAAGGTGACTTAGGCCAATACCCACAACAAACTTCCAAAAATGAAGTAGATGTAGAAGAATTCTTGTACCAGCTGTAGCATGCTGAAAGTAATACAAATTCTCATCCCAAAATCTTGGGATACATGCTACAAAAAATTCTCTAAAAATAAGTACAATTATTCTGTTCATGAACAATAACAGTAAGAAAACCATAATGAACCAAGTAGAGACCCATGCTGAAATTTGAGGCCTCTTTGTTTGCATGCTTTTCGAGCTCATGGAATTGTGCACTGCTTTGCACCACTTTTGTTCTCTGCACCAAATGACACCAAAGGCATCTTGTGCAACAAACAATCATCAACGACAAGTTAACTTGAAATGTGTTGAACAATGGACTCAACCATAAATGTAGCAAGTGTGTACAAAACCGACACAAGTCGACAAAACATATGCAACACAATTGACACAAGTCGATAATCAAGGTGCGACACAATCGACACAAGTCAATAAGCATTGTGTGACACAATTGACAATGTAAAAAGTGTGCTCACAAGTGACACTAGTCGACCAACAATAAGATACATTTACAAACACATATGCATGTATCATGTACAATGAACTATATACAGTTTGACAAATACACCTACAACCTCTATGTATAGGTGCAACTTCAACTATTCTTTTCAAAGACCAACAAGTACATCAACCCAAAAAACATGTGGGTGACAAAGAGATGAAATGAAAGGCATTGCTGCAATAATAGTGATTACCATACTCATCTTTTACCTCCATGGTGAAATTTTTCAACAACGTAAAAAAACATGCATACCTCCAAAGTTTGTATATGTAGAAAAGGAGTATGTCTTATTGTGTCAAGAAGTCCATCCACTTCTCACCAAGCCACTTCCATGGCGATTTTTGCTGCTGCAATTCTTCCTCATGTGAAACTTCCCTTTTCACATCAATAACGACATCTGTGGTTTCACCTACGCCAATATTTTTGTCCTCTTGCTGCATGTGTGTGGGACAACGAGTTAGATGTAAAGTCCAACAATGAGAGACAACATGTCCCCACTTTTGGAAAAAAGGTGCAAACCTTATGCACCTTTTTTGAAGGTAGTCTTTGCTTCATCTGTTTCCTGTGTGCTTTCTTCCTCATCCAACATCTCGAAACATGATGGTTAAATTGACCAAAATATGTACAAAAAATCTTTCTTCCATTAAAGCATGTAAAATTATCATGCCTTGTAGAAACACAATCAAATTTATCATGAGAAGATTTATACCTCTTGTGCTGCTTTGCATGTTCATCCTTTTTGCCTCCATGAGGAGATGAACTAGTAGAGGCTCCAACTTTCAATTGCAAACTAACATCATCGTTCTTGTCTTGAAAACTACCTAAAATTGCATGCTTTCCATAAGCTACATGTCTACCATCTTCTTGCTGCAACAAAGGCTTCAAACAATGGTAAGGAAGATTTCCATCATGAAATTGATGTAATTGAGAACTTGGGAGAAATGTTCTCTTCAAATTTGCATCACATTCTTGAATGCAAGTGATCAATGCTTCACCACTAGACTGCTCATATCCAAGACCAACATTCTTGGGT